>CM068320.1:5557500-5637500 GCA_034766995.1 Acanthacorydalis orientalis | reverse complement strand
AATAAATATAGTTAAATATATTTACTTAGGATATAAATAAATAGGTGAAATAACAAATAATATTTTTTTAAATACTGTTTAAAAAACTTTTTTGAATATGTGAACATATGGTATTGTTTTCTATGATAATAAACTGTAGTATTTGATTTCGCTGAAAAACATTCGCACTCAGTACACACACACACACAAAGACATATATATATATATATATATATATATATATATATATATATAAATATAAATGTGTATATATATATATATTTATATATATATATATATACATATATATATATATATATATATATATATATATATATATATATAACGATGTTCTAAAGATTCTTCTGTAAATATGTAAACAGATATGGGTAAATAACGAATTAAGACCTGTTTTACACGAGAATGGTTTTCAACCACGCGGTTTTTTACTCACACGACCTCAACGTGTTGAGATATTTTTTAAATAAAAGCTTTCATGTAACGTGGCCAGTCGTGTGAATATCCTTTGCCATCTGAGAGTTTACTTACAACATGTTGACCTACATAGTCAATTTAGTGTTTTTCAATCCAGGCACACTTTCATATATTGAAAATTACCATTGTTGTAGATATTACAAATGGTATAAAATTATATTTTTGATGTTAATTTATTCCTGACAATATCAAAAAAAATATCTAAACGTACACACTATTCTTATGTGAACCAACAGATGATTCTAAATTATTTTTATTTTTTTCATATATATGTTAATCGAATGATATTTATTTTATTAAAATACAATATTTAACATATGTTGATAAATATTGTAGTATTTAATTATTGGGTCATCCATAAGGAATGCAATTTTTGATGTGAAACTTCTATGGGTTCTTTAGCGAGGTGTAAAATTAGACAGCGTGTCACGAAAAACGTTGCCATGAACATAACCGCAAATGAGAGAGATGAAACGAATATCACTGCATGAGTGCGGAGAGAGAGGACAGACTGCGCACAGAGATACTGCGCTGAGTAATAGGGTAGGAGAGGGGGCTCAAGTAAGACTCTGTGGTTAACAGAGAGAAAGACAGAGAGAGAGAGCAAGAGACAAAGAGAATGGGCGTGGTAATGTAGGCAATGCGTACGCGAGAGGGGATACGAGTTTAAACAAAATTATAAATACTGAAGTTTCATTTCTGTCGTGTGATTTTTTTTAGAACGCGAAGAACAAATTTAAAAAATACTGAAACGACAATAGAATAAATTTCTACGCATGGCGTTAAATAAAGATTTCGACTATCGCACAGCTGAATTACATGAAGAAGCAGGGATAGAATATCTCAAAACTTACGTAAACAGGATGAGCAAAACTTTCTACACGAGAAAATCGCATACAAAGATTTTGATAAACAAACTGGACGCAGACAATTTTAGGAAACCCTGGCTGAAGCCGAAAATCAGATCCAGGACCTACAGACTGAAGATGTACCTCAACCTCAGCACATTCCTGCAACCGCCACCCGGAGGCGGCAACGGCTGAGATACCCTCAACGATGAAGATGTCATCATCTTACAAAGGCGGCAGAATGAAAAACGAAGATAACGAAGAATGTTAATTGTTTTTTATATACCTACGTTTAATTGTTATACAGATTGTTTATACTAAGTAACTACGGGCGTTTCATACATGGTAGTTACATAGATATATGTAACGGGATGGGAGAGGGGTGACCTTCAGTCACATAGCAAGGATAACCCGGTTTTTTGAAAATTTTCCTAGCGAGAAAGTCAAGATATGACACAAAAGCAAGATTGCTATCAATACATGTCAAAGTCTAGACGATAGGGATTTAATCCCAAGGCTCGACAACTCACTACAAGAATACAGAGTAGTTAGTCAAGATCAGACAAAAACTTAAAACTATCAAAAAAAAATTTCAGTTGTGTGTACATGTGCACACACACCCGTTTTTTTAAAAGAAATAAGTTTTGAAACAATGAAAAAAATTGACGCTTTAATTTTGTTTCAAAATATGTTTTTCGTTACCATTAACAACTTCTTCCCATCTTAATCCTAAATCTTCAATACCCTGACGATAAAACTTTTTGGGCTTTGCGTTAAGAAAAATGTTCCGTCCAATTCCTTTCTGACATCACTCTCTGTATTAAACCATTTCCTAGTGATAGGCTTAGAAGACTTCGGAACAAATGAAAGTCCGATGGTGTTAGGTCAAAGGAATATTATTGATGAATCATAACTTCTCAACAAATTTCTTCAGTTTCTGGAGAGTCTTAAATATTTAAATAATATTTTACAAATTACGCTAAAATAATCAAAGAGATTTTTTTACAAGATATTTAAATATTTAAATATCTTAATATTCCATTGTTGCTCTTCGTAATAATGAAAATGATGTTATTTAATTTTTCGTTGATACTGATTTATTATTAGAATGAAAAAAGTACGCTTCATTAAAGAAATGCATGTGTTAAATGAACTGAAATAAATACTTAAAATACCTTCCTTATATAATAAATGAATAAAATCGGTATGTAATTCTACTAAACGTCTTTATGACACACGTATATTTTACACACACACACTCACATATACATATTGATATACATATGTGTATATATATATATATTGTAAATTTATCTAAATAATCAATGGTTGTACCGAATATATATTTGAGGAGTGATAAAAAAAATGTAGAGAAAAAATTGAAAAATAATTGAAAAATCAAAATGTAAAGACAAATAAACATTTTGAAATATATATATATATATATATATATATATATATATATATATATATATATATATCTATGAGGAATATGAAGAAACAGATTATAATAAAGGAATAATATAAATCATTGACTTGAATAATATAAAATATTCAGAACAATACAAACTGCGAGTTGAGATTAGTTCATTAGATGTTAAATGGATAAGTATATTATATATTTTTCAAATGCATGGTAAAAGAAAATAACATATTGTTGAGTGATTTTCAAAATACCTTTTATCCAATAGTATTGTAGATGAATTTGTTTTGGAAATTAAAGATACGTCGACATCTATGGTCATTAGTTTCTTAAGTAGTCTATGAAAATTGATTGAAGATGGTATATATATATATATATATATATATATATATATATATATATATATATATATATATATGTATATATATATATATTGAAGATGGAATATATATATATATAAGATGGTATATATATATATGGTATATATATATTTTAATACACTTATGCCAACGAAAACGTACACACACACACACACACACACACACATATATATATATATATATATATATATATGTGTGTGTGTGTGTGTACGTTTTCGTTGGCATAAGTGTATTAAAAACGTAATACAGTAAATTTTATAATTACTTAGTTCACATGTCTTCAAATTTTAATTCAATAAGACAGATTTTAATTAATATAAATGGCTTCCTTGTAGTCACAACCCACGTAAAATTTGAAGTTTTATGTAAAATTGACATCATTTCTGAGATTATCAGATGACGTAAAAATGTCAATTTTATCTTTAAAAATATAATCCTGTAACTGGAATTACAACGTCATATAAATAAATTTACTCCTACACCTGAAGATTAAAGTGATTGAACTTGTTTGACAAATTATCCAATGAATATTTCTATATTACATGTTTCAATATTATATTTTAAGCAATATAATTTATTATTAAGAAAATAATATTCAATTTATTTGTTTTAAAACAATATTTTATACTGAATAATTAATTAATTTATAATCAAATAAAAACTATATTTATATTAAAATTTAATAGTAACGTTTCTCAAAGTGGAAGTTTATTATATATTATTCTTATTTAAATTAATAATAATAATGTTTAATTTGTGTAATTTATTTTAGAAGTAATAGGACTTAAGAATGTATTTTAATTGTAACATTAATTAACCTTATATATTGTAAATTTTTATTGTATCCTATTGAAGTGAATATCAGATTTATTTAAAAGAAGTTTATATTAAAATATAAACAAAAAAACATATTTATATTTTACGCTATAAAACATTATTTTATTTTTTTTTAATTTTTGTAATTTCACATTTGCATGATACAAGTACACGCTTTAGTAATTTGAGGTCTTCAAAAGTTATTGTAACTAAACTGAACTCAAAATATCTTTTCTTATATATATATATATATATATATATATATATATATATGCAATTACTATTTATTCTAATTAATAAATTATATATACCTATAATTTAAAAAAAGCATATGCATTATATTTTTTTATGAAAATTAACTTTTTAGTCATCAATGCTACATTTATACTATTCTTATATATATATATATATATATATATATATAGATATGCAATTACTATTTATTCTAATTAATAAATTATATATACCTATAATTTAAAAAAAGCATATGCATTATATTTTTTTATGAACATTAACTTTTCAGTAATCAATGCTACTTTTATACTATTCAAAAATATATAATAGATTTATAAATAAATTTTACCTCTTCGTTTTTGAGCTTAGCACCAGGTAAACTGATTATTTCAACAATTATTTTCGTTTTACTTATAATAAATTAAAAGTTCGTCTTGACTCCAAATCAAGACGAACTTTTGTATTTTTGTATTCTCTAAGCATACACGGTGTTCATGGTTAACATTTTTTTTTAAAAACTCAGCATTTTTATTATCACGTTATCAAGGCTAGCAGGACTAACATGGATTTGAAGTTTATTGAAATTCAATATTTCAAGCCATACGAGTCGTACTCAATGCGTAGTACTAGATGCAAGCCTTTTTTATATTAAAGATTTGCAAACCATGCTAGATGAACACTATAAGACTCGAGTCCAAAATCGCATGCGAGGCTACATTTAATAAACATTCGATGATCAAAATATTTAAGTGCATTTTATTTGAGTCTTAGATGAGATGCATGGCTGGTAACACTTTAAATTTTTATATAAATAAAACAAACTACAGAGTTTTCAGTATCTCATGATCATGTCTATCACGGCTAGAGAGTTAAAGTATTGATTAATAATAAAAATACAAGTTGAGCAACAAAGTTTCTCGTTGCAACATTATAACATAATACCTTGAAATATGTATTTAAAATGTTTGAATAAATATGGGTTATTGTATTTAATATTCTACCACAAAATCCGATACTTAGTCTTGATATCCTCTACAATATATTAAAACTATGGAAACCATGTTATTGTGGCTTACAAGCCTCAAGTCAAGACTCACCTTTAAGTTTTTTTTGTAATTTAATCGTAAAAATTATGAAAATTTAAATAACTTAACATTAAAATATTTTTTTTAATTCAAGAACGCATGTTTAATAAATTTCAATTCGACACAATATATTTTTGATAATGCAAACTGAATTTCTTTTAACAAATGAATTATTATCTTATCCAACAAACCAAATAAACTGTTTTTGAATAAAAAGTTATTTTTGATCATTTTTGATTTTTCATAATTGTTAATAGTTTAAAAGTTAATTATCAGTTAAAATAAGTTAATTTTAGTATTGAGTATTCTACTTTTCCGAAAAGATAAAAAAATAATCAAATATTTATAAAAAAGTTTACTTTGTGCAACTATCAAAAATATGAATATTATTAATTTATTTATTCAACTCTGAAATATAATTTTATTTAAATTCAAAAATAATCCTTTACCTTACATTTCTATAGAAATGAACAAAAAACTTTAGATACGAAAGTTTTCAGTTGTGGTAACAAAATTTACAAACGATTCATTATAAAATAATCCATATAATTTTAATGACGCTGCAAAATCGTAAAGAAGTTTTTTTTACTGATTCTTTCGGCCATGTTATATTTTTTGTACTATTATTATTTCATATACATTGATAAAGTATAATTAACGGTAAACGATTATAAATTTTATTGAAAACATTTATTTTTATATTATGTTATTATAATTTAGATAATGAATTTTCCTGTTTTCCTTTCATGTATAAAAGTAATAAATTAATACTTGTAAAGAAATTTAAAATATTTTCTATTCGCAAGTAAGTACTAAATGAGTTTATATTTTGTGATCGATTATTAATTATATTATAGGTACAGTACGTTCCTGTTTAGTGTTTCGCTTGTATTATTTAGTAAAACCGCCAACGTTCAGTTAATATAGTGTAGCACGAAATGGATTTTAGGCTTACTGTGGAACATATACGCATATCGTACTACGTTATACTAAAATTTGCGTAGATATATATTTACATTGGCTTTCCAGACATATAATCCATTTGTTGGCTTTTCTAGCTAAACAGACGGAAGCTTATGATTGAGAACAGACTAGTACAAGTTTAATAATAATATATAATGTCAATTTAAACAATGTACAACTTAAAATTATATTTGCCTTTTCATTAATTTAGATAATTTTATAAAAAAAATTATATATAAATATATATATATATATATATATATATATATATATATATATATATATATATATATATATATATATATATATACAATATGTGTGTAAGTATTTGTATGAATATTTATAATTTAGTTAATTTATATTGTTTCAATGCAATCTATCTATCTATCTATCTATCTATCAATATATATATATATATATATACACAATATATATATATATATACAATATATATATATATACAATATATATATACAATATATATATATATATACATATATATATACATATATATAAATATTCTGAAAAATTTCAAAAATGGACACAACATTTTTTTAAAAAAACCTGTAGAATTTTTGTTTTAAATTATTATTAAAGATGACACCGATGTTAAAGGAAATTTTCACAACAAAATATGATATTTGTTTCATAACAACTATAAAGAAATGTGCGAATTTTTAAAACAAATACGTTGCAATATATCTACGAGAATAATTATATAGACGTACTAGAATATATATATATATATATATATATATATATATACATATATATATACATATATATATATATATATATTATGATATTGAGCGAACATACGCGATACGATCAAAACTACTCGAGGGTGCGTGCGAAGTGATCGGACGGAGGACCACGAGTATGGAGCTCCCCGGTGGTCGGTAAGTGTAACGAGTAGAGCAAAGAGCCCTCTAATTATATACAAAATTATTATATCTATATTAAAATAATATTTATTTTCCAGATAGTTTTAATATTTTTTATATGATATGTGCAAAGCGAGACGGGGGACCGAGCAAAGAAAGCGGGGGCGGAGTCTCCCATGTGCCGGCGAGCGTAGCGAGTAGTGAGCAGACTCCTCTGATTTATACTAATGTATTTTAACAAATAAATTTATTGTTAGAAGTTTGAAACAGTCACTTTTTATTTTTAAAATTTAAAATCATTTCAAATTTATAGTTTATTAATCCGTTTTACATTTCTTGTAGCATCTAATCCGAAAAGTTTTCTATCTTTATATACTTATTATTTAAACCAATTTTTGAATCTGTATAAGGAATTACAGTAGATGAAATCTGTTAATTGTATTTAAAACGTGTGTTAATTATTATTGGAATATTTTCTATTCTATTTATTGATATTATTCTTGAATTTGTACTCAAAAGAATGATACATACGAGTATATGTTTCCAGTTGGCTATGGCTAGAGTGGAACCATTATACTGCTACCAGGTGGGTGTAGTGTCTTCGCATACAGAGAGTTGGGCACAAAGGCACATACCTTTTGCTTCACTATGATCAAACTCTGTACAGTGATTTCTGGAGCTTTAGGTATATCAAAAGTAGGAGAGGCTACTGGACGGCCGTGTTCCAGATACGTAGAATGGCGCCTCTTGCAAATCCAGTTAGTAAATTTCGTCATGAATGACTAACCTCGAAGTCGACAACGAGTAACTTTCGCTTGTACCGGTAATTTGAATTTCCAGGATCGTAGTTGTTTAGTACACGAATCAACGTGTTCGAACTAGCTTTTGCACTTTGGTATAGAACGAGCACCTATCGTTTGACAAACTTCTTGATTGTCTATATACTTCACTTCGCATGCAATGTTCGATAGATATTTCATTCTATTAGATTATAAACGTCTAATTCTATTATATTTCTAATATAACTAAAGAAAGAATTTGCCTTTCAGTTAAGATAGAAATAACAAAGGGATCAAATTAATATTTTGCTATTATCTTACACTGTGAAGTATGATTTTAAATATAAAATAATATCATTAATTTAGAAGTAATATTATTTTTGTTAAATTGCTTCTTTTTACATTCTTATATTTTATTTCTTCCTAACTATTCAAGTAATTGGTATTCTTAATTTAAAATAAGTTTTTTTTTAAAAATTAAATCAGTTATTTGTAAATATAGATTTCTTCGTAATTTTTTACACGTTTTTTTTTAAAAATAAAAGATACTAATAAAAGATAGACTCTAATTTACAATTGTTAAGATAACGAAACAGAAATAGGAATCATAACACTTTCGTTATATAAAATGTTCTATTGATTTATTATCAAATGTTTAATAATATATAAATTATATCTAATGTTAGAAAAAAAAACACATTTGTTTCCTTATAATTAACGTTCAACGAGGAAAAAGTATGTTTTTGATGTACAAGCATCATATAAGTTTTACAATTTTATTTCATTGACAACAAACATAAAATGTGTGAAACTATTTTATGCTAATTGTTGATTGAATTCGTCTTGATTTTATGCAGTGTTCCTTTATATACACTTTTTCATATCTTCTATAGCATTTTGTTGTCTATAGTAAAGAATCGGGCAAATTTATTTTTAAGGTTATGATAGATTTTCTATATATTTTTTAATTCAGCTGAATAGTATTACACAGCTTTAAATATTTTACTTCTATATAAATTAAGAATTTTTCAAAGAACTAAAAATGTTTTGACTAAATAATGATTTAGGTGATCATTTTAGTTTGCTCTTTTTCAAGCAAGAATCAATAATTTTTGCGCTTCTTTGGTTCAAATTAAATTCTAAACTTAATAAAACATGAAATATTTTTTTTACTAATAATTAACCCACTAAGGAAGTACCTATGTTGACACCATGGAGTTCTGCTAGCATAAATATTAGAAGTGACCCTGTAGGAAAACCATTGGACAATAAGAGTCTGGTCCATCGTGCTCAGTCCTCATTTCTGCGAAAGGACACATGTTATTAAGAATAAAATTAATAAACATGCCAAGTAACTATATATATATATATATACAGGAATATTGATTTCACTTCCTCGTTTTTTTTTAATACATTACCATATAACCAATAGTACAGTAAGATAGTTATATTTTTTATTTGTAAAAACAAACAACATGAAAATAAATTTAGAGTAAAATATGCCAATCATATAAGACAATATTAAGTTAAATTAAAAAAGTTGCGTACCTACTAACTTATTTAAATTATTTCGTTGAATTTTTTACCAACAATATATTGTTAACACATAACATTTTATTATATTTTTTCTATAACGGTGGAGGTACATGTAGTGCAGTGATGTAAAAGCCTATACATCATTAGTCTTTATACAAGAGACTATACAAGTTACGAATTAAATAAGTCTTAATTAAATTTCTTATATCAAATAGCTTGTACATGATACTGATTATAAAATCAAATAAATTCATGTATATATATATATATATATATAAATTGTATTCGGTTACAAAAATTATTAATTGTGCAAAATTATTGACAAATTCAGTGTGAAAATACTTCATTAAAATTATACATATGTTTAATTGTATCCACAAATGAGAACATACTTTTCTGAAAGTTTACTCTCTTGTGGTAAGAATTAATATATTTGCATATTAAACTTTATACATTTTATAAATTTTAATTTATGTAGTATATGGTATTCCGTTATAGAGACAATTTTTACCAAAAAAAACCATAATTTGTCCATCTTTTTATTTCACTGAATAAAAAATAAATATTTTAAAGAGATTTCCTTATTAGTACTACAATAGTAACTTTTCATTTCTTTATTTTAAGTTACATTGAGTTAACGGGCTTGTTATGTGACATTAATTGAAAATATCCTATTAACTAATTGTCAATGCATGTCCTTGAAATTATTTTACATTTCTTCAAACCAAGCTTTTAAAAACTTATACATAATATATATATATATATATATATATATATATATAATTGTTGTGACACGAGTGTGCTTAATTGTAATTATACTTGCAAATGTTTCTTAATATACATTTGAAAAAAATATTAGAAAAACTTACTGTTAAATTTCAGTTAACGATTTTGAACAAGCGTCTGTCGAGTAGTGTAAATACCCAATTGCCAACTACAGTTTAATGAGGGTTAACGACTTCGAGGAACTTGTACGGATAGAGAGACGACATCTCTCGCTTTGAAACACCACCGATCGTATAGCCTCTGACCTTCGTCGCCGGTAATTGCCAATCAAGTCATTCTCCGGAATCTAATGTCGTTCCAGCGCTGTTAGGTTCAAATTCATCTCGCTATATCTGACATTTAAAATCAAAATTCAAATTGTGTCATGAATGCATTATGAAAATTTCAGATTGATATACAAAGTGATTAATTATTTAACACAATAAATTCCATATAAATTTTGTATAAGTTCAATGCTTGCTTGCCAAACGCTGAGTTCTTCGCTTACACACATTTGCCTCCGTACCGAAGTTTATATTTACACTAGCATATGCATATAGTCATACATACACACGCACAAATATTAACATATATTTATATATATATATATATATATACCCAGGAGCCCAAAAAAAGTATACACACTTTCAAAGATGTTATCTATGGACTCTTCATTGTGAATCGAATAACGGCAGTAATGTGTAGTATGATTTTCTCTCAAAAGATGTCGCTAATAACACGAATGCTAGAACCACCATGCGACTAGTAGGACAGTCAAACAAAATGGTAGAGGAACAGTTGTCGTTCGAGCAACGCAAGATTATTTTGAAGTGGTGTTTTAAATTTGAGAATGTGTACGAAGTGTAACAACAATGGTGGCGTGAGTTGCAAGAAAACCTCTAACATGCTTGACAATTGGACTCATTCGTGATAAATTTGAAACAGATGGTACCGCGTGTGATTTGCGCAAGCAAAAATCCGTGAGGTCTTGCACGGCAACAAGTCCTGCTTCCTCGGCTGTGGTGTTAGTTCAGTTTACATATTTACCACAATGTGCACATGAGGTAGAAGTTAGCAGATCAAGTATAAAACACATTCTTAAAAAAGCAAAATGGAAAGTTTATACCCCAAGATTGTAACATTCCATGAATTTAGACGAGTCTGATCGAAGAATGCAGCACTGTGAGTGGTTGAGAGCTGAGGAAAATTAAAATGTCGGATGCAGCAATCACAGTAGGCACTTTGGGCAACGGGTCTCGTGCAGTAATTCGCCGAAATCAGAAGTGTCTGATCACTAATGATGACCACTTTGAATACCTATTGTGATTGTAGAAGTCAAACATGACACAGCGATTCCTTGATATTTGTATAATTTTAGTAATAAAGCTTTTACTCCGATATTTTGTACCTTGAAGTGTGTATACACTTGTTGGACCCTTCTGTACACACACACACACACACACATATATATATATATATATATATATATATATATATATATATATATATATATATATATATAGTACATTCGAATTCGATTGTAGCGACCATGGACATAACGGATTCAGGATTATAGTAAGAATGTTCATATAAAATTTAGATCACTCATATTTCAATATGCACACTCATCAAGCTAATTCTGCTGATATAACAAACAAATTTGATTTTGAATTAAGAATTTTAGCTAATTAGTACTAAATCTTATTCACAGAAGATAAAAGATAACTGCCTTACATCTTCAAATACAAAATTGAAGAAATATAAATTTTGTGTTGAAGCCGTTCTTCTTCACAATCCAACTTCAATTTTTTAGTCAATTTAGAAGATTATGAACATTATGAAGTTAAAAGTTTTTTTTTAAAAATTTTTGTACTAAATTGGAATAATTTATTAAGACTCAACAATGATTCAACCAGAATGTATTGATTTTGGATGCTATTATCTTAGTAAATGATTTATGTAACAATTGTAAAGACCTGAAAAATAGTAATCGTACAATAAAATTTAGAAATTAATATAAAAATAAATTATAGCGTTAAGTTATAAAGTTATCCGTTGCTAGCCAGATGTGTAGGGATGTATATCTCTATAATTGTTGATTTTTTTCTAATTAAAATAGTTTATTGTGCATAAGTAATAATGGCAAAACTTTAAATATAATTCGTTCAACAATTATAGGAATTATTGACTATTAAATAAGTGTTTCGTTCATAAATAACAATGTAAATTAAAAAGAAATAACGTCCATTCAGATACTGCAGGTATCTCTGACCGGTAAGGGGAAATGCAGCAATAATCAAGATAAATTTATGAGACTACCAGGCACTACGTCTTAGACTGTACTGATATACATACAATTCAAATAAAGCACAAACTTCTATTCACGGTCACTAAGTCTACTATTCATTTGAATAAAATACACTTATCATTAATTTAATAAGTGCGTGCAGTATATTTACGGCAAAATTGAAAATTATTGCACCAAGTTACCACAAGAATATTTTACTTAAAACCATATCCAATTGGATTTGGATACACACGCTGGTATTATATTAATGTTATATTTTTTATTATTTTATAAGTGCATTTTTCTCTAACATACGTTACAATCCCATATTTGGAAATTATATAAAAAAGGGAGGTCTAGATAAAATTTAACTATTATTTTTATAAAGAGTAAGGATATTAACAAGTAAATATTATCGTTTCCGCGGTGGTTTCTCTATGTTGAACTCTTCCTCTCTCCCTCTTTTTTCTTTCTCTCTATATAAAACTTATTAACAATTTTTACCACCAATTTTCATATCTATTGTATAGTGTTATTAATTGCTTATTTAGATCATAATATAGCTCTGATACTGTAACTAAATTCACTGTCCCAAATTATTTTTTTACTTTTCCAGCAAACCATAAAAAAGTCTACAACCAAAAAATGTACAATAATTGATTATTTATTAATTTTGATTATTGGTTATGTGCATAGAGTGTTTCTTGGAGCATAACGTACAGAAAATACATTAGTTCACCGTGTATAATGCCACATCTTCAGCGAAATGCTAACGAGCAACAATAAATAATGATTAATAATCAATTATTGAAGATATTTTATCTGTGTTTATTTGTTATTTGTGGAGAAAGTGAAAAAAATATTTCTGAAAGAGAAAAAAATTAATTTATTCAGTAAAAATAATTAGTTATATTTTTATGTATCAAAATCATTATTATATGACATATACACCCTTTTTCTGTACATCTTGTCTTACATACAAGTTTCAATTTTCAAAATTATTTTCTATGTTGTTCTTATGAGAATTGTCACTTTTGCCGAACTATACGAAGTATGTAATTTTCTTTAAATATTTGGTTATATTTAAATTAAGATATATTTACGTATTTAAGTATAGATAACAATTTATATATATATATATATATATATATATATATATATATATATATATATATAGACAGAGAGAGAGAGAGGTAATATTAATAAAAAATTTAAATTACATTAATTTTTGAAAAACCCATATAGATTTATAGTGTTTAGTACGAAATCCTTCTTATTAAAATTAATAAAATTTACTTTAATGGCTAATAGAATGGGTTTTTTAAATTGAATTTTTATTAATAAAATTTGTTTATTATTAATTTCGTTGCTATTTGACTGAATTTTATAACA
The DNA here is from genome assembly GCA_034766995.1 of Acanthacorydalis orientalis. Lineage (NCBI taxonomy): Eukaryota > Metazoa > Arthropoda > Insecta > Megaloptera > Corydalidae > Acanthacorydalis > Acanthacorydalis orientalis. Next base: position 5,623,634 of record CM068320.1, on the reverse strand, counting down.
TAAAACTATATTTCAAGTTAGTTGAAGAGATACCATTGCATATTTGAATCAGATCCGATCTGTAAAAATGTAACAAGAAGTCTTCTATTTTAAAACCGTTTTAATTTTTTTCATTTTTAACAATATTTCTGCTGATACAACCTTTGGAGTATTTTTAAAAGTTGGTTACATTTTTTGTTTTTTTTTTTTAAAAAAAATGTACTGGAAATAAACCATTAAATAAAGGTATTCAAAATTGAGATATTCAAGAATATATTTACTTTTTCATAGAAGGAAATTACAAATAACAACTATTATAGTCAATGTCCTAAGTTTTGATTTAAATGTTTTTTTACTTTTCGAGGTTCATTTCGAATACAATTATTAATATTGTTACTACTCAGGATATTACATTTAAATATGGTAACGTCCTGATTTTAATTTAACAGTAATTTAACAATATTCAGTTTGATTCATAAGTTGATAGCATTGCACATTTAAGAAAAATGAGTTTAAAAATAATACAAGTAATGAATGTGTATGAACGAGATGTTAGTTTTAACTTATAAAAGCAGTATACTTTTATTTATGTACAGAAATATGAAATATATTAGTCATCAGCTATTTTTTATCTTGTCCTATTTTCAGTTCAGCAATTAACGAATTGTGAAAAAATCAAATTTTGATAATTAAAATTTAATTGCCAAAAATAGTACAGCGAATCTTAATGAACTGTACAAAAATTTTCCTCGTTTCATAACTTGTACACTCGGAAAGTTTTAAAATATTATCTTTTTTATATTTTTTTATCATATTACAAAATGTTACTTATTCCTATAAGAGCGATGTAAAGATGTTAAAAAGAAAAAAATAATTTATTTTAATTAATATAGAGACAGAAATTTAAATTTTATGTTTGAATTGAGAATAAAAAAATATAATTTACAAAATTTCATCAACTTACTACTATTTTATATGTCTTTAAGTTTTAAAAATGAATTATAGATTGACATTTCTTTTTTTTTGTCATTTTGTACGATAATGAAATATAGTTTCTTACCTAATATTTTTTTATAAAATGTAACTGGTTTATTAGGATTGTAAGATAGTTAAAACATTCCAAATAATGTAACATGTAGTGTGTCAACTATTGAATATTTACATTTCCAATATTTTGAGACGTTTTCAGTTATACACTATCTTTATCATCATTTTTCAATCTTTATAGATTATCCTGATCTTCCTTCATTTAAACTAAATTCATTCAATTATGACAAAAATATTTAATCATTTTTTGAAAAGTTTTTTTCATTTACAGCACCACAGATATAAACTTGAATTTTATTTTTTTTGTCTGCAATTTTTTTCTTTTTGTAGAAAAGTTTAGTAGAAAAAAATTACGTATTGAATATCAATTGTATTATAAATCGTCTCTGAATATGAGCCAAGCTGACGAAACTGAAAAAACAAACGAATTCAACTTCTTTGTATACTGTAGTCTGAAGTTTCATTTGTCAAAACAAACAATGTTTCAACTGTTTCAAATGTCACTTAAAAAACATGTCATTGCTGTTTCAAATATTTAGTTTGCTTTGAAATTTAATCTTATTATTTCTAAACCGAATACAAATTATTTAGTTGACACGAATATTTACATATATATATATATATATATATATATATATATATATATATATATATATACGAGTATACATATATATAGCTTTTTCTTTAAAATATGATATACACATTACTTTATACAAAACAGCTATTGAAAATAAAATATATTTTTATACCAACAAAGATGAAAGTATTGAGATATGTAATAATATTTAAAGCATTTATTTACAAACAACTACAGTTAGTTTAGTATTTATTTGTAAATACATTACAATAATAACTTACTAATATAAAATAGTTATATGCAATGTTACTTTATTTGATGAAATTATATATTTTTTACTTGTAGATTTAAAAAAAATGCCTACTGACTTCAACGACATAAAGTTATCAGTTATTGAATACGATATTCATTTAACGACTAACTTTAAATGATATTTTGCAAATAAAAAAGATAAAAAACTTTATATAAATACATATTCTCTGAAATAAGTGTGCTGATTTAAGCATTTATTGATTTTTGTTTACAAAAGTATTGCTTATTAAAAAATATAGAACTTATGATGATACTAATGATTATACTTTATCAAATCCTTGATATTCGATGAATATTCTTTATTTTAAACTATTTTTCATTTAAAGTTTTGTTGCGAGATTTAATCTTTAGCTATCGAAAAGATAAAATGATATAAATTGTACTAAATTCAAATAAATGTTTTCATTACCATCTTATCATCAGAAATTTATAACGGTTATAAACGGTATTCTGTCCGTACAACAGATAACTGATTATACATATATATATATATATATATATATATATATATATATATATATATATCCGTATGAAATGCGTATAGATTACGTTGATGATACACACTAAAACCATAAATGTGAAATTAGATTCTAACTTCGAATGACTGCCAATTTAAAGCCACTGCCTATCCTTTACTAAAGTTAATCTGTCATTTCCATTTTCGGTCTACTTTGTGAATATTATGGTAAGCAGTAATTGATTAATGTTTAAATTGAAGTCTCTCGACCAGCCTAGTGTATATTGAGTATAAATTATTTAATTTTGACTTCTATATCGACGATTTGACACTTTACAAAATATATTAACATTTGACTAATGAACGATAAATCTGTCTGTTTAACTTGCCCCCATCAAAAGTAATTTCAATTATCTTTAAATACCAAAATGTTTTAATGGCAATTTATAGCTCTGATATTTTATCGTTAACGTTTGCTGTATGGATTTATAAATAAGGAATTAAGTAATGTATATCCAAATCCATATATATATATATATATATATATATATATATATATACTTACATATATATATATATATATATATATATATATATATATATACTTACATATATATATATATATATATATATATATATATATATATATATATATATATATATAGATAGATAGATAGATAGATAGATAGGTACACATATAAATTAATTTAAAGTTCAATATGGCTTAAATTCATTTAAAATGTAAATATTGATGAATTATTTTAGAAACACTGGTATTATATGAGTGAAAATATTCAATTTCATAAATTATTCTATATTATCATAACACTTGAACGGATTTTCATATAAAATGTCTATAAAGATTTTCTTTACACTATTTTTTCAATAAATTTTATAATAAAGTTGTTAATTTAGCCATATTTGTTATAGACAAGCTACTTGTGCACATCTTAAAAACGCCATTATATATTTAATTGTTAGTTCCTACTTTATTATAATTTGAACTAGTCCATAGAATGAGTTTAGTGTGAATTTGACAATTCCTAATACAATTTTCTCTTATATTTCTATAGCTTCAAGTTTTGTTTCCTATAAAAATTATTTTATATATAATATCAAATGTATTTGAAATAATTTTTATACTTAGCGTTCCATTTAATTTTAAATATCACATTTCAAGAATAAGAAGAGTAGTTTACAGTTTCGTGAACAATATTCTATTTTTCCAATGAATATGTAAAAAATATTCGGTGTACGTAATCCTTCGACTATTTTCTATATAAATAAGAAAAGGACAAGAGAATTGTTGTATTAAAGAGAAATGTACCGAATACTGAAAACAATGCTCAACTACCGTATTTAGAAATTACTTTTAAAGTTTACGAACTAATAAACATTACGAACTAACAACTTATAATGCTTTTTTTAGTAGACCGTTGCTCATTTTGTAGATATTTTATTCGTTTTTTTTTCTAGATTTATTTTTCTACGTTTCACATAGATTTTTAAAGGATGAATTTAAAGAAAATATTTATTATATTAATAAGTATTTGACATATATATATTTTGCTTTTTTTGGTTAATTTTGCATCAATGTCTACTTTATATATATATATATATATATATATATATATATATATATATACACACACACACACACATATATATATATATATATATATATATATATATATATATATATACATAAGTTGTTAAGACAGTGTCCACGATAATATTTAAAATTTTCATAAGGATATTGGAAATAAAAAGAATTAAAACTTATAGAGATAAAAAAGCAAAAATTAGACCTACAAAAGTTGGTTCATAAAAGGAAAATTACTTATTTTCAATACAAAGATTTAGGGTTAGTTGATTTAGTATATAAAATATTGTATTTTGTGATTGAATAATTTGTAGACTGTTTCTATTAAAATCATGTATTGAGATTATATTCCAATTATAATTTTACTCGTGTACATAGTAAATATTGCTGATGTTAGAAGCATAAAGAAAACATTAAGGTTAATTTTTATTAAAATGTTGTTTGGAGAAATCTAATTCATTAGTAAGGAGAACATTTTATTTAAAATATGATTAAAGAATATAGCAGAGAGAGAGAGAGAGATTTTGTACATTTAAACCCAATAGATACGTTCACGGAAGTAATTGTTTTGTAATTAACTATTCCTCAGCGTTGTCATATTCTACTTGTGGTATTTCTTAAGTGTCATTACATTAAACAACGGGCTAATAACGTGTCATTTCAATAAGTATCATTTATGTTCATGTTACTAAATTAGATTCATCTACTTTTTGCCTATATTTTATATAATAATTATAAGATTAAATGTCGAATCAATAAGATTCTCGAAGAGCTATATTTCACACAAGAAAATTATACACACTACAAATGCACATCCGCATAAATATTAGGCAAGTTGGAAAATAATTACAGTTTATGTCCTTCAAATTCATAAAGATTTAGAAATTTTTTGATTTTCTTAGTTGTTTTAAATGGTCAGAAACTGTTGGATGACTTGCGCCTAACTTTTTTGCAAGCTCTCGTATTGTTGTGCACGGTTTTGATTCAACTTACGCCTTCGGTTGATTGTTATTAACTGAAGAAGGACGCTCACGATCTTCTTCATCTTCAAGGCTCTTGTCCCCAGCACCAAATTTTTGGAACCACCATTGCACCGTACGTTCATTAACAGGACCCACACTAAAAGTATCGTTTAGTTTACGACCAGTTTATGCTGCTTTACCTCCCGTTTTGAACTCATACTAAAAATTACTCCTTTTTACTTCTTTTCCAACTTTAATTCAATAGCCCAATTTGAAACAAAATCAATAAGAAAACCAAAGTGGATGTTACCAAAATACAAAACAAGAAATCCAATTTAAAAAGATGTTAACATGAATACGATGATATGACAATTTTATTGAAAAAAAATAAGGTTAAGATTCAGAAAACAAAAATCGTTATTATTTTCCTATCAACCTAATATCTATACACATACATTCCCAAAATTTACACTACACAAATATATACATGTACATAAATACATACATATACACATACATACATACATATATATATATATATATATAGAGAGAGAGAGAGAGAGAGGGGGGGGATGAGTATTTTTTAAAATTTTCCTCTTCAAATCGTGATATTGTAGTTAGTACAATGTTATGAAAAAATATATATAAAACATATCGTTAAGTTACTAAGATGAAGTTACATAAATCTGTAAACAATATAGTTTTAATAGATATTGCTGCTACTTGTGCATGCAACCTACCACAATTATAATTGTTGACCGCAATAGCTACATAACTACAGTTATAGTGACTGCAAAGAAGAACACTCCCATAGTAATCATCGTTTGCATGTCATTATAACTGACTTCCTTACTTTGAAAATAGTGTCAACGTTAAAGTAAATTGATAAACATACTATGAATTTTATCATTTTATATTAAAAAAAATTTTTTATAAGATAGGATAATAAAATAATATCATAATTTAATGATACAATGTAAAAATTACAGGGCTATTGCATAGTAATTGGATAAAAATATACAATTGGGAAAGGAACAAGATTTTAATTATTAAAAGTAGGTCGTATATATATATATATATATATATAATTTTTTCATATACTTTCTTCATTTATTTAATTAAGGTGAAATTTGAATTAATATTATTATATTCTCATTCACTATAGACATATTTTTATATTTTTCGTTAATTTTTGTGAATCTTCTATATATTAAAAAAATCTGTCAGTTTTCAATTAAAATTTCTTATTTAGTGATAAATTTTAAGGAAAAATTATAATTTTTATGGAAGAGAATTCATTGTACGTCAATTATAGCCTATCTTCCTATTAACAGAACTTCTATGTAGCCCTGTAGACATTTGTTCATATAGATAATAGGAGTTTCTGCTCTCATAGAAAAAGTAAACTCTTACAATCAAAAACAATCTTCTCTTTAGAAAAAGAAGAAATAAAACAGTAAATGATCTCGGCTAGAAATTATTAGACTATATGAAAAAATAACATTTAAAATTAATAGAAAACCTAATTACGCTGATGAAATACTTGATTCCTTAAACCACTCTAAATACTAAAACAAGAATTTTAAACGTTTTTTAATCCAAAAAACAAACCATTCTTAAAAACAATTTAAAAAAGAAACCAATATTTAATAGTAGATCAATAAACGTCGTATATAATTCAAAACAAATAAATAAATTACTAAAAGATATAAAATAAAAACAGAATATTAATAAATGGTTTTGTAAAATAATATATAATAAGGAATACATTATTCGAAAGAGAAATAAAATAAATGGCAGATATAAAAAGTAAGTAAATGGCATTTTACATAATAAAATGCTCAATACTTCATAAATATATCTTAGAAACCGAACATAATATTAAAGAAACAAATATTGTGATGTTATTTTAAATGAAGGTGAAACTGATTATTCTAGAAAATTTATATAAAATATATAAACACAAAAATAACATATTTAACGAAAAAATATATGAAAAACTATAAAATATTTTATATTCTAAAATTATAAAACAAACATCAACTAAAATGTAATGAATGAACTGAAAACATAAACTCAATTATCTAAAGCATATCTGAAGATTGCACACAAAGCAAAACTAGTTGTGAAGAACAAAAAGTGAAATTATCTAAAACGACAAATACTGCTAAGACATTGAATCAATTAGATCAACGATATATAATTTTAATTTTTATAAATACATTCACAAAACGTAAATAATATGCGAAGTATCATATACTGATACATCACTTCAGAAAGAAGAAGAGATCTTAATGTGACGAAAAAATAACGAAATTTTTAAACTTCAAAAATTAAACACGTTGAAACTTGCTACTTGTATGATAATAATTTTGTTGGCTTGCTGAACTTCGTCCTTTTGGATAAGCTGTCTGTTCTCTGCTACAAGTTTTAGCACGGGTGCGATATTCAGAGAGATGTTGAATACTACTCAATCTTCAATTTGTGCACAGACACAAAATGGTATATCGGGTTATAAATTTTATTTTTTTCTTGAATAAATATTAGTTAAATTATATTTTACACTTAGATAATACAGAAGGATGACGACTACCAGGACATGTTTCTGTACGTCACTCCCCACAACTTGGCATTTATATTAATATATATATATATATATATATATATATAGTATATATATATATAGGACATATATATATATATATATATATATATATATATATATATAGGGCAGTTGATTCAATTAATTTAATTCTTTTTTTCAAATGGTTGACTATTTTCCAAGTACTTGCTAATGTAAAATTAACTTTGCTTTGTATTTGTTTGCATGTTTGAATGTTTCTTCAACTGAATATAAGTAATTTTCAAATTTCTGTACTTATTTTAATTTTTTTTTACTTTTTATCTTTCCATTTACTGAATTTCATGATCTTTCTTTTTTTCTTCACATATTTGTAGATTATGGAATAATCAACTAATATCAATAATGAATTATTGAATATTTTTGAAAAATATTTTATATATTTGTGTGGTTAACAAAATTCATTTCTGGATGTCAATTTTAAATTTAAATTATTTTTGTTAGACGAACAAAAATAAATACTAATTTAATTCCTCGAATTATTACTCATATTTATTCATTCATAAAATGAACAACATTACTAATTTCAAAAATATAAAACGTACAAAATTTAACTAACATATTTTCTTATGTATTGCACATGTACACATACATATGCCATAAATATTTTATCCCATTTAAAATGAATAAAATATTTCAAAGTATAATTTATGTTAATTATCTTTTTTATTTTGTATATTTGAAAAGAACGTTTAGATTTACAAGATATTTTTCAGTGAATACAGCACATCAACTGTAATTTATTTCCTTTTTTTATAAAGAAATTATTTTCGATAAATTTTAATATAGTCATTTATTATCACTCTCGATCAAAATTTTAAAAAGCTGCTGCGTTTATAAACGAGTACTTTATATTTTTATACTTCTATTACACACAAACACATATATACGAGTATATATATATATATATATATATATACATTTATATATATATACATATTTATATATACATATATATATATATATATATATATATATACACAAAACGTTTGTGTATCTACATGATATACGTATATTTATGTTTTTAATATTTTAATAGAGATATAAACGAAGGAAACATTCAGAGTTTCAATTCGCCGCATATGATATCAATTATCGCCCTGTTCCGAACACATTTAATATGAACGGTTCGACTCCGGTTACAATAATCACAAACCGTGTGCGCATATTTAAACAACCGCATACAGTTTAGCATAATTATGTACGGTTCCACTGTAAATCAGAAGTTGTGGAGATAAAAGCATTTAGCCGTTATATGTACGAATGTTGTGTAATGTTCGTATGTTGAATTTGGGTATTTATAACACGACAAATTTGAACGACGTATGAACATAGAATCACACATTCATATCTACACACATATCACATATTTACATACCTCAAATTTCTGTGTATAGTTCATTTCATACGAACTGTTACCGTGCGTAGATACTTATGATTAATTTCTGTATGTAACCTTATATTAACCAATTACAGAGAAATGAAATTACTTTAACAAAATTTTCATATTTCTAACTTTGTTGTGTTCATTTATAATCTAATGTCAAGTTGGTCTTTTTCAGCTGTATGAAAAGCAATTTGGCGGATAATAAATACTTAGGTATACAAAATTGTATATAGGATTATAAATTTTAATTTTTACTTGAATAAATATTAGTAGGTTTTTTTTCCAGTAATCTTTCATAAAATAAAATATTATAAAATTAATAACAGATATATATATATATATATATATATATATATATATGTATATATATATATATATATGTATATATATATATATGTATATATATATATGTATATATATATATATGTATATATATATATATATGTATATATATATATATATGTTTGTATGTATACATATATTTATATATATATATATATATATATATATATATATATACATATATATATATATATATGTATATATATACATATTAATATATATATATATGTATATATATATGTATATATATATACATATATATATATATATATATATGTATATATATATATATATATATATGTATATATATATATATATGTTTGTATATATATATATATGTATATATATATATATATATATGTATATATATATATATATATATATATATATATATATATATTTAAATTTTCAAATATATAAACGCGAAAGTTTGTATATGAAACTTACAATCATCAATCGAATCTGAAGAAAGATTTTTTTCCTTTAGTCAACAAAAATATTGTTCTCAAACTTATGAAAAAATCGATCAATTTCTTGTTAAAGCACTTGATTTGATCTTGATATACGAGGGTCGTTTCATAAGTTTGGTAAATTTGTATGCTGTGGTGCCACCATTCCACCATTCACATTTTACAGGTGTTTGAAGCGAAAATTGTAACAAGTACCTCAAAATGGAAAAAACGAGTTTCGTGCAGTGATAAAATATCTCTATTTGAAAAAATGGACGGAACTCAGATCAAAACAGTATTGGATGAAGTTCATGGAGATTCTACATCAACGTTGAAGACTGTTTATTGGTGGAGAAATGAGTTTAAACGTGGTCGAACAGGCACTGAAAGTGAAGTGCGCTATGGGCGCCCAGTTAAAGTCATTTTGATGGATATCGTTGAGAAAATCCATGATATCGTTATAGAAGACCATCGAATGAAAGTGTACGAGACTGATGAGACTATAGGTATCTCAAATGAACGAGTAAACAATATCCAGCATGAAAAATTGCACATAAAAAGCTGGGTACAGAGATTGTTAACTGTCGACCAAAAACATACACGAAATGACATTTCAACCCAGTGTTTTGTAATGTTCAATCGCAATCCGCAGACCTTTTTGCGTCGATTCGTCACCGTGGATGAAACATGGATCCAACTCTACACATCTGTGTCAAGCAGCAGTCAAAGCAGTGGACAACGTCTGTTTTAAGTGCGCCTAAGGCGAAGACCGTTTTATCGGTTGGGAAGGTGATGGCCACTATTTTTGTGATTCCCAAAGAATCATCCTGATCGACTATTTAAGGAACAGAAAAACGATAAAAGGAGCCTATTATGTAACATTATCGAACCATTTGAAAGAAGAGCGGAAACAAATACTGCCAAGATTGGCGCACGAAAAAGTACTTTTTCACCAGACAACGCACCGTCACACAAGTCGACTTTTGCAAAATTACAGAAATTAGTCTTCGCAGTGATTCCTCATCCAATCTTTTCTCCGAGCTTGGCCCCGTGCGACTTCTTCCTCTTCACAAACTAGGAAATTCTGTTCGGTGAGAAGAATTGTCGTCGAATGTGGATGTCATCGCTGCCATCAATGCGTATTTTGTAGACTCACTTGACAAACTGTATAGCTCTCAATGGAGACTATGTTGAGAAATAATATCGATTCACAAAAAACGGTCTTTAACTTTCTTTTTTATCATACTTATCAAATAATCCTCGCATATGGTTTTATATATATATATATATATATATATATACAGATAGAGATAGAGAGAGAGAGAATGAGAGAATATTACTGAAGTAATGCAGCAGTTTTTTTTATTACTCTTATTATTCTTTTCATATGCATCTGTTTCAGTACTACTAGCTGGTGGTATAACTTGTATAAATGTAGAAATTTCTCGTTCCAAAATACATTTTAAAAATTATTTGAACTTTTCCAAAAAATACAAATAAAGTCAACCATTTGAAAAGGTTCATCCCAGTGATTTCTACCGGGAATGCATTTTAAATTTATAAAGCTTTGCATCATTTGTTATTTCATATATTTTTTTAGAATTACTCCATGAATAACCATTTTAGTTTCTATATTGATCCTAGTTTCTGTGTTTAAAGCATGCAAAAGAATGTATTTAAGTGAATCGGAAAATAGGTTCATAAATATATAAAATAGAAGCACTTCACCAATCGTATTTTTTTAAAAAAATAGAAATTTCATCAATGGATTTATTAAGTATTCGGAAAATTGTAGAAAGGAACAAAAAGAGAAAACTTATTGAATAACAACGAAATGTGAAATGCGCTCCACCCAGCAAAAAACTTACATTTTGGCACAAATTGAATGACAAATTGAAAGCAAGGTTGATACTACGGCCAGATCAATGTTGTTAGGAAGATTTTAAAAGGATTAGTGGCTTTAACTAGTTAGAAAACAAAGAAAAAACCGGGTGCTAATGCAACGACGCAATGAAAATCACTTAAATTTTTATAAGGAAGTATTTTCTATACATCTGAACAGAAATAACAAAAAATAATAATTTTCTTGGCTTTAATAAATACAACTATTATTGACACGATTTGAGAAAATAAGCTCTCTTTTAAGAGCGTTGTCATAGAAGAACAAGAAATATTATTGTTTGTGACGCTATTTGCATCTATCGGCCCACTGACATGAAACAAATTATGAAAATTCGAAATGTAAAATTTTATAGAATCATTTTACAAATAACGAAGATGAAAATATTGATGGTAATAAATAATCTTATGTAACAATTTCAACAGCGCTCCTATTAACATAATACGAGAAATAAAAACAAGCAAGAATTCGAGTAGTACCATTACCAGCATTTTCACCAGATAAACATAATCCAGCATGCTTTAAGTGACTTGTAAGAAACGTTTATGAAAATTGAAAAAATAACATATGAAAATGGTTTGATGAAATACATTCAGAATATAACAAAATATATTTAAATTATTTAAATATTCTCTATAACTCGTTTCTAAATTTAATTCCAATTCTCTTTCAAATAGAGTCCAGATTTAAAATAAATCTTATTAAAAGTACTTTATTTTGGTAGAAAAGTATTCATGTTATTTTTTTTATCACAAAATTGATTTTTTAAAACAATAAAACAAACTTTTCGCCGAATTTATCACTTTCTTCAAATCTGTCCTAAAATTGAAGTTTCTATTTGTATTTTCTGGAAAACCTCAAATAATTTGTCAATTAGTCTTTGAAAAGAGAAAATCTATATATAGATAAATGTTCTACCGACAGGTAAAAATATTGAAATAGGTGTATATTACAAGAAAACACTAATAAAATACCCTAGTAAATTTTTAAATAACCTATCTAAATGATGGGGGTGATATATTTATATGGGGTTATAAGAAAAATTATGATATAATCATTAACTTATTATCAGATCGTGTTAGTTAGATGAACATTTTCTTTGGTAGTGAATCGAACAGTCTGGAATTATTGGTTAACTTTTCAGATATTTCTAATTTGTATTTATTTCTTTATGGTTTTCGAACAAATACGTTCAGAAACATAGAATAGTCAACAACTAAAAAAGAGAATTATTGATGTCTAAAAGGTCAGTTTAGATTTATATTGGAAGATGTGCCATTCTATAAGAAAAAAATGTTCAAGACTCTATTTATATGAAACATAAATTTGAATAACTGAATATCAAAGTAAAAATGACTGTTACATTAATGATAAATCACTAACAATTACATTGTTTGTGGACGTCTATCTATCTATGTATATACCTCTCTATCTATCTACCTATTTATCTCTCTCTCTCATATATATATATATATATATGCACACATATATATATATATATATATTTATATGTATGTATATATATTATATATATATATATATATATATATACACACCTGTGGTACATACATTTGTTAAAGTTCAGTATATTTGAAAAATATAATCAAATATTTTGGAACTTCCTCAGTCAATATTATAATTGAATATGCATGTTCATTAATAATTAAAAATAAAAACATATACATAAGTAAATCAACCTGCAATTAAACCTTTGATATAACATATTAATTGCCAGAAGTTGTTTTTGAAAGCATACTTCTAATTTAATGCAAAATGTTTGCTTTGTTTTTTAACTGAAAGTACATATCCGAGTAGAGTTTATGAAATACCATGCCCTTGGGCTACTGAAATTAATATCGTTTTCCCTAATTATTCATCTAATGAACGTGAGTACTGAATATTTTTATACGCTCCATGTTCTTTGATTTTTAATATTTGCATATTGAATTTTTAAATTAACATTGATGAAAATATTCATAATTTCGATGAATTATATATTAATTTAAAAAAATCGTATTTATAATTTAATAACTTTGGTAGTATATTAAAATTGACTTTATATTTAATTCGATTTTCACATTAAAATTAATGATTTTTTCAAATGAGTCAATCATATTTTTTTTCATATTATTATATTAGTATATAAAACAATTTTATGATTAATTTAGGAGATATAATCAAAAAATATTTTTATAATCCCAGTAATATCCAAAAATTTGATTTTTTTACTACTTTCGTATCGATATAATTATACATATAGAATTATATATATATATATATATATATATATATATGGATAAGTCATATAATCAAATCTTAAGGATATGTTTTTATCAGATTTACAAATGACTATAATTGGTTTCTGCATCATATATATATTTTTTTTATTTCTAAAATATTTTTTAAAACAAAAGATATTTCTATTTTTAGTTTCGTTTTAATATTTTTTTACATACGTCTACACCATGAATAACGTCCTCATTTTTTTGATGAAACTATAAATATTCAGTGAGATTTTTTGTTTAGAATAATCTTTTATTTATTTAGAACTCTTACACTTTATTAATAAATTATTAATTAAAATATACTTTTAGACATGCATCTTTTATTAATCTTTTCAATTTTTATAGAAAATGTTAAAAATGTTACATATTTGATAGACACATTTTTTATATATATTTATATATATATATATATACAAATACATATATATATATATATACATATATATATATATACAAATACATATATACATATATATATATATATATATATATATATATATATATATATATAGAGAGAGAGAGAGAGAGAGAGAGAGGGAGCGAGAAATAGAGAAAGAAATAATAATTTTAAGGTAGCTTTTACAGCTGTTTCTTTATAAATATGTGGGGTGATACTTAGGCGCGAGAATTATTTAGAAAATAGTTTGCAATGAACATTAATTATGTATGGTTTTACGAGTCATATGTATTACTCAGTAACATAAGTCTGGCTGTAATGGACCGCACATAGTGAGAATAATTATTGATCTGTGTACAGACACTACTAGTGCGCTTAATTCAATGTGCTAACATTCAATTACTTTCAACTAAAAAAAAGAATTCTCAGTGAAATTACTCTTTGACACATCGCCTTAGGTAAAAATGTTTAAGGTTCATCCATCTTATGACATTGTTTTGGTGAAATTATTTACAACTTTTTTATTTATTGAATTTCTTGGAAAAAGATTAACTGTGAACGCACGTCGTGTACAAAGATTCGTTGACATATCAACAAAATTAAGAAGACAGATTAGTTGCTCTTGGAGTTATTGTGGTCGAACTGTGCTTTATAATTCAATGCATAGTTAAAAACTAACAGTAGATAAGCAGCGGAATAAATTTGATATTCTTTATAGATATGATATTCTAGGAAATAGGGCATGACCTCAAAGAAAGAAATTTTATCTCTTATAACCAATTTAATGCTAATGTGAAGGATTACATAGAGAAATAGACACTAAGTTTATTCATTAATGAAATTAAAAAAGTTGTTACGGGTAACCAATAATGTATTGAAAACGGATATGTTTATCATAAAAAATAAATACACCATTTAAAAGCTTATATCGTAATCTTTCTTTCTTTCGTTTGTTCTATATCACAAATTATTGAGAAATTACTAACTTCTACGCAAAAATTTTCAGTCCTTCATATAAAAAAACATTACTTTTATATGAATTATTATATAGAATAGCATTTTTCATAATATCAAGACTATTTATAATTTGAATAAGTCTGTAATGAAATTTTCGAATTCGATGTATATTTTTGGAAAAGAAAATATGAAAATTATTATTGGTTAAAAAAAACAGGCAGAGATAGTTTTTTACGTTATATTAATTAAAGTGTAAAATATATTAATTAAATTTATAATTGTCTACTTTGGTAATTGTGATTTATTTGATATATTATATTATGCTTTGGTTCCTAGCTTCCTGCATGCTCAGGATATAAACCTTATGATACAAACAGCTGAACCTAGTTATTGCAGATTACTGTTCATTTAATTTAACGAAGCTAAAATTTACAGGACAGTAAATATATTTATATTCAGAATATTTTCTAGAAGAGCAATATATAAGGTTGGTACAAAAATAATTGCTGTTTATGAACTCTAAATTCATATACATGGTTGTTTTAAGTGGTGCAGAACTGTTGGATGACTAGTGCCTAACTTTTGTGCAAGCTTTTAAATTGTTGTGCATAGTGTTGATTCAACGAACGCCTTCAGTCTGTCGTTAAAAACTGAAGGACGCCCACGACTTTCTTCATCTTCAAGGCTCTCGTCTCCAGCACAAAATTTTTGCCTTCCTTAACAGTATCCATACCAAAAGCATCGTTTAGTTTACGGGCGGTTTCTGCTGCTTTACCGCCCATTTTGAACTCTCAAGAATTGCTCTTTTTAACTTCTTTACTATCTTTAATTCAATAGCACAATTTAAAGCAAAATTAAAAATAAAATCAAAACAATGTTACCAAAATGCAGACCGATAAATTCCTTTTAAAACGATATTTACATGAACACGACGAATGACTCTTACGTTGAAAAAAATAAGGTTAGGTTTCATAAAACAAAAACCGCAATTATTTTTCTTCCAACCTCACAGTTTTAAAAATACGTATAAAGTACTTTTTTAATAATTTATTTTATTTTTCAACCAATAGAATAATCACATAATGTAAGTCTCAAACAAAATACAAAATTATTGAATTTTCGAAAAATATATACAAAGCTTAATTAATTTAAGTTTTATCATATCAAATAAACATTCAAAATATATATTAAGAAAATATAACTCATACTGTCAGAAACTTATCAATAAATTAAGCAAATATTCAATTACTCTGCCTTTTCGCTATTATTGTGAATCCGAAATACAGGCAAGTGTGACAGTCTTGAATTAAAATTTAATTAATACGTTCAATTGCCATTATATATATATATATATATATATATATATATATATATATATATATATATATATATATATATATATATATATATATATATCTTTACTTAAGAGCTGCGAAGATAATATCAACACCATAGAAATGTGCATTTGCACCAAGAAAAATGATCAATAGTTAGTTATTGAAGATTTTTTATTAGAACATGATTGGCAGATTTACAGGGGACCAAAAATTTTAATTCTGAAAAAAATAAGTATAATTCTGTAATTAGATTGTTATTCATTATTTTAATGTTTTTTCTTGGTGAGCTATTTATAAATTATGAACACTCAATAAAAGTCTTAAAATAAATTGAATGACAACTGCACTAAGAGCAGAACATTTTTTATCAATAAATAATATTCATATGTTCTTGTAAATTGTGGTTAATTATTTTGAAAACATGCCTGGTTTTCTATAATACAATTGATACAAAATTACATGAAAGAAGTATTGAGCTGAATTTTTAACGATATTTTATTATTAAATTAAAATTTTAACAATTTTTTTTCAAAATAAACAAAATTTAAGAATGGTTTCAATTAAGATTTTTTTTAGTCACATATTAAATCATACACAGCGAGTGATTTGTTGACTGACTAAAGAAACAATTTGCTGGAGGTATTTATACCAACATGTACATACTTTTTTATGTCCGTCCAATGAATAAAACTCATTATATAATTCACATATAAAGAATTGAGCTAATTAATTTCAACAGAGAAACTTTTGTGTTAATTAATTTTTGGTTAAAATTTTAACCTTAGGCATTTTCTGATATAAAAATATAATTTCATAATAAAATATAAAAGTAAATATTAAGCTAATTTTTTTCTCATTTAATGTTTGTAAATATTGTTTATATATTCTTAATCATTTTTATTTAACTCGTACTAGTAGACTTACAGAATAAACCTTATCTCACTGTAACTAATATTTTATTAAAAAATACATTATTAAATTAAAAGTTGTATTTATTTTATCTAACCCTGAACTACAAATTAATTATATATATATATATATATATATATATATATATATATATATATATATATAAATAAATGTATATTTGTAAGTGTATTTAACTAATATTTTTTACCTATATAAATTTAAAATTGTCTATATTTGTATCTCCTTTCTAAATTTTTATTTTATTTACAAACGTATGCGCTGTATTTTATATAAATTTGGTCTTTCTATAAAGAAACTGAAAATATTCCAATAGAAAAGACGTTTGTTGAATGCAAAAACTCTTTCTATGATACGAATATAATTCAGTATGAAACGAACAATACATACAATTACTGTATATGTACGTAACTTAACGATCGTTTGACACCAGTGGCGTGGAAATAGGGCTGTTAGTTTCACTCGGATGCACAATGTCAATTTTACAAATGCGATTCGTGTACGCATCATTTGGTCGCATATATCATTCCATGATTGCATATTTGTGGTTATTATATTTACTCTTCAATAATTTCGATTTATTTATTCATATTTGTTTATTTATCGTTCTCGTTTACAGAAAATATAATATTTTCAAATTTTCCTGGTATATTGATAAATTTGGCATATATTTCTATAAACATGTGCCATACACATAGATATTACTACTAGTTGTTTACTACTTGATGTGTAATACTAAAAAATGTGTAAATATTCAAATATCGTTTGTTCTTTTTAAAGTTTTAATATTTTTTCAGATAAACTTCCATTTATATAAAATTAGTTCCGTTATTAAATAATTTTCTCTCTTTTCAAATATTAAAAAATACTATTTATCAAATCATTACTTGTGGGTTAAATGAATGATTGTTGTTATGGAGTTGCATTTTCTTCAGGTATTAAAATTATTTTTGTCATGAACTCTAAGCAAAAATACTAACAAGTATCTAAACTGAACCATATAAGTTATCTAGATATAAGTATTTAACTATGATACGCATTTCTACTATAGCTATAACACAATTTCTTGACAAATTTCGATATATACTAACATATTTTTACTTTGCAAAAGTCAATTTCGAAAATTAACAAACGCATACCAATTTTTAATACCAAGACAAGCATTTTAAAATGATTATTTTATAAGAATCACTTACGTTACGTACGAATTTATTTTTTCTACGATTTATTTTCACTTGCGTTATACACAGGTAGATCGTTAATTCGCAGTTGAAGATTTATCTGAAGATAATAAAAATCAAACCCGATCGTAAAAGAAAGGAATTCACTAGTGACCTACAGAATTGGTCATGAGTAATGAACAGCAGAAACATAGAAAAATACAATGAAGATCACAAAATAGCTAAAATGTTTGTCTAAAGGAAATTTACTTTATATAATTTTCAGAAAATAATTTAAGGTACACAAATATTTTAAAAATACCTGAAAATCAATTTTAAATATTAATGTACATTCGGTTCAATAAACAACTTTAGATAAGCAATGGAATATCTAAAACTAAAATATGTATTTTCTTATTTTTTATTCAGTTTATACAACTATAATTAAGTTGGTAGGAAAATAATTACAGGTTTAGTTTTCTGAATTCTAACCTTATTTTTTTTCAATGAAAGTGTCATTTCATTTTGTAATGTTAATATCAATTTAAGGTGCATTTTTCTATCTGTATTTTAGAAACATCGACTTTAGTTTTATGATTAATTTTTCTTCAAATTGGACTATTGAATTAAATATAGAATGAAAGCAAATAAGAGAAAATTTTTTATATGAATTCAAAACGAATGGTAAAGTAGCAGAAACTGACCAAAAACTAAACGATGCTTTAGTGTGGGTACTGTTAAGGAACGTACGGTGCAATGGTAGTTCCATAAATTTCGTACTGGGCACGAGAGCCTTAAAGATGAAGAAGTTGCGGACGTCCTTTTTCTGTTCATAACGACCAACTGAAAGCGTTTGTTGAATCATACTCATGCACAACAGTTCTAGAGCTTACACAAAAGTAATGGGTTAGTTATCTAATAGTTCTGGACCACTGAAAACAATTAAGAAAATCAAAAAAACTTGAAAAATGGGCGCATAAACCGCAATTATTTTTCTACCAAACTAATAATGTATATTTTATATTTCATTCAGTATTTTTTACATTTCTCTTATTATTAAATTTATTCTTATTAATATTTTTTTGTTCTTTTTTACTGACCAACTGAATTATTTTTTTAATTATTCATATATTAATAATTCTAAATTTTGTTAATATTTTGATTTTAAGTTGAACAATTGTAATTTGAATTGTACATTTTACATCCTTAATTTCGTTAACATATTATTCGGGGAGCCTTTATTCTTTTAGTTCACTTAAATTTCTAGTTTCCATTTTTAGTTTCTACATGTGTCCCATTTTCAGATATATTTTAAATAACTAAGATCAGTTATCTAACATCTACTCATAGATGCCACAATGATTGAAACTTGAATTAGAAAATATAAAGTCAAATGTTTCAAACGGACAAATACCGCAGGAATTCATTGTGTAACTGACATTTTTTTGATGTATTTATTTTTTATTTTATACATTTTAATGTCTTTTTTCCATATAAAAAAGTACTTTTTAGCCAAAAATCAAGATTGTTTCTATACTATTATGGGAATGATAATATATGTTTGTTTTATTTTTAATAAAAAAATAATTTGTTCATTTATTTCTATGATAAATATTACAAAATATAAACAAAATTCTGAAGTATAATAATATAATTAAAATGGAACGCACATTCAGTAAAAACAAGATCTCTGTATTATTATTAGAAATTAATTATTACCTTACTAATACAAATATATAATATTTTCTGCATTGGTTCAAAAATATATTAATTTACCGAAACGATATGTTCTAATAAAATAACTATTCTTTTTAGAATTGTGTGAAAATTAAATTTCAAGTTATTGATCATTTATAAAATTATAAGAACGGTAAAAATAAATAGACATAAAATAAAGTATAATTCAGATATGCAAACTGGATTACAGTTTATAATATCACTAACTTATTTATTTATCTATAAAATTATAATGTCTAATTAACAATATAAAAATAACTAAGATATCAAATAATTTGTAATTATATATACACACATATATATATATATATATATATATATATATAAAGAGAGAGAAAGGTTAGTTTTAGAACATATTTCAAAGTTTGCATAACTATCTACTGAAAGATTTGCATAATTTATAGGCTACTATATCTAATAGTACCCTCATCTATCGTTTGAAATCAACGCAACTATCACAGTATTAGAATTAAGAAACTTTTATTCAAACTTATATCCATTTATAGCTCATAAAATATTGTAATTTATCTTTATATATAATAAGTTACTAAAATCAATTTGATAACTTATCTTTCATTTATCTATTATTATCATTATAATATATTTTTTTAATAATGAGTTATCGTTTCTACGTCAAAAAAACAAATAATGTTATAATGTGTAAAAAATGAATATATTTGTCAATAATATTCTTTTTTCAAATAATACTTTTAATATTATATAGTAAAAGAATTATTTGAAATAGTATTAGTTGTAGAAATATTGAGAAATTATGGAAAACTCTATTATTACAGTATTTTTTTCATTATTAATCAGTACATAAAATTGACAGTCAAGTGAATATATCGTATAAAAGAAAGTATGATGTGCTCTTTTGAAAAAATGACAGATTTTATGATATACTGGCAAAAAAAATAATAAAGAAAATATAAGAATTCGTTCAAATTTATATATATATATATATATATATATATATATATATATATATATATATTGCCATCAACATCAATCAGTAATATCGAGCGTCCATTCCACAAATTTCCTTTCAATCATTTACTGAGATATGAAGAGGGTGCTCTAGCCGTCTGAAACGGGTACTGACGAGTGCTATAGTCGTCTATTGAATCATTTAACTGACGAAATGTTGCAGAAAAGATCTTTTACTGGACTAGGAAACTGACAAAATATTTTCATAAACAGGAATGCTGAAACCACATTTTGCTCTTACTATTTAGTAAACAATCTTCATCTTGGGCTAGGACGTTCTCCCATAGGTGGCGTATTCACTCGAAATGGCACCTTCAGATTATCGTTTAATTCAGTGAATGCAGAATTTAAGCTAGACAATCGCTTTCGAGATATACATAGATACCAAAATGGATTAAGATTACTTCCAAATGGATATCTTTTTTTACGAAAGAATCAGAAAGTTATCAGAAATAGTAAAAGGTCATAGAAAATGAGGGTAACTATTTTGGTGATCAAATTCTATTTTATATATTATAATAATAGACCGAAAACATCCTTAAAAAGTTTCAAACTTTATATATATGTATACATATACACTAAATTCCATTTTAAAAGAATTATAAGAATCTTTGTTGAGACATACTAACAAAATCTTAAGTTTTTAGCTAAAATACCTTTTCCCTGACACATTTTTAGTATTTAAACGCACAATATATATATATATATATATATATATATATATTACATATATACATACATATAACGTCATTACATACATGAAACGTTATTTAAATATATATAAATAAAAACTACAAGGGGTATATAATAAGAAACATTTAGTATTTCGTGTGAACTCAACCCACTATCATATTTGAAGTAATTTAATATAACCACAAAAAAATAAATATAACCATTAAAAGCACAATCTAGACACAAACACACACACACATATACGAGTATATATATATATATATATATATATATATATATATATATATGTGTATATATACATATACTACAAGTATTCTTTTATACTTTTATACTATGAAGAAAAGTATACTGATGTAGTGTACACTGAAATACACGTAAATTAACTATAAAAAATTATTAAATTAAAAAACGTCATTCAAAAATTAAACAAAATGTATATCATATATTAATTAAAATTTAAGATAAATTTATGTTCCTGAATTTGTGTACATGTTATAAGAACGCATGGTAATTTAAATTGTTTTCGCTCTTATTTACACATAAATTAATGTTAAGTGGAATATAAATAATATTTGAAATTTTATTTAGGTCATACTTTTATGTATGAGTCATATTTTACGTTTCTCAAACTGCATAAATACATTTGAATAAAACTGTTTTCATATTCTGTTGTTTTCAGTTATTCTCATTCTGACCTATCTAAACATTTTAGATATACCATTTCAGTGTAAAGAATTCAAGTAATTCATGAAGTCTGATTATATGCACAATGTGTAATCGTTTGTAATAATGCACAAACACATATTGGAATGCAAATTACATTCATTCAGAAACACTATTTACATTTTACGAGATTAAAAATACAATACAGATTTATCTTTAAATATTATCTGATAAATATATTTGGAGTGGATGTTCTACAAATATTTTTTATAATAATATTTCATTGTTGTTTTTATACTTTTAATCGAACATTATTCGGGATTCTTGTAATCCTGAGATCAATCAACAATCAATAGCCTTGATGCACCGCCTTGTGGCATGTGCTTGGCACCGCTCAAGCACGTGTGCACGGCTGGTAACAATAGTGCATCACAGGCAGAAAAGAAACAATAATTAAAAGGCAACAATAGTACAGTTCAGAAATATAACAGTAACGGATCAGTCCAACACATCAGTGCGTGACACCAAGACGAACAGTACAACAAGAACCGTGCCTCGGACTGCAGTGACGACGCCGTGCTCCACTGCAGCATCCATTTTCATCCATTCCTTACAATTTTCTACCCTTTTGTGTGTGTTATTATTTAATCCTTGTAACTTTTTATAATAAAGTTTGTATTTTTTTGAACTCTTACTCAATTTTTCCTTATTCGCGTATAATTGGTGGTCCGCCGAATCGGACCACCCTAAAAACGTGAACAATCATTAATATAACTCTATTAGAGTACTGATAGAAATTAAGACTAGTCACTTTTTATAAATTCATACTTTCTTATTTTTCGAGGTTTAGTAGGACGCTGTAGAAATTAATCCTCATTTAACATTGCACAATAGGAACTAATCTGTTTTATAATAAAGAATATAATTTAAAAAAAGAATTATTATAGAAATTAATAAACAATTATGTAATAAATTTAATAAATAATTAAAAATATATGGAAAGAAAGAAAGACGTCCATAATTTAAGAACAATTTTTACTAATACAGTTTTCAGAAAACAGTTCTGGGACTATAGATAAATTCACTTTCACAAATGAACTATTTTCTCACCTCACAAACGGCAAAGTTTTTCTGATCAAAAATGTTCAATAAATAATAACTGACTGAGTTTGATTGTTGATGAACCACAAATCGACGCCGATGTTCCCATTCTCAGAAAGATAATGTACACAAAAGCTCAACAAAATAATTACATCTAAGCTAAAAGTCTATAAATGATAGGACTTTAAAAAATATTTTTAATTTTTAACGTTCATTTAAAGCTTTTACTTATAATAGTACATCGCCAATTTCTAAAGTAGGAAACAAAAAATTATTGAGTTAAATACCAGAATAATTACAAACTTAAATTAAAAACTTATAGACTGTTAATAAGTACGTCTAAGTTTTCATAGATGTAAAGTGGACATAAAGTTAACTCTTCAAAAATAAAATCTAGTTGTGAAAATAGATCATTTTTCAATAAGAAATAAATTATTTTTACTTTTTATGAGATATTTATATACAATCTGGTAATAAAAAATGATGAGTCTGGCAACTCATACATGACTAAAATAGGCAACACGGATGACTAAATTCTTTTATCTTTGAAATATACAATTTAGATGTCGAAGGATGGATCGATGACCGTAATTCCGTGTTATTCTTGACAAAAATCGAAATATATTAAATGGTTTATATCGGACAACAAAAAGTTCCTCATAAAGTCGTTAGAAAAAGTTTCGTTACTTATCTAACATATCCTATAGCAGTACACAAAGCATCGTTATATAGTGTTGAACTGATTGCATCAAAGAACTATTATTATATAGAGAACGTAACTATTGCAAAATAAAGCACTTGTAATATAAACATTAACTGGCATCGTTGGGATTTATAATTTATTTTATGACATAGATTTTTAAAATATTTTTCATTGAAAGAAAAAATGTGTGTATGGAAAAATGCACATGCACATATACGTTTTTATATACAATCATTGTTGTTATTACTTTATTCATTTTTAAATAAAATTATTTCTGAATGAAATTCCTACTAGAAATATTTTCTGACTTAATTGCTCCACTATATAAGAAAGTTATGTTTAAATAATTTTTGCTACAGATTTTTATAAACAATAAAAATTGATATTGATGGCCTATAACAGCGTTTCTAAAACTTTTTCTACAACGGATTACTTCACAAATTTTGAAATTTTAACGAAACATTTTGGTTATTTTGTAAGCTAGGTAGATATAAATAATAAATAAAATAAATGGGTAAATCTAAGCGTCAAGAAAAATAAACATTAATTATATATATATATATATATATATACACGCTAGTTTATTTTACTAGTTTTGTGTATTTTGTTTTAAATAATTAACGTTGGAAATATTGTATTTAACATTGTAAATATATATATATATATATATATATATATATATATATATATATATATATATATATATATATATATATATAGTCTCTTTGAATTACAAATTGTATTAATATCAGGCATAATATGAGAAATTTGAACTCTCATCCAACTTCTCATATCTGATGTAGCGTCGAGTCTGTTCCTGGACTTTGATATGATTGTAGCATAATATGAGCATGTAGCATAATTCTGTTTCGTATAAATATGTCTTTTTAAAAAGAAAGTAAAATAAGAATAACTAGTTTTGATACACTGGGGAACTATTGTGTTGAATTTGTCCAGAAATCATTTCATAGAAGCTTCTTATATTTTTGTTTTACATTAGAGTCACTAATTATATAAATTAGATTTTAATAATAACTTGCCCTTAAACCTGAGACCTTGGCCGTAAATCGATTCCGAACACAGGAATTATCCTCACCAGATTTTGGAATATATTGCAAAAGGGTTGATTGTAAGTCATGAAAGTGTTCTCAAATTACGTTAGGAACTTCTTCATCTAATTTAAAATTTATTTCAGTCAAATTAAAATCATTCAAGGCTTATATTAATTTTGATAATTTTTCACGGAACACATATGCAGTTTCCATGAAACAAATTTTGAGAAACGTTGGCCTAAAAAAATATTTTTCAGCAGTTATTTTTCATTTACTGCCTTATTTTCAATTACACAAATATAATTTTCCGCACACTTATTGGATTCATCAGTATCGGTTATTTCCAACAATAGAGTTTATTATATATATATATATATATATATATATATATATATATATAAATATATAGATGAATATATTAATCAACCCTAAAAAATTTTAAAATTGCTAAACTTCTATAATAAAATGAATAAAAAGTTTGTTATAATAACACATGATATATTTGTGCAGTTGAATATCATAAATATGACAAATATTGTTTCATGATAAATTTAGTTAAATAAACACGAGAATGAATATATGTTGTAAATTTATATAAAGAGTGAAACAATTTATGAATTTTATAAGTATAGAAAAATTACATTTTTCTGTACCTTAACGCGTTGAGAGAGTGTAAATCGCATAAGCAAATACACATGACTAACAATTATGGATGATAAACATTCAATTATTAATAATTTTTAGTCAGTTAAAATATTTATGGCTTGTGTAGCGCGAAACATGTGATTTGTAGGAGAATTGAGCTATCATTTCGTAAACAATATTATGTTTAATATTAATTTTAATAGACTTAATGGCTCGACGTGATTAAATTATTAAAATTTTAATAATAAATTAATACAACCTGGGACTCGAATATGAGTAAACAAATCATTCTTCATCAAAGGATTCTACATTTTTATTCACTGACATATTTTATTGTAGTAAATTTATAAAACAGAAAAAAAAATATTTTCTGTATGCCTATATATATATATATATATAGGATAATTCGTTTTGGGTTTTCACATGAAAGCATTAAAAAAATCGCCAATATAATTTATTTTTTTTAATTTTGCAATTTTTTTAATACTTTCATGTGAAAGCATAAATTGAATCACGATATATATATTTGAAAAATGTACTCCGCTAAATTTAACTTTAAAATTTCTTTCCATTTATTTTTTCCAATACCTCTTCAATTCACATTATATAATTGAAATGGACAAGTTGGATGTGAGAAACAATTTAAGTATTGATATAAAATATAAAGCATGTTTAATATACAAGGACAACAATAATTTGTAAAATCAATCATATATATCAATTATAGATTTCTTAAAAAAATCTAACAATAAAGTAACTTATATTAATATTAAAAAAAATATTGTAGTGTTATAACTGGGTACATATAACATTTTCTTGAGTTAGAAAATAACTAAAAAACAACGTACAGAATCTCTATTCAAAATTTAATTAAAAATAAATCATTTATCTAAATCAAAAACAAACAAAAAAACTCACCGAAACAAAATAAATGAACATTATGTAGCTATTTCTTAATCAATCCCATAAATATCTGCGTAACGATCTCACCCATTTCCCAATTAACGATACCATATGAAGCGTGATAACAAAAAAAAAACTCGTTACGAACAATAACAATCCTTTTGACTGTATATGTAATTTTTTCTGCACAGTATGTAATAAATGTGCCCGTGTATGTACGTGCGGCTGGATTTTACGTGGTATATAAACGTGAGACAAACAAGATATATAAAATGCAGATACACACAGACACGTAATATTGATAGAATACAATACGTTTGTGTATCCCTCGCGAGGCCGTTGGATCGAATCCAGTTTCAGTTAGGTAACGTAGATAGCACGCACGATACGACATGACATATTGACAGCACATCATATATAATCAGAATGGCAGTCGAGAGACCGAACTTTGGAGCCTTCCGCACACATCAATCTGTTCTTGTTGATATCGTCAATGACGTAAAGTGTTGTTGTTGTTATTGTTATTGTCTTCAGTAATGTTCCTGGCAAATGGATATATTAGTTTATTTGAACGAATACATTCAGATAAATTTAAGAGGAGATATGAAATTATTGTGTTATACATAAACTGATTCAGCAAACTCAACCGTTATCGCTATTTGTTATGAAAAGACATTCCAGCAACTGTTAGAACTAAAGCGGTCTGTTTTCTTAAATCCCTTACTGAATTAATTAAATAATATTTACTTTACGTATAACGCGAACTGTTTATAGAATATTCATTTTTACACTAAGACTTATCTAATCAGTTACGAAATCACAGATGATTAAAACTGATGTTCATATATATACAATAAGTAAAAAAGGTACATTATTACATGTAAAATTATTATTATTTAATAAATGTTAACCACAATCGCAATAACACAAACATCTATTTTAATTGAAACTTAATTTCGCATAAAGTGTACTAATCAATGGGAGAGCAAATTACCTTCATATAAAATTCATAAAATAATGGTAATTAATTTGTACATTAAATTGAATGCATTTAAGGTTTTCATCCACTTTACGATTTTCATTAAAAATAAATAACAACTACTAAAATTGAGAAGTATATATGAACAATTAATAACAAAAATATTTTTGAATTGATTCTTTTAAATTGTATTCGATTTTTAAAATTCATTCTATTGCAGGCTTTTCCTTGAGGTCTTAGTTTTTTTTAAATCATTTGAGTTTCTGTATTCCATAACTAGCTTTAGCATGTATTCTATCTTCAGATAGAGTTTAGAGAACTCTTTAATATTTTAGATTGCTTAATATACATTCTAGTTGAGGTGTGATTTGTCATTTCACAATTGGTATTTATTTGTTACTTATTAAAATTATACTTGTTTTGAAAATAGTACTATAAAACAGAAACTAGAGTAAACTAAAATGACAATTATTACTCGGAAAACACATTTATATTTAAGAAAGAATAACCTAAAATGGTGAATTTCAACGTGAGCGGTACGATTTGTCACGAAGACATGCCAGATTCGTAGGTCACATATAAAAAGGAAACTTTACAGAGCAATAAAAAATATCTGAGGGAGCACTAGAAAATTTATCCAAATAAAATATTTAAACTTATAGACTGAGAGAAATTTGAAAAGAGATAATGACCCATGTCCTATTAAAAGTGTTATGAACCAATTCAAAGAACAATATACTTTCTAAAGGGAGAAGCATCTTTTTAGAATTGATTTCGGAATGTCTGAGAAATTTGCAATTAAAATCTTACAACATTTTCAAATAAAACAATGAAATCGTTTCTATGTGCATTAGCAACAAGGATCACACTAAATAAAGGGAAAATAATTATTATAAATATGGTTTGATTATAAATAAATAATGTATTACAAATAAAAAAATATATAATCAAATATAAATAAACAGTAAAGACGAATCAAGTTTTTTTATACAACTGGATGACTATAGAAGGTGAAACCTTAATAATAAATTAAAACAAAAATGCCACAAGCAAAAAAAAATTATAGGACAGATCTAACATATAAAAATTATTACACCTAGAAAATTAATAATAAATTTTAAATGAATATGAAGTAAATTGGAAAATACTAAATTCTATTATACAGGTGGTGCAAAAAGAAAGGAGTTTGAATATTTAATAGTTTTTTTTTGTTTAAATGTGTTTTTCTCTTCTTTTCAGAATTTTATTAACAACACTTGGGGAATCTAGCATGAAAAAGTACAAGACGAAAGAACGTACCAAAAAAAATGAATTTTATTTTGAAAACCAGTGTTCAATCATTTTGACGCAGTGATAATATCGTCGTTATTTTAATGTTCGAAAAATACCATCTGAGTCATTGATTAATCGTTGGGTTGTATATTTTCGACAACAAAATTCAATTGGTAACCGTTCAGGACTGGTAAACATCGTTCGATTCTAGTTGAAGGAAATATTCAATGTGTTTAGGAGAGTATTGAGTAAAGTCCTGAAACGTCGACCAGAAGACATTCAACCCAACTGAGAATGTCTCGGACGTCACTGTAAAGGATTTTGACCCCATTAAAAATGTTCCAATACAAATGCAGCTTGTGCAAGAGTTAAAGCCAACAGATTACCAGCAACGCTTTGATTATGCAGTTCGTTTTCGCCAACAAACAGAAAAAAATCAGTTTATTCATAATTTGATTATGAGTGGTGAAGCTCATTTCCACTTAATAGGTTTCATGAACAAAAAAACTGTTGAATATGAGCTACATAAAATCCAAGAGTACTTCATCAGTGACAATTACACCCACTTAAATGTACTGTTTGATCCGAAATCCGTTATATATTCGAAAATTAAGAATGCTGTAACAATAAATGACGCTCAATACCGTACGATGACAGAAATTTTTTTGAGAGAAGCTGCTGATAATTGTCCACGGATGTGGTTCCAACAAGTTGCAGTCACAGCCCACTCAGAAAGATCCGTTATAGAAATTTCACGGGACATTTTTGATGTACGCATCATTTCAATACATAAGTAATAGCAATTTTAATTAGCCTGCGCGTTCGCCTGATTTGAGTTCTTCCGATTTTTTTTTGAGGATACTTAAAAGAACCTGTATACGTCAATAAGCGAAAAACCATCCTGCAGCTGAAAAATAACATGCGATAAGAAATTCGAGTATTATGTACAGAAATACTGAAAGAAGTGATGGAAAATGTTTTAGAAAGAGCTCCACATTGTGAAGCCGAAAATGGGCATCACTTATGTCATGTAATTTTTTATTTGTAATCAGTATTGCGAAACAAAAAAATATTCATGTTTAAACCCCCATCATTCTTTTAGCATCACCCTCTATTATATTCTGTTAGATTTTTTGAGATTATAGTATACATATTTAACAAATTCTGTTATTTAATTTTGATTATTATGAATAAAAAATAATATTATTTATATTTTCATAATATAAATTATGCATATACATACATATATATATATATATATATATATATATGTGTGTGTGTGTGTATAAATAAGTATATTCTGTTTCTAACAGTATATTCATCACTTTCTTTCAAATTTTCACACTATTTTTTTGTAAAATCATAAGAAAGAAAAATATTTTAAGTGAAAAAAAGTTCGTATCGCATCAGTTGAACAAACCGCATAAAGTTTCAAAATATTTCCTCAGAAAACTAATATTAAATTTCTGCATCTTCTTGTAAAGACAGCCTTGCATTGTGTCCAAACTTAGTTGTTGTCATTCTTGTTAGCCACTAAAGCGCACACAGCTTCAATTTTATGACATACAGTATCATGTTTCGAAACTTGAACAAGATCAATAGATTGACGCACAATTTCATCTTCTATTTTACTTTATGATGCCACTTGACCGCGGACAATATGGACGTAGAAGAAAGAGCGGTTTCATGTACTACAAAGACTCGTGAAAGATAAAGTTTATGAAAAGCTCATGCGTTATATACAGACAAGAATCAGAAACACAGAATTCACTTAAAGAAAATAAAAACCTAGGAGTATTGCTTAATGTACAAAATGTGCTCAAGAAAAAGTTCTTTGATGCATATATGTCCGATTTGGTTTTAAACTATAATTGATTTTTTTTGTTTTATAATTTCTTCCGTCCTTTTTTAATTTATGTACATATGAATATTTGTGATATAGAATACCATGACTTATTACAGAAAGATGGTAAAAACATATACGACAATATGATTACTTTAATTTAAATAATAATGTAAGTTTATTTATCATTTTCAAATAATATCAAAAATATGTTAATCATAAAATTAGATTACATTAATCAACTTATAATTGTTTTCTTTTTTTTTGCTTTTTCATCATACTATATTATAGTCAAGGAACATATATGTATATGTATATATATATATATATATATATGTATATATATATATATATATATATATATGTATATATATATATATATATATTTATATATCTATGTATATATATATATATATATATATATATATATATATATATATATGTCAATATATTATTGCTCATCTATTATATATTTTATTCTAAGAACAAAATTCAATTTTCAAAGCCTGTTCAATGTTTTTCTTAAATATGAGATATTCCAAAGTAATTTTTATTTTTGTCATTAGTATTTTATAGCGTCAGAAAAACTTGTAAGATTAAATTTTACGTGTCTTCTTCTAGGATAAGGAAGAACAGATTATACAAAAACAAAAGCATATATATATATATATATATATATATATATATATATATATATATTAGGTTGTAATATATCAAGTTGCCGAATTTCAATCAGTCAAAGGTCGACCGCGATTAAGAAAGGTTCTGTGTAATATTTTACAAGTTCAGCTATTTGGAACTGACTAATGTACTGTCCTTCATTTTTTTAAAATACGTAGTTACTGTTTTTTGGCCACAATGCAGCAGGACCAGATAGAAATATCAATAGCTTCCAGAGAAGGGTCCGGCTAGCCAGAGAACAATTCAATTATGGTTCAAAAAATTTCGTTCCAGTAGTATGAATCT
The DNA here is from genome assembly GCA_034766995.1 of Acanthacorydalis orientalis. Classification (NCBI taxonomy): domain Eukaryota; kingdom Metazoa; phylum Arthropoda; class Insecta; order Megaloptera; family Corydalidae; genus Acanthacorydalis; species Acanthacorydalis orientalis. The sequence goes on along the minus strand of CM068320.1, from coordinate 5,591,371 downwards.
CGACAATGAGCCTCAAGGAAGACCCAAAACCATTGTAAACGAAGAATATTTGATAGCCATGATGGAAGCTAATCCACATATAACAGTTTGAGATCACGCATGTGATTCGAATGTTAGTGTTATGACTGTTTCTCGTCACCTCGTTGCAATAGGAAAGGTGAAAATGCTGGATAAAAGGGTGCCGCACGAATTGACAAATGGTCAGGAACTGAGACGCTTAGAAGTGTGTTCCTCATTGATGATTCGAAATTATAAAACGACATTTTTAAATCGAATCATTACTTGTGATGAAAAGTGGGTTCTGCATGATAACAGAAAAAGATCTGGACAATGGTTAAATGCAAATGAGGCTCCAGAACACGCACCCAAACCGTCATTACACCAAAAAAAATTATGGTTACTGTGTGGTGGAAAAATAAAGGAATAATGCATTATTCTTTTTTAAAAACAAGCGAAACAATTACGGTTGATTCATATTGTCGCGAAATCAACAATATGAATGAAAAATTAAAACAAAATAACCAATGCTCATCAATAGATATGGGCCAATACTATTGCAAGACAATGTTCGACCACACATATCTCGCATCACAATTTCCAAAATATATTCATTAAATTATGAAATTTTACCCTTATTCACCATATCTTTCACCGAGAGTCTATCATCTTTTTCATCACTTGGGATATTATTTAAGAAATAAAAAATTTCGAAACCAACCGGAAGGAATTCAGGGATTAGAAGACTTTATAAGATCTAAAAATGTCGATATTTATAAAAATAGGATAAACAATCTAATTTTTTGTTGGCAAAAGGCCACTGAAGCCGATGGAGCTTATTTTGATTAAATATATTTTGTTTTGTTAAAAATATTGTGTTTTAATTCTCACCTACAAATTCGGAAATTTCTTATTTTGCATCCTAATATAATCATTCACTGTAAAAAGTAGTAAATTCTATTTTTTTTAAAAATAATATTTATTAAATAAGATAAATAATAGAGTCTTAAAATAGGATATACATGTAATTACAATATGTGATACAATAACATATTCAGAGTTTTTTCAAAGCGCTTAGGTATTCACAAAAATATGGTCGGAAATTATTAGGTTGATAAAAAAATAATTGCGGTTTTTGTTTTCTGAGTTCTAACCTTAATTTTCTGCAATGAAGGTGTGAATTCATCTAGTTAATATTAATATAATTTTGTGCATTTATCAGTCCGTGCTTTGGTGTCACCGATTTTGGTTTTATTATTGATTTTTCTTCAAATTGGGCTATTGAATTAAAAACGCAAAAGAAGCAAATAAGAGCACTTTTATTGAGAGTCCAAAACATGTGGTAAACAGGCAAAAACTGTTCGGAAACTAATACTTTTGATATAGGTACTGTTAAGGAACGTGCGGTGCAATGATGGTTCTAAAAATGTCGTGCTAGGGACGACAGTTTTGAAGATGAGGAAGATTGCAGGCGTCCTTCTTCACTTCATAACGGCCACTGAAAGTTTTAGTTGAATCAAAACCATGTACAACAATTCGAGAGCTTGTACAAATGTTCAGCATAGTCATCCATCAGTACTGGGCCACTTAAACTACTTAAATTAAGAAATGTATATGAACTTGAAGGTCATAAACCGAAATTATATTTTTCGAACCTAACATTTATTTCATTCATGGATTTATGTTACTTAGAATTCATCACTTTCGTTAAAATCAACAGATCCGAATAATGTTTTCGAAACTTTAAAATCAACTTATTGCTAGTATATAATAATTTACCTTATTAAAAATTAATGTTTCTAAAATCAAAATTACACACACACACACACACACACACATATATATATATATATAAAATTAATTAACAAAACATAAAAGCGAACAACAAAAAACTTCTGTGAAAAATAAAAATAGAAGTACTGTTGTTAATCCTTTTCTCTTTTATCGAGAATACAAAGAAGCTCCTTAATGGATAAATTTACATAAATTACTCTTTCATTGAACGATATAATGTTAATTTATTGAAATATTTTGCATCAGGATATTTTTCGTTACCACAATACAAACTACACTTCTTTTTACCTGACGTTGTTTGAAGATAGCTAGTAACCACATCACTGTCTCAATAAAACTTTAACAGCTCTACGTTGTATCTGGGGAAAACTAAATTTGAATACTTACTCTGCATCTAAGAATAAACTGTTATATACATTTATTTTTTATTTATATACATTTTAAAGTAGTTGTACTTTCTTTTATGTATTTTCAAGTAAGTGGTTTATATAAAACCTAAAAATAATGTTGAATGGATTACATTTTATGTTTTATTTTCGTAAACTAAATAACAAATTTATTAAAATTAAATTAATGTTGAATTTTATTTCATTAAATTTGCAATATGTGTGTAAATTGGAATAAAACTGATAAATTTCATGATCTTAAATTTTTAATGTCCAATTTCTTAAAAGAATTTATACATTGACGTTATTTTAAACGACACAATTTAGATTTTTTACTACTGAAACATTTCAAAAGGAGATTCTTTTAGTTTCTAATGATAATGAAATTCAATATTGTATATTACATTTATTACTAGGAAATAATGTTAATAAATTACTATAGATATACAATTCAATTCTCAAGATACAAGTGGAATATTATTCTTGGAAATTACCAATGGAAAAACATTAGTAGATTGACATGTTTATGCCGTATCAGATGTTATACCAATCGTGCGAACAAGAAGTGTAGAACAAATCATATAAATCGATAAAATGTTAAAAATAATTCCATCATCTTTCATAGGACTCCTCTACATATAAATATCGACCCACGACACGTATCAACAAAGAAACGTATACTCAGAGATATTTTCAATGTTGTTAGATATAAATTGACAGGCTATGAAATATCATACATCTAGAATGTTTATGTCAAAAAGAAGTAGATTTTTTTTGAGAATCGTATAATACTTATATTGACAGGTTACGATTTTTATGGTTTTCGCCCTTTACAATATACGAGAATATCATAACAGGATTTTTATGACTTATTTAGCGAGCACTCATAAAATTATATCGGATTTACCGAATAAAAGGAGATATTTTTCCTTATCAGTAGATTTTCAAAAGAGATTATTTTTATTCATACACTTTCCTAGATATAAAGACGTATTTATTGTACAAGTATAGTTTTGAGAGCATTATTCTCAAAGTTGAAATATGTATAAGATGTTTGTATATATATATATATATATATATATATATATATATATTTATATATATATATATATTAATATACAACATAATTTAAATGTTACAATTACACATAATATATATATATATATATATATATATATATATATACATAAACACATACGTATATACCGACACACATGTTTGTATTCACATTTGCAGGCTTACAATTAAATGCTTGAAATAAGTTTCCTTATCAGAATTAACTAGAAGACATCATTTACAATTTATAATTTTTGAATTATGTTCCTTTTACATGAAAATATTATTTTCCTTGCCTTTATATCAGATACGTCTTTTATATATCAAATATTGTAAAACTTACAGCAACATGAAATGAAAACTTATTCATGTCATATAATATGATAAATAGATTTATGATATATATGAAATATTTCTCACTTAATACAGAATTTTAATTCATAATGATATAAAATTTTAGACTTTAATAATGTTTAGAGTTTTAAAAAATATAAAAAAAATGTTATGTATATTTTCATGTTATTAGGAAAGAGACAACAGGCATAATATTTAATTAAAATGAACTTGGATGCATATATATATATATATATATATATATATATATATATATATACGTGGGTCGTTTGATAAGTTTAGTAAATTTCTATGATGTGGCGCCATCATTCATTTGATAACGTCATGGTTATTAAGTGACACTTTTCAAAGTAGCATAGGTGAAATTTCAGCCAGAAAATACACGTTGTTCACATTCTATAGATGTTTGAAGTAAACAATGTAGCAGTTGCGGAAAAAATGGAAAAAAAGTGCGTTTTCGCGTTTTTCTTTTTGAGTCGATACGTCACCATGGATGAAACATGGATCCACCACTATATACCTGAGTCGAAGCAGCAGTAAAACCAGTAGACAGCGACTGGTGAAAGTGCGTTGAAGAAAACGAAAATAGTTTTGTCGGTTAGAAAGGAGAGGGCCACTGTTTTTTGAGAGTTTCAAGGAATCATACTGATCTACTACTTAACGAAGGAAAAAACGAAGGGATAACAGGAGCCTATGATACAACATTATTGGATCATTTGAAGAACTGAAACAAAAACGGAACAAGATTGGCGCACAAAATAGTACTCTTTCACCAGAAAAGCATACCGTCCCACAAATCGATCGTCACAATGACAAAATTGCACGAATTAGACTTGGAATTGATTCGTAATCGACCTGATTCTCCGGACTTCGCTCCGTGCAACTTCTTCCTCTTCTCAAAGTTGAAATGTTGTCTCGGTGGGAATAAATTATCGTCGAATAAGGATGTGACTCGGTCACCTGTATTTTGAAGAGTCGCTGGACCACATGTATAGCCCTAAATGAAGATTATATTGAGAAATAAAATCATTTTTTTCCAGAAAACTATTTTTAACTTGTTTCATTACTATACTTAACAAACGACCCTCGTATAATAACCACATGTGATTTGGACTATAAATATTTATTGAAAAAATACAAATAGCTCCAAGCCAACAAATATATTTTAAATATACAATAAAATTTTCATATAGCCATATTTGTTTTTCTCGTTATGTACCAAATGCATATTCATATATATGTATATATATATATATATATATAACAGTAATAACATATTGTTATTAATAAAAAAAGATATATGAACTTTTTTAAATTGAGCAGCATATTAATTTAGTTACGGTTTTGAAATGAATTGAAAGCTTTTCATGCAAGAAATATTTCTTTCCGTATCTATCTTTAATAAAAAAGCTAAAGAAGATAATTGTAGACAGTTATTAATTTTATCTCAAAAGAAAATTTTGCTTTCGATTTCGATTTGTAGTAAGTAAGTACATGAGTTTATTACTTAATTATATACTCAAATGTACTTACGTATATTTCTTTCTGCGGCATAACATTTTACATTTATTTATTGAATATTTTTTATATGAATCAGAATTAAAGATATATTTAAAACAAAATGTCAGATATAAGTATTTATATTTTGAAATTCACAAATAAATACATTTTGTAGATAACAAAACAAATAATAAGTGACTGATTTGATAACCGATAAAGTGTATTCCAATGAAAGAATGCCAGTGGCTTGTGAAAAGTTCCAATATTTATTTGACGAGAATATTTTCTATCGAACGGTTCACGAAATCAGTTTCAAATTTGCATACTTACTAATTATTGAAGTTTCAGATCACTATTTGAGTATGCACCTGAAGATATCGATACCGGTAGTAGAAAAAATTAAACAATAACTTCAAGTATAAGTATCATAACTTCAAATACAAATACACAGGTATGAAAAAAGTGCAATTATTAGTTATTTATATTTTTCGTATTCACACTTAATCGTATTTAAGATAAAAAATTGTAATAATTTTAGTAATACATCTAAAAATATTACTTAGTTCATGAATATTATTTACTTATAAGTTCTTATCTATAAAATAAATAAAATTTACTATAAAATATATGCATAGTATGAAGAAAGTTGTGTATCCGAATTTTATTGTGGCTAATTCATTTTCACAAATTAATTCACTGGAGAATAGATAGTTATCATTAAACTATGTGATTGATGTTCTCTGTTCAGAAATAGTGATAAAATTTAAGACATATACATCGATTTAATTGGTTATTTTTAGAAACTATACTCAATACAGAGTTATATATCTACGAAGATACATATACCGAGAAATCTAGTCTGTCAAATTGATTCTGCTTTGTAAATAAGTAAGGTAAGAATTATGAATTTAGACAAAAACAGAATTTTCTACGTATTTAATTTGCAATATAATAATGTTGATTTATTAGAGCAGTATTTAATTTCAGTTCAATATTTAATGTAGTTGAAATTTAACATTATACCAGTTCACAAAGACTGTTAAAATTTTATGCTTTGTTTAATTTCTAATGTAAATTCAATATAAAATTGAATACCATCGAAGTAAATGATAATTTTAATTTTAAAATAGAGCAAAAATCAGTTCATTTTTTTTATGAAACTATTGAATATTAAACAATTATATTTAGTATCTTTCTAAAAGAAAATTTGTATTGAAAAATACTACAAAGATCCGTTACTTAAATACCTATAGTTTATATAAAAATTACATTTTTATAAAAAATATTCGATATAAATATATATATATATATATATATATATATATATATATATATATATATAAATCTTCAAATTTTCCTAAAACCATTGTCCAAAATATGCTTACTTTCATAATTATTTTATGACATTTTTTGGAAATTTTTTCATTTACTTTATTATATATATATATATATATATATAATGAAAAATAATATTAAAAATACATACCAACATATAAATTTGAATAAACACGTTTTTCCACTAACCTGGAATAAAAAAAATAGTTATTACACAAATAATAAAACTGAAGTAATATTTATTAAAAGTGTCTTATGAAATTAACTAACTAGATAGAAAATAACATTTCCTCAATAATAATTATATTAGTAATATATTAGTATTAATCTATAGTATAGCTATATTAACACCACAGTAAATGATAGTATATATATATATATATATATTTCTAAAATTAGTAAAATAATTTCTAAAATATTTTGTTTAACAACACATATTCGTGTAAAATCTGAAAGTTGTTAAGACTTATAATAATGTAAGTAAGTTTTCTTGTGCTGGTTGTAAATAAAGACATACCCTTATTTATTATACTTACATTATATATATATATATATATATGTATATATATATATATATATAATGTACATGCAGAGAATTTGCATTCTTCAGATGTAAAATATGGTGACAAGAATTCCGATCTAAGATAAATCTCTTAAATATTACAAATTTCTCATTTTAGTCAATCGCCAGAGGCAATTAAAAGTCATTAATGTGGCTTTGAAAAGTTTTTTTTCTAATTATTTGACAACGTTTTTAAAGTAGAAGCTCATTAAATACTTCTTTTATTCACAAAACAGTGGTTCCCTTAATTCACACATTCTTTAATAATCCAAGGTGTTAACAAAATCACTAAAGTAAAATAAAATTGTTATATAAACTAATTGTGATTTATTATAAACTATTTTAAGACACATTTTTAAAAGCATGTGTAAATTTTAAATTGATTTTAAACTTTATTTTTTTTAATTTTGGTTATAAAGAAATTATTTTTATATTAATACATTTTTGAATTTTCTCAAATTTTATGATAAAGTTGATTAAACCCAATAGTAAGCAATAATCAAATTTAAAACACATTTTACTAATATATACAAATAAAATAAAATTTTATAGCAAATAAATTATATTAAAAATTCTTAAGTAACATCAAAATTATTTTTTTATAGTTTAGATCTAAAAGTAAAACATCTTTTCCTATTATTTGGATAAATTAACCATCATGTTGAAAAACAAAATAGAAACATTTAGAATGATATTTTAGTGTCTCTAGAACTTTATTCCTTTGAGAAAGATTGAATCGTCCTTGAACAATGCATACACAACTTTCAAAAATTATCAATATTCGATTATCGAACACTGTTGATCAGTTCTTTTCCGATTTATTGAGCGAATAAAGAAAATAGTTATAAAATTAAATTTAATTACAGATAAAAATATTATATAAAATAAAAATATTCTAATAACACAAAAATATTAAATACTTAAAATATAAACAAATGTATTGATTTTAAATAAAATTATGTTTAAGTAGTATCGTAATTATAAATATTAAATTGGATTTTTTGTGTCTTGGCGCTTTGAAGAAAAAAGCATCGTCATAGAAATGCTCATAAGCAACGAATATGATCAATAATCAGTTATTGAATACTTTTGGTTAGTAGAGTTTTTATGGATTGTACGGTGAGAGAAAAAATATTTTTGTATATTAAAATTATATATTGGATAAATTTAGAATATATATATATATTATAATTTGAAATTAAATTGATTATTTTTGTTAATGAAACAGTTTACAAAATGTAAAACAATTTTATATTAAACATATTACAAAAATGGTAATTTAAAAATAAAACTGTAAAACCAATTATTAAAAATATTGAGTATTATACTAACAAAATATTTATAATTGAGAGCGAAATGAGATTACGATGCAGTACACTGATAGTATAAAACTAGAGGGTGTTTTTATCCAATCCATTTGCGTAGGTGTTTATTTTTCGTTGAACGTCACCCCTTTACCCAACAGAGTTACCATCAATATTTGCATATCATTTTAGTTGAGTTGTTGATGCTAGCGAACGTTACGAACCCACGACCGAGCACTAAAGTCTGCTTTATGTGAACGAATGAATTTAAGCAGCACACTTGCGTACGATATTTTTTATATAATATTATTCGTCGTTTAAGTGTTATTGGGTTTTAGCGGAATAATATTTTTATGAAAAATGATAAAAAAATATATATTTTAGTCAACCGGGTATCAAGTACGATTTCTATAATTTATTATATTGATAAAGTATTTCTAACAATAAAAATAATTATTTTTTTTTTTTATAACTAAACATTCATTTGATTTGTATTGATAAGTATATGAAATACAAAACACTACAAAAAATGCTATAAAAATGTACAGAGTACATTTGTGAAATTCGCGTTTTTTTCACTTAAATAAAATAATTATAGCTCTATTTAAACTTGATATTTTAATTAAAATTATATGATTATTTTTATAAGTACTTCAATTTAATCTCTGCTAATTTTTCAGTTTAAAAATATATCCATGAACAAAGATTATTTAATTTTATTCTGATAAATGTATCTCGATCTTATTTTTCTTCTTAATAACACTTTATTAAATAATTATAAATATATGTAAAGAACTACTATATACACACACATAAATGTAAATATATATATATATATATAATATATATATATATATATATATGAGTATATATATATATGTATATATGTATATATATACATAAATATTTTTAAAAATAATTCAGGAGAAAGAAAATATTTGTTATTTCAAATGTAGATCGTACATAAATAGGTAGAGACATAATTAACTCAGAAATTTAAAACGCTGTATAATTTTTAACTTAAATTCTATACTAATTTATCTTTCTTTTTCTATATACATACACACAGTATATATATATATATATATACATATATAAATAAATATATATATATATATTTATATATATATATATATATATATATATATATATATATATATATACATAAATATACAGTGGTGTACACTGGGAAGGGTCCAAGTGTCCCGGGACCCTCCTCAAAGAAAAGGGAAAAAACACTAATAATGGATTAAAATTAATTATTTAATAATCAGAATAAAATTGACTTTTTCTTATATATATATATACATATATATATATATATATATATATATATATATATATATATATATATATATATATTGAATTGCCCATTTTCATGTTCTTAATTCACAAAATAGATACACTTTATATAAATATTACGAAAAATTATAATGTTTTTACTTGTCTGTATTTTTATACGTTTATCAATAAAATATTTTTTATCTGTGCGACGAAAAATTTAAATTTAATTAATTTACAAGTAATTAACACATCAGTGTGCGTAATCGAGTTAGTATCGTACCGTAGGATTAATATCAAGTTGTGATTAAAAACCGTAAATTTAAACCAATTGTGTATTGGCAGTTAAAGATTATGTTTATCAATTCAAAAACAACAAACTTTTATAACTGAATGTTATATATTCAAACAAATATATTAGGTAATAAATTTTACAGATGTTTGATAATTAGCTTTTGTTCGAATAATTTTTAATTTTCGACCATTCCGGTCGATTTATAAAATCCATATTAGTGATAATCAGTTTTAGATGTTAATCAGTGATCTATTTTTAATACTCTTTCAAATTTTCTTGAATTTTCTGTATTACCAGTTGTAAATTTTCACATAATATTTTTTGTAAAATTCTTTCAACAATGCCCTGAGTTCATAAGTATATATATATATATATCTATATATTTATGCACATATATAAATTCAGTAAATTTATTTCTAAAAATTGAAATAGGAAAAAGAAAAAAGTTGTGAATTGTTAGTTAATATACATACATACATATATATATATATTTTGTATATTAATTTAAACACTATATTTATCTTATAATTCTCAACAGAAATTAATATTATAGAACAAGTATTGTTCAGTAATAAACAACGGTAATTAAAGTATAATATATGCAAAAATAGTAACACATTTGTGAAAAATAAAAAACTAAAACAAACAGTGAAAAATATTTTATATAAGATTATAATCTTAACTTTCTTAATAATATGAAAAAAACTTTTTCAACAATAAACATTTATAAATAATTTCAAAAATGATATAACACAAAAAGCTAAATCAAAATTTATAATGCATATCATTTATTTAAATTACTGAAATATTTACCTACCGAATGTAAATATTATATAATTAATTGCACACATCTATCTATAAATTTTCTCATTTCAAATAATTCATTTATCATGTATTTTAAGTACTAAAATTACGATTCAATACGGTCTGTTTCACACATAAAACCGTTCATTAAATTCGTTATTCATCCATTACCTCCTAACTCAACCATGTATATGAGCAATTATTATCTCTTTGTTTTTTTGTTACGTTTTATGCAATCATTAACACATTTTTTAATATGCTAACGCCATACAAATTGTTACATTACTTTTATGGAAATTTAAAGGTAATCGATTTGTTTAATAGTGGCGTATTTTTTAGTTAATTGATTCCTAACTTATAAAAATTTAAGTACATCAAAGAAATTTGTAATATTTTTCTTGTTCCTATTAAGATTTCTGAACAATTAATATGTTCTTATTTTTTAAAATCTCGCCTCTTCATTGATTTTTAATATTAATTATTAAAATTCGATTAATGTTATTTAATTGTATTCTAATACATATTTTAAACTATAGTTTTATGTTTTTGTATCTGTGACTCTACAGATGCATTGTCTACATGACCTTTGTCCTCTTACATTATTTAAATTTCTCTTCTTCAATACTATTTTCCACGGAAAATGGTATATGAGCTAAAACTAGTACTAAAAAATACAAAGACAAGTTACTCATAACGAGGAAGGTCAACAAGACAACCAATTCATTTTAATTAAAAGTACATTAAATTAACAATAATAATCATATTTTCTAAATTAATTCTGTCATTCGAGTATATGACAGAATTTAAGTAATAATTATAGTTGATTTGAAAATCTAAGTCTAATTTAAATTTTGTTTGATAAAAGACTTAACTACCTCCTCATTTTTTTAATGGGTATCTTACTTTCAATAATAGAAAATTTGGTATTTTTCATGATTGTTGCATGTTTTAAAAAAAATATTAAAATTAAATACTGGAAAAGTAAGTATATATATATATATATATATACACATATATATATATATATATATATATATATATATATATATATATATATATATATATATATATACAGAGAGAGAGGGAGAGAGAGGTCATTTAATTTAGGCTTCCACATGAACTTGTCAAAAAAAAAACGCAAAAATTAAAAAAATTATGTCATATTTTATTTTGCTGTTTTTTAAAAATGTCATGTGGAAGTCTAAATTGAATCTCTCTCTCTCTTTATATACAATACATATATATATATATATATATATATATATATATATATATATATATATATATATGTATATATATATATATATATATATATATATATATATATATATGTATATATATATATATATATATACATGTAAAGGCTTTGCCTACATAGGATACGAATGTACTAAATAAGAAAAATTAAAATGTTTTTATAATGTTTTAGTATTATCATATTTACTTTCAAAATAAAAAGAATTTGATTATATTTGCTAATACTTTTTTATTAAAGCTTGAGATAAATATTACACAAAAATATACAATACACAGAAATAGTTTTCGTATATAATTTTAATCAAAAATCAAGAATTTAGTGTTCATACTATATTAACGTAGATTTGTAAATCATAAATTATTTATTTAGTTTTTTCATAACAATAGAGTATAATCGATAAAAATATGATACTAGAAATTTAAAATATAAAACTGTGTTTATCTTCAATTACTATTTCAACTTTGAATTAAATTTGATCTATAACAGATGAATGATTGGGAGTTGATATTTTTATCTACATATTTAATCTTTTCTAAAATCACTTAAATAAATTTGTTTCTTTTATACTCCGATATTAAAAATTAAACTTAACATAAAATTGATGATTTCCATTGATTGATGTTCCATTTAACAATTCTATATTAGATTTAACTATTGAATAGCATAATGCAAATCAGCTTTTAATCTAAATTGCTATGTTCCAGTTCTGATACATTTTTATATACAAATGTTCAATAACCTTATGATTGAAGACGATGCGAAAAACGGATTTATTTGTACAAATTTTCATATCATCATAATCATCCATGTCTGGAAATATTTATATATTAGGTTTTATATATGTATGTATATATATATATATATATATATATATATATATATATATAACATATTCATATATATATATATATATATATATATATATATATATATATATATTTATGAATACGTTATTATGTTCAATTCCATCTATAATGCAGTCAAAATTCGTCAAGATACAAATCTATCAATTTGACAAAAAATAAAGATCGTTTTATTGATATAACATATATACAAATATTGGAACATTAATGGTATGTGACAGAATTATTATACCATTGTACTGAATAATTGATTGATTTCTTTTATAATAAAGTATCAGCTTCTTTTAACAAGTAACAACTTTCACTTAGTACCTGTCAATTTTCTTCGAAAAATATATAACAATAATATTTTACCTATGAAGAATACAAATGAGAACAGTTTCATTAATCAAAATGAATGTATTAAATTGTTACTTATGGGTAAAAATATATTTTTTATAAATGTCTTTTTATTAAGAATCATTAATCACATTAAATTTATTTTCATGTTGCTAGTTAGAATTTTTGTGTAATGCAATAAAATAATTTAATTGAATGTAAATTTATCCGGTATTGTAATTAATTGTTCAATTTTATAATTCCCTGTTTTAAAATGCATCATCTTTATTTTATTACAAACTTTAAGTATAAAGGTAATATAATAATTTATAATTACAATAAAAATAATCTATTCACTAATCATTAAATAACCACGACTTTAAAAAAACTTGAAATTAAAATTAATCATTAAATAACTCAACACATATAATCACTTCTAATCAAACAAATTTGTATATATATATATATATATATATATATATGTATGAATATATATATATATATATATATATATATATATATATATATATATATATATATATATATATATATATATAGGTGGTTCAACTTAAGCCTCAAACGAAAGTATTAAAAAAGAACATGTTATCCCACATTTAGTATTTTAGTATTGAATTTAAATAAAATCGTAAATAAAATAACATGACTTTTTGAAACCCGGGGCCCCCTTTCAATACTTTCATGTGGAAGCATAAATTGAATCGCTCTATATATATATATATATATATATATATATATATTTATATATTAGGAGAAGAAAATAATTCTCTACCTTTAAACTGAATTAAAATAACTCTGGTTTAATATTTAAAAACACTATATATTTTGGCCATGTAGTTTGCATAACCTCAAAAAATTGTAGTGAACACGATTGCTTGCGAAATCCAACATTAAGCTTTGCATACTTTCCATATTTCAGTTGAAAAAAATGTTATAGAAGCCGCAAAAATGATTTGTTCATCTTTGAGGGATGGTATTGTGATGCATAAAAAATGCTTAAACAATGAAAAAGGTCCAAAATTGCATTACTACTTCTTTGACTTAAAGCCGTCATCTTTTGTTTACAAGAGGTTCATCAGTTACCTGACAAATGGAGCAAATTTATATAAAATAATGGAGATTTATTTAGGATTGAAATGTATTCCTTTTTCCGTAAACATTCATTTTCTATATAAAAGCACTGAATTAATTTTTTTACGCCTAATATATATATATATATATATATATATATATATATATATATATGTATATATATATATTTGTTGAATGTATGTATATTTATGATTGTATATCTGAACTTGTCATAATGATTTACAAAAATCACACACCCTCCACCTAAAACACCTAAACCACTTTACACCTAAATTTTTATATGACATATTTATTAAATTTTTTAGAGACAATTTATTTACTAAAATTTAATAGAAAACAGCGAAAAAATAGATGTCTTATACTCAATTATTCTTTAGCAGTCTCATATTCCAGTTGTGATTATTCCTAGGCATTGTTTTCTTGTAAAAATAAAAGCATGCCATATATGTAATATCACTGAACTGCTACCAATCAGGATGCAATACTTTGGCATACTAATTGTTGGCACGTGCCCATGGACACATGCTTCACTAACGAGTTTCATGGTCGTTTGGTAGCTTCAGTTAATGAATCGTACATGAGGAAGATTATTGGGCTTGGAAGCTGGTTCAAATATGTGACTTTAAATTTGTCTTGCTGGGGATTCTGTCATAACGGTCGTCCTTGATGTCAATAACCAATAATTTTGATCCCTGTAATTAATTTTGGACGGATATAACGAATACAAAACATATGTGTTTTGTATTTATTTATGAGATAAATGTAAATTTTTAACTCAAAAAACAAAAATTTTTGTTTTTTACAATATACATACACTGTATATGTATGTATATATATATATATATATATATATATATATATATATATATATTTACAGAGTGATTCAATTTAGGCTTCCACATGAAAGTATTAAAAAAAAACAAAAATTTTTTTAAAAAAAAAACAAAAATTAGAAAAACACGTTATCCCCCATTTAGTATTTTAGCTCAATTGTATTTTAGTATTGAACTGAACTAAAATACTAAATAAAAAATAACATGACTTTTCTTAACCCCTGCACCCTATTTTAATATTTCCAAATAGAAGCCTAAATTTAATCATCGTATATATATATAACAATATATATATATATATATATATAACAATATATATATATATATATATACATATATATATATATATATATATATATATATATATATATATATATATATGTTTGTTTGTACACTGCATCAGAACTAGACATGTCACAATGACTAATGATCTTAATCTATATTATATAAAGGTTATCTTACGCATTTAGTTAATTAATTCATTTTTAATATTATCATTTTATTCCATTTTTAATGTTCTCAAATTTTAGTTTTCTGTTTTTTTTTTATATTTGCATTATAAACTAAAATTACATTACTTGATAAAATAATTATTTCTAATTGAAAGTTAACGAAAATCTATTATGTTTGTATTACTGTTTCTAGAAGATAGCTGATTACAATGTCGATATCAATTCAATAACGGAATATTGTTCGTTCACTTATTTGTATTTAGAGCACACAGTTTTTTGCTTATTTAGTACCACAAGTGTTAATAAAAAACATGATTATTATTACTTACTTTAATCGAACAGATAAAAATAGATTCATTACGAAAACAAACATTTAATAGATAATTAAAATATAGTACATTTATCAACTATTATCCTATAGATTCATGAAACTTAGGATGAATTATCGAATTAACCCCAAAAAAATTGACTTGTGTTATTTAACTCTTTTGGACAGGTTGGATATGTATACATTTTTTTCTATGAATTGTTTTTGGTGTAATTTTTATTTTACAATTGCAATGATCAATGAATAAGCTATTATTTCTCGTCTAAAAATATAGTCAACATAATATTCATCTTTTATGTATTATTAAAAAAAATAGTAGATGTATTTTTTGACATTTGTTAAATTTTGACTTTGCCATTTTTAGTTGCTGTTTAGTATATAACAAGACAACGCATTGAAATAATACAATTGTATTATGAAAATGATTGTTCTATAAAACATACATTTCATAAATTATGCGATATTTACTCTCGGTATCTGAATCAACTATTCATCTATTAGTGAGTAAATTGGTGGGACTGTATCGGTTCAAGATAAAGAAACACCAACACGTATTCGTATAGTTCGTTCTAAAGAAAACATTGACTTGGCTCATGAAAGTTTATTGGAAGAGCTAAAAATGTCAATTCCACGACGTTCACAGCAATTTGAACTTTCACAGAAGGACACATGGCATATTTTGCATAAGGATTTATTGTTAAAGGTTTCTGAGTTTCAATTAACGCAAGAATTGAAGCCTACTGACCATTCATTGCGTTGGAGATTTGTTAATTGGATAGTAGTACAACTCGATTTTTCTGAGACATTAATTGGACACCGAGATATTGCGATTTAACACCGTTTGAATTCTTTTCTGGAGATAACGTTAAAGGATAGATATACGACAATAATTCTAAAACAATTTCTGATCTAAAAGATTAAATTCAAAGGGTAATTGGTATGATAAAGACCTATTTGAGCAGAGATTTTATTGGAAATTTTAACAAAAAAAAGGTTAGTTGAAAGAAAGCACGTGGCGGTCACTTACACGATATTATTTTTCATTTATAAATGGCATACCCCGAAATATTATTTACAATAAATAAACTTGAAATTTCAGTACAAATTATGTATTTTATTTAAAATTAAAAAAAAGTGCATCCTTATTAGAAAACCCTGTGTATATATATATATATATATATATATATATATATATATATATATATATATATATATATGTTTGTATGTGTAATTGCGTGCACGTGTATATGTCTATATATAAAACATAAAATTTGGAAATAAGGTCACAGAAACACGTTATTGTGGTAAACTATTTGGTGTGTGGTACATGGCGTAATGTTAACCCCAAAATCCTGCTATAATTTAATTTTCCTCTTCTACACTTGTTAACTTTCAATAAAGAATGACATGACCATTCACATCCAATCAGGGAAAATAGCATGTGTTCCTTCGTTACTAATTTGATATAATCAGTGTCAATGCATAGGGATTTCCCCTATAGGATGAAAGTTTGATAGAAGTGATAACGAACATACGTGAGTTGTGCGATGTTTCAAAACTAAAAGGATAGCAAGGGAGGACTGAAAAGCACATAAAATCGAACAAACATGTTTAGTAATATTGAAGATAACGATAAGCGTATAATGTTCTGTTTCAAAAATAAATATGCTATTTAAATAAATATATTCAGATAAACATTTATGAAACAAATACGTTCCGATTACTGGTATACGATTACAGTAGTTATTAGTATAATAAATAAATATATATATATATATATATATATATATATATGTGTGTGTGTGTGTATGTGTGTGTGTGTGTATGTGTGTGTATGAGTACATGATACGTATGTCTATATATAAATATATGTGTGTGTATTGTAACCTTACATGTATTTGTAAATTATCAAGATAATGTGAATGAATATAAAATACATACAAATTTTATTACAATAGTTGCATGAAAATCTTTGTCGTCACGTAATTTATAATAATTTAAAATTCGAATATTTGAAGTAAATATTTATGAGCTTTAATGATTCTTTCTTTCAAATGCACTGATAAAAATGTATAGTTTAAGAGAGTTTTTTTCAATAAATTTAATTATTTTGTTAGCATGGTATAGATTACGAGTATAGTAGAGATTGTGTAATGTTTATTTAAATAATTTCTAAATATAATACAATTAGTTCACTTGTAAAAGTATATCTACATATATAAATGAATAAGTTTTCATATATATTTTATTGTTTATATTATGGGAAATATTTATATTTGACATACATATGAGCAAAAGTTGAAAATTAAGTTTCTCTCATTTATAAATTTGAATACAAAAACTCTACAGGAAATTAGACTTAAGTTCGATTTAGTCGCATATTCACTCCATTTTTCGAAGTTATAGAGGATAAGTTTGTAAAATAATAAAGTTTCATTCAATATTATAATTGCAAACCGTCTACATATATATATATATATATATATATATATATATATATATATATATATGTAAATATTTTTTCTCTTATACTGATTGTTTTACGCTTTACGCATAATTTCTAATAGTATAATCGGTTTAGTGTCGACTAGAAAGGTGAAAAGTGTGTGCTTCAATTCCAAAATAATTTCAGTTTTTGTAAATAATATTATTAATTAAAATTTAATTTCAAAAATTAACAGAAAATGGTAGTCTGTTGGAAATATTTTGAATTTATATAACAGTCTCCTTATCGCATCAATTTATAAGAGAGAAAAAATCATTTAAGAACATGGGCTCTATAGTTTTAATATATGTTTTTCTTTTTCAAAAGACAAATTGAGAGATATAACTTTTTATGTTCATGTAATTTATGAACTAAATTTGTATAGTAATTTCTATATCATTTCGTTTCATTTATTTTTTTCTCAATTATAAACTCAAATGGTATGTAAACACATCTTTCCTATTTAAATTGATAGTAACTTAAAATTATTTAAAAGTTATTAAATGTAATTAATAGTATGTTTATTTTATGACACAATCCTTTGTACAAAATACGAAAAAAATAATTAAATTGTTAAAATGATATATTTAGTGCTATAAGTAACAAAAATAATAAAAGGTATATAGTAAGGGAATAAAAATTTTATTTGTTATCAAATAGAGAACAACAAATACCAAACATATACCAAAAGCACGTATATCCAAAAAGTAGAGAAATAGTCTCTAACTAGAAACCTTTTCGAAATTTTATTCCAAAAATGCACGTACAAGTCAAATACTGGAAATAAATATTTTTAATATAAATTGAACGAAACTTCAATTATGATATGCGGGCTTAAATTTGTCTTCTTTTTTCTCATTTGTAATATAAACTCATTTGTTATATTTATAGTAAAAGAATTACAAATTTAATTGTCAAAATTATTTAAAAATACTTTAGTCATTATCTTTTCTATTTTTTTAATTTTTAATAGTTATTAACTTTTTCTATTTTTCACATTTTATGATGATATCGGCGTATGTAAAATATATGCGTACACATTAAAATTAGTTTGATCAAATCTTTTAGTTTTATTATTAATAAATATTCAATTAAATAAATTTAAGAATCAATAGGGAATCTCGAGCGGTATATTTATACCGTGAGCCAACTAGTTTTTGTAAGAGGATGAATAATAGTTAATTTGATTTAATATTAAACATTTAATTGTTGTATTTATTGTTAACAAATTCATAATTTGATAACATTAACGAATTTTTTTATAAATTGTAACTGTTATTGTTGGAAAATATTTAATTATAAATATTTTTTAACTTGACATTAAATAATCTACAATATATATATATATATATATATATATATATATATATATATATATATATATACGAGTACATATATATATATATATATATATATATATATATACACATCTGTGATTATTTCTTTGTCTTGCTATAATATACTGATATTAAAATAAATATCCAATAGATAATTATATTTTATGGTTTTAGATACAAAAAAAAACTACCGTAATTTAAAACAAACATTTTTATTGATTATATAGCGACATTCTATTTTATTTTCAACCAATTTCATTCAAAATATTCGATGACATACAAATAATTCACATAAATATTAAAACAAATCAAGCTTTAAATAGAGCTCTATGTAAATAATTTTATACCAACTGCTGTTAAAAAAGCAGAGTGCTATATGTACTAGACATACATAGTCTACGAAAGCTAAATGAGCTGCAATACAAGCTGCTACGAATTCAGTCATCCATACATTATTCCCCTAGACAGAACATTAACCAATGACATGCTACGTGTTGTAAAGCAGATTCATACCATAGTTGGAATACCGATGTTATGTCACTGCATATGTGGGGCGTTAATTAATATAAATTCTTCAACTGAAAATGAGCCAGATTTTATTATCATTGCTATAATTAGATAATTTTATTTAAAAACAAGGTTTTTGTAAAAAATGTTTCATATATTATAGTTTTTTTATTTTATAATGAAGGCCAACTAATATTTTATTTAATATATATATATATATATAAATGTTCCGTTAAGTTTCAAAAAATGGACAAAATTATCTACAAAATCTTTTTATAAAGATATGTAGAGACTGTACTAAATTATTATTAACAAAGACACCCGAAATTACACGAAAAATTATGATTTTGGTATTATAACAACTACAATGAAATGTGAGACTTTATAAAACAACAACGTTGCAATACACTTACGAGAGAAAGGCATTCATTAGCTTTTAACAGTGAGAGTGATTATATAGACATACTATTATAATATATATATATATATATATATATATATATATATATATATATATATACATATATATATATATATATATATATAAATGTATATACGTATTTATATATATATATATATATATATATATATATATATATAAATTACAATATTGAGTGAATATATGTGCGATACGAGCTAAGCGAGTCCGTGGAGCGAGTGAAGCGAGGTGGGGGTGTGAGCGAAGCAAGCAAGAGCAAAGCTCCACGGGTTTCGTCGAGCGTAGCGACTAAGGGGCAGAGCTCTCTAGTATTTAACAAGAAATTTTAATGTAGTGTGACATTGTTTTTTAAACATTATTTTAAATTATTACATTCTTTGTTTACGATTATGGTAAAAGTATGTAGAATTGCATTATAATTTAAGTAGTGAAATAATACATGAAAAAAAAACAATTGAAACTGAATCATATGTCAATTTATTTACTTATATATATATATATATATATATATATATATATATATATATATATAGAAATCAACAAGTTATATTAGCGAAAATACTCCTATATTATTTTAATAAACAATTTATAATCAAAAACAATCGAGTCTAGTATTTTCTCTCCTGCTTTTAATAATATTTCTCTTAAGTTTACAGAAAAAATTGTATACATAAATGTATGTATACATAGTTCTATAATAACACTGGTGAACAAAAAGTAAGTAAACAAAAAATATATTACTTATTGTATTAATAGATTGTGGAATAATATTGTGGTATATTTGATTTTATTAAACATCTAGAACAGTATTTTATATAAAATAACATGTATTTTTATATAAAACATCTGAAAAGTAGAAGCTTTTTGGCTTACCAGTAAAAAATTCTGTGAATCAAACATTAGTTTCAAAAAAATAATATAGAGTATTTTTTATATAAATGATAATAGAAATCTGAAAAATGTATTAAATATAGTTATAATTGAAAGGTTAAATTATAAAGTAAGAAAAAGTCTTCATATAGGAAAAATCTAAAGAAATTATTAATTGTCAATCAAAAATACGATACGGTACGGTAAAATATCCTAGCGATAAACTAATTTTGTTTCGGATATGTTTCAAAATAGAATTTGTGAGAAATATTTTACTACAAATAGATTGATTAGTATCTACTATGTAGATATTATTCAAAATAATAAGTTTACTTCAGAATGTAATATGTGTAAGTTGTTATCCACTTCAATTATAGTAAAAAGGGCAATGAAGAAAAAACTGTAAATACAAGTTAAAAAATTATAGCTAATTTAAAAATCCAAAATAATTTAGTAGTAAATATATATAAGGTCATTATTCTTACAGATTAGTAAAATTATTTTCTATTTCTTTATGCTCACATTTATATTGTTTCAAATAAAAATAATCTACCTTTCATATGCATTCATATAATGTGTTAAATAGTTGAAATAATAAAAATAATATTAACTTCCATATTTACGTAGGTTTAGAGTATTCGCAATTGTCACACAAAAAGTATATCATAGAGTTCAAGATACAAAATATAATGTGTGTATATATATATATATATATATATATATATATATATATATATATATATATACATATATATATATATGTATATATATGTATATATATATATATATGTATATATATATATGTATATATATATATATATATATATATATATATATATGTATATATATATATATAAACCAGGTTTGGCAATTTTATTCCCGGAATGAAGCTGTAGCACTGGAGTCATGTGAAATTAAATCAAAAGTAATGTGGCACATAATAGTACACATTTTTATCAATAGAGGGTAGTCAAGCAAAGATAGAACAACTGTTAGTTTCTGAGTATGAAGGTAATACGTACGTCGTGTTTCTGTCAGTTGTCATGGAGCATCGAGTGAATATTAAATTTTGCTATAAATACGGGAAACTGCAACAGAAACTTATGAAATGTTGAAGACCGTGTATAGTGATAACACCTTCAGTCATACTAGTGTGTTTAAATGGTTTAAACGTTTCAAATATAGATGTGAGGATGTTCAATATGACACTGGAACTGGGCGTTCGTCGACCTCTCGAAACATAGATTCGATTGCAAAAGTTCGTGAAATTATGGAAAAATATTGCTAAGTGACTATCTAAATAATGGTAGATGTGTTCCGCATCAATAAGGAGGCGATTGGTCAAATTTCAAATAAAGATTTAGAAAAGAGGAAGATTTGTAAAAAGTTCGTCCTATATAGTCTTAGAGATGAGCAAAAATAGAGAGGAGTTGCATCGTGTGCAGACTTCATTCAGACTTGTTGCAACAATGTAAATTTTCCTAACTGCATTGTCAATGGTGATGAGTAATCAGTGTTTTATTACGGTCATGAGCTGAAACGCCAGAACATGCAATGGATTGGAAAATCATCACCAAAACATACAAAGTTTCCTTTGTAAAAATGCAGAATAAAAATCATGCTACTTGCCCCTTTTGTTAAACAAGGTGTAATCTATGCAGAATTTATGCCTGAAGGACAAACAGTTATTAGTGCATTCTATATTGAAGTGATCAAGAGATTATTGCAATGCGTTTCTCGAATACGGCCGCAATTTCAAGAAAAATGCAGTTGGTTCTTGTTACATGAGAATGCGCCTATCCATTCCGGACTTTTAAAATCATTTTTTATGAAAAACGCCGTTTTTAAGGTAAATAACTCATCCTATTCACCTGATTTGGCATCAGCAGACTTTTTATCGTTCCTCAAGTGAAAACTGTTCTCAAAGGGAAATGATTTTAGGACGTAGAAGATATTAATAAAAATGTAAGTAGCGAATTGAAATCAGTTTCTTCAACCGCCCTTGCAGACTGTTTTCAAAAACTTTTAAAACCTTGCAATAAGTGTATTAAAGTAAATAGGGATTACTTTGAATAAACTTAAAACATTTTTTATGTTAGTTAAATTGTATATCTTTTCATTGTGCCAAACCTGATAGTTAATTTCCAGCCTTCGTAAGAAGGCCTGCAAAATATTGTCAGCACAAGAGCTTATGACAACGATTTTAGATATTGAGATGAAACAAAAAAATGAATGCATAGAATATAAAATTTAAAACAATGCATTTATATTTTCAAACCATAATCTCCACGTTAGTGAAGAAACCTGATTTTTTTCCTCTAGCCAATTCACTAAGACAGTCTTATTTTTCTCATCTTAGTTCAAATTCCTTCTTTTGAAGAATAAGTAGAAATCTGATGAATCTAAATTTTGTGTGGTGAGTAAGATATTATATTCGTTCTGTTTCACGGTTTTCTAGATGAATTTTGAAGTATGTCTTTTCACATTCGATCATGATTAAGCTAATACACAATGTTACCAAAATATAAACCGGAAAATGTACTTTAAAATGGTATTAACATGTACATGATAAAATTATAATTTAATTGAAAAAAATGAGGTTAGAATTCAGAAATCATTATTTACCTACGAACCTAATAGTTCTACGTACAAAGACCATATTTTTCACTTCCGGAGTTAAGAAATATATTCATAATATTGATAATTAGATTTTAAATAAATGCACCATTTTAAAAGATGTTATTACTCGTTCAAGCCCAAATCTCAAACAATTCAAAAATTAAAAATTCTTGCGCAAAACTTTTTAATTTTTCATATAAAAACTAATATTTTTTATGTATACATTATTCTAATCTTAAAGAGTAGGAAACGTTTTTATTGTATCTACATACATTAAGTATATCACTATTAAATTTTGATAATCATATTTGTTAAAATTCAAAGCAGATTTTTTCTTTTTGTTTTTTTAATTTAATTTTTTTATTCTTATTGAAGATTATCCATTTTCAACTATTATAAAAAATATATTTTTATAATTTTAATATAATACATTACAAGGCTTTAGTTATTACATTTAATTATAGTAAAAGTCGGAAAATAATAAAAGATGATATTTTTGTCCTTTCCGTATAAAAGGAGTTATGTATGTTTAGAATGAATATTTTTAGACCACCTAGAATTGTAATGAAGCTTTGAATGGAAGCAAAAATTAAAGGGGCATTAGTTTAATTCAACAGAAAAGTACTTGCACGAAAAACTTGCAAACTACTTCAAAAGATGATTTTCACATAACAAAAATTATCTCTGTATTGTCGAAAATATTACAAAAGATTTACAAAAGTTCTTAAAGCTTTATAAAACTATTTTAAAAGTTCTCTTAAATAACTGATTTAATAAAATAAGATACTAAAAATAAACTTCATGTTTGGTAAATATTTATTTCACGGAAACAAATATAATTCAAATAATTTATAGGAATTGAAACAATTTTATTGAAAAATTTTTATTCATTCTCTATATTTAAAAAAAATATTTTTTTATAAAATTTTTTTTTGAAGAACTGACTTTAGTATTAAAATAGAATTGAATTTATTTAATACAGAGAATGTTTTTTTTTCAATTTGAAAAATTAAAATTTTGTAAATTGTATTAACTGGCTTACAAAAATGATAGATTTAGTATATTTTAAAAAAGTTATAAAAAGTAGGCTGTTTTATAACTTTTAAATACACTTTTACTGTTTTCTTTATACGATTATAGAAAACAGTAAAATATTACTTTCACTAATGAAATTTTTGCTTCCTCACAAATATTTTTTTCTGATTAAAAATATTCACTCATTGATCATTGATCATTTTTTATTGTTGCTTGTATGCATTTTAATAGCAATGCTAATCATCACCAGAGTGCTAGGGTACTTTATATATATATATATATATATATATATATATATATATATATATATATATATATATATGTATATACATATTGTATGAAAACCTGCATGTTTGAAGATATTTAAAAAGCTGTTTAAAAAATGTTTTAGAAAAAATACACATCAACGAAAATAAAAAACACTAAATATAGGAAAATATTCACAAATGATCACTTTAAAAGTAAATACAGACTAGAATAGAAGTGCAACCAATTTGAGTAAGCATTGATTTCACGTTTACAATTTCGTTAGTAAATATTGAATCTGATGATATGTTGAATGTGTGAACAGTGAAGTACTCTACACTATGACGACTGCCTCTTTGCAGTAGCAGTAGATGATTATGCATTCTGCAATGTGATTTTATGTGTGTACTGTGGTTGTTACAATGTGATAGCATAGCAACTGACCACATGCGACCATATTTTCTATACAGCATAGTATTATGACTTTTTCCATAAATGATCAGTGCAAACTTTCATGTTACCTGCAGGTGTATAATGCTTGCTAATTGTTAGCAGCACCGCATACAAAAGTTCATAAAACTAATTATCATTCCGAGGATGAAACTTTAACATGCCTTTCATCCACTTCCATATTCTCTTATCTTCATTTACAATAGCAAGGTTTAAAACTTAATAAATTTATTCTTATTATTATCAGATAGTTAAACTGTTTTAACATTACATTTTTTGCATATTCATTTAGTACTAATCTATTATTAAAATCCGTTTTCATTTAAGCAATATTAAATTATAATATTCAATTTAATATAATTAACACTTTTTTTTAAAAAAACATACGACTATATAAATGATCTTCCAGTTTCTTAAGCTATTATAAACAACTTATTTTTTTCAGTTTTATACCATTTCGAAGTTTTTCAAATAAAATGTTAAATTACTTAAGAGAGCACAGTTAATATTTTTATATGAAAATATGAAATATTCCATCCTATCTGTAAATATTTATACATATGTTTCTTAATCATATATTTATTTTTATATAAAGCAGATATGTTCGGAAAACAGATGCATGACTACATATTAAAATGTTTTTTTCTAGGGAAATAATCATAGTTTCAATTTAATCTTGTAGTCTAAAGTAAAGGTAAAGTTGTTACTGCTAATAGTTTGATCAAGGTAAGTAATGCAATATTAAAATTATTGTATTTATCTATTTAATCTTTTTGTATTTTAACTTAGAGGAGAAAATAGACTTCAAATATATTAATTTTGCAAACAGTCAAATTTTAAAATTTAGATTTTGTGGGAAATTAACATTTTTGTTAGTAATTTTTATACTTATCCTAATTATGTTTATATAACATACATTATCAACAAGCTTTATATTTCTGTTCCATAAAACTTTTCATACTTTTGAATCATATGGAATTATTTGTAATATAGAATTTTATATATATATACACATAATATGTATATATATATATATATATATATATATATATATATATATAGAGAGAGAGAGAGAGAGAGAGATAGATCAATTTACATGCTACTTGAAGATTACCAGTCAATTTAAATGTACTAATAATAATAATATTACTAGATTTCAGGGTAAATAAAAAAGTATTTCAATTTCGATAAATTTATATATCGCTTTCATCATCAACATATATATATATATATACGCACACACACACACATATATATATATATATATATTGAAGAAAAGAAAAAAAAACAGAAATAAGAGAAAAAAATCCCCAAAAATGAAAAATGAATATTAATAAAACACTTAGAATATATAATACGAAAACGAAAAAAAAAACAATTTTGAAGAAAAAATACAAAATTCGTCTTACAATGCATCTTAAATATATATATATTAGAAATTTTGATGCGTTCATAATATATTAAAATATCATTGCCACTAAGAAAAGTATAGATAATAAGCCAATTAAAACTTCTAAACACAAAAAAATACACTTCACATTAGTGAAATTATTTACACAATCGATCAAGAAAATTAGTGTTTAATATGTAATTTTAGAGAAACAAAGATGTAAAACAATAATATACTATTGCTATGCTCACAATACACCCATTGAAGCTACTATTTGAAAACCAATTTTCAACTGAATAACCCTGTCGACGGTATTAAGTTGACTGAGTGCTCAATATCCTCACTAAGAATTTTAACTAAATGATAGTGCAAAAAAAACATCCTAATTGTTTTTATAAGTATAAAAATTCTGTTCAATAACGACATCAAAAAGTTTTCCTCGGTATAATTTTTAAAAATAAACGATTTAGAAGTAGATTACTTTAAATTAAGATTATTAAAATTATTTTTATTATATATATATATATATATATATATATATATATATACATATATATGTAGTTTTTTAGTTCTTATAATTTTTTGGTTATAATTAAAGATAATAATGGAAAATTCATATGAGAGAATGGATAAACGAACCAAGCCCTCAGTTCCGAATATTGGAGTATGTGCAGTCAATTTTCAATGACCGTTCAATCAGTTGAGCACAGAAATTATGCTTTAAGTCAAAATCAAAAAAAAAAATAAACTATTACAAATATATTTTTAGTGTAATATAGTTATGTTAATTTATTTTGTATGAATATTATAATACATATATCTCCGTGGAGTATTGATGTAAACATAGATGTGCCACCTGCTTTAAATCAAGATAAATATAAAACAAATGTATTGATTTAAGATAGATGTAAAGTATTATGTACTTAGAAATGATATAAAAAGTAAGACAGTGGAATACATAAGATACCAGTTTGATAAAATTGGACGATAAATTAATATATATATATATATATATATATGTATATATATACATATATATATATATATATATATATATATATATATATATATTGCATGTATGTACATATATATATTTGTTGGCGTGTGCTGTTGATTTAATTGTTTTGTATATTTTCCATGACGAGTTTTTGGAACCAGCTTATAAACTTTCTATATTCGGTATTAATTTGTTTTATTTTTCTTTTAATTGTGTTTTGCTTAGCTAAAATAGTTCAAAGACTCCAAACAACACAACGAAGTATGGAAAGATGTATGTTGGGAATAATAAGAAGAGATAAAGAGAGAATAGAATGGATACGAAAACAAACAGGAGTCACAGATATAATAAGAAGAGTAAAGAGTCTGAAATGGTAATGGGCGGGACATATCGCAAGATGAGAGGTCAATCGATGGACAAGAAAAATTATTGACTGGGAACCAAAGAATATAAAAAGACGCAGAAGGAGACCAATGAACAGATGGGATAAGGATATTAAAAACTTTCTTGGAAATCTGTGGAAAAGAGAGGCACTGAATTGAATAAAATGGAAAATCATGGAAGAGGCCTTTATCCAGCAGTGGATTAACACAAGCTGAAGATGATGATGATGATATATATATACTATATATACATATATAAATACACATATATACATATATATATATATATATACACATACACAAATATACATATATATATATATATATATATATATATATATATATGTATGTATATACACAATCACACACGTATATATATATATATATTTTCACATTGAAATCCATAAGTCTAGCTGATCTTAAATTTTGAAATGAAAATGCACTATTTAAATTAACATTACTTTAAAGTCAATGGTGCACAAAATATGAAAATATTAATTATTTCAATATATGTTGTGTTATATATATATAATTATTACTACAATTTCAAATATATTTGAGTTCGAAACAACATAACGTTAGTAAATTTAAGCAAATAAAACAGTAAAATGCACAGCACTACTACACTTATTCACATAACTACATGTACTTACATACTTTTGTTTACAAATACACAACACATCTGTACAAGCATACATATAGTATATACACGTATATAAATACAAGCACAACGAAACACACACATCAAAATAAATGGCCAAACTGAAAATAAATCTGGTTTTGTGTTTTCGACAGTTACAACTGTATTGAATGGTGTGAGTTGATACCTGCCAACAACACATTTCTGTTATTTGTTGCCGACTTTAATATCAGACTTCAATTGAGCAAAATTGTCAAATATCTGGATTGTTCTGTGAGGCAGAAATATGCGTATTTGTTTAATCGAAGTTTGATGTAGGTTTGGACGTTTTACGTTTGCATTGTTTTGCGGCGAACGCACGATGTATTCGTGTATGTGTGTATACGCACGAACAATATGACAAAAATCTTCGTTTTGAATGTATGATTTATGAGTTTCCACTAATATAGACAGTGTATACGAATTTATGAGATGTGGATATGGCCGGAAAATATTTTCATGCAAACATTGTAGAATTTCTTATATATATATATATATATATATATATATATATATATATATATATATATATATATATATATATATATACACGTATTGAGTTACATTAAAACCAAGAATCTTAACGGAGTTAATAAAATATTTAATATAATAAATTATCATACAACTAATCGTTTTTCATTTTGCTTACAATCAAAATTTATGATTAAATGACGCGTGCGTTCAATCTATAATGAAAGTCTAGCACGAAAATTATGTGAATACCGAACAATTTTGACACTGAAAGTTGTGGCTAAATTCACATTTAGAAATGGATTCTTTTTTCACCCTATAAACCGAACCAAATTTTTCGATCAAAAACGTTTAATAAATTATTATTGATTATTTTTGATAGTCGGTTATGCACAAAATTTAACCTTTTATGGTTTTAAAACAGAATTTCAAGAAGTTATTTTTTTCAGTAAATTGACCCTCTGAAGATGATGGCGTTGTTATCGAAATGCACATAAACGACAATCGAAAGTTATCAATAATTTATTTGAATATTTTTGATTGAAAAATTTAATGTGGTTAATGGAGTGAAAAAATATTTATTTGTGAAAGTTATGCGTGCAATAATGATAAGATAAATAATATTCTGTAAAATACTCGTAACTCAAATATAAAAGTATCTACCATTTACCTTTGAACAAAAAACTCCACATTTAGAATATACATATTCATAAATAAGAACATAGAAAATTAAATCAAATGTTTCTAAATCATTCGAAATTTTATCTGTAGTTTTCATTATATAGGACCGGAAAGTCGACTCTATATGGGAATATAGATCAATCAGTTATAAGTTTTTTCCATTTAATTAAGAACAATAAAAATATATAGTTATTTTAACATCTTTATAAAAAAGTGAAGTAGAAAGTCAAGTTAAGTAGATACGCAAAACAGTCTAAGTAAACTAATTTGCTCCAAAGTTAAACTTATACATAAAACGTTACCAAAAAGATCGAACATTTTTCAGAACTTGAATTTAAAACATCAGTACACCATTTTTATAGCTTCAATTTAGCATTCAGCGATTATTTTTTCATATGTTAAAACAAATGTCACGAGGATAAAAAGTTGCTTTCAAAGACTAGATCTTTAAAACTATGTACAACTTGCTGCGAATTTTACCTTAATGTTTCTTTCAGGATGGAATACTAAGGCAATTAGATGATAGATTAGCGTGCATTGATGTCGCTGCGGATTTCGTTGAAAAATGAAAAATAATGTTTACATAGGATATAACAAATATATATTTATTAGAAATTCTTCACTTTCTGACTAGATCTTATATATAATAAACACACACACACACACATATATATATATAAACATATATATATATATATATATATATATATATATATATATATATGTATATTTTACAGGGTATTTAAAAAACGGACGCAATTTTTTAATTTGAAATAAAACACATAATTTTCGCCAAAATTTCAAGTTCTTTTCTTATAAATAATACTTGGAAGTATGCCATTTATAAGTGTGTAAGTGATCGCCACATGCTTTCTTACAAGTAACCATTCTTTTGAAAAAATGTCCAATAACATTATTACACAACTGGGACTATATCTCACCACTTAACTTTCGGATTTTTTTTAGATCAGAAATTATTTTAGGATTATTGGGATACATCTGTCCTTTAATGTGACTTCAAAGAAAGTAGTCTAATGGGGTTGAATTGAGGGCATGTTGGTGTGTAATTAATTTCTCCATTTCCAAAAATAACGCAATCAGGAAATTTCTTCTTTAATAAATCAATTGTTTCACCAGACATGTGACTTGTTCCTCCATCCTACTGGAACCACATGTCCTCTAAAATCAACATCATCCAATTCTATCCACAAAAAAATGATTATTCTGTTTCGGTACCTTTCGCCATTCACAGTAATCACTTTACCAACCTGATTTTCAAAAAAAATAAGGACCGCTGACTCCAGTGAACACGTGTTGGTATTTTTTTTATCTTAAACCGATCTAGTCTCTTCAAATTGACTCACTAATCGAAGAATTATTGATTCAGATTAAACAGTACACTGGGAATAAATATCTTATAATTTATGAAACGTATTTTTTATATAACGCCCATTTTCATAATACAATTTTATTATTTCAATGCATTGTTTTGTTGTATACGAAGCCATAACTAAAAATGGCAATACTAAAACTTAAGAAATGTCAAAAAAAATATAACTGACCGTTTTCCATCTGTGGAATATAACCTCTTAAATAATTGCGTTCCGATTGAAAAAATTTTATATATATATATATATATATATATATATATATATATATATTATACTTATTAAATTAAAGTTTCTTATTGATTGATGATTATGTAAAGAATCTTAAATTACAATATAAACCTTCATTTCTACAAATATATAAACTGTATATATTTTATTTCAAGAATCATAAATTGTTTAAAATACAAAATAATGTCGTTTGGAACAGATTTTTTTTACGAAACTCTTACGTAAGTAAAATTTTTTCATCAAAATTTTAACAAAAAATAGTTTTATTTCTTACATTTTTCTTATACATAAACACACTTTGTAGTAGACTTGGTTTTTTAACAGTAACTTATCATCAAATAGTTAACTCAAAGACACTAGATTAAACTATATGTATAACTATAGTTAACACTATCTATATAATAAATGTACATACATATATATATATATATATATATTTATATTTATATATATATGTATGTATGTATGTCAATCTTGTTAATCTAATATTAGCGAATTAAAAAGGTTTGTCAGTAATACACATTTTTAACGTTCTGTTTACTGTAGTAAACACCGTACTGTAGTGATTTTATCAGTCTATGATTTCTTTGGTGTTCTTTCATCTCTTTGTATCTTAAAAGTTCTGAATGAATTAAATCCCATTCCACTACCTAATTTTTGTGCATCTTCTGTTATAATCTGATAACATTTATTTTTCAGAATATATATATATATATATATATATATATATATATATATATATTATATAAAAGATTCTTTGATTTATATTTTGAACATCAAAATTCTTTATATTTTATTTATATCTTTAAAAAAATTGTTACTTTGAAAAATATGTTGAAAATTTATTGAATTGACATATTTTTATGTTAATAAATTTCAAATAATAAAATAAAATATATGTTTTCGCAAATAAAACAATTTTCTAACAACTTTTAAAAATTATTTTCTTTGGAACAGTCGTTGTGAAATTAGGTAATTTTTTTTTAAAAGCAAACTGAATCCAATAATATAAACACAATTTTCTGTTTAATAACAGAGTGAGTGCTTGGAAAAGAATTAATAGAATTTAATGTTATTTTGTATTAATCATAGTTCAATAGCATGATTATTTAAAAAAAATGTAATTTAACTGATATTCCAATTCAATCTATTGTAATGAAAAATGTGATAATATTTTAATAATATATATATATATATATATATATATATATATATATATATATATATAATATTATTTGAATAAACCAAGATGATAAAGAAAGCGACAATATTTGATTCATAATTATTGACACTTTCTTTTGTATTCAAGTAGTAAATAACAAAACTGATAAAATTTTAAACTTGAGTTTTAATATATTTAATTGTGCAATATTATTTTTTTGATCGTGACTCAAAGTACACCAAAAAATATTTGTATCATAGGAAAAGTAATTTACAGCAGAGAATTATAGTAAGAGGTCAAGTCATCTCGTACTGATTTTGGTTTTATATTTATTAAAAATATATACAACGGTTTAAAATAAAAATCGGTTCTGATGTTTATAAATACCGAATAAAAAGACATTTTCAAAATTAAAACAGAATTTATTTTGTTCGTGTATTTAAACATTGTCACCTTTTATTTTAGCTTTGGTTCACTTTTAAAACATTTTCTTTTCAATTCTGAAGCCATCACGCAACAAAATTATGAGAAAGTTTTAATATACGGAAAAAAAGTAATTTTAAGTGAAAAATCTAGCCCAGGATTGTCCAACACACAGCCTGTGAGCCGTATGCGGTCTAGGACGGAGATTAATGCGGACCATCGCAAAATCGTATACTTATTTAAAATAC
>CM068320.1:5517500-5552500 GCA_034766995.1 Acanthacorydalis orientalis | reverse complement strand
AACATTAAACTCGACTCTGACTGTCTCCATTTTACTTCAATTTAATTTTAAAATAAGCTTCACGACCTTGATTGGAATTACACATTACATACCGTTAGAGACCAAGTACTGTATATGATGCATACATACTTGATAAAATATGGTAATGAAAAGACACTCATTTAATATTAATATTTAAGAAATGTTAATAGAACACAAACCAAAGTTTAATTTTGTTTAATCATATGAAATAAAATTGGAAAACAGTTTATTAATTAACCATTGAAAATATTACAGAATTTTATCTTAAAAATCTTAAAGAGTATAAAGAATGCTCAAAATATAAGATTATAGAACATATTTTTACGTATTTATCAAAAATGAAGAAAATTAATTACTTCACTGAAAAACACATACATGACAAACCAAACAAAGACAATTTAAAAATGTAATTAATAATATTACTTAATAATATTTCAAAAACTTGATATAAAAACATAAAATGAAAATATATTTTAGTGGCACTTAATTATGATCTTTGATGTAATGATTTTATGTGCAAAATTGCAAAATAATAGCTTTTATTCATTTTTATTTTATTTCGTTTGAACTGTTTAAACATTTTTCCAGATTGGTGTTCTTTATAAAATCATGTGATTTTAAATGTTCAGATTTTAATAAAAAAAATAAACATAATTACCTTTAACACACTTATATATATATTTATATATATATATATATATATATATATATATATATATATATATATATGAATGTCAATTTGTAAATATGCATTGTATATAACAATTTTGTTAATTGGAATTGAATATTTAAAAAGTTATTTAATTTATTGAAAATGTTTTATTTATATGTTCAAATATTATAAAAAGATGAAAATTATAAAACCAAATATTTTAAAGGAAAAAATAATTTTGAACATGAATATTATTCTAAAAAACAAAAATATTATTCTTATTAAAAGTAAAAATACAATTAGCAGTCTTTACTTGGAAGTAGTGCACTTATGTATAATATATTCCAAATTGTTAATAGGTGTGTATGTGCTGTTAAAACATAATGTCTTTCAAAAATTGTAATTTATTATGAAAGATGATTTAATTATAAGTTGTAACAAACTAATATATGTAAATGATTTTAAGATGGTAAAGGTTTTTTTAGATTTTGTAGTATAAAATTTATAAATATTTACTATAATGTTATATACATATACATACATATATATATATATATACATATATATATATATATATATATATATATATATATATATATATATTCATATATATTGTTATAAAAAGAAATAAAAATTGATTCAAATATTTTAATATAACTTTGAAATTTTCAATAAAACAGAGATAGACTTATAAAATTATATAAATTTCAATAAAAATCTTCAAATATAATTAAATCTCCACTTAAAATATTTCCTAGTAACTTATTGTACCCATGCAAACAATTAACCAATTTATTATATATTCAATAAAATTAACAAAATTAATGTTATATAGAAAAATAAACTTTTTTGGAATCAAATTATTATTTATGAAATATTTTTTTATATCTGCTGTTATTTATATTTATATACAACCAAAAATTAATCGTTAAAAATTATATCGTTACAAAAAGCAGATCACTATAAAAATATTTTTTGCAAAAAGAATTGGTGTGTATCTTTAAACAGATCATTAAATATATTTGATAATTATCAAAACAAATAATTACATATTATAATTTAAGAAAAATATTTTTTTCTCGAATTACACTGGTAAACACAGTTTTTGGCATATGAAACGTATATTGTGTTTCTAACCTAAATTTTTACTCTGAATTAAAAAATGCAATTAGAGTTTTTCTATCGCCCCTAGATTTTATACTGTGACATTTTTAAGTATTGCTTTTTCAGAAATGTAGGTATTTTTTCAGTGATAAATAATGTTAGCATAACATGAAAATATGAAAATCTTGTTGGAAAAATTTGGTATGACAAGTATTGCCAGTTCATATGTTATGATTTAAAAATCGTTGCTCTGTTAATGGGTTTTCTGCTCGGCTATACTAAATTTTGTTATTCTTGTGCGAATGGGACAAGAAAAATCATTAGACCAAGATATAATGGCCAAAGCGTGAAAAAACAACCTATAAATTGATTTATTATTTGTTGAAATTCGTTAATGATTGACTGCATAGAAATATTCAATTTTATTATTAATTACTATTAAGTTGTAAAGAAATTTATGAATCATTAGTAAAATATAGAGAATATTTATGCCGCTTACCAACTAGTGTTATATAAGGATTGATTAATCCTTCATCAAATATAATTAAATAACAGCTTAGGTCTGTTTATTGCATTATAAATTCTTAAAAAGCGTAGATTCAATGAATTTTTTTCATAATAAATTAGTGTGATCTTATTTAAAATGAATTCTTTCTCAAATTTAATATGACAATTTATTTAATATTTTCCATTTTTATCAAAATAAAAAAGTGTATATGTTATACTATAATAACATTTAAGTGTTTATACAAATTTCCAAACAATAGCGTATCCAATTAATGTATTTTGTAAAATCGACCTATATCAGTTCTGTTGGGAATAACTTCAATAGAGATAGTCTTGGCTTAAAGATAAGAAGAACACGCCAGTGATCAATGGGTTAAATGTCTGTTCAGTTAACTTCTAGTTACTATCATCAAGGGATTTAGTGCATCAAGGTTATCTTGCGGATTCAATCTCCCTCAAGCTTATAACACACAAATTCGTTTTCGAAATAACCTATTTCTAAACTTATATAATATTAAATACGTTAGAGATATAACAGAAATTTTACTGAAATGATTTGCAATATATTTAATTTATAATCTATTTTTGTGTAGATGCACAAACTTTATAAGATATTTTTAAGTATTTAGTTAAATTTTCATATAAACATTTTAAAAAAAATGTTATATTTATTATAATAATATATTGTTTACAACTTTTTAAGAATTGTATTCTTTTTAATAATTAAATATACTATAGAAAATAAACACTTGATAATTGAGGACGTCTGAATTGTAAGATAAATATAAATTAATATTAATCCATATTTTTTAATATTTGTAAATGTATAGTTTAATTTTAAATTTGTGATTATTTATAATAGATTTTATTAAAATAAATTCTATCAAACATAAATTATAATAATATAATAACCAACATTAGTTTTGTTAACCGTCATAAATAAATAAATATATCAAAATTAATAATTACTATATTTCTTTACTGTTCAAATAATAATTGTTATTAAAAAATACATTGATAAAAATAAACTTTCATCTCAAGTTATTTTTTGAATAGATTTATATAAAAAGTAAAAATTTTGTTAACAAGTTGTCCATGAAGTCTTCATTTTTTTCGATCACTTGAGTTTCTGTTTTCATCATCTAGTTTGGGCATCTGTCCAACTTCAGATAGATATTAGTTAACTTATAATAAATGTATATTATTTCTATGGTTGCATGTTTCTTATTTGAGTTTATATATATATATATATATATATATATATATATATATATATATATATAAATAGATATTTAAAAGCGATTAAGCAACAGTATGTTTAATGAAATTCTTTATTCTACTTACAACAAGAGTATTATTTTTAAATAAATTCATACAGGATTCGTGTAAAAATTAATAAGGTTTTGTGTATTATATATTACATATAAAAGTAATTTTATTTAACATGAGTGTATATATTTGAATGTTTTTTTAGGCTTAAAATTAAAATTTTTATGATAGTTAAAATGGGTATTTTAGTTAAAAATATATTAATTTTGAATTACTTATATATAAGACCTATATTTTAATTCTTACGGTTAGTGAAAACAATCAATATATTGTGTTAAGGTTTTTAAGAATTCAAAAATAAAAACGATGGTAATTAAATTATCGACTTTGAAAATAACATATCAAAATAATGTTAAAATAATTTATATTATGTCAGTTTTAATAGTTTTACTCGAATTTTATTACTAGAAAATTGCAAATTATTCGACTGTAGGGAAAAAATACTTCCATGTAATTTGTAAATACACAATGTTGTACAACTACTATATTTGTGGTTATTTTTCTTGTCCTTGAAGTCACTATTGATTGATTCGTTGGACCATAACCGATCTCATCTTTTGGCATCTTCAGACTGGTACACTACAGTACCAATCTGAAGATTAGAAAGATGAAATTGCTAATGGAGAAATAAAAACATAGAATAGTGACCTCAAGGATAACAAATATAACCACAAGTCTAGGTAAATGGTAACGAAATAAATTATAAATAATATATTCATACATTGTAAATTAATAGCCGAGAGTTTGGTATCCAAAGAAAATGTCATCTTCATTCCATAAACAGAAACTTTAAATAATATTTTTCCTACTTTAAAAATAAACATTTTAAAACAATAATTACGAACAAGGATTTTCAGTACATGTTAAAGAATGGTTATAAAAAACTATAAAAAAATTATTTATTTTGTATTGTATGAATGAAAATATTATTTTTGTTATTAGAAAATAAAATAATAGCAGTTAAAATAGTTAGAATTTATAAAAGTTAAAATGTAGATTGCAAAAATTCAAAATTACTCTTTTGTTATTTAATAAAATTCTTATTCTAGGTATCTAAAAATTTCCTTATAATTCAATATAAAAACAATTTGTTCAAAATTAACTTAATGTAAAATCATTTATGATTCTATATTTACACCAATTTTTTTCAGTTAAAATTTTTATTACACACTAAAATATACTTACTATATATACATATATAATATATATATATATATATATATATATATATATACATATAATATATATATATACATATATACATAATATATATATATATATATATATATATATATACATATATACATAATATATATATATATATATATATATATATATATATATATATATATATGTAATTATGTGAAATATTTAATTTGAAAAAGTTTCAAAATAATAATAAACTTTAGTAAAATTATGAAATTGTACTAAAACCTCGACTCGATTCGATAATTGTCTTTTAATAATAAGTCTGTTTAAGTCTTGTGCTTATTAAGATTTTGATACAATCATTTACTAAATGAAAGATGACATAGATCATAAAACAAGATTTAAACTTATAATTCACTATTTAATAACTAGTGACGTTAGAAGTTATTTCTCAAGCACTTCGTAGGAGCTTTTGAGTAGTACAAAGAAATTTAAGTAAAAAGAACATTCTTTTTTATATACATTTTTCACAAAGTATTTAATTAATTATCCTTTTCTAAGCTAATTCGAATTGCATTTTAATATAATACAAATTACATATTTTCGATGTAATGAATAAAAATTTGATCAATTTTGTTTACTTTTTTAATATGACAATTTGTTAATCTTATGAATTATCTAGTTAAATTTTCCACAATATGTTTTTTCTTCATCAATATAAAAATAAAATTTCCTTCATAATACTGACAAAAAAAACCCATTATATTTTAATATAAACATATGCAAAATATATTTTTTTATGTTTTACACCATCAGGAAACAATTCAGAATTCAAATGTAAACTTAACAGTAGTATCATTAAAACTTACGGCTTGAATTTCGTAATAACTATCGCATAATGTCAAGAAAACAATTTCTCAATATGATATCACCTTTACTTAAAAGTATTAATATCTGTTTACTAGATATTTCCACTATTCTGGAACACATTTCAAAATATTATACACTATTTATTTAAAAGATAGGTATAAATATTCCGAAATGACTGTATAAATACATATATTTATAAAACACCTTATTGATCAGTAAGCGATGTTGACGAATACATTCATTATAATATACACACAAACATAAATACATAAATACATACACATATATACGTGTATATATATATATATATATATATATATATATATATATATATATATATATATCATAAATTAAAAACTTGTATATTGCAACTAAACAAATATATTTTTGCAAAATCATTTAACATAAAATTTCATATGCCTTAGTTTTAATACATACATACACTTAGATTCACACACACACATATATATATATATATATATATATATATATATATATATACGAGTATATATATATATATATATATATATATATATATATATATATATATGTAGGGAGAGGGAAAGAAAGAAATTAATTAATCCTTTATTTTTGAAAAAACACACATAGGTAGAGACCATTTATAAACTCTTCAAATTTAAATGATATACTGTGTCTATTTTCCATTTATTTTTAAATCGGCCTCTTATATCTTTAATTAATTTATCATTGGTCTCTTTCTGAGCTTTGTAATATTTCTTAACTGTTAGAATAGTTTTATTTGATCATATATTGTTAGTTTGAAGATATAATATGCATTAGTATTTTATACTTTTTATTTATTTTTATGCCATAACTACTGTTTCTGTTCATATTCATACTTTTTATCTCTTTATTATTTATACCTTAAATATTTCTATACTGTTGTTTAGTTTAAAATTATTAAATTGTTATGGAATTCAATGATAATATTTCATTTCTATAGTTAAAGAAGAGCTAAAATTTACCAATTTAATATATTTATATATATATATATATATATATATATATATATATATATATAAATTGTCGACAATAAGTATCTAAATTTCAAATATCATGAACAAAAATAAGTTAAATAAATAAATTTCTACCTCTAAGAAGAGTTATTCTTTTTGAAAGATATCTATGTCGTTTATTCTCCAGGTTGATACATGCAAACTTCTCGCTTTGTTTAACGTGAATATGTCTGAGTACTTTGTGAGTATTTGACAAACATCAGATACAAATTCATTATTTGTCATAACCAAGTATTTAATATAAATGTTTTTATAAATGTATGCATAAATTTAATAATAATACAGCTTCAAGATAAAAAGGAACATGTTATTTATTAACTAATCAAAGTATATCCGGTAGAAATGAACAATCGAATTCTTCTTGTAGGAAATACGAGTTTAATAAATTTTAGTTATTTAACTTTTATACTATTACATTCTCAGTCAATAATTAATCGTACCATTATATACAAAAAACATTTTTATCATTCATAAGTAATTTTTCACGTACTATACAAATAAGTTTTTAATAAAAGCTTTCAATAAGTGATTATTGATAATATAAGAATTTTTGCATACTTTCATGTCTATAATATCATCTTCAAACTATTAGGGATGATAAATATTATTTGTTTCTGTTCGTAAGATTTTTATTTATTTTTCCGTTCTGAGAATGATGTAATCACTGTAATCAAAATATGTAAAAGTAACATTCAAAATTGATTAATTTCATAATTACTGAACACTTTTTTTTCAGAAAAAGGAAATTGTGTGTAAAAAAATAAATTTATTTATTAAAAAATGTTTCATTCAAAATATATAACACTGTAAATATAATACTTCTGAGTTTGATACATTCTTTTTCGTAAACTGTTCATAAAATATCAAGTAATTGTTAAAAAATTAAACAATATTGTTCTCGTGATTTCTTGGTCTTGTGTAGTTATTTGTTATTTGCTTCGGATTTTAAGTCATTTTCAAATAGTTTATTGACATAATTCAAGTGTATACGATTATTATAATATAAGCAAGCTGCCTAGAATGACTTAATTGTGTGATAAATAACACCTCAATTTATTAATAAGGATCGAGACTACCAAGACAATACACAATATATATATATATATATATATATATATTTCGTAAAATTTCAAAAATAGGACATTTTTTTTAAAAAAATGTGTAAATATTTTGAATCAAATTATTATTAACGATAATATCCGAAGTTACACAAAATTTTCAAGAAAAAATTATATATGTATCATAATTACAATGAAATGTACAATCTTATAATATAACTACGTTGCAATATATCTGCGAGAGTGTTTATATATACATATTAACACATACATACACACACACATATATATATATATATATATGTTACGATATTGAGTTAATTTATGCGATACGACAGAAGCAAACAGGGAATGAGCCAACTGGGGGTCGGCAAATGTAATGAGTAGGGGGCAGAGACTCCTGATTTTTTATAAAAATATTCGCCTTCAATGTATAAACGTAAAACTGTTAAATTTATACAATAATTTCAGTATATATATATATATATATATATATATATATATATCAGTAAAAGTACGAATTGTAAAATATGTAACTATGTTGAAGTACCGTTGAATACTCTTTTTGTATTTTATTTAAACTATAGTTGTATACATATTCTTAGTGATTAATATATAACATAATTGCAGATTAATGGTAACAATCAGTGTGTAATCGCACTTTCGTTTCGATGTTATGATGTGTTTTTTTAATGGCACAGTAGTTATAATGCATTTTCTCTTCAATGTTCAACAGTCACCGGTTTTGTTTGTATGTTGGTAACGATGTACATAAGTGGGGTAACATGGGTGAATGCTATGTGAAGTGAGGTCAAAATTACATATCTTGTCACCTATCACAAACTGGTGACAGTTATGGATTATTGTGGGTCAAACCAGGGCTGGATCGTATACGTTCCACTCGATTGATAAGGGTGAGTTATTTATATTTTCAATTTCGTTTCATATATACATGGAAACAACACGCCGAGATTAAGATTTATTTATATAGGTCGTCAATGTGACGTTACATAAATACATATTTTCAGAGAGAATGTTTTTCTTTGATATATTATTGCTCAACATATACACAGTAGATTCTGTTTTTATATTTCCAAACAAATAAGTTTAGCAGATATGTGAGAATATTTGACAAATGTTGTTTTATTTCTTTTATATTTTATCGACATTCAATTTAATGATTTCAATCAAATATAAAAGAAGTAAATATTGTTTATTATTTTCAATAAATTATTTATTTTTTCTTTTTCATTTAAATTAAAGTAAAATTAATTTCATTATTAATTTTAAATATACATATTCTTTTGCTGAAAACACTACTTAATTATCGTTTTTCACATTTTTATTGAAGTGTTATAATATTTATTGTACAATTAATGATGTAGTGTGATGTTTGGTCAAATAAAATGTTTTTAAAATATAAATATTGTTAAAATAAATTATAGAAAACATTATCTTAAACTGAAAATATTAAATAAACATCTTAAAATATAGTTCATGCTAACACACAAAAAAATAGTAAATAAATTCAAAAAGATTTATATTACACATAAGTTCCTTTGTCAGTTGCATACATTCTAGTCTCTTTGTCTTATTATACATCAGACGATTTTTGTTCTACAAAAGTTCAGAATTTCCAGTACAGAGATGAATATTACTTGTTTTTCTATGCTATTTGACCTTTCTGCTTGTTATTAGTCTTTGACAATTTTACGTTATAAACATTATTTTAGAATGTATTTACAGTAGAACCACCCTTCTTCAAGATATATATATATATATATATATATATATATATATATATATATATATATATTTGTTAGAAATAACCAATTTTTTGTTACTTTACTAATGTTTCTTTTATTAAAAAGTATACTTCCTTCTGTTGTCGCTTATGTTCGGAAAATTCATATTAACACCTACACATTCTTAAAAAAACATAGATTTAATCAAAAATATAAATAACAAATTGTAGACTTTAGAGAATTTCCCTTTTAAAACGTCAACAAGGGGTTAAGTGGACGAAGTTCGAAGACTTTCACAAACTTAATTTTGACATAAAACTAACTTGTCATCAGTATTAGGGATAAATTGGTACAGATATGAAATGTCATACGTATTACTGTTTTAATTTAATATAAATATTAGAACTTCACTAATATCTTTTAGTATGTATAATATATAAATATGTTTATTATTTATTCTACCATTCTAATATAAAGTGAACGAACAATTTTAAGAGCCACTATAAAATATAATAATAAATAAACAAATAAATTATTTATTTAATAAATAATTTTTTTCTCAAATAAATAGCAAAAGAAGAACATTTTAAAGTTA
Source organism: Acanthacorydalis orientalis (assembly GCA_034766995.1). Lineage (NCBI taxonomy): Eukaryota > Metazoa > Arthropoda > Insecta > Megaloptera > Corydalidae > Acanthacorydalis > Acanthacorydalis orientalis. Next base: position 5,542,433 of record CM068320.1, on the reverse strand, counting down.
AGTACTGTAAATGATAAGTTTTGATAGTTTTTAAAGAAGTCTATATTTTTTTATGTTGATTAAATTGTTTCCGTTCAGTTATATTTGAAATAATGAGGTTAAGCAAAGAAGACATTAATAAAAATGATTTTTGATATCGATACATGACATTTTTCGTTACAACTTTAAATGTCGCGGAAGACATATTCATAGTCTTTACAGATATATGCGTCTTCATTAGAAAACAGACGCCACAAATACTGTCAATTCTTGGAATCTGGGTAACAGGAATTTGCCATCCAATAAAGTCTGCGGTGGTAAGTTTGTTCCGGTGTGAATTCGTGCGTGAATACAAGTATTTCCATTAATGACAGAGATATTTTTTTCTCACTCAGGGGTCAATTTGATGAGGGTCGTTTTAGTAATGTTTAAATTGTATTCTTTTTTATAGAAGGTGAAATCGTTTGCTTCATGCAATATTTTTATTAATTAAAATACTTCTTTGTTTTGATTCAATTCATAATCTAAAAATAAAAATTGTTTTCTGTATACATATTTATATTCCCATTTTAGATTTTTCGTGTTTTAAAATTTAAATTTTATATTTATTTAAATTATATTTAAGAAAATATATTCAATCGTTAGGTGTGGTGATCCTGTAACACTGACTGAAGCGTACAAAAACATTTTTGAAATAGTTACATTTAAATAGTACATAAAATTTTATAAGGTTTAAATGTAACAATGTTTTATCAAACATAATTTTACGTTATTATGTTTAATGAAACATTAACAACCAATATAATGTTTAATAATGTACAATATATTTTTCTGACTGGAAATAAAAAAATGTTAGATCAAAATAAGTATCATAGAAAAAGTTACTTAATATTTAATATGATTTTTTCTAATCAAAAATTTATGAAGTTAAATATACATAAAATTATTTTTTTAAAATACTTTTGTACATTTAAAAATAAAATGATTGTTTAATATTCGTCAAGAATGTATTTTATTCCAAATTAGGAATAATCTTCTAATCTCTTGATTTAGTTTCTTCTGCTCTTCTTTTCTCTACATTTGAAGTATAGGTTTAAACAAAGCACTCATATAAAGTTTAAAAATGATTTAAATTATTTAGTTTCCTTTTTTTTACTCACACAGTCCTGTTTGCAATCTTTACCTTTACATTTGTCAATTCAAGTATTTTCATTTATGTCACTCTACACTTGAGATTATTTGCCTTAAAATCTATAAGAATAAAAGAATAAGTTTACAAGTTGAATTTAATATACCGATAAGTTTAATTACTTCTCCGGATGACGTATGTGAGAGTTAATGAAGACGTAAATAGAATTCAATTGTATAGGTATCGAGGTAATAGAGAATTGACGTATACTGAAATGACGTAAATCGGGATTAAGGTTTATTTTTGTTTTTAACAGAGAATATATATATATATATATATATATATATATATATTCATAGAAAGATAAAATAAAATTTAAAAAATTATAATTTTAAACACGTACATTTACATATATACGTGGGACCTTTGATAAGTATGGTAAAAAAGCAAGTTAAAAACTGTTTTTTTGGAAAAAAATCGATTTTATTTCGCAACATAGTCTCCATTGAGGACTATGCACTAGGTCCAGCGAGTCTGCAAAATATGTTGGCTGCGAGGATATCCTCATTCGACAAAAATTTCCTTCCTACTGAGCCAAATATTCAAGTCTGGGAAGAAGAAGAAGTCGCAAGGGACCATGTTCGAAGAATAGGGTGGATAAGGAATCAATTCAAAGCATAATTCGTATAATTTTGCTATTTGGACGGTTGATTTGTGTGACAGAGCTCTGGCCTGGTTAAAGAGCAGTTGTATATGCCAATCTTGGCAGTTTCTGTTTAAGCTCTTCTTTTAAACTGTCCAATAATTTTGCATAATACACTCCTGTTATCATTTCTTTTCGTTAAATGGTCGATCAGAATGATTCCTCGAGAATCCCACAAAACATTGGCTATCACCTTCCCAGTCAACAAAACGATATTTGCCTTCCGTTTTACCAGTTGTTGTTCACTGCTTTCACTACTGCTTCGATCAGATGTGTAGTGGTGGATCCATTTTTCAATCAGGATGACGAATTGACGAAAAAAGAATTGCTCGTTTTTTCCATTTTTGCGGCAACTACTACAATGCCCGCTTCAAACATCTGTAGCACATGGAGAACGGATCGATTTTGGCTGATTTTTTTGCCTATGCTAGTTTGAAAAGTAATACTTAATAACCGAGACATTACCAAATGAATGGCGGCGCCACATCATAGAAATTTACCAAACTTATCATAAGACCCACGTATATATATATATATATATATATATATATATATATATATATATATATATATATATATATATATGTGTGTGATAGAAGTTCGTTTCATAAAACAGATAAAGCATTAATTCCTATTTGTATATGTGTGTTCATTTAAATTATTTCAAATTTAATGAAATATTATTATTTTGTAATACTTTTTCAAGCCAATAAATTCACGTCAACAAATCTATAATAAAATAAACAGGACCATTTTATTATTGTCTCTATTATAATTATATATATATATATATATATATATATATATATATATATATAAATTTGTTTCTTCTATATTATAAACACGGTTTTTGTAACCCAAACGAAGTATATATTTGTGTACGTATTAAAAACCATAAATAATTATATCTTTGCAAATGGAAAAAGCATAAAAATTGACCAAGTCATCACAATAAGTGTACAAGAGTGACTTAATTTTTTTAATTCACTTGGAAAATTAATCAATAATACTAATAATATATCAAATTATCATAATAATTTATGATTTATTGGTATGAATCTAAAAAGTAATACTTTTTTAGTATTTACATTTATTTTTTCACAAAAATTAGTTTATTTACTTTACAAGACTGAAATTAAAAATGAAACTTCCAGTGTATATATATATATATATATTATTGTGTGTGTCTAATTTTATGTGAGAGCGTGTATGTGTGTGTGTTTGTATATATAAAAGAAAGTTAATTGTGGAAATATATAACAAAATTTACTGTTCGTAGGAAAAACAATGATACAATAAATAGTATTACCTTCAACATTAACTCTAATGAAGAGATCGGATGTCGAATTCCTCTTGATTTAATATCCTACCTAAGGTTAGTATCTACTTATTTCCTCGATATCCTCAATTTGTGCAGAAAAATTTATTAATTTTCTTTTAAGAACTTTATAGTACAATCAATTGATTCATTGGTTATAATGTCAATGTACAAAATATTTTTAATTTTAGTGTCATCAAATTAATCTTTAAAACTACATTTTATAATAATTTTTGTATATATATATATATATATATATATAATGTATATATATATATATATATATATATATATATATATATATAATGTATATATATAATATATGTATATATATATATATATAATATATGTATATAATATACATATATTATACATATATGTATTTATCATGTAACGTAACCAACATAATTCATTTCTTTACTGCCAACTTACAAATACATTTTATTTCAAACTGTGTTTTTTTAAACGTATAATATGATTTTATTAATCAAATTGAAATTATTATATTCATTTGTTCTGTATGTATTACTCATATAAAATACCAGTAAATTATTAAACATATTTGAAAGGTTGTCATGTTTTTGTTAATTCTACTCACAAGCCATTAATATATAATATCTATATAATTGTATCAACTATGGACATAATAAATATAGACTAATATGTTCAATCTAAAATTTCCAAATAGACGATTAAGCAAAATATAAATACTTTTTTCTATTGCTCTTAGAGTTTGAAAAAATACAACAAAATGGCAATACAAAATGTAAAGCTTCTGACTGAATAAGTATCTGTATTAGAAATTTGTTGCAAATTTAGTTGGTATATATAATATAGATTATAATAAATTAAATATGTTTCAATCTGTTAGAGAAGTTGTAAAATACATCATTAATAGTAAAAATTCATTTTGTGGTAATAATTAGATTGGTGATTTGACATTTCATTGAAAGCCAAAATTTCTCTTTTTGTTTTAATTACACAATTTGCACATCAATTGCTATATTTTTTTAATTTTCTTCCTGTTAAGATGTATATATAAATATTGCATTAAAAAGAATAAATGACTAAATAATTACAATTGTATAATTGTCTATAATTAAAAATTTATTTACTCTCTTTCTCACATATACATATATATATGTAAGGAATAATCCTTAATCTAATTGAATTGCGCGCGTTATCATGTCGGTAAATCAGATCTCTTAATATACGAACAGGGAGAATTGGCGCGTGTGAATTTTTATGTGACAATTAGTATGATTAATAAAGACATACCGGAAACAATGAAATAAAAATTTATAAACTAATCCAAAAGTAAGATTGTGAATAATAACATTGAATGTTGTTTCTTTGTTATTACAGGTAGGAATAACATTCTTAATTTAAGATATAATTGTATTTTTTTGTTAATTAATAAAAATCTTTGTTATTACAGAGAAACTATTCATGTTTTATTCTAACCTATAAAAAAATTAAAAGTATAAACATTATAAAACAACATTCTTGTTGTAAATCACAATGGACAAACTTCAATTCAGGTTTGCACTGCTTGAAGCTTCAGATAAGAAATCAAATTTATTGTGTATAACCAGATTAACGACAACGGATGGACGCACGTTCAAAATTCCATGTGAATTTTTAAATGCAGAATATCACGAACAACTTTCCGAAACGGCAATATATAATAAGGTAAAGAAAACGCTAAAATTAAGAAATCAAATAAGGCAAGTGTGGATTAATTTAACTAAAGAATTAAAAAAAGTTTACTTTGATGATAATGGAAATGTGCAATTTCAAGATGAATTTTTAGAAGAAGTATTTGAGAATGAAAATACAAGTGACGTGGCGGTAGTAAAATTAATAGAACAATTGCTTGAAAAAAACAAAGAGAAATCAGAAGAAAAAAATATTGGAAAACTGGCTAAAGAATTTACTATTGAAAAATTTGATGGAAAAAATGCAAATGCAAATCAATGGATGACCGATTTTGAGAAAGAATGTGAACGATTTAGGTTAACACAGAATGATAAAATAATAGAAATTCTAAAAACGTTTATGGACAAAAGTGCTGCAGATTGGTACAGTTGTACACTTCTTAAGCTCACTATTGAAGCAGATTGGAAAGAGTGGAAAGACAATTTTTGTAACACATTTGCTAGTAAAGGTTGGTCTCCAATAAGATATGCTATATCATACAAATATCAATCTGGTTCATTACTAGAATATTCTATAAAGAAAGAAAAACTCTTACTACAAGTAAGAAAAACTATTGATGATGGAACATTAATAGATCTCATCGCAACAGGTCTGCCAAATAATATAATTGACAGAATTGATAGAGAAAAACTAAAAAAGACTGAAGACCTACATAATGAAATTGGTAAGTTGGAACATTTAACATACAAAAAAAATTTAGAATTGAAGAAAAAATGGCCCATCACTAAGGAAAAAAGTGATAAAATGCCTTGCAAAATATGCAAAGAAAAAGAAAAAGGAACACGTTTCCATTCTGAGGCTGAATGCTGGTTCAAAGACCAAGAAAATAAAGGCTATAAAACTAAACATGTAAATAATTTAACATTAGATGTAGAATTTAGTGAAGACGATCCAAAAAACTAGAGGTGCCACCATTAATTGAACTCAATGTTACATTAAATGATATTTTGGAAGTGCCGGCTATTTATGATCCGGGTTCCAACGTTTCATTAATAAATTCAAAACTAATAAATTTAAAATCTAAAAGTAACAATTTAAAAAAAACAAATTTGAGAACGATTAATGGTGTATACAAAACTGATGGATTGATAAAAATAAAAACAAAAATCCTAAATACAGAAGATTACATTAATGTGTTCATTATTAATAATGAGAATTTTAAATATAACTTTCTGATAGGATTAGATTGTATAAAAAAATTTAAATTGATACAAAATGAAAATTTAGAGATAGAACAAAAAGATTCCGAATCTAAAGAAAATATAAACAAGTATCAAATAAATTTTAATGAACATGTAAAAGAAAATACTTTCAATGTTTTAACAAATCATTTAAAGCATAATGAAGAAAAAACAATAATGAAATTAATAGACAAATATAAAAATATATTTGCAAAAGATAAGTATGATATAGGCACTGTAAAAGATTACGAAGCCAGAATAGATCTCACAATAGATAAATATTGTAGCAAAAGGCCATACAGATGCACAATTGAAGATAAAAAAGAAATAGAAAAACAAATAAAGGAACTACTCAAGAGAAATTTAATAGAAGAATCATACAGTCCTTTTGCTGCTCCAGTAACATTAGCTTACAAGAGAGATGAAAACAGAAAATCAAGGTTATGTATAGATTTCAGAGATTTGAATAAAATAATAGTACCTCAATCACAACCATTCCCACTAATTGAAGATCTTGTAATAAAAACAAGAAACTGCAAATATTTTACAAAACTTGATATAAACTCTGCATTCTGGTCGATTCCACTAAGAATTGAAGATAGAAGAAAAACAGGCTTCATGACCCAAGAAGGTCACTTTCAATGGACTTGCCTACCATTTGGATTAAAAACATCACCAGCTATATTCCAAAGAATTTTAAGTAATATAATAAGGAAAAACAATTTATCAGATTTTACAGTGAATTACATAGATGACATATTAATATTTTCAAAAACTTTCGAAGAACATGTAGACCATTTATCAAAATTATTAGAAGCAATAATGAAAGAAGGATTTAGATTAAAACTTTCAAAATGTACATTTGCCTTAGATTCAGTACAGTACTTAGGACATATAATCAAACATAATTCAATTTCTCCAATAAAAGACAATCTGATCTCCATAAGGAATTTTCCTGTGCCAGAAAATAAAAAAAATGTTCGACAACTTCTAGGAAAAATAAACTTTTATAATGAGTACGTACCAAAAATTTCACTAATTTTAGATCCACTACATAACTTATTGAGAAAAAACCAAGAATTTATTTGGTCAGAAGAATGTCAAAAAGCATTCGAATATATGAAAAATTTCCTCTGCACTCAACCAGTATTAGCTATCTTTGATCCAGACTTACCAATACACATATACACAGATGCAAGTTTAAAAGGAATAGGTGCAGTATTAAAACAACCACAACTAAACGAAGGTAAAAAAATTGAGAAACCAGTGGCATATTTTTCAAGAAAACTAAATGAATCTCAAAAAAGGAAAAAAGCAATTTATTTAGAATGTATAGCAATAAAAGAGTCAGTAAAGTATTGGCAGCACTGGCTCATAGGCAAACACTTTACAGTATTTTCAGATCATAAACCACTAGAAAAAATGAATATAAAAGCTAGAACAGATGAAGAATTAGGTGATCTCACCTACTATTTATCACAATTTGATTTTGAAATTATATACCACCCAGGCAAAAATAATTTAGAAGCAGACTGCTTAAGTAGGAATGCAGTATTAGAACCTCAAGAAGATGAAGAAGATAAATTAAAAATTGTAAACTTAATAAAGTTAGAAGATATTTTAGAAGACCAAAAGGAAAATAGAGATATAGAAGACAACAGAAACAAACTTAATTTCAAAAATAATGTGTATTATAAAAAAGCCAAAAACAGAGAAAAAATTATATTATCAGAAAAACTTAGTAAAAAGTTAATAGAAAATACACACAAGAAATTTTGTCACATTGGCATAAATCAAATGAAAAATAAAATACTACCGCACTATACAGCAGTGAATATTTTAGATAATATAAAGAAAACATGTAAATATTGTGAAGTGTGCATAAAAAATAAATCAAGAGGGCAAAACAAAATTGGCCTAATGTCACATCTTGGTCCTGCAACAAAGCCATTTGAAATAATTTCTATAGACACAATAGGTGGATTCGGTGGTACACGATCCACGAAAAAATATTTACATCTATTAGTAGACCACTTCACAAGATTTGCTCACATACTAACATCAAAAACACAGAATGCTAATGATTTCATTAAATTAATAGAAAATGTACTAAAAGATTATAATGTACAAACACTTTTAACAGATCAATATCCAGGCACAAATTCTAAAGACTTTAAAAATTTCATAGAAGAAAAAGGAGTAAAAATGGTATTTACAAGTGTTAATGCACCATTTTCAAACGGTCTCAATGAAAGACTTAATCAAACTTTAGTAAATAAAATAAGATGTGCAATAAATGAAAAAAATAATAAATGTGCGTGGACAACTGTAGCACATAATTGTGTAAATCAATACAATGAAACCGAACATACGGTGACAAAATTTAGCCCACAATATTTGTTAAATGGTAACGATACGTCAGCATTACCAGCCGAATTAAAAATAAATAAAAACAATAATCAATTAGAAAACGATAGAATAACAGCATTAAAAAACAGTATAAAATATCATGAATATAATAAGAAGTTATACGACAAAAATAAAAAGACATACAATTTCAACGTTGGAGATTCAGTATACATTGAAAATGGGAATAAGATGAACCGGAAAAAAATGGATGAATTAAGAATCGGACCATACAGAGTTTTGAGGAAAATTTCAAACACAATGTATGAAATTGACATAGGACATAAAAAAGCAGAATCAAATTTATTTCACATCTCAAAACTCACTCCATCTCCATGTGCATCGACAGAAGAAATTTCAACGTGAATTTAAGTATTATTTATATAGTTTAGAGTATTATAATTTACACCAAAAATTATTTTGTGCCAAAATAAATTTTTTATTTTAAGGGGGGGAGATGTAAGGAATAATCCTTAATCTAATTGAATTGCGCGCGTTATCATGTCGGTAAATCAGATCTCTTAATATACGAACAGGGAGAATTGGCGCGTGTGAATTTTTATGTGACAATTAGTATGATTAATAAAGACATACCGGAAACAATGAAATAAAAATTTATAAACTAATCCAAAAGTAAGATTGTGAATAATAACATTGAATGTTGTTTCTTTGTTATTACAGGTAGGAATAACATTCTTAATTTAAGATATAATTGTATTTTTTTGTTAATTAATAAAAATCTTTGTTATTACAGAGAAACTATTCATGTTTTATTCTAACCTATAAAAAAATTAAAAGTATAAACATTATATATATACACTCTAAATAAAGTATTTTTTTCATACTCGATTTTCTATTTGAAAATTTTAACGGAAAACGATAATATATGGTATTATATACTGTGTACTTTTTATGCTATTATCATTCTACAAATATTATGGTATTCCGTGGTATGTATAGATATTTTTCCTGAAGTTAGAGTTATTTATGTTTTTGAATACTTTTATTAGTTATTACTAATACACATTAGTGTGCAAAAAACGATTCATTTAAAAAAATATAATTTAAACGTGACTCATCAAATAATTTGCGTGAATAACGAGACTACTCTATGTAAAAGCACCTAGGTCGAGAAAAAAATTAAGAATTTTAAAACTTCATTTATCTTGATTTTTTCAAAAAATTCCAGACCAACTTCTAAAACTCTTAATTTTTCATATTTTTTCTTGACCTAGAAGTTTTAAAACAGAATAGTCTTATTGTCAACACAATTTCTTTTGAAGGCCACATTTGATTTTTTTTAAAGGCCAGTTTTTTTGCACGCCAAAGTATATATTTTTTTCATTGATGAGGAATACATAATTAATATTACTGTTAGTAAATACTATCAATATTTTCATCAAAATCAACTCCTTCAACCTTACTTTTTCAGCATGATCTTCACACGATTGTTAATACTTAATTATACTTGTTTACTAATACAATGTTAATGCCTAAAGAGTTGATAATAAAGTGTTCAAGTATTGTTATATTACTTTTTTAATGCACAAGTCTTTATTTTGATCATCACTAGATAAAACCACTTGATAGAACTGGAGAACTGATACACATGATATAGTTGATATAGTTTTATGTATAACTGAATTACAGGCTTGTACTTATTTAAATTTTTTGAGCTTATTCGATATATAGGGTAATTCAACTTAGGCTTCCACTCAAAAATATTAAAAAAGGCAAAAGTTAAAAAAACTTTTTATTCTCCATTTAGTATTAGTATTTAGTATTTTAGTTCAATTTTATTTTAGTATTGAATTGAATTAAAATACTAAATAATATATAACATGACTTCTCTTCACTCCTACACCCCCATTTTATGTTTTCATGTGGAAGCCTAAACTGATTCACTTATATTTAAGTGGATTGAAATTTATATTTAATACATATTTATGAATAATCTCAGTGATTTTCTCCACGTTTCTTACTTATTGATCTGAATATTGAATTGTTAATGTAAAAAAAATATTAAATTCATCTATAAGTATACAAAAATGGAGATCAGTTTAAACAATATATCTAAATATCAAATGCCGAAATAGTCTGTAAGAAAAAAACTCAACTTTAACCGAAATTCTCAAGAAAATTAATTTCAAAACTGATTTAGTATCCATAAAGAGTTAAAATGTATCGTTTTTGAAATTATTATTATATACTGAAACAACAATAAATTTTACTGTAATCTTCTTTTCAAATATTAAATTCATACAAAAATAAAAGTCAGAATCATTTTTCGTCGTTTTGGTATTTGTTTTTACTTAGGTATTCTACCACAAATTCCTCTCATTTTCATTAATGAAAAATCAACAACATAACATTCGACTAACTTTCAACATCATGATATTAAATTTTAAAGGTTAATGTAGAAACCACTGGACTATATTTGAACATATATGTCTTGATACAGAAATACTATATATATATATATATATATATATATATATATATATATATATATGTATGTATGTACGTATATGCAGTCATTTATCATTATCATCAAAAACCACACTTGAGTATACTACACTTTATTGGCCAAGATGTCAGATTAGTTCCCAATAAGACGAGGGTTCGAAATCTACACGAACTGTCAATTTTCGTTATGGACATGGTATTTTGCTCACTTGTGAACGATAAATAAACCCTATTCAGTTAAAAAGTATATTTTCAGATTATGTTGAAGAAAAATATAGTTTACATAAATGTTCTCGTTTTTTACCAACTTATAACATAAATAAACATTTTCATTTTTTTAGCCATATTACCTATTCTTAATATAGAACGATTGAACAGTAACATTTTATTGTAATAAATAGATTTTATATATATATATATATATACATACATATATATATATATATATATACATACATATATATATATATATTTAGCAAATTTGTATATATATATATATATATATATTATTTGTTTATATTTATAATGTAAAGTGAAAAGTAAGTTTTATCTTCACGATTTTCTTCTAGAAAATATGGAAACCAATATTACTAATTTAATATTTCTCCTCTTATCTATATAATGTGTTATTCGTAATTAAATTATTAATTTAATTACAGTGTCCTGTTAAGGATAAAATTTTGCTAAAAATTACAATTATATACAAATTTTATTTGGGGATCAATATTCTAATAATAGACAAACACATAAATTTACTTCAAAATATACGAGTCTTTATTATCTGAAAGTACAAATAATTTAAGCTTAGCTGATTTACCGTAATTGAAAAATGATATACAAATTTATTTGTCTATAATATAGTTTTAGCTCTATGAACTAATTTTCTTTCGGAAATAAATTTTTCTATCATTCTACAAACAACACATTTTTCCTGATCAAAAATATTCAATAATTGATTATTGATCATACTTTGATTCTTGATTATGCTCATTTCCAAGTCAATAATTTCCAACTCTCATTATTTATTTAGAGATTTTTCTGTACCTTGGAGTTCTGAGGATAAAGTCATTGCAATATTGTAATTATACTTGTGAATTATAATTACACTATTTACAATTTTAGTTATTTTCTTCATATTTGACGTTATTCACAAAATAGAAATAATTTGTATATCATTTACTGATGAGAATAAACTCATAATAATCAAATTAAATCAAGAATAAGAAGCACTTAGATTTATTTACACAGAAAAAAAATATGAAAGTACGATTTTTATTATAAATTTTAAATGAAAATAATTCTTTTTACTTTCTTTGTCTCAAAAATGTATTTAAACATATATACATTTTTTAAAATTTATTCCTTAGGCATAATTTAATAATAAAAATATGATAACAGTACACAATTTTCATTTACTATATATGTGTAGACGAATGTATGTATTTTTATACAGTTATAAATTTACTACAATACTTTAATCACAAGATATGAGAATCATTAAATATACCATAAAATATTGCCTAAGGAAACGTTGAAAATATCGTACACAAAAATATTTATATCTTATTGCTTCTTCTTTATTTTATTTTTACATTATGATTCAACCGGGGGCGTTCGAACAAAAAGTGAACTTTCTCTGACAAGTTGGTAAAAACTTTTTTTCATACTTATTTCATCCGGTGTTCTCACTCATACTTTACACTTTTTCTCTTGTTCTCGATAACCAAACAAACACAGACTCTCGATTTAAAATTATTTAGTTTGAACTGAATGTCTATAGATGAGAATGTGTTTCATTTTGAAGATTTATTACAAATGTAAATCATACATCGTTATAGATTGATTGTTGTCTATTTAACTTTATATAAACTTACTTGTTATTAAAATTATTCTTTGGTATACTATAGTATACTTTTTGTTTATGTTAAGAATTTCTAACTGATCATATATTTTTTTATTTGTTTTTAGGTTTTATATGATATAACTTCTTAATATTACCATAACAATAAATTAAATACTTATATGGACATAGTACAGTGTTCTAATAAATACTATTAAAAGGGATGGAACTATTAAAAGAAAACTTATTTCCCAATATCCATCAGACTAGCATAAATGAATTTATGGAATCAGTGCCTGTGGTCAACTTAGTAAAATTTTTAAATCTTTGTTTAAAAGGCTGGAAATTAAAATATAGTTTAAGTATAGAATGTAAAAAATAAATCAATATACAGATATAGTAAAATATAATAAGTGAATTACCATTCGAATGTAGTGGAATAGCTAAGTTTTGTATCTACTAAAATCACGTTTAAACTCTGTTACTAACCTGTAAAGTAATGTGAAATATGACATGTATAAGGTCTGATATGAACAAAAGCATACAACAAAAATACACAGATATTTAATTAATGAAAATAAATTGAGAATAAGGAAAATAATAAAACCAATTTCTAGAAAAATGTATTCTAGAAAAATTTTAAAAAATATTTCGAATTAGATTACAAAAACGATAATTTTCACAAATACATTTTTCAGTCATTATATAAACAATTAAAATTATTACTTATAAAAAATGTGTAATTGATTATGTTTTATCATTTAAAATCTTAAAATGCTTTTCTCTAAATAACTACTTTAAGATAATGCACTTCCATTGAAATTCGTATAAACAACAATCATAAATAAAAAGTATTCAATTAATGTACATTTTTGATTAGAAAAAATATTGTAATTTGTAAGATGATTGAAAAAAATAATTTCTGAACATGAATTAAAACTTTATTCTGAAAAAAGAATAATTTTGTGTCGATAACATCCATTACTCTAAAGTAATGTATTTAAAGGGTTGATTTTTTAAATTTATCTCAAATATCCTAAAGACATGCACCTTGGTGTTTATATTTTTTTGAAAATGTTGAAATTTCTATTCCTGGCAGTTTAAGTGAACTCTTCTAACTTAAATATTTTCCAAATCATGATACTTTTCAATCCAATTTTCATTTCATAAGTAATTACAGTTTCTAATGGTTTATTTTTAAGTATTCAATATGTAAGTGTTCATAATGTATCTTCTTATACTTCTGATACAACATTTTCTTTTAACAATTTATAAAATTAAAATATCTTTCTTCATTGATTAATACTATTTACTTATTATATTCTTTATTGAGATATACACTTTGTTAAAAAGTGTTTGTTGTAAAATTTATTCTAATATTTTTTACACTTTTATTACAAAATGCATCAAATGTTTTTTTACGCTTTGTTTTAAACAGATATTATATGTTAAAGAGTTGAACATAAATAATTAAATAATTTTGTTATGCATATCTAGAGGAAATATTAAAAATAGGAACTTGAGAATATATATTTCTCTTATTTAAAAGTTATTGAGTAAGGGAAAAATAAAGGCACAGCATCATTCCGCTTTCTTTTCATACAAACAATGATCGCGTTTTTAAAAAAATTATGTTTTATAGAGATTATATAAACATCAAATGAATTGCATTCTTGTATGTTAAGTACATGTTTATGAAAAACATATTTTTCTTTAGTAGAAATCTGTAAGAATAAATTGAGGGTAAGAATCAGATAAATTTAAGATATAATCTAATCATAATATTCAGATATACATTATCAATAACTTTTTGTATATTTTATATTATATATATATATATATATTTTATATTATATTTTATAATATATATATATATATATTATATATATATATATATATATATATATATATATATATGTATGAGTATATATAGAAAGATAAAAAACACATACTTCGGGATTGCTTATTCAAAAAAAATATAATATGCAAACCCACATAACTCATAACATTCATTGCAATATGATATACCAAATATACCAAAAATGTTTTACTAATTTTTACAATAATATGATTGCAAATATTTTAATTGTAACAGCTACTTTCAAAAATGATGAAAAATTTCAAAATCCTTTAACTTTATCAACATTTCTACCGATATTAATTTATTTTATTTAAATATGAAGGCCTCAAGTTAACATAAAAGATTTAAACAGCTTAAATTTTAGACAAAATATTTTTTTTTCTAAAGATTATTTGTAACTTTTCTATATAGTTACATTTTTTTTTACAAAGTTCATGAAATAGTAATTAATTTTTTATAGAAATTTTCTTTATAAAAATGAATAAAGAATATTTTTTTATTTCTTGTACATTTCTTTTCTTTATATATATATATATATATATATATACATATATATATGTATAGAGAGAACAAATATAATAAAGTAAATAATGTCATGTATAACATAGATATTTTTTATATTCCATATATATATATATATATATATATATCGTATGAACGGATTTAAATATTATCACATTTGAAATTTTCCATTTTAATAAGGTTGTATTTGTTAAATGAAAACAACTGTTGTCGACTTAAAAAGAAGCTTATTTAGGAATAAAATTATACTGAAAGGATAACAATGTAATATCAAGAAATTAAAAGTTAAAGATTATATTTCAGAATTATAATCAATTTCCCTTGCAAAAAATTCCACAGAGCTAAAAGAAGAAGAAAATTATGAAAATCAAATTTTATATTAACATTCAAATAAATTAAATAATTAATAAATATTTAAAATGAAATTAAAATTTTAAATAAAGGTATTTAACCAAAAAAATATGAATATATATATATATATATACTCGTATATATATATATATATATATATATATATATATATATATGGATAAATAAACAAAAATGTAATTTACATTTATATTTTTATATTATTAAGGACTAAATATTAGTGTTATAAATTTAATTTATTTGAGTTCTAAAATTGTGTTCACGTTACACGGATAATGCAAACATTTTACACATCACACCTTAAGTTTCTAAAAGAAGAGTAGCGGAAAGAAAAAATTCAATAAAAGAATTCTGATACGAAACAACAAAGTATAGTATTCAGTATAACTTCGAACCCCCTCAGTATATTTTACATGTTAGTAAAGTTCAACTGGTACGGTCACGGTGCTGAACCTCTGACCTGGTAGAAAAAAAGTAGGACGGAAATCAATATAAGAGGAGTCATATGAACAAAAAAATTTAAATAGGAATCCTGAAAAACTCGGAAAGAGAACTTTTTTGATAGTGGATATTTGAAGATCATGATGTTAAAGTTCAAAAGATGTGAAACATTTTCCTCATGCATACATAGTTCGAAATAAATAAAATATAAGAGATTAAGATATCAATACCTACGAAATTTTATTCTCAAAGTATATTATGTATTTAGTGTCTTACAGATAATTATTTTTTCAAATTGTATAATAGTTAATTACATAAACAAATTATATGATATCTAAATATAAAACTCAATGTAGAGAAAGTTGTTAGAAAAGTTTAAGAGTTGGTTTTCAATAGGATATTTAATATATGTGTATATAAATATATATATATATATATATATATATATATATATATATGCATATATATTTCAATATATATTTAAGTATTAAATATATATATTTAAATAACATTTGTTATACTTTTAAAATCCCTTGCTAAATAAATATGCCTATTCCAAATTTTCTAATTTAATCCATCAATCTTCTCTATTTATCATAGATTTACAAACCTTTTTCTAGCATACTCATCTCAAATATTCATTGGTTTATAGGCTTTTATGTACCTATTTAAAAATTCAATTTACTTCGATTCGATATTTAAATATACATTTCAGACATTATATCAGACAAAAGTATTGAAAATTAGAAATTCACGAAGATAATCTTACGAAAGTAAAAAAAAGTTTTTACTAACAAATATGATATTCAGTTGCCTAAGCTTTAGTTTTAAAATGAGTTTACTTCTTTTACAGGCATCATTTGGATTGAGTCATTGTTATCATCAGTTGTTAACTATGACAATACATTAAAATGTAAAAATCGCGTGATTATAACAACAAAATTTTCTTTTAAAATTTAAGTAGTTGTCAACACGCTCTCAAACGCCAAGGAAATAACTAAACTAGATTGAAATGAGGTTATTTATTATTACAAACAGATAGTTTCTACATCTTTACAAAACATTATAGTGTATTATATAAATAAAAATTAAGAATATTTAGTATTATGAACTGAAATATTTAAGACATTTTTTGAATGAAACTTCTCAATAATATGAAATTTTGCAATTATTGTTCATAAATTGTCTACGGTTTATGCTATACGAAAAATGAGTTGAAACATAATACAAAGAAATAATGCGAGAGAAAAAACGAACTAAATATCTGGAAAAAATATTTAATTTCTATTCAGATATAAAAATCTGTATATTATTGTAACCAGGTTACCTTTGCTGTTTTCACAAGTGACCCCAAGAACAAAAAAGTTATCTTTAAATCCAGGTACACAGGTATGAAACGAAATAAAATTCAATGAATTGTATTTAATTTGTTAAATTTTTTTATTATATTTGAAAATATGATATTTTTCTAAAAGTCCCTGTGTAAAAAATTTAAATTATAATTTATCTTAAGCTAAGCAAAAAACACATTTCAATTATTGTATATAACTTGAGAATAAAAAAGAATAATTTTATATACTCTTATTTAATTTTTATCATTTTTGAAACTATGCCATACATCGTTCATATTTCAGTGCAGATGTAACTTTTAAGATTTATTTCAGATTTAACTTTTTCTTAATTTCATAAATCTCAAATATACTACAACAGATAACTAACAAATCGGTTTATAATTTTATTTACTACTCAAGTAGAGTTCATATTATTCAACCGTCTTCTATATTTTGCTTCTTCTTAGAATTTAAATCACCTAAGAATTCTCATGAAATTATTTTACGATACATTTTTACATTGTAAAAATAAATTAGTTCATTGGTACTTTTTTATTTTTCCTAGTTACAAAAAACATTATAATGAATTTCTTTTTTGGTGAATTGTTTATAAGTTCATATGAAAAAATACTCGACAACCTATCTAATTTTTGAATTGGAAACTTACAATAAGGTCACATATTTTTCGCTCTATAAACACATTTCTCACTTCATATTTTACATTTCGCCTTTCTCGATGATTTGTGAGATGTTTTTCTGACAAAAATATTTGTAAAAACTATGACTATCCATTTCAAACAGCATGATTAGTACTACTTTCATTAACTTATATATATTTCCAATCATATCCAGAAGTTATTTACTACATTTTTGAAGTTCTGATTGAGTATTTCAATAAATTAAAAATCTCTTCATGCTCAATGCACAAATTAAAATTTAGCATAGGTTTAGATGCTTCTTCACTTAAATTTGAAAGCTTTGTATGGCAAGTACCATAATTTCCTTGCGTTTTCATAAATTTTTCATCAGAAAGTGTATAGAGAATAACTTATTTTGTATTTAAAATATAGGCAAATGAAAGATTGTTTTGTTAATTGAAAATAAATATATATTATTTTTACTTATATAGAAAGGTATTGTAGAGATATGTGAAAATATTTTCAGGAAAACCTTTTTAAGTGAAAAAATTGGTGGAGTAATTCGTGCTTGATTACTTATTGATTTTGCTTATATCAAATGAAAAGCCGTTTATACACTCCATACAATTTATATTATACTAAAACGCATAAATATTTTTACACTTGAATATTCGAAATATTTTTAGTCTAAATTTGAATAGCATTACCATTATCTAACTTTGAAATTACGTAAATTTGAAAGTATACTTTAATTTCTTTTCATAAAATTATGTCGTCTAATGTAAAAGTAGTAAAATGTACAAAAGATAAAAGATTTATGTTTAAACTATAACTGCAATTCTTCTCATTGTGTAAGTTAATATTTAATTCAAAACATTAAATAAATAATAACTAAAAAATGTAAAAAATATAATATAAATATAAAAAATTATAATAAAATTTATATCATCATTTAATCAGACATTTAAGTAAAATCTGATGATACTTGACTGACTATCAAAACGAAATAAATTACCGACTCATACTTACAAACATCGAATAATTTTATTTAAAATATAGCTGAAACTAATCGTCGGCTATTAAGGGATTAAATGATTTCATTCAATTAAAATTCAGAATAAATTTTATTTTATTTTCTGAAAATTACTCTAGTTTTATAGTATCCACGGGCAATTAAAAAGGGTGCACATATTTGCGCACATACATAATTTTGCCATCAACTGTAATTATTACAATCGATAGGAGCTTATGCACTAAATTAGAAGCGTATACATAAAAGTATGTCTGAACACAGATGATGCATACAAAAATGCTCAATTCAATACACACATACACAGATAATTATATATATATATATATATATATATATATATATATATATATATATATATATATATATATATATCAACATTTTTGTGTATATGCTTCATAATTTCTGTAAATAAATAGTTTCAGATATATTAGCTCGTATATATTCGGTTGTGAATTTGATTTCCAAAATAAAATTATAACTTAGTATTTTGGAGTTTATAAAATTATGAAATATAATATATATTAAACTAATAAAAATAGTTCGCAAACATTAACGAATAAATATGAATTTTGTGACAAAAATATGTGTTTTTCTTTTTTAAATATACATACTAATTTTTGATGTTAACCCCACTTTAGGTTGATAGACAAAGTTATACAAAATAAAGGGGGATAATTTGAGGATTGGAATGTTTTCCATTTGTCCATAAATAAATATTTATTTTCTATAGAAGAGTCATAGAATTAATTTGTACACATAAACAAATACACAAACATATATATATATATATATATACACTCATATATGTATTTGTGTGTATATGTTTATATAAAGTTAACATATTTTAAACTGACTTTCGAGATAGCGCTTTATTCATTTATATCAACCAAATGAAAAGATACAGTGGACTACAAAAAAGGTATATATTTTTCAAAAGAATTGATGTAAATTTCACTAAATCATAATATATAATTTACGTATATTTTTTTAATTCATTTTATTTATAGATTGTAAAATTGAGTTTATTCCAATTTCCATTTCGTTATTTTTTCAAGAATGTAATAACACGATTTTTCCCTTAGAGTAATTTTATACAATTGATCATAAATAATACTGAATTTGATTACCATCAATATTTAGAAGAAGTTATTTGGTAGTAAACAGCAGCAGAATTATGTTGAAGTAAACCGCATTTATTTCTTAAAAGAGATATCTCAAGCACAATGCATTTTACTTTATACATTTTAAAGATGTACAGGATAATTAATTGTCTGACTAATACTAAATTGTTTTTGAATTGATAAATTTTATGCTCTTTTTTATCTTTTGGATCGTCTTTTGTAATTTCGTCTGTTGTTGTTGGATCGTGTTTTGTAGTGTTACAAAATAAAAAGGGATCAAGAACCAAAATAATCATAACAATACAGTTACAATATCTTTTATATATGCATATATATATATATATATATATATATATATATATATATATATATATATATATATATATATATATATATATATATGAATACATATATATATATATATATATATATGTGTGTGTGTGTGTGTAGGAAAGAGAGAGAACAACAGAGAGATTTGACTTTCTAAGTCCCGGATTAACGATGCAGCACTGGAGTCATGTGAAATGAAGCCAAAAGAAAAGCAGCACATAATGGATTACAGTTTTATCAACAGACAGTGGTTAAGCAAAGATCGAACAGATATTAGTTTCTGCACAGAAAGCTAACACAAACATTGTGTTTCTATCAGTTGTCATGAAGCAACGAGTCAATATTAACTTTTACTCTAAATAAGGAAAAATGAAATAGAAACTTATAATGTTAAGAACTGTGTATGGTGATAACACCTTAATTTATACTAGTATTTGAGGATGAAGATAAATGTGAAGACATGTTCAAGATGACGCTAGAAACAGGCGTCTGTCTATGAAGGAAATACAAATTCGATCGTAAAAGTTTGTTAAATTATAGTAAAAGATTTCCAAAGGACTCTCCGAATAATGGTAGATGCTTTGAACATCAATAAAGAGATGATTTGACAACATAAAGATTTAAAAAAAGGAAGATCTCTAAAGTTCGTCCCTCGGAGTCTTACGGATGAGCAAAAACAGAGAAGCAATGTATTGTGCATAAATTTCGTTCAAAATTGTCGCAAAAATGCAAATTTCTTTAACTGCATTGTCACTGGTTATGAGTCATAGCTGTTTCAGTACGATCGAGACAAAATTCTAGAGAATGCAGTAGATTGGAAAATCATCACTAAAACCTAAAAAGTTTCTCTTGCAAAAATGCACACTAAAAACCATGCTAATTATTTTTTTCTATAAACAGGATGTGATATACAAACAGTTTGTACCTGAAAGACAAAGTTACTAGTGCATTCTACGTTAAAGTGATGAACAGATTATTGTTACACATTTCTCCAGTGCTACCGCAATTACGAGAAAAGGTTAGTTAGTTCTTGTAGAATGACAAAGCACTTACGCAATTTACAAAGATTGTGAAGTCATGAAACGATCATTTCTCATGAAATATGGCGTCGCTAAAACCAATCACATGCTCTATTCACTTGATTTGGTACCAGTAGACTTTTTTCTCTTTCCTTTAGTAAAAACTGTTCTCAAAGGGAAATGATTTCAGGACATAGAAGATATTAAGAAAAACGTAACCGCCGAATTAAAAGCAGTTGTTTTGGACGCTTTAACCGACTACTTACAAAAAAATTTAGAACACTGCAAGTGCATTTATGTAAATGGAGATTACTTTGAATAAATATCAAACATTTTTCATTTTACTTAAATTGTGTTTCTTTTCATTGTGCCAATTCTTAAATTAAATTGCTAAACTTAGTATGTATATGTATATATATACAATCAATATATATGTATATATATATATATATACATATATATATATATATATATATATATATATAAATTGATCCTTGCATTTTTCTGCAAAATTCAATTTTAAACAGGAACTAATTTTACAATTAATTAAAAAAGAAGTGTGTGCTGATTTCTTAATCTTTCCATTAACTAAGTTTGATTACCTTTTTAATATATACAATTGTTAATGAAGATTTTAGAACCAGTATAAGTGTAGTTAATTCTTTTTTTTCAATTTTAATAAAAACATTTGCATTACTGTTTCATTTTTTGCATCGAATGCAATTAAAATGGAATATTTTTTAATTTTTATTTTCTTTATTAAAAAACTATTTCATATTTAAAATTGTTTTCGTGTAAAAAAAATGTATATTTGATATACAGTAGAAACTATTTTTGTTATTTCAAGAATTATAATTATATGAAGTCGAATAATTTTAATTTTTATAGAAGAATAATGTAAAACAAAAAAAATAGTTAATGAATAAAAACAATAACTTTTACAAGAAATTTCAAAATAAAATTTGTAATTTTGAAACAAATGTGATAAATCTGCAGAAAATAATTGTAATTCATTTTCAGCTACCTGCTTATAAAATCTTACATTGTTGCTAATTTGACAAAAGTATAAACACATATATGAAGTATTACAAGTATTGCCATTTGTATGATAATTTTAATTGATGATAATTAAAAGCTATTTCTCATAAGACATCCTATTGAAGATCGTTGACCTTACTCATCTATTTGGAAATTAAACACGAACTGAAATGCATAAACGTCTGTCTTTCTGTACTCGAGAAATGTATATCGACACCCTCACAGACCAATTCACACTCATCTCGACACGAGACAATATTAATTCAAATAACGATCGCACTTATCACGTCTCTCGACCATCGCATATAAACGATTCTGTCCGAGAACAGAAATGAAAGATGCAAAATATATTATTATGGACATTTCCATCTCTTGCGTTCTTCCTACATGGAATTTTTATATATTTTATGAAACTCGAAGCATCTATAAGTGCATTGCCGTAATTTCATAAGAAGGCCGACGAATAAGTTCAAAGGAATCTCGAAGCTTGATGTCGTTTATGGTACATTCTTGGATAAAACGCCATTAAATCTAAGATCATTTCTTTCTATATCGCCACTAAGACACATTCTTACAATTGTTTTTGTTTGTTGTTTGTCAGAATGAATTCCGGTTATATGCTTGTTGTATGCACTAAATTGTTTTGAAACATTTTTCTCTTTCATTACAGTGTTTTATATTTTTAAAAAAAATATATATTTACGTCAGTAAATTATTTATATTTTCACCTGTTTATAAATTAATTTTGTTTGCATTTGAATTATGTTAATTTAACAATAAATAATTTAACGATGTTAAATAATTAAAATAAGTAAAACATACATAAAATATGATAAATAATATAAATAATTAATTAACATTAATTACTATTTTAATATTTAAATGAAGGTAGTCCAAACTTTGAGTTTTTTTTTAGTTTGAAACAATTTTCAGTAATTATGCAAGAGTTTTACTTTATAATATATTAAATACAAAAATATATACTTAAAATAAACATAAAAATGATTATAATTAATAAAAATGCTTACGATCACAGCAAAAGTACATTAATTATAAATTAAATTTAGAAATTTTTGTTTAGAAATTTCTCGTACAGATATATAATTAATGCTATTTTTCATTTTTATTTTAATCTAAAAGAATTTATATATTTTTTTTAATTTTACGTCTTAATTATAAAATTTAAAAATCATATAAAGTAAATGAACTGATCTTCAACCATCCATTCAGAATTTCATTCTTTCTAGTAATGAATTGTTAGATCTTCTTTCTTATAATAAATTATTTTCTACACTTCTTTTTTT
The DNA here is from genome assembly GCA_034766995.1 of Acanthacorydalis orientalis. NCBI lineage: Eukaryota > Metazoa > Arthropoda > Insecta > Megaloptera > Corydalidae > Acanthacorydalis > Acanthacorydalis orientalis. The sequence continues at coordinate 5,518,685 of CM068320.1, read as the reverse complement.
ATTCAAAACTCTATGGATTATCAGAAAAAAACTTCAATATATATATATATATATATATATATATGTATATATATATATATATATAAAGGTATCAAAAAATACTTTGTAAGCTCGTAAGAAAACGACATATTTTTTCTTATAAAGCAGTAACACCATTTATCTTAATTAATGAAATTCGTCGAAATAATTCAAAACCACATTTTTTGTAATTTAAAAAAATATATGAATTGAAGTTGATATTCTGTGAAAGAACACAATTTCATTTATAACTTTTAGAACAATGACTTGACACGATTTTCCAATTAAAATTCTTGTACTATGCCGCATGAATTCGTATTCGATGTTAAAAGAACTTAAATGGAATGCAGGTACATTAACTGAAATTTAATCGTTTTATGATATTTTCGACTGGATTTTCACTTGCATTGAAATAGTTTGATTCCTTTTATTTTATTCAACTTTTATTCACTTTCCCTGCATATAATAAATCTTTTTCAAAAGCTACTCGACATTTAAAATTAAGTTATGAATTGTTAAGTATTATATATTATTTTTTTAATATTTTATTTCATATATTTTTTTATTCTATAACTGAAGCTTTAGAAATCGGACAATTAATACTAAATGGAGTTTTGATTCACTTTATATATCCACATTTTATATTTAATTTCAAATCGAATATATATATACATATATATATATATATATATATATATATATATATATAATGCAATATTTACAAATAATATTAATTGCTATGTAAATTAGAAATATAAAAAATTAATTCATAAATACTTCTTCTATTATTACCATACGACCTAAATTGAATTTTAAAGAAAACATATCGTTGATATATTGACTTGTTTTATAACTAATTAACTGATAATAATATTCTGTAGTTTCTAGTTAACATTTCTTTTGTTTTCTTATAGATCAATTCTCAACTAATTTGTAATAAATTTTCTGTCATTTCAGATGAAAAATAAAAGATTATATTTGCGATTACAAATAATGATACGGAGTTTTTTTCTTTATACTAAAACAATGTCATTACTTTTTTCTGCATTTATGTTACTTTACCGGAATAAAACTTGATCTAACATGAGTTAAAATAATCTCTCTAACTGGAAAAGTTCTTTCTATTTGTTTATATATATATATATATTTGAAATCAGTGGAAAAGAG
>CM068320.1:5510000-5512500 GCA_034766995.1 Acanthacorydalis orientalis | reverse complement strand
TATTAATAAATATATATATATACATAAATATATATATATATATATATAAATATATATATATATATATGTGTGTGTGTGTGTGTGTATGTGTGTGTGTATGTGTGTGTGTATGTGTGTGTGTGTATGTATATATATAAAGTAAAATAAATGAATTAGTAATTAATGATTTTGTGAGTGAAGATTGTTGTATTATTCCTTTACATTCAAAAGAGACTAAATTATTGATTAAGTTAATTGATTAATTATTTTATAAATAACTTATAATTTTTAATCGTCACAACTCAATTTTTTACATTTCATTATATTTATAGAAAAATATTCTATTAGCATATATATTAGCAGATAGCTAAATTAACATATAAGTTTTCATACATCGCCACTACGATTTTTTTCAAATTTTATTATTTCACAAAAAAAATTGAATGTATCCATGTAATAGATGAACAGGAGGATAAAAAGAAATTTTATTATTTTGTTGATTAAAGTATTTAATTTTCTTAACATCACTCAATATACATTTCAATTTGGCATCTATATTGTATTTAGAAAAATACAAACTAATCTCAGTCAGATATTTTCAATTATATTTCGTTGAATATTGTTTATATTATAATAATCCACTTCATAAGTAACAAATTGTACATATTAAATATAGAATTAGTTGATATAAATGTAATTTACTTTAAATAGAATGTTTTTTAATAATTGGTTTGCTTATATCTAGATAAAAACTCTCTTTTCTTTATTCACTCTGGTGAAATACGATTCATACCAGCATTTATAACTATAAATCCTCTTTTGTATATAATTGCATTATTGAGAATTATATTTCATTAATAATTTTTATATTATTTATCCATCAATATAATTAAACAAATTACATATGCTTTAAATAATGCATTCAACTTTATTTTTTTAAAAAAAAAACATCTGTAATGAAATGTACATTTTAAATATTAGGATCCTATATATGCGTTGTTGGTATACGAGAATATTGTCATTTAATGTATAACTATTCTATTTCTAAATTCTAGAAGTTATATATAAGTTTTTTTCTTCTACGACTGGTTTTGATTTATATCATTCTCGAGTAAGTTATAATTTAATTTAAGATTTACCTAACGATGGCGTAAGTTGAAACTAATCATATTATAAATGAACTCATTCGTGACCTATAGAGGTCATATAGAGTAATAAACAGATAAGTAATATACTAAATACTTCATAGTTTTAATATATTTTTTTCGGAATATACTGTTTTATTATATAACTTATGATTTTTACAAATGAATTTTACAAGTCAAAGAATAATTTAAGATTTTTCTGTACCTTAGAGCTCTAAAGATGATAGCATAGCTATCGAAACATGCATTAGCAGCAATCAAAAACAATCAATAATTATTTATTGAACATTTTTGACCAGAAAAATGTTTTGTGGTTTGTAAGATGAAAGAAAAATTTATTTGTGAAACTGAATTCATACACAGTATCAGAACTGTATTATACTTTCTGACATTTATTTATCTTCTGTACTTATATACTTATGGAGATTATTATTTTAATGAGATCTTATATACATTATTGAATTAATATACTATAATTTTTAAATTAGACATTTTTAATTAAATTAAATTTACAAGTAAATTACCACTAAATTATACATAATTTTAGTATAATAATTTCATAATGAATGTAATTACGGATGAAATAAACAATATCAATTCATAATATATATATATATATATATATATATATATATATATATATATATATATATATATATATATATACATATATATGTTTTTATATTATAGGTAAAGTAAATACAACAATCGATCTATTCTAAAAATATACATTTCTTTTATTTTAAGTATATTCCTTACGAAAACAGTGATACGAAACTCCAGAAGTAATGAATTGGTGGTCTCATAGCTAATTTCCGACCGTGAATCTTAACATGCTTCGAAATGAATGTTTTTTGGTTCGTGCGGTGGATTTTTTATGTTTATATGTAAATTTTATTGGCATTCTCTCGTTTAAAGTGAAAATTTTATTTCTTCTTCATCTTCTTCTTAGCTGAGATTGAAGTCGACCTCTGGAGAAAAATTTAAAAGTCTAGAAATTTAACATAAACATGAACGTCTCGCTGAAAAACACACCATTGAGATTGAAATACGTTTTTATTGGAACTAATAAAATTAAATTGTTTTGAAAGGCTAACGAGATTATAAAAACTAATATTTTTTAGATGTTTGTATATATATATATATATATATATATATATGTATATGTATATCTATTTATATAATTACTTACTTTGTAAAATCAGTCCTAATTATTTGCTTATAAGATTATATTTTTATTTATTTGCTTTAATTTATATTATATTATATATATATATATATATATATATATATATATAATTGGGTTGGAACAAAAGTTCGTTGTATTTTCCAGTAGATATCATTAATTGCAGTTTCGCGCAGCTCGATTATATGGC
>CM068320.1:5485000-5505000 GCA_034766995.1 Acanthacorydalis orientalis | reverse complement strand
TATTACTGAAAAACTGTCCATTAAATGTATGTAACAACTACTTAAATCTATTAAATTTCAATGTTAAATTCTATATACATTTCCTATTAAATCTCAATTTATAAATGATTCATTAAGTATGACTTAATGAATTATATTGAGTTAATGTTATAAATATGTTACATATTGACATAAATGACACTTTCCTGAAAAAAATTCGTATTATATTTACAAAATACTCTTAGATTTATTTAAATTTAAATCAGTATTACCAACCTTCATTCTCTTAACTTATTCAATAATTTGTACATGGTTTTAATTGTATATTTTTGAAACAATGGGTTATAATGAGACAATACCTTCTGCTACACTTTTCTCTTAAGTTTCAATACACAAATTTTCCTTCTGTAAGAATCTCATTCTATACAATACAGATGAATACTTGTGTGTCTCATTCTATACAATATAGGTGAATCGTTCTACACTACGCACTAGAAAACATGCTCAATGTTTTCTCAGATATTTACTAATTTTAAGCCCTTTGATAATTAAGGCTGAGTGTAAAATCTGTACTTCCAACTTATCAACTTATAAGTAGATTAAGTAAGTGAAAAAAACCTACTCATGATGTGGTACATTAAAATGATTTTCAAATAAGCATTACAAAACAGTTGCATTATCGATTTTTTTTGTTGACACATTGTACTAGAAAAGAGTGATTTGCGATTGAAACAAATAATAGAATGATTATTAAAAAATTGCCTGGTAACATACTTTCTACTCAAAAGGTATTGACTTAATCTTCTTTTAAAATATTCCACTCCTCTGTCATTTCTAGTACTTTTAAATTAACTAAACTTTTTTGTTATATTAGTCTTCAATCTTTTGTATCATTTCAGTTTATGTCTTCTACTACTTGTTTCAGTATGTGTATCTTTAGGTATATTTTAAATAAATCTAAAATTTACTTGACTCCTTTAACTTAACTTTCTGAAACTAAACTAAAAATTTGAAGTATTCAAGTGGAGAAAGGATATCAGAATATAGCATTAACGTATTCACAGTTATAATAAAAAACAGAATAATTTTCACTTTAATTTGTTTAAATATTAAATAAAATACCATATTTCATATTACTTGGAAAAATAACATTACTGAATACCAACAATATAAGACAAATATTATTTTTTAATTTGTTTCTATTTTTATTAAATATTTAACGAATATTATATAAACTAATATGACAAATATTATTCAAAAAATATAAAATATAGTGATATGAATACATATAGCTAATTATGGAACTTTAGTGCTAACTACTCGATTTTATAACTAAACAAATTTCCTTTCATTTATTTATTATATATATATAAATATATATATATATATATATATATATATATACAAATATATATACATATATATATATATATATATATATATATAAATGTATATATATATATATATTTGGGTGTGTGTATTAAAATATAATAAAAAATATTATTTCATAATAAATGGTAAAATAATCATTTCTAAAATTATATAATATTTACAAAATTAACTTATTAATAGCTACTGATTATTTTTCATAAAAAAAATAATAGGATATAATAATTTCATCAAAAAGTGCAGAAATTTTCAGTTTAAGGTCTATTAATATAAAGATTATAGAGAAGAAAATATCAATTTATTATTATACTATAAAATCTTCTACTGAAAAATAGGGCTTGTAAAATATGCAACTAAATAAATACATATGAACAATTTAAATTTGATATTATTAATATCGGCTGAGCATATTATTGTATAGAAATAATTGAAAAATAAACAGTGTGAGAAATTAATTGAAAAGAAAACGTGATTATATCTTTAACGTGAAAAAAACATTCAACTACATTATCTAGAGCAGGAGAGATTGATATATTGCAGTTAGATAAATGAAATTAACTGAAAAATAATGAAGATCGATTAGTATAAATTTGTCAAGATAAAATAATTTGAAAACATTTGTAACCTTATCTCGAATGAAGATAACTTTTAATGAAAATAATATTTTGAAGAAATTCGACTAAAATACGAACAAATATAAATTAGGGGCTTGTTTGTATTTCTAATTGAAAAGTATGTTTGTTTATTATATGTTATAATACTATTTCTGTGTAAATCAGTTATTAATTTAGAAATAATAAAAAAATATGTTAAAATGTAAAAACTAAAAGAAAGACATTTATAAAACGTACTTAAAAGTGAACAATAAATTATATTATTTGATATTATTTAAAAAACATTGTAACGTAAAATAATGTTTAAATACAGATAATTTTTATAATTTTTTATTTCAGCTGAAGATTAGATCAGCTAGAGTGTTTAATTTTTTCTCAATTACTACACAGATATTATTTCTTTTGCAATATTCATTAAATATTTTATAAAAATACAGATAATTTAAAAAAGTGCTACTTAAATAAACATCGATCTAATGGTATCTATTTTTTTTATTTCTATTTTCATTTTTACCAATTTCGACATGTGTTCCACCATCTGAGGCATATTTTAGATAATTATTTTAAAATCACTTCTAGTTTTGTTTATATATATATATATATATATATATATATATGTATATATATATGTATATATATATATATATATATATATATATATATATATATATATAAATTGAGTTATCTGAAAAAAAATTGTTAATAATACATACTAAAACTAGTAATAGAAAACAGAAACTTCATTTAAGCATCGACTAGATCCGGTAAAACAATTATAATTTTAAGTAACACAGAACATAATTGATTTGATCATTAATAAATCCATTAAAAACAAAAATGTATTATTGAAAATAAATACGAAATGCGAATTAATAAAAAATGAAAGAGGTTAAAAACAATTAACACGTAGTAAAACCGATATTCCAACATCCTTTTAATATGTAATAAAATAGTTATTTCACTGATGTAAGAAATTCTCGTATAATAGCTGTTTATAGAGCTTGAGGACAAACAACCACTGGTTGCTTGAACCAAACAGGTCACCGTATTATTTATTTATTAAGACATGTAAAATGTATGTACAAAAATTAAACGATAGTAAATAAAATTTATTGACGGTTTAGTAGAAAACATTCAGTGATAAAAACCAGTTAATTTTCTTTTATTCGAAAGTGCATTCAGTTAAAAGTCATTTTAAAAATATTTTATTGATCGACATACGAGTATGTTACAATAAATTCTGATAATTTTGTTGCGTTTGGAATTAAGTTGAAAGTTATAACTGGAAATAAATAAATTTATTGCATTATAAGGTTTTTAATATTTCATTGAGTAGAAGAGCATTATTTCTAATTATTAATGAATTTTAAATGTGCATGCAAAAATATTGGAAATATTAATATTAAATTTTGATCAGGTAAAAGATTGTATAATACCGATATTAAATAATATTATTATAAATATTTTTTTACAATACTTAGGATTCTTTTATTTTGTGCTCTGTTATTGTTAAGGATATTTTATTGGCCGGTCGACTAATTGATGGCACTTCTGTGAACTGAAAGTATCACGCTGTGAGGGCGCTAAGAGATGGATTTGAAATGTAAAAGATATCATTCAGTGTATAAGCAACCATTATCAGCGTACGACCGACTCCATCTTGTGTGAATACAGGCAGGACAGATTGTGTTTAAATAAAGTATTCTTTTAGTAACAAATTGTTGTTATTCCCGCAAAAACCCGTAGTGATCGTATATACATTCAAGAAGTGGGCATCTTTGGACTGAATCCTCACTCCATAAGGTGCTTGGTGTCAGTGAAGGAAAAACCATCCTCCCCGACATCTTAATTCAATACAGTTATTAAAATATATAAAAGAAAGAAGCAACAAATGATATACTTAATAGGCTTTCTTCGAATATATATATATATATATATATATATATATATATATATATATATATATATATATATATATTAGATAACCAAGAAAGTTCTGTCGCTGTTATAAAGTACAATAATTCCAAGAATTGTTTTCACTTGTTGGATAAAATTCCAAGACTTATTTATTGGTCATATTAGCATGTATTTTAAATGAATCTTGAACTGTTCAATTTAATTTAAAAAATAATTCTAACCCTTAAAAATGTCTCTGAAAAATAGTGTAGTACGTGCGTGTTTGCTTTATGAATTTAAGCTTGGGACTACCGCTACAGAAACTGCAAAAAAAATTTGTGCTGCGTTTGGAAAAAATACAGATACATCAAGAACGGCCCAGATATAGTTTGAAAAAGTTTCTGTCGGGGATGAACCCATTAAAGACGAGACTAGATCAGGTAGACCATCAAATTTACATATCGACGAATCGGAGACAATGATTAGAACAAATTCCAGTTTAACGTGTCAACAGCTTGCAGAATTGTTCAAAGTAAGTGACGAAACAATACGGAAGCATTTACACATAATAGGAAAGAGGTGGAAACTAAGTAAATGGGTACCACAAAAAATTAACTCCCAATAACAAATTACAGCGTCTTATCATCTGTACATCTCTTATTTCACGACTCCAGACGAAATCGGGGAACTTTTTGGATCTAATTTTGACCACTGATGAAAAATGGATTATTTATTCCACTGTACTCACCACTGGCTTTCATTAGGTGATCCCGTCCCGCAAAGTCCTAAATGAAAATTAACACCGCGAAAACTTCTCTGTGTTTGGTGGACTTCAAAAGGAATTATTCACCATGAATATCTACGAGTGGGTCAAACCCTCGTAGTGAAGCCCTCATTTATAGTGAACAACTCCAACGAGTACACGATGCATTAAAACAAAAACAGCCAGCACTTGTAAATCGTAAAAAAGTATTATTTTTGCGAGATAACGCACGAGCACACGTTGCAGTAGAGACCAGAATAACAATTATGAATTTAGGGTAGGAGATTCTCCTCTATGCCTCGTATTCCCCAGACATATCACCATCAGATGATTTCCAATTTTTATCTTTGGACAATCGTATGCGTAGTAAATAGTTTAATAAGGAAGAATAATTAAAATTGGAGGTATCTACATTTTTTGAAAAAATAATCAGTTTTATAAAAATCGAATTAATAAATTATCTTCTCGGTAGAAAAAGGTTGTTCAATGCGAAGGTGCATATTTTGTTTAATAATGTTATTTTATGTAAAAATCCACAAGTGTTTTTTTTATTCAAAAACGACAGAACTTTCTTGGTTACCTGATATACATACATGTATATATATATATATATATATATATATATATATATTTATATATATATATTTATATATATATATATATATATATATATATATATTTATATAAATATATATATAGCCCAATGGGTATTTTATAAAGTATTCTTTTTATGGTTAGTAGAAAGTATTGTCATTGCTAAAAAGATTTATTTCAAATTGTTTATTTTTACTAGGTGTATATAAAGCCAGAATTTTTAGTATTTCTTTTGAAAAAATGTCAATTTCATATTTTATTCAGTTTTATAATATATTTTTAATAATTTAACTAATTCTTTTCCACAACTGAAGTATTGATTTGATCCATAACAATTATTCTTAAGAAAAATATTCATTAATTGATTATTGATCAAATATTCAGTAATCACCGCACTAAAGACGATGGCATCACCGTCAAAATGGTCAAAATCAACAAAAAATGATAATTATTAAACGAAATAATTTTATGGGTTATAGATTGATCGAACATTTTAAAATAAAATTTAACACATTTCCAAAAATGTGTCCAGTATTGTAATTTATGGCGTAAAAGCAAATAGCATAAACCATAGTACTGGAAATTATCGCATAAAATGGACAACAGATAACACTAAAGCTTTTGTCGGTTTGAGATGATGTGGCAAGACGACTAGGTAAACGTATATTAACTTTTAATTGGTTTTTAGTATTTTTCCCATTTTAATTAAAAAAAATGTATGTTTGTAGCTATAATTGCAATTTAAAAATGTGAAAATTGCAAAAAATGTATTATTTATATTTACTAAAAAATGAACTGTCAAGAGATTTATAGTACTATTATTTGAATAAGGTATTCTTTCACTTTTAAATTATTTTATTTACTGACTACATGAAAATTAATATTGTTAATTAAATTATTAACAATCGGGAATTATAAGCAAATGCATGTAAGAGAAACGTTTTTGATGATATATTTAAAAAATAAGATCGAAGTATTTTTACAAAAATAAAGTCATATTATCAAATTACTTTCAAGGAGAGATTTTTTTAATAAAAACTTGATTAGTCAAGAATGAGTGGCAGATAGACTTTTATATTTTATCATTGGGTATTAGATGTCAAATATTTACAGTACTACATTCGCTTCTTATCCTATTCGAAGACTATACTATGTAAAGAGAAATATATTCCATCTAAAAATTAAAGACTAGAATAATTAAAGAAATAGAATAACCAATGATGTTAATTTATTGATGAGGATTACTTTGTTGTTGTCGTGAAAATTTGTCAGCAAAAAAAAAATGTAAAGATATTGAAATAAAATTCAGTCCAAAATATAAGTAAGCATATTTAGAAAAAAAGAATATAAAAGATAATTTCATTTCACGAATAAATTATTTAAAACAATGAGAAAAAAACCTCCTGAGAAGTAAATCTTTTAATATAAAAATACGATGTTAGAACTAAATATAAATCGTAATGTAAAATAAAATTTGAGGGTCGTTTGATAAGTATGGTAAAAACCAAGTTAAAGGCCGTTTTTTTGAAAAAATCGATTTTATTTTTCAATATAGTCTTCATTGAGAGCTATACACTTGGTCCAGCGAGACTGGAAAATACGCATTGTCGGCGGCGATGACATCCTCATTTAACGATAATTTCTTTTCACTGAGACAAATTTTCAACTTTAAGTAGAGGAAGAAGTCGTACAAGGCCAACTATATGGAGAATAAGGTAGATGTGAAATCAATTCGAAGTCTAATTCGTGCAACTTTGCCATTGTGACGGTCGATTTTTGGGACGGCGCGTTGTCCTGGTGAAAGAACATTTTTCTGTGCGCCATCCTAGTTGTTTTTGTTCCAACTCTTCTTTGAGACGAACCAATAATGTTGCATAATAGGCTCTTTTTATCGTTTTCCTCTTAGTTAAGTAATCGATCAGGATGATTCCTTGGGAATCCCAAAAACAATGGTGATCACCTCCCCAGTCAATAAGATGGTTTTCACTTTCTCTAGTGCACTTTCACCAGTCGTTATCCACTGTATTGACTGCTGGTACGACTCATGTGTGTAGTGGTGGATATACATAATTGATCCACGGTGACGTATCGACGCAAAAATGCCTGCTCGTTTTTTTTCTATTTTTTCGGAAACTGCTACAATACTTGATTCACACGTCTGCAGAACGTGAACAAAACGTCACTTCTGACTGAAATGTAACCTATGCTAGTTTGAACAGTGACACTTGATAACCGTAACGTTACCGAGTGAATGGTGTCACCATCTCATAGAAATTTATCAAACTTATCAAACTACTCACGTATATTTTTTTAAATTTATTATACGTCATTATGAAACTCTTTCCTGGAGAATTAATAATGAAATATGGCTTTCCTTATTAATTATTATTTATTAATTATGAAGTAAAGAAAGCCAACACAATTGTATGTAATACAATCATAAATTCAATATTATAGTTTGAGAAGTTTGGTAATTTTTTATGATATGGCGACTCCGATCATTTGATAATGTAACGACTGTCAACAATCAGTTTTCAACCTAACATAGGTGAAATTTCATCCAGAAACAACGCGTTGTTCACGTTCTACAGATTTTTGAAGTGAGCATTGTTGCAGTTGTCGTAAAAATGAAAAAAAGAGCAAACCTTTTGGGTCGATTTGTTGCCATGTATGAAACATGGGTTTACCACTAGACAACTGAGGCGAAACAACAATCATAGCCGTAGACAACGATTGGTGAAAACCCGCCGAAGAAGGTGAAGACCGTTTTGCTGACTGGAAAGATGATGGCCATAGTTTCTGAGATTCTCAAGGAATCATCCTGATTAATTAGTTAACGGAGGAAGAAACGATAGCAGGAACGTATTGTTTAATATTATTGGACCGTTTGAAAGAAAAGCTGAATCAAAAACACCTAAGATGGTGCACAAAAATGTACTCTTTCACCAGGACCATGGTCCGTCCCACAAATCGGCTGTCACAATGGCAAAGTTGCATGAATTATGCTTAGATTTATTCCACATCCACCCTATTCTCCGAATCTGGGTACGTGCAACTTCTTCCTCTTCTCATTTTTGAAAATTTGGCTCGGTGGGAAGAAATTCCCGTTGGATGAGGGCGTCATCGTCGCCGTTAACGCGTATTTTGCAGACTCGCTGAACCAAGTGCCCATAACGTTCAATGGAGCTGGGAAATAAAATCGATCATTTCTAAAAAAAACGGTGTTTAACTTGCTTTCTTACCATACTGATCAAATGACCTTCGTATCAACTAAAGCTATATGGTACTGATAATATATCGACTTTTATTCGTGTAGTAAATGTCGACATTTTTCAGAATTGTAGTCCATAGTATTTGGTATAATCACTAATCAATCATTGAACATTTTTGACCAAAACAAATTCTAAGGTTTGTAGGGTGAGTGAAAATCTTAATGAGAATATTTATAATTGTATAAATTATTCAAATTGATTAGTAAAATGATAATAGTACTTTCTTAAATAAATTTATTGCCTATTTTATTCAACACAATTTCTGTTGTTATCACAAATATGCATATACGAAATAGTATGAAATATTATCGTTCTATAAAATGATATATTTAGACAGAAGACTTAATCCTTTAAAATATACGGTAATAAACAATTTCGGTAAATGTACATTCGCGATCTATCTGAAATAGATCTATACAGTTATGTCACTAAATACATACCAAGAGAATCCACTACCGGTTTCCCTTGTCCTGTTAACGTTCTCTTTTGCGATGGGGTCGCGACGCAAGTCTATATATGTCTATATAGCATGATTTTGAAATAATAGAGATGCAGGGCGTAAGACAGACAGTGGATTTAAAAGGTTTTACGCGGGAACGATAGAAATAGAATTTGCTTCGGCATAGATATAGGGGTAGAAACGGTAGGTGACACATCCACTAATATCGCGGAAGTAAATCGTTTGGTAAATTATGTCTGTGTTGTGGAGCATTATGGCTAGGATTACAGTTTAACGCCCTCTCTTAGATAGCTTGGTGCGTATGTGATTTTATATGAGTTTATTATACGTGTTTGTATAGTTGGTTATCTTTACTGTTCTTTTTTTTCTTACTTAAAATGTTATATATATATATATATATATATATATATATATAATTTCATTGCTTCGATTCCTTTATAAAAATACCTTTTTTGTTACTTAATTACTTTTAAGTTCCTGTTTAATGAAATTACACACAATGAATTTGTTTCTTTCAAATCTTTTTGTTACACCTGATGTGTATTTAAATATCGTTTGATTTTCATATATATATATATATATATATATATATATATATATGTATATATATATATTCATATATAAATCAATGCTGGTCTATCTGTTCATTAAACATTTCTGAGCCCTTTGAACTATCAAAACTAAATTCTACATAATCACTGCTTATAATCCTGCGGGTAACGTAGGATATCCGGGAAATTTGTTAACCACTTCTTCACAAAGGTACGATAATTTTTCCGTGAGCATCCATGTTTAATATTAATTACATTTCTATCTTCGGTGCAAGAATTTATAAAATTGTTTTCATTTTTTTATTTCTTTTACTCAAGAGATTATGTCTTTTATATAATTTTCCCCCATGTAAAAATAAATAATATTAATCCATTAGGTGCCGCTATTGCGTAACGCTACATTTATTTTGGAAATTTTTTCTCTGCTAAAAATATTTTTTTAAAAACTCTTTTTATATTATAGTAAATATTGATCAATAGTAATAGAACTATATTATTAATTTTGTCGATTTTTGCGAAAGATTTTTGAAAAAGTGGAATAGATGTAGACTTTGAAAGAGCAAGACCATATACGAGTATATATATATATATATATATATATATATATATATATATATATATACTATGTAGATATGTAAAAAAAGCAAAATTTTTCGCCACCCAAAGTGTTTTAGCAACTACCGCGCCATTTTATTTAGATTTTAATAAAATAAACGAATTTAAAATTTAAAACAGATTAGTTTTTTTTCACCTTTGAAATATTTTTTTGGATAATGCTAACATTAGTCGCTGCTATTGTATATACAAAACATCATACTGTGGAAACCCCAAATTTTGATTTTTTTCTTTCTGACGCTTAATTAATAACAAAGAATCCATACCAAACCGTATTAAGCGTTTTTGAAAATTTCTACTATTTGAATAGTGGCGTTTAATGGGTTAAGATCAATATGTACAAAGCTATATAAACGTGCCTTTTTAAATTATTTAAAAATGAGATACAGTTTTGGAACTTGAACGGTTCTATGTTAAAAAAACTGTTTATTATTTTTGTAAGCATTATTCGAATTTGTATTGAATTAGCGTATTTATTAACTGTAGTAATCCTAAAAATAACATTGAGAAATGTATAATTTTACTGCAAATACAATAAAATAAATTACAATAATATACATTTAATTAGAATTTTTTACACTCTTCTATATCTCAAAAAACACTTTGTATATTTCATTAGTACTTTATGTTTCTCTAAGTGTGAGTTTCGCTGTGTTTGACATTCAAAAACTCACCTTCCAAGATGTATCTTGAATTAAGAGTTATACAGATCAATAATATGCCTTCTACTGATTTAATACGAAGGTATGTCTTAACTAGGTACTAGCAAGTCACAACTAGTATCAGGTTTTATTGTTAAAACATTTAATATAATCTATATTAGTTAGAACATTGTAGATACATATTCAAAGATTTTATTAATATTGCAAAAAATATTTTATTTGTATTTATATTACTAATCATAGTGTAAACAATCGTCAATTCGTAATAAAATAATTCAAATATAATACTATAAAAGAAATAACAAAAATAAGTTCTTAATTTTTGATAAAAAAATTTATACCCATTTAATATTAAATAGAAATTAAGTATATCTCGGTTTGAAATATAGAGCTTCAACGAACTCATAAGGGCAGGTGAATAATGAAATCCATAATTATATGATATTGAAAATATTACAGTTTTAATATCTTATGTGAAAAACTTTAAGTCTTGCTAGTAATGTTCTCTTTTCAAATCTGAAATCAAGTCGCATTTTAAATAATTCAATTAATTTTCAGTATATATATTATTGGACACATGTTAATTATGTGTATAAAGTTTATCAGTAAATATTTAAATTCGATTCACATAAACTGTTAGTTAATATTACTCTATATTACATAGTAATTATATAGTAAAGTCATAATTAATTAATTATTAATTATCTTATTCACAAACGTAATTCATTTACATATTTATATACCCTTAAATTTTTTTCTTATTTCATGTACCTCTCTTTCCCTTTCATATCGGTATTTTAGCAAGTAATAAGTTATCATCTTCGAAAAATCTGATATATAGCTAATAGTTAATTTTTTAATTCAATAACCTGAATATCTGCAATTTCTCTACTCAATAAAAATTTCAATACTGACTTCTTCTACCACTCGACTGTATAGTATGATTATAATATACTGCAAACAATATTAAATTTTCAGTAAAGTATATAACATCAAACATAATATCGAAAAATCGTTCAAAACACGTTTTTTATGTTCATCATTTACAAATTTTACATTTATTTCTTCTTATTAAATGTATATTAATATAAGGATCAATATATTTTACTTTATTATTGCTGTCAACGCATATGTTACAATATTTTCCTTTATATTTATCGTAACAATACATTTTTATTATGAGACAATCATAAGTTCTCAAAGGAATTACTATTAAACAATGCGAATAAAAATTTACGTCATGTTGAAAAGAAATATAATAGTTGAATTATTGACAATTACATCATAATATTAAAACAATTATTACTTTATACATTTTTCTTATAATAAATAGCATAAAGCTTAAATCGAGATATATTTTCTAATTTTATCCAATGTCTTTCCTATTATTAATATGATAATTGCCATTAAAACAGTTAATTTTTTTAATTAATCAAGTATCTATCTCATTATTTTTTATATTAAAATTTAATTAAAGCACTTCACCATATAAATATATGCAGCTGAAATTAAATGTACTATTTTTAGCATTTAAATGAATGTTTTTTATTTCATAAAATATTTCGTTTTTGTGTTATAAAAAAATGCTTCAAAAAATAAAAAAATATTCTGTAAATTATATTTATAAACATATCTATATATATATATATATATATATATTTATAAACATATCTATATATATATATATATATATATATATATAATACATTTATACATATATATATATATATATATATATATATATATATATATATATATGTATATATGTATATATATATATATGTATACATAGTCAAGGAGAAGGGCAAGTTTCATTTTCATTATGTAACAAACTATCTATCTTTCTCTTATTATTTATGCATATAAGATAAAAGAAGTCAACGAATGACTATGAATCTTCCGCCCCTACAAAATATTTAGAATGTAATTTTATATATCATCATCAATAATGAAGTTAAATGGAAATGAAAGAAATGCATAGCGTTAAGAATAAATATGGCAGAATAAAATCAATATACACTATATGAATCCAATTTACAGCAATTGAATTGTGTTGCTGTACAATATGTATATTTCTGATTATATAATAAAAAATATTTGAAAAAAGAACGGGTTTGTATTTATTTATATATATATATATATATATGTATATGTATGTGTGTGTGTACAACTATACAGTTTTCTAGCGACTTTTTGCTATATAACAGCTTGTATTTATTTAATAATCATTTATATATATATATATATATATATATATATATATATATATATATATATATATTAATAGTAAGGGTCCTAATCTGATAAAATTTATTTATTACACAACTATCACACTGTTAATTTCTACATTATAGTTTTCGATTAAATAATATAAAAAATATTCGGTACTAGAGATAATTATCATTCAACTATATTGATCATTATTTTGTTAAAAATATTTATGTCATGCGTAACGTAATTCTTCAATTTTATAACGAAAAAGTACAATGTTTTCTTGTTTTTCTTTTTTTGAACGTAGAATGATTAATGATGAATTTCGTCCTAGGTAGCAATCTATTAGTCTTCATTTGAAAAATGTATCATATTATTTGATTTTTAACATACAGAGGAAAAAACAACCAAGAAGTTAATTAAAAGCTACTTCAAAGATGTTCAAGAGAATGTAGACAGAATGTTTCAGAAAATTCTATATAACTTAAGTTCGATCAACCGGAATGAATTTTTGATAAAAGGATTAAATTTTATTTACAAACATGATGATTATTTTATCGAACACTGTATGACTTGAGGAAGACGTATATTGTTATAATTAATAGGAATTATTTTTCGATTATTTAAAACTACTCTATTATTACACATTCTCACGTAAACAATTATTCTTCTTTAGGCATATAATACCAACTTGTTGTTATTCGCGATTCATATGTTGATATAACACAATATTATTGTGTTATATCAACACAACATTCATTTTTTGATATAACACAATATTAGCGTAAGTCCTTGATATTGGTAATGATATAATTCATTATCTTTGATTTTAAGGATTAATTTTTTCTAGCATGTTTCTTGACATTTTACCTTGGTATCTTTATTCACTGGTAAATGTAGGAATCACTTAAATGTATAAGTGTACTTTATCATTCCAAATTATATAAAAGACTAGAGCAATATTCTTTATTGTGAATTCGATTTCATTGTTTGTTGCGTAAAAATTGAGTTTAATTCATTTTTAAATAAAAGCTACATTTTTTGAATAAATGACTTCCACTGGACAGCACGGATCCTGTTTATAAAAAAATTACTCTTTGTATTTTTATAAATCCTTATTAAATGCTGTTCATCATATAATACCAAAAATGTTTTTCTTGATAAGTTATAGTTACTTACTGTATTTGGAATTGTTAAGACTAATCACGGGATGAACTTCTTTACATGATTTACATTTTTATTTAACAAATACTCTTCGTACATATATATTGAAATATATATACTAAAGGGTTTCGCGTTCTGCTAGTTGCGATCAACAACATTCAGGCTCGCTGTGCTCACACTCTTGTCAATTATGAGCATGCACATGTAACTCAATAAAACAAAAAAATGTTAACTAAATAAGTCAACGTCATTGATTTATATATATATATATATATATATATATATATATATATATATATATATATGTACATATGTTTATAAAAACATTCTTGAAGATAGATTATTTTTTGCAAGGTATGTTATATAAAAAAAAAATTGTGGAAATTTTGGTTTCATATATATATACAAATGAAAATGATTTATTTTATAACAAAATTTGAAGTATACATATGCATGATTTAAACAATTATATTTGCATTTTATGGCTCAATCATTCAGAATCTGCAAATAATCATAAAATTTAAACATATATGGACATATATACTATAAATATCTACATCTACATATATATATATATATATATATATATGATTATATATTTTTGAATATATTATATGTACATTTGTACACAGTTTTCATGTATAGTTATTCATTATAGATATTTCATTACATTTTCATAAATTGAACACAATGGAAATGCATTTAAAATAAATGATATGATATATTAAAATGATAATGTTCATAGCTTGATATGAAACATAATGATGAAATAGTGCGATAATGTCTTTTTAAACGTAAGTTGTTTTTACTATTATTTGTTTCAATATGTACAGTTACTATGTATGCATGTCATTTAAAGTACTGTTTACGTTACACTTATGTTGTATTTACATAAAATTGTAATTACTATTAACACGCATTATTTAATACACTATATTTCGTTTCCATAGCTTTATTTAAGCAAATATAGATTTAAATTAATTGGAAATTTTATATTTTCTTGATATAATTTTTTTATATCAATTAAACTTCCATTTTTATTTTGCATACGTATATATATATATATATATATTTCTAGAAATATAATAAATCAATTAGGCGTTTATATAAAAATAATAACCTGATTGTAATTCAATACTGAAAAATCGAAAGTAACCTTTCAAATAAATAAAAGAAACTCTAAATAACCGATAAAAAAATACAATTTTTAAAATTATATCAAAATATGCTTTTTGTTAGTAAATACAAAGTAATATATCACTGCCTATTTAAAAGTGAGTAATATTTTTCGTTTTTCTTGAAATATATATATATATATATATATATATATATATATATGTGTGTACAGTATTGCGCAAAACAGAAGCAAAAAAATGTACTTAAACATTTAATTTTATTTATCTATTTTTCCAATTAGTTAATAATGGTATTTATAATATATACTTACATATTGATGAAACAAAAACTAATGATACATTTTCAAAAAAAAAAACAATAATATTAAAATGATCCAAATTTCCAAAAATCAAACATTTATTAACAATTTATAGTTTTATACTACTGAAATTTTTTATTGTTATTTATACGCATTTTGAAATCGATGTCATCACTATAATAATGTTTTAGTATAAAAAAATCTCACTTTGAATACATTATTGTTTGAGAAAGATAACTTTGCTAACGAAGTATGCAAAGACGACAGTTAAAAATGATAAATAATATTTTGTTGTCAATTTTTGATCAATGATAATGTGTTTGGTTTTTAAAGGAATTAAATAATCATTTCTGAGAATATTTTGCTTTATATTCATATATAATATCAATTTTGTAATAGATATTTCCTTCTTGAAAATAACTTTTAATGAATACTACTCTTTTTGTATTCAATTATTTAGAAGAGCAATTTGAATTTCACTATCCTCTTAAATTGACAACCTTTTTGGTTTAATGTTTATAATGTAAAATGTAAAAGTTTTATAATATAAAATTATTTTAAAGAATAAGAAAGGTTATGGTATCTTCAAAAAGTCACATGCGTGGTTGAACAAGTTGAATATTTATCTCATGGTGATTTTTTTGAGTACACTGTTGTAATGTATGCAATGTTCAGAGGAAGGGACAATAACTTCATTACAGAACACATGGCCGCTTGTCATATTAGGTTATATATTACATTAATTGATAAAGTCAAGAAATTAGTATTTCTTCTGGATATAGTAATAATTAATACACAAGACTTATAACAGTACACAAATACACAAAATACCTTGATATGAAATCAAAGTATAAACACGGTTGTACGTATTTACGAGAATGTCCATCTTTTTTATTATAAAAGGCATGACTCTAAAAATAATTCATAGTAATTTGCGATTATTAAACCTTCACGCACACACAAACACACACAATATGTATATACATTATATATATATATATATATATGTATGTATATATACCGAGTAAAAAATAGATATAGTACTGAATACCTGTCAAGTAGGGAATTTATTAGCGAACACACATCGTCCCTGTTAATATATAATAGAATAACACAAATTAAAAAGTACTCCACTAATTGACACTTGACTTTCAAGTCAATGTAGTGGGAAACTGAGTCCCAAATGTGTATGAATGTCGATTTTATAGTAATTTTATTATAAATACAATAAAAATATAATTATTGTTGTACGTTTTTATATTAACGATTCCATTGATACGTTTATTTTGACATTTGAAAACAAATTGTCACTTCAAAAATATAATATATGAGCTATAAAAGACTATGTTTGATTTACGGATATTCAATTACTACTTTATGTATTACAGATAAGAGTTCAATGTAAATGACAGCCTGTTACGCTATTACTCTTTGATCAACGTTCGTTATTCGGAAGTTAACTGTGCTTCTGTTTATTGTATAATCTCCGTAAACATTCTTCACTTACTTGTGCGGAGACACTTATTTTACCCCTACTCGACTCGTACCAGTCGTTATTCAATCGTACCTAAACCCTAGTCGAAATAGTCGTTCTTGTACTTAAGTTGTAAACACTTTCCACATCAAATAATATGTACCATTCAAAACAAACACCTGATGAATTTTTATTAGAGTTGTTTGCAAACACTGCCAGATTTAATGTTTTATTTTACATGAAACAATTCTTTTACAAACAGGTTTTATATTTCTGAATACGAATAATCGTATGAAAAAAAATAAAAGATATTTTTACGCTTATATTTATAAGCTTGTCTCTCAAAGTTATAAACGTGGAATAAAATAGAACAGTACTTAATATTTACAAACACAATATTATATAAAGATATATTTTCTTCAGAAAGTATTTACTGAACTGATTTGATAATCATGATTGATTTTAATAATAACAAACTCTATTTTTTTTAATTTGTCGACTGAATAGAAACGATTCTTGTATATATTATTTCTTAGATATGAACATAAAATGTTAAATTCAAGGGGTACGATGGTCAAACTGAATTCTTTTTATACGATGTTTTTCTTTTAACACATTCAAGACACATTATACGCCAAGTGTATAATGCAGTATCTAGCCAAAAGAAAGAATAACACACCGTGTGTGCCATGATCATGAGTTTATATTGTTAGTTAGTAGTAAAGAACTAATCATGGAGAAAGGATCGTTTTTAAATAAAGTGAAATTTAAAGGTGTGTAAAAAATAAAATTTATATTGGTTTCAAGCTAAGACTCAAAAATGAATAATCCGCGACCAGGACCGTCGGGGCTGTAAAAAATGAACAATGATGATGAAAATGATGATTTTTTCTTTCAAAGTAACAGAAAAAAAAGTTGAAACATGATTATGAAGGATAAGGATCGTGATATGGAATATGAGGACGATATAAATATAACTATCACTTGAAGATTATACATATTATTATTTGGAAATTCCTGAGATAATTTACCTACTGTTTCAAAAATATTGGAACATCTACCTGAAATGTTACATAGAGGTAAGAATAACAAAATAACAACAAAGAAACAATTCAAAACAATGCTACCATCATAAAAAAGCGGTTAATTTCTTTTGTTCTGCTTGTGAAAATAATTCTGGGTTGTGTTTGGGCGAGTGTTTTAAGGATAAACCACAAACAAAGAAATGATTTTTTTGTGATGTAAATGTTATAAATATTTATTACTTTTGTATTATTTTCTAATTTTTATTCATGATTTATCTTCTATTTTTTATTCAGAAATTTAAACTAATATTTTTATATTCATTTCGTATTTTTCAAATAAATGTTGTTTTTCACTTTATGTTTTTTTTTTATATTTACGACACACATGGTGTGTCATAGGTCCTTCGTTATATGAAAATGGCGACGAGTCAATGATATATATGGTATGTCATCATCTGATTTGTAAAAAAAATATACAATGTTAATTTCTCACCATCAATCATTTTTTCTTTTCTAAATTTTCAATATAAACAAAAAAAATTGGCTCCTGTGATCATTTTTTTAAGAAATCTTTGGTCTCGAATGAGTTAAGTAAAACACTTATTTGAATAAGTTACTCTTCATTTACAACAAAAATTACTTCTCAATCCACAATATAGATTTAATACTACGGTAAAAATTAATTTTCGTCAACGAATTTTTTACTCACACCACAAACTAATAAAAAATTCTGAACAAAAATTGTTTAATAATTGATTATTATTTTCAATTTTTGCTTATGAGCAGACCAATTTATATACTCTAGCTTTGTTTGGATGGATGTCGTCCTCAAAATGCATATACACAACGAATAAAAATTGTTAATAATCAATTACAAATATTTGTGTTGGGGTTGGGGAATGTACTTCTCGTGGATTAAATTGTATATTTATTAGTTTTAAATGATCCTTATTCTATTTTAATAGTAAATACTTAACTTTTTACTAATAAAATATTTTTCTGTATCTTGGTGCTCTAAGAATAATATATATATATATATATATATATATATATATATATATATATATAGTGTATGTATGTAGTGTCCTATTTATAATGTACGTATGTATGTATGTATGTATGTACATGTAAGAAATATTCTTTTTAGAAAACAAAACAAAATAAATAACCGTTTTTTTCGAGTTACTGTTTGGTAAATATAAATATTAACTTTTTGGTGAAATTACTTTTTAATCACAACAGTTGTTACCTTGTATATAATATTTTTTAAAATATTTTATGAAAATGTGATAAAAAACAATTTGCTATATATGAATTTGAGTCACAAAGTTATAAGGTTTTTAAGTGTTAGAATGAGCTTTTATTTTATAATAATTTGATATATTTTATTAATTTTATGTTCCATATAAAAAAAATCAGTTGACAAACAAATCAAATTTCATTTTAGAAAATACATAATCACATTATTCTCTCCATTTTTATGATTATATTTTTTATCCCTATAATCTTTAAACAAAGTGTATTTTTAAATACTTTTAAACTGGAGTAGCATAACACGATTTTCTTAAAAAAGCCGAATATTCGTTTAAAAAACTTACCATGTAAAAATTGCGAATTTACAAGAAGCAAACTTACCTGAAACAGAAAAAAATAATTATTAAAATTACTTGTCAACAATTGAAATAATTAATTCATTTTTATAACTATATTATAAAATATTATCGTTTAAAAAAATATTGCACCTTAGTAAAAAAATAATAATATACTTATTAAAAAGCTTCAGTTACCTCTTACAATATTAAAAATTATATTTTTAGGAACTATCAGTTTGTTTGAAATTTTATAAAGGATAACCTTTTGTTTAAGGTAAATAATTTATTAATAAATAAAGTAATT
>CM068320.1:5465000-5480000 GCA_034766995.1 Acanthacorydalis orientalis | reverse complement strand
TATATATATATATATATATATATATATATATATAAATAAGTAATTAAAAACTATTCCATTTTTAATTAAAGAAGATAAAAAGGAATGAATATTTTCAAAAAGTACCATTAATACTTAATCTACTTCAATATAGCTGCATCTGAAAGTTATTGTTGAAAATGTTCTCATTTACAATAAAGTAGGTCAAATACAATTGTAATTTGCGGAAAATAATTTCATAAAACAGATGTATAACCAGCAAGTGATGACAAACAGGATAAATATATTTGTGCCAGATATTGTCGACAAATATCAAAGGATTAACTGGATTATTCAATAAAGTAATTTATAAAAAATAGTATTTAATTTCAGTGAAAGAAATAGAATACAATTTGAAAGTGAAATACCCTTTATAATAATAACAATATATATATATATATATATATATATATATATATATATATATATATATATATATATATATATATATATTGAGTGTAAGCGAACGTTCTTTTGCATTTTGTTTGTAAAAAGAAAATTTTTATTTTTTTTTTCACAATCTTAATATATAAGTTTCTACTGCTATTTAAACAGACTGCCATACATCTGATAATTGATTAATAAATGTTGTCTTTAGAAGCAAAGAATTCATCTGCTGCCATATTTAGAACCTGAAAGTTAACATATTCTATCTCGATTAAAAAATATGTGCGCGGACTTGAATAAGTGAAAATCGAATGGTGCAGTGTCTGATAAATATGTATAATGATAAATATAAAATGTTGACAATACAAGAGAATAATTTAAAGATTTAAATCACCTATTTATATCGATGCTCATTTTTTTTTTATAATTTCGGTAGTCAAATCTTTGAAAATCGAACTCAACAATTTGTAGCTATTAATTCTGAATACTTCTTTAATGTTTTCAACAGAACCTCAACTAAGAAGTATTCGAATACATTTTTTGTTTTAAAAAATATTAAGAAACATGCTTTTTTTTAAAAAAAATTGAAATAAAATTAAATTTTGTTTTCATAAAAATGGGATTCATTTACAAAGTACAAAGCAAAACTATGTAAACAATAGTGGCTGAAATATGTTCAGTTCATTATATGAAATAAGAGTATAACTAAACGTTTACTAAATCGTACTGTGTTCAATCAAAATAATAAGCATGTATATATATATATATATATATATATATATATATATATATATATATATATCAGTAATATGAAAAATATCAAAATTAATATTATCATAATTACGTCCATAAAATGAAATAATGCTGTATCATTAATTAAATTTTATAATTAATAGTAATAAAATAATTTTAAATATACACGATTTTATCGTATATAACAGATATAATGATTTTGTATCATGGTATATAATATAATTTTATTAAATATATAAAATATATTCAACTTCTCCAAAAGTGCTGGGTCGTATTGACCAGTAATTGTTTTTCTCTTTTGAAGATAATCGATCAAGAGAATACCTTCCGTATCCCAGAACTGATGCCATCAACTTTGCAACTGAATGAACAGTCTTTATTTTCTTCGGAATCGTTTCTCCGTATTCAATCCCCTGTTTTGATTGCGTTTTCGATTATGGTGTATAATACTAAATCTAAGTTTGATACATGGTCACAAAATTCTGTATGAAATCCGTTGGATTGTTCTTAAACAGGTTCAAGAATTCGGCTGATATTCGTGTAAGAATTAGTTTATGCTTTGCAGTAAGAAAACGCAACATCCATCTTGCGGAAATTTAGTACAAAAAGTAATTCATTATGCAAAATGAAATACGTTCGCCATGTTGAGAGTTCTATGACATCTACTATCTTACTCATTTTCACTCGCCGGTCAGACAAAATCATATCATAGATTTTATCGATGATTTCTGGTGTGACAGATGTTCTCAGGCCTCCTGAGCCCGGTGCAATTTCGATGCTCGTTCTGCGACGTATAAATTTATTCATCCAAAGTTGAACGGTTTCGTAGGAAGGACAAAATTCTCCCAATGAATGAAATATCCTCTCGTGGGTTTCCTTCGCTGTTTTTCTTTTCAAAAAATGCAACTGAATCACACCTTGTACTTTCGCACTAAACACTTTTGTTGAAACAACTATCAAACAAAGAATTAATAGAGGAACGACTTGCAACTTCATATGCGTTACTAAAATGGGTGCAACTATATGACAACATATACAGATTTTCCCTCTCTTTCAGCGAGTACATGAACCAAGTTACTCTTTAAACCACTCTCATATATATATATATATATATATATATATATATATATATATACATATATATAGTACTGAAGATTTATTTTTGTGTTAAAACAAGCGAACCTTTATTTCATAGAAAATTGTTACTATTATAGTAATGCTGACATTATGAACAAGATTATAGAGAATTTATTTAACAGAGCTTTTATTATCCAAATGCATATATTATTGTACGCATATAATAAGTATGAAAAACTTTCAGTACTAAAAATTAATGAATACACAACTTAATTCTTATTTACATAAATTAGAATGCACGTTTATAAAATATATAAAACTAATTAGAGTCAGAGTTTTGTTAAATTTTATTTAATATAAATTACAAATAAGTTAACTGTATGATATACAATATTGTCAATATATTCATTATCATATTTTGCTTTATTTTGAAAAGAAGTTTGTTTTTGTTATCATTTTATATCATGCACGCACAAACATACACATACACACATATACATATACATGTAAGAAACATTATTTTCAATTGAAACCAAACTACCCAAGTTAAACGAAACGAATAAATATATTTTTTTAAAAAATAAAATAAATATAGATTTTAAAATATACATGTAAGCTAATCAAAACAAATAACATTAATTTTATGTCCTATTGCTTTAAATATTGTTTTTATTCCATTGTATTTTCAAATTTGGACAATTCTCGTATGTTTATTTTAATATATTGTGTTTAATTTTCCATGAAGAGAATTTCAATATGTATAAAATATATTTTAACTATTATTAATAAACTACTTTTTTAATTAATTTAAATTATTTCAATTTTTGTTAGTTTAATTGTCTTAAATATATTACACATTTAGTAAACTAAAAATATTTTACGGTTCATTTGTTGAACTGAATCTAATTAAATGCTACACCGTTGCTGTTATTTATGATACTATGTGTATATTCAAGTACAAGCAACGAAAGATAAATATATAGCTAAGAAAAATACATTAAAATAAACAAACAGTAACAACATTATGACATTTATGTACTTTTTCTTCCAATTATTGATTGGTATATAATTTTGTTAACTGTTTCAAGACACGAAACTTAGAAAAATAAATAAAATAAAACAAAATTCTAAAATAGAACGTAATGTAATTTTGAAAAAAGTCATATCTACCTTAGTAAAAAATAAGTAGTTTTTCGTTAAAAACAAATTTCTAAAAGTACAACTGTTGATATTAAATGTCACAGTGTAAAATACGATTAATATATTTAGATTTCTTTAATTTAGATTTGTCAATGACAAGATCTAATAATTAATTTTGCATAAAAAATTAATACAAAAAATATATTTAAATAATGTTTTGATATCATGAACGAAAACTGGATAAAATAAGAAAAATGAAACATAAGAACTCAAATCGAAAATAAAACAAGGTATCAATTTTTTGAGTACATAGAACGTACATACACGTCGTCTGTTTTATATTGTATGCAGGTTAGCATAAAGTCTATATCTCGATTCTGTGCAATCAGGAAGTGGAACTATTTCGTGCTCCAATTTTTCGTACCAAAAGGATTAATAGTGAATTAACACGACAGTATATACGTATCACACCAAAAACACTATGTGTAAATTAAAAGAAAGATACTATTGGTTTGGAACAAAAGTTTGTAGCGTTTTCCTATAGATGTCATTAATAGCAGTTTCGCGCGCAGCTCGATTATATGACATTATTCCATATATTTTAATTTGACAGATGACATTTCGATGTTCCTTTCTTTGCAATTTTTGTGCAATTTTTTGAATTTGAAGCCTGTCAAATTTAAAATTGAATTTGGAGGAATAGAAGGTGCATTTTGGTTATTTGATGCTGTTTTATTTTCGGAGAGAAAAAAACGCTGCAAAGACAGCAAAAAAGACATTCGCTGTTTATGGAAAAGGTGCCGTAGCTGGTAGTACTGTCCGAAATAGGTTCACTCGATTCAGAAATGTAAAATTCGACTTAGAGGATAGAGAGCACTCCTGTAGACCTGCAGTTGTTAATAATGACAAAATTGCAACGCTTATTGAAAATAATCAACGTTACACGACACGAAACATCGCAGAGATAATGCGTGTGTTTTATATGAGTATTGTAAAATATTTGGACACACTTGGACATGTGAATCGTTACGATGTTTGGGTGCCTCATAATTTAACTGAATGATAATGGAAAGCATTTCCATCAGTGATTCGCTCCTTAAAAGAAACCAAAACGAACAGTTTCTGAAACGATTAATCGCGAGCGATGATAAATAGATCGACTTCAACAAAGCGCATTGAAAAAGGTCTTGAAGAAAACGAAATGAGTCTCAGTTAGCCACTCCAAAAGTGTGTTTTCATCCGAAGAAGGTGTTGTATGTTTCGTGGAAAAGAAAATGCGTCGTGTATTATAAGTTTCTCCCAAATAATCATATGATAAATTCGGAGAAGTATTGTGCACAGTTGGACCAATTAAAGGTTGCAATCGTTCAGAATTGGCCAATCGTGAGGGTATCGTTTTCCACCAAGACAAAGCTAGAACTCACTTTTGCAGATCCTTCAGAAATTAGTGCAGTTTGGCTGAGTCGTCCTTTCTCACACATAATATTCACCTGATGTTGCACCTTGAGATTACCATTTGTTCCAGTTCCAACAGAATTCCCTTAATGGAAAAACTTCTCTTCCATGGAAGCCTGGAGAAACCACCTAGATCAATTCATCTTCCAGAAAGATGCCAAGTTCTGTGAGGATGGAATTATGAAACTATGTGAAAGATGGAGAAAGGTGGTGGATCAAAATACCATATATGTATTAGAATAAATATATGTACAAATAAGTGAAAACTGCTTTTGAATTTCACCTAAAAACGCTACGAACTTTTGTTACAATCAATATTTATATGTTCTATACATTTTATCAATGTAAAATAAATATGTATGACTTTAAAATGTTGATATCGTTCACTCTTTATGGTAGTCAGTATTTATGTCGAAGATAAATCAGCAGTAAATATTTTAAAATTACCATAATTAGAACAGATTACATAATCGCACATTTGTTACAGATAGTAGTGCCTATATTCATAAGTAGAGAATATTATTAACCCTCATTCGTAGTGCTTCTTTATGAAATAAATTTTGAAAAATATATTAAAATTTGTCTTCAAGCTTTATTGTAATGAAACGTTAGTAGATAATAAATATATCGTATTTTCTAACATAATTGATTTTATCCTTATACTGTACCAAAAAATGTTCATAAAATTTTGTATATGAACACATACTATATATATATATATATATATATATATGTGTGTGTGTATATATATATATATATAAATTTTAATATGTATATAAGAAAAATAAATACACAAATTTTCTCATAACGTAATGCTTTTCATAATTTAAAGCAGCCATACAGATTTTCAATAAATTGAAAGTACAAATATTAAGTGAAACGAGGTGAAAAAAAAATAAATTAACTGAATCGTATTTCTATTATACTTTTGGAGAACTATATTATAAAGAGATAAATTCTACTACTATAATTACTATAAAAGAAGTTTTTCATGTTTAATACTCTCATTAAGTGATGAGAAATCATTTGCCGTTCAAATGTGTTTTGATATCCAGTGAAGTGTATATTTAATTAAAGTGAACTAAGGTCGTCAATTTTTTTTCATTGTGTTTTTCTACGTGAAATTTAACAATAATATAGAAATTCAAATTGGAATTTGAATAATAATAATTAAAAAGTATGTTATTTTCTATTGTCTAGAAAAAAATACGTCACCAATACCCACACAACTTTTTTAATTCGCAGTTAACCAGACAAGTTACAAATAGAAAACGAGAATTATTGTAGTTCAATTTTAAAATATTTTAAAATTACATAATCGTAAATATATTGGTATTTTTCTTCGTAAAAAAAATAAATAGCAAAGTAATCGAAAAAAATCGAAATTTACGATTCATGTCTATTCAGCAAATATATAATGATCTACAAATATTCAGAACGTTAAACGTTCAAATAATAAAGTTGAAATAAAGACCGTACAAATGAATCCTTGTTGTGGTCAGTATTTTATGTGAGCTTTTATGAGTCGTAAATGTTTTATATACTTTTTTCCTGAATTATTTTAAGAAAACGTAAAAGATTTGACTACGGAAGTATTCAGTAAAAAATAAAGTTTGCAGTATATTTACAAACCAGCTATATTTTTCTTTCAAAGGAAAATATACTTAAAATATAGAACCCTAAAAAATTAGTAAAAATAATAGTTAGTGAAAGTACAATTACTTATACTGAAATATTGTATTTTATCTTTTTCATAAAAACATTGAACAACAAATTAAAATGAAAATTTTTTTATACCTAAAAATATAATTTGTGAAAAAATACAGCCTCGCGTTTATTGCACTAGATAAGGTAATGTAAAAAAAATACGACATCAATCTCTAAGCAATTATATAGAATATTATTTTATATTAAGTATTATTTCACTATCTTTTCATTCTTAATTGTTATTTTTGGTATATATTTTGCATAACAATAGTATTATTGTAAAAATGTATGACTTTAATCATACATTTTCAAAATTCATCAGCTTTCTATTTCATATGAGTCTGGATATCATGATACATATTATTATAAATATAATATATTTTTATTTTACAAATATATATTAATACATATAAGTACAATTTATATTTCACTTCATCTGAACTTAAACAGAAAAACTAATACATACAATCTAAATGGAGTTAGTAAACAAATATGTAATACAAGTATACAAGTCAAATGAGTTGAACATTTACAGGTAGACAAACATATGATATGTACTTTATTAAATATAATAAAATGGTTTAATATTTGTTAAAAGTAACTTAGAAATGAAATCGAATATTAAATAAAGAAAATTCAAAGTAAAAGGATAAAATAAAGTATTCCAGGAAACATAAAGTATATAAAAATAAAAATTAAGTATTAAATGGATAAATATAACAAGCGGTGCTATATATTATATCTAAAATTATAAACCAGAGCTCAACTAAAACGTATATAAATGTCTATAAAACAGAATTAATATTAGTTACCTAAAATCTATCTGAAGATGACACATGTGTCGAAACTACTAGCGGGAAAACAAACTTAAGTGATCCAAAAAGAGAAAGACTACCAGGAGAACTTAATTTTTTTAAACTTATTATTGATAATTTTTTATATAAAGATTAAGTATAGCTGTGAACATTTATTTTCAGAATTTATCAACATTCTACTTCATGAAAGACTTGATAAGTACAAAACATGTGTTTCGTCAATGAATGATATATTAAATAAGTAGAGTATTTAGAAATAACTAAGTAATCTATTCTTCTTATTGAAATGTATATAAAAAGAAGTGTTTTACCAATTAAAAAATGCATATATCTAGTTCTTAATATCCGGATCGTAAAAAAATAAAGCTAGTAAATCAAAATATAACGGAAAAAAATATAGGAATATTTTATGAATACTCAAGGATGCATTTGAGATACAAATTCAAACAAAAGTATACAAAATTCGAAATTGAAGAATATATTTAAAATATAAATATACAATAATAACAGAAGTTATAAATAAACTATCGCTTTGTATAACTGGGGCCCTAAATTCGAATTTAGAAATATATTTTTTCAATTCTTACATCCATTTCGACGAAATTTATAAATATTATTATTTATCCGTGCATAATCTTTAAATGTAAAAATACTGTGATTCAATTAATAAAATGTATAATTTTCAGTTTATACGACATCGTTTATTCGTAAAAATTAACAACTAATGTTTAAAAATGAATAAGAAATTATATATATATATATATATTATCTTTACAAAATAATTTTTACTATTATTTTTATCGAAGTGTTAAAAAGATAACACATTAATGTTCAACTGTGGTTCGAATGTGAAAATTCGCTGACTTCAACTTGACAAAATATAGATTTTTAAATTTAAGTAACGTTATATATTGCTAAAAATTATTAAATTGGTAGAATAATTGCGGCTTACGACATTCAAGTTCATATACATTTTTTAATTTAAGTGCTATTAAGTGGTTCGGAACTGTTGGATGACTAACGCCTAACATTTGTGGAAGCTTTTAACTCGTTGTGCGTAGTTCTAATTCAACTAACGCCTTCAGTTGGTCGTTATGAACTGAAGAACGACGCCCGTAACCTTCAAGGCTCCTCAAGGCCCTCGTTCCCATCACAAAGTTTTT
Organism: Acanthacorydalis orientalis; assembly: GCA_034766995.1. NCBI lineage: Eukaryota > Metazoa > Arthropoda > Insecta > Megaloptera > Corydalidae > Acanthacorydalis > Acanthacorydalis orientalis. Next base: position 5,471,485 of record CM068320.1, on the reverse strand, counting down.
GGAACTATCATTTCACCGTACGTTCCTTAATAGTACCCACACCTAAAGTATATTCTAGCTTACGAGCAGTTTTTGCTACTTTACCACCCGTTTTGAACTAATTAAAAATTCTTTTCAATTTTTAATTCAATATCTTAATTTCAAGCTAAATTGATAATAAAATCAAAGTTGATGTTACCAAAATACAGACCGAAAAATGTATTTTAAAATAATATTAACATAAACACAATGAAATGAAAATTTCACTGAAAAAAATAAGGTTAGATTTCATAAAACAAAAACCGCAATTATTTTCCTACTAACTTAATAGTGAATGGCAACCTAACAATAATAATAATAAACAATTAATATTAATACATGTGTTTTTAAAATTACAACTAGTTTTAATATTTTCTATATTTAACATATTTTTTAAGTGATAAATATAATACTACTATAATATTCATTAAATGACAGATTTTTTATTCTGTAAAGAAATAAATTATAAGACAATATAACAAAATAGAATGATGGAAATTTTTATTCACACAGAAATCTGTATAATGTATCCGAATATATAGCAATTTGTAACATTTTCGAAATTGATTATTTCAATTTTAATAATTGATCACAGTCTACTATAGTAAAATACACCAAATTTCTATAAATTAATATCATATATCGAAAACGGCATAAAAAATCTTAATAAAATTTTACATGCATTTTTTTAATAAGATCCACAAAAAAATTAAAAAAACTATTTCAAAAATGTTTAATGTTATATTCGGCAATATGATATTCTCGTATAAAAATATATGTATAAATAACAGAATATTCAAATTAAACTTTCTTTTCAATAGTTCTAGGAGTCAATTTGAATTTGAAATATGGTTTCAGAATAAATAAACAACATCAATTTGCAAAAAAAAATTACATTTATCTCATACAATCTTACTAAACTAAAATTTATTTTTGTAAATTACCAAGGGATTCTGCTTCTTACTCGCTACGCTCTCTGACACCCAGAGGCTCCGCCCTCTGCTCACTTTCCTCGTATTTCATATATTTATTAAATATCGTAATATATATACACACATATATATATATATATATATATATATATATATATATATAAATAGATAGATACAAATATATATATATATATATATATATATATATATATATATATATATATATGTTGGTATGTCTATATAATCATTCTCTCAGATATATTGCAACATACTTTATAATAATGTGTATACATATATACATATATATGTTATTATGTCTATATAATCACTCTCGCAGTAATATTGCAACGTAGTTATTTTATACAGTTGCATGTTTCATTGTAATCGTCATAATACCAATTTAAACAATTTTTTCGTGAAAATGTCGTGTATCTTCGAATGTTACTCTTAATAATAATTTATTACAAAATCTCTATACGTTTTCTTAAAAATTTTTGTCAATTTTTTGAAAATTACGGAATATTTATCTGCATGGAAAAAGATAAAATAATATTAGAAAAAAAATGATGCGAAAATCCAAGCATCATTCGCACACACAGAATTTCAAGCAACCAAACTTTTTCAAAAGGGTTAGAAGTGGTGTTTACAATATTCTGAGTGCCTCGTTAATTTATCTTATGGTGTCATCCTACTAATTATGTTTAATGTTACGATTTAGATTTTATCAACCGTAAAGGGTCTTCTAAACCCGAGAATCTTCCAAATGGAAATTTTCGGTTCAAAACTTTGCAAACTGTTCGATTATTTGCAACATCTAACATATATTGCATAACTCCTTTTCCCAAAAATAGTAGAATCTAAGGTAGCGAATATTCGAAAAAATATAATTTCAGGTTTAAGAATGAAGCTAAATATGCAAATTTTTTCCAACCGTACGCATTGAAAAGATAGAATGAATTTTTATTTTAACCAAGTGTATAATAATCAAAGAAAATAAATCTACTAAAGAAAAAAAATGGCACTTGAAGACCTAATTATAAATTTAACTTTAATTAATTTTTAATTTATATCTTGTAAATAAAACAATTTTCTGAGAATCCACAGTAAAGTTGATTTATCATCCTGTTACTGGATTAAATACTGCTTATTAATTTATTAGATCTTATAATTTTCTGAACTAACTTTAAATGAATAATCACTTTTTTTAGAAAATGGGAGGTCTTCCTTTTTTGATAACGTTTCTCATAACTTATAAAAGAATTAAATTAATAAAATTGATGTTAAACCAATCACCCTCTTCATTTAAAAGTAATTTTTATTCATATAATTTGTTTAAAATTATATTATCAATGATTGAAATATTTTACTTTATTTATATATAGAGAGCTAAACAAAATTATACATTTTAAAATATTATTTCCCGAATAGAAAGTATGAAATAGAATATTTGAAAAATAATAAAAGAGTTATTTTTTTAATATTTATATAGAAAAATATTTTCAATGCAATTTTCAGTAAACATGAAATGTTTACAATATATTTGTTTAGATATTGAAACAATTTTGTTTTCTATCCGATCGAAAAAATATTTTTACGTAAGATAAATCAAATTATTTACTTAAAAGATTGTAGCCAGTAAAGGTCAATCTAATTTATTATCCTCGGCTGTGTCACCTCTTGTAAGGTAACGTGTGTAGACAAGGTCAATAAATATAAATTCTTAAAGGCAGTTTACTCATTCCAGTCCATAGTAGATGAGAAAGCACAAGTCAGTTGAAAATGTAAGATTGGATAAAAAAGGTCAATATGTTCTCAGCCATTGACAGATACCATTACACTACAATACAAAAGAAAAACAAACAAATTTAAACAGAAAACATGTTATTTTATAGTTTTTGTTCGATTTTTCTTGTACCTAAGTGAGTGCCTAAGATACCAATAAGAAAACACTGAAAAACTTTATATATATTTCAATATGACGTAAACATTTACATGTATAATATACGTCCGCATATACATACATACATATATATATATATATATATATATATATATATTTAAATATATGTATATACCCACACAGGTACAAATCAACCTCTATAAAACGTTATGCATATCTAGAATAAATGTTGAAAATATATTGCAACTTTAGAAATTCAACCGTTGAAGATTTATTTTTTTTGTTATATGTCTTACTGTCTATATTTACCTTTGTGACAGATAAGCTAATTATTGATTTATATTTTAGCAAAAGTAAATAAATAAATTGGAGATATATTTGACACAGTATTAAAATATGAAGTTGACGACAATTTATGATAAAATATAAGAAAACACTACTAAACTATTTCAACGTACATTTCGATTTCAGTTTCAGTTTCAGTTTTCATTTCAATACATATACATATGTGTATATATATATATATATATATATATATATATATATATATATACTGATATATAGAGTAGAATGATATCTAAATATTAATAATCTTAAACACTTACTATACATACGAATACTATATATCAGAGATGAATTTGAAAAGTGGATGAATAATGTATACAGGGACATTATGGGAATATTTCAGAAGTTTATTTGTTAAAGACACTTAGATGAAGCTTATATTTGAGGAGGAGAGCTCTTTGAGAATTTACTCTAAATTTATTAAACGCTCTGCACTTGTATACTGAAGAATTATGTATCTAAATTAGTTTAAAATTACTTACGTAACATTCTAGTAGATCATATAATATTTAATTAATAATGATTAGTTTAATCTCTTGTGTCATTTGAAGAGCTCATTCCGATTATGAGCCTGAAAATGCTTCAAGTCAAAAATAGTTGAAGCAGATAAATTCTTGTGAAACAATGAATAAGATGACTAACCAATAAAAATTATTTTTTATTAAATTTTTAGTGTCAAAAATGGTTTGCCCTTTGTAAAAATAATCGAATATTATTTTTCAATACATACAAAATATCAATAACAAGGGACAATGTTATTAATTATTTACTAATTATCTGTTGAATTAATCGGTTGCAAAGAGATATTAATTATAAAACGTTGAAAAGTTATCAAATGTTCAAATTATATAAAATTTATAATTAAATTATATTTCAATTAGTGAGTGTTTAAATTTACAAGTAAAATAACAATAAAATTTAGGCTTTAATACTTGTTATGTCTGCACATCTTACATTACATGGGTCGTTTGATAAGTATGATAAAAAAGCTAGTTAAGCACTGTTTTCTGGAATAAAACGATTTTATTTCTCAACATATTTCTATTGTGGATTACACACTTGATCCAGTGAGTCTGCAAAATATACATAGACCGCGGCGATTATTTCCAAATTTGACGAGAATTTCCTCCTACCGAGCCAAATTTTAAAGTTGGGAAAGAGCAAGAAGTCGCATATAGTCAAGTCCGGAGAGTAAGGTGGATGAGAAATTAATTCGAAGCCTAATTCGTGCACACTTGCTTTTGAGACACTCGATGTGTGGGACAGCGCGTTGTCCTGGTGAAAAAGCACTTTTTTAAGCACCAATCATGGATGATTTTGCTTCAGCTCTTCTTTCAAATGGTCCAATATTATTGCATAATAGGCTCATATTATCATTTTTCTCTTCATTATGTAGTCAATCGGAGTGATTTCTTGAGAATCTCAAAAAACAGTGGCCATCGCCTTTCCAGATTATAAAACGGTCTTCGCCTTCTTCAGCGCACTTTCACTAGTTGTTGTTCACTGCTTCGACTCAGGTGAGTAATTCTAGATCCATGTTTCATCTATGATGACAAATCGACGAAAAAGGCTTACTCGTTTTTTTCAATTTTTGCGGCACGTGCTACAATTCTCGCTTCAAACATCTACAGAATGTGAATAACACGTCGCTTCTGGCTGAAATTTCGCTTATGGTAGTTTGAAAAATGACACCTGATAGACGTGATGTAACCATACGAATGTTACCACCACATTAAAGGAATTTAGCAAATTTGTCAAACGACCCTCACATTTAAATGAAAAAAATATTTATTGATGACAATATTTTTAACAAATATAAAAAAATAGTTCAAGTAATGTTTAGTTGATTTCTCTAATTACATTTTGAACGAAATATACATCAGTACTATTAACTTAGACAACATGTTTAGTGCATAATTGACAAACGAAGCAATTATTCAAAGTTGCAATAGTCTTTACAACATTGATTAACAAGTTGCTACTGGAATCATTGAATATCGACACAATTGTCTTATTGACTTACGAGTATTCTCTTCAATTTATCTGTGAACATCACGCACAGTTTTCCCTTGAGATGTATGTGTCTTTACAAATAAAAAGCAAAGTTTGTGCCGCACTGATGTTTAGTATTCATTTTGTCATTAGTTTTTTGCATTCTTTTCTAATAAGTATTTAACTTGTTTACTATTTACTTTTAATTATTTAAGCATATATATATATATATATATATATATATACGAAATATTCATGAGACTAAATTAATAACTACACAAATAAATATAAGTTTTTATATAAAAAAATTAACCATTTTTTTAATAAAAATCATTAGGCAATAGTTAAATAAAAAATGAATATTCCATAAATGTAAAAAATCTGTAAATTTTTATATTAGTGATTTACTTATTATGGAATGCTAAGTATTGTCTCTTAAGTCATGTAAATAAGCTTTGGAGACAAAAATTATTTGCAATTTGGCTTCTAACAATACCGGAATAAGATTTGAGATTTATTGAGTTTTTAGTATTTATGGTAAAAAGATGTCGATGGATCAAATGTATATTTGTTATTTATTATTGTCCATTAAATGAGTTGAAAAAAAATAATTGTACCACAAATAATTTTATTGAAATATTTACAGTGTGTATAGTAAAGATGCTATTAAATAAAAAAAATGTAATCATTGAAATTGATTCTCATTATGTGTGGCTACAGTAACCAACTAGGACTGAACCGAAAAAATGTCAGACCGTGTGTTTACGTTGAAGTATTTTAAAAAGACGTAAAATTTCCTTAAAAATCGCTTTTTTCTTCTATATGTCACCATTTTGTTGATAATGATTTTTTATTTCCCGTAGTTAATGTAATAACGGACTCTTTTTGGATTAGAAAAATCATTGGTTTTCTATACCAGCTCAATTAGTCTGGGAAATTTTCCACACCAACGTGGATGTATATGGAATTTATCAGACTGTATTTACCTGCGGATATCAGCGCAAATATTTAACATATCAAAAAAATAGATGTAAAATTTTATTTAAACATAGTTTGATAAATTTGAACCCCTCTTGTAATTTAATTTTTTCTTTTTTCAAAAAAATTATTGAAAAATGGCCACTTTTTGACCTCTAGACCGAGCAGGGCCCTTAAACAAAATACATAAACATTGATTAGATTTTACTAATGGAAACCAACCGAACTCTCGCATTTAGTGAATAAGTAATATTCAGTTTATTTTAATACATTTTTGGTCGAGATTATTGTACTTAAATTATGAAAATTAATATTGGAAA
>CM068320.1:5435000-5460000 GCA_034766995.1 Acanthacorydalis orientalis | reverse complement strand
TGATTTCCGAAAGCTATAAAAAGTATAAAATATGATGCTCACCTAAACCTTATACGTTACACGTAACTGTTATATATTGTAACACAAAATTGCAAAATAAGGTACAAAAATTCCAAAATTTATTGTGCAGAATTGTTGTGGTGACATAATAAGAATTCTAGAGATATCTGTTTCTCTAAAATTCTTATTTTGTCTCCACAGCAATTCTGTACAAAGATTTTTTGAATTTTCTTACGTTATTACATAAGAAATTAGTCCTCAATTCGCTGTCTGTAATTCAGTTCTATTAGGTTGGTAGCAAAGTAATTAAGGTCTTTGTTTTCTGAATTTTTACCTTAATTTTTTCAATGGAAATGTCTTTTCTTCGTGCCGAAAAGTTCAATGAGAGAAACACAGTCAGATTTTAAGGATTTACTTAATGTTTAATACAGGATTTTATATTTATTATTATTGTTTGTAAATATTATGTATATAAATATAAATATAATTATATATATATATATATATACATATATATATATATATATATATATATATATATATATATATATAGTACTTTATATGATAAAATATATTTAAACACATTTTGCTATCGAAAAATATTATTTCTTTTTTTACATTCATTTAAAATAAAAAAATATAATTACTTCATATCAACTGGTTGAAAATTAAGTGAGCCTGTTTAATTCAGCAATTTTCTTATTTTGTTTAATATTAATGATGCCTAGTCATTGTCCCTAAACTGGTAGGAAAATAATTGCGATTTTTGTTTTCTGGATTTTAACCTCATTTATTTCAAAAAAAGTGCCATTTTATTGTGTTCACATTAATATAATTTTCAAGTGTATTTTTCGGTCTGAATTATGGTAACATCGACTTTGGTTTTATTATTAATTTTGCTTCAAATTGGTCTACTGAATTAAAGATGGAAAAGAAACAAATAAGATCATTTTTATGAGTTCAGAACTGACGGCGAAACAGCAAAAAAATGCTCGTAAACTAAACGATATTTGTAATTGTGGTTCCAAAAATTTCGTGGTGGGAACGACAGTCTTGAAGATGAAGAAGGTAGCGATCGTCCTTCAATTCATATCGACCAACTGAAGGCGTTAGTTGAATCAGAATCACGCATAACATTTCGAGAGCTTGCACAAAAGTTTGGGGTTAGTCAACCACCAGTTCTAGACTACTTAAAGTATAAAATTATTAAAAATTTATATGAATCTGAAGGTCATATACCATCATTATTTTTCAACTAACCTAATATTTAATAAAAGAATTACCATTCTATAATACCCACCCAATTAGTACAGTTGCCTATTATATGAGTAACTTCTTTCCAAATATCAGATGAGTACTTAAAAGAATTCAATTTTAAGAAAAATATTGTTAGTAAAAGATTTGGAACCAAAAACATCGAAAAATCTAAACAACATAATCAGCATTACTCTCCATTTTTGTAACAGAGGTATCATTGATTACAACAATGTTAACTTAAAAGCATCTGCTTTAAATAGTACCCATAATATTTTTTTTATTTGATAAATAAGTTATATATACAGTCGTATTTTTTAAATTGAATCACATATATATATATATATATATATATATATATATATATATATATATATATATATTAAATTATTGAAAATTAGAATTATTCTTCATGATATTTTATTTGCAAAAAATATTAACAAAAACTTACATGAATTTCAAAACAATTATAATAAAATATATTTTTACTTTCTTTTTCTATCTTACTGATTTTTCCCTTTTTCTCTTAAAAGTTACACCTTATTGAATAATAGCATATAATAACTTAAAGAACCATTAATTTTTCGTGTTGATATGCAAAATACGAGATTAGAAAAATTACAAACATTAAATGAGTACAAATGTAAACTATGTTGGGAAAATATTTAAATATTTTTCAAGAAAACATTCTTTTATTTCATATATATATATATATATATATATATATATATATATATATAATTTCAAATCTTTTTAAATGCAATATACTATTATCATCCATAAAATAGTATACACAGAAACAAAGTATAACATTCAAATGAAAATATATAAATTAGATTTAGGTAATAAATAATTGACAAGTTAAAATCATGTGTGAAAATTAAGCCTATAGGAGTCAAATTTAATTAATTTCCCTCTGTGCAAACAAACGAATATTAACATTCTTTGAAAGTTAAGACACTAAAAGCAATAAACATATAGTTAATTATAAAAATCAATTAGTATAATAAAAAGTATTCTCTTGTCTACCTTATACAATTATTATATATACTTACAATATTTGTCAGAGTTTATATTATCTTAAATCGTATTTAACAATCAACAATTTATAGTGTCTTTTATTAATTGTGTAATAGTACATTAAAGACTCTCTTATTTAAATGAGGAAAAATAATAAGAATTTATCTAGAAATCCATAAATAAGAATCAATTTAAATAAGAAAGAGAAGCAACAATAAATAATTAATAAATAGATAAAGTTGAATAGCACGAAAAACGTTACCACATTCATTATATTCTACAAACATAAATAAACCACAGAAATCATACTGAAGAAAGTACTTAAAACGAAATAAATTTTGCACAATCTGTAAATTAACTTCCAGAGATTTTGCAAATCCAGATAACAATGTTATTTGCTATTTAATTACTATTCTTGGCTCAAAAATGTTTCTGTAGTTGAACAATAAATAAAGTTGTGACAAGTTTCCACTCCATTTAATTAACTTCGATAGATGTAAACATTTTGTGTTGTCTACACCTTGATTTACTGGAATGTACGGAAATCATGTAAAGTATTTGCTTTATAGATTACGATATTTTAACACAACTTTGTTTTGAGGAATATAGGTTCCATGAGCATAGAAATAAACTTGCTGATATTTGAACAGTTTTCAAATTAATTTGACATTTATTCGTACAAATATGAAATGTTAGTTTCCTTAATACGCGTCTTATTTATTCATGTGTAAAAAAGGTTATATATATAATGTATATATATATATATATATGTATAATGTATATATATATATATATATATATTTATATATATATATATATATATATATATATATATATATATGTATATTTATATATGTATATATATGTATATGTATATTTATATATGTATATATATATATATATATTTATATATATATATATATATATATATATATATATATATATATATATATATATATATATATATATATATATATATATATATATATATATATATATATATATATATATATATATAAAGTATATGCAAGGATACTATCTTTAAATAAGAAAACTAAATTAAATTAGGCTTTAAATTTACATAATTACTTTTACTTTTAATAAAGTATAAACTATGTTCCTTCTAATTAGTCTTTAATTGTTGATAGACACATTTATTTGTAAATTGAGGTATACAGTCACAGTATGTACGTATCTGTTATTTAAGTAGGTATATGTGATTAACATGGGTGTGTGTATATCCGTATAATGATCACTTGTGATGGTATCAACTACGAAAATAATATTTGTTGGTTGAAATAGCGACTCTGTTAACAGGATTTCACTATTTTCTAATTAAAAAGACAAAGTTGGCCAAGATTTCAATTGTAATTTTGCTTATGTACTTTTTGTATAGTAGTGAACATAAATAAATAATTAAAATCCTTTGAAATTTATTAATTTATATACTAAATTTATAAATATCAATATATGTCTATATATATATATATATATATATTTTTATATAATATGTATATACAAAATATTTTTAAACAAATTTATGTGATATTTTATTAAAAATTGAACTTATCTTTCTTTAAATCGTTAATAAAAATAAATAAAAAAATAAATCAAATTTCTTCAATTTTAGCTCAATGAATCAAAATGGTATTAAGAAAAAATTAATTATAATTAGTAATTAACGTTTTAGTAAAATAACTAAAATATTGTATTCTTTTACATTTGAATATCCAATACTTAAATTTACTTGATTTTAATTATAATATTTATTATCTTATATATTTATAAACTATATCCTCAACTAACTTTTAATGAGTAAATAATTGTAAAACATTCTTTTAAAATACAAGCTATTCACATTAATAGTTTTTAGTTCCGATGTTAAATTTCATAGTTGAATTTTTCACTTTCTCACAAACGATAGACTGGAAAATGAAAAAATAATCTATACAAGCTAAACATGTAAAAAAATATTTCTCGAAAAGGTTCCTTATTTTTTGTTTCTCGGTTATATTTATGGAATGCATAAATAAAATTTTATACATCGAAGAGATTTTAGTACTTTGGATAAATTCTCTTTCATAAATGAATTGTTCATTCATCACAACCCAAAAACATAATATTTTCTGATCATAAGTATTTTATGATATATTTTTAATATAATGATTATTAGATATATACTTCTAATATCAAATAGATTCTTTCTAGCAGATACCAGATCACAACACAAATAAATATGCGTTTTAGGGGTATTTTTAAATTTAAAAAATGTCTCTAACGTTGATTACATATTTACTACATAAAACCAATTCAATGCGATCTAATTTCAGATATTCATTTTAAGTGTTTAATACGATACGATATTTGGTAAATCTTGTACTTCAACTTAATTTTGATAAGTTGTAGTTTTTAAGTATAATAAAATATACATATTAATTACGTATTTGAACTATATTATTCAATATAGTTTTGGTACTGTGGTTAATTTCTCTCTTGCAAGTAAATTATTTACTCATATCACAAATCTTGAAAAAAAATCGAAATAAGTGTATTCAATAATTTACTATTAATGATTTTTGACTGTAGTTAATGGGCATTTCAATGGTTATTACAACATTTTCAACGCGCTGAAGAACACTCTGAGGATAATAGTATCGTTATTGAAATACACATAAGCAAAAACGAAAATGATCAAAAATCAATTATTGAACATTTTTTAATCATAAATATTATAACTGTTCATACGCAATTGGAAAACGATGAATTATTCGTTAACTTATTTAAGCAACAGCAATGTTACAGATATGTATGAATTAACAATATATTTTTTCGAATAGCTGAATTCATTCTTTTTTAAGATTTCAATAATGCAGTGTGTGAGAGTAACATATGTTTACATATATATAAATATTAATATATATATATATATATACATATTTATTTATATATATATATATATATATATATATATATATATATATATAATAAGTACAAATTATATTGTCCCTTAAAATTTTATCAATCATAACTATGTTTTAACTTAAATTATTTTCTCTTCGTATTAAGATTTGGAACTGCCGACATTTAAAAATACTATATATCTTGCCCAAACAGTTAGCATAACCCTGCAAAGCTGTAGTAAACATGATGAAGTTCGAAAAGCATCATATTAGGAATTGCATATTTTTTGCATTCCGCTTAAAAAAGAATACTGCCGAAGTCGGTGAAACGATTTGTTTAGCTTTGGAGAATGGGGTTGTAATGCACAAAACATTAAAAATCTGGTTTCAAAAGTTACCAAGCGCTGATCTTGATCTTTTCGATTGAGATTCTACAGACAACTGAAAAATGTGAAGATGAGGAGCTCGAGAAGTTGTTAAATGAAAACTCCGTTCAGACTGAATAGAAACTTGCACAATAACTTGGAGTTACTCAACAAGCAATTTCTTATTATCTTCATCATCTGAAAAAAATTCAAAAGCTACGCCAATAGATTCCAAATGTGCTAAATCGGAAGAACAAGGATAGAAGATGAATACGGCTATGTCTTCGCTTACGATTCTCGAAAGGAAGGATTTTTGGATAAACTCGTAACTGAGGATGATAAATGTGTTTGTTACTGTAGTTAAATTCACTTTCGTAAATGGATTATTTTTTCACTTCATAAGCCACACCAACATTTTTCCTATCAAATATTTCAAAAAATGGTTATAAATTATTTTTGATTGTCGCCAATACACATTTAGATGGAAAAAAAACGTCATCTTTAAAGCTCTTAGGTACAAAAAAATACGTTAATATTATGTTAAAAGGTCTGTGTATAATACTAAACATTTCAAAATAAAAACAATATATAAATAAGAGTTAACTTCTTATTTCAACAATATAGAACTATAATTTATCTACAGTACCATATTATTAGTACAAGTTGGTGCAAAAAGGACGAAGATGTTTGAAGAGTTAATATTTTTTTGTTTAAATGTTTTTTTTCTTCTTTCCGAATTTTATAAATAAAACTCCAGATATTTATCATGTAAAGGTACATAACGGAACAACGTACCTAAATAATTGAATTATATTTCGGAAATCAGTGTTCAATTATTTTGGCGAAGCGAGAATATCGTCGTTATTTTAATGTTCGAATAGGACTATCGGAGTCAATGATTAATTATTTAGTAGCACGTTTTCGACAACAAAGTGTAGTTAGTAACCATCCAGGATCAGAAAGACATCGTTTAGCTATAACTGAGCAAAATTTGACGTGTAGAAGAGAGTATTGAGGAAAGTCCTGAAACGACAAATAGAAGACGTTCAACCAAACTTCGGATATCTTCAACGTCACAAAGAGTTTTGGCCGCATTAAAAATGTCTTCATATAAAGTATAGTTTGTGCAAGAGCTAAACAAAAATACAACAGGTTATCAGCATCACCTTGATTATACAATTCGTTTTCACTAACAAACAGAAGAAAATTATCAGTTTATTTACAATGTTATTATGATAATGAAGCACATTTCCACTTAAATGCTTTCATAAAAAGATAAAACTGGAGAATATGGGCTACAGATAATCCAAGAGCCCTTCATCAGCGACAATTACACCCATTTAAGTGTACTGTTTGTTGCAGAGTAACGTCCGAAAAAGCCTTATTTCTATGAAAATTAAGACGGTACTGCTGTTACTATAAATGATGCTCAGTACTGTATAATAATAGAAATTTTTTGAGGTCAGCTGTTGATGATCATTCACAGATGTGGTTCCAACAAGATGGAACCACAACGAATACAGCAAGATCAGTTATGGAGCTCTTACGGAACATTTTTGTCTAATTTATAATTTCAAGTAACATCAATTTTAATTGGTATGAGCGTTCGCCTGATTTGAGCCCTCTCGATTTTTTCTTTGGAGTTACATAAAAGTACTTGTATACGTCAATAAGCCAAAAATCATCGTGGAGCTAAAGAACATGAGAAGAAATTTCGAGCATTATGTTCAAAAATCCACAGAGAAGTGATGGAAAATTCATTAAAAAGAGCACGACTTTGTGAAACCGAAAATGGGAATCACATACGTGATAACATTTTTCATGTGTAATGAAGAAACTTTCTCCATTCTTATACTATTTTTTGGGAAATAAAAAATGTAAATATTAAAAAAAAAAAAACAAAAAAATATTAATGTTTTAAACAACTTTGTTCTTGTTGTGCCATTCTCTATATGCTATATGAATGAAACTGTATTCATTACATAAAATTAATGTATTAATTTAATAATATTGTGGAATAGAACACAAACTACAAGCAATTTCTCACATACTAATCATTAATTTAAAGTGAATATACATTTCATTAAAATAAAATTGCAGTAATATGTAAATTCATAACAAAATTTCAGTATGATTATATTATATATGTTTAAACACACACATACATGTGTATATATATATATATATATATCATCGTTTTTGGAACACTTTGTAAAGTATCTCATTACTAGCAACTGTTCGATGTAATGTTTGTGGCGTTGGTCAGCTTGCAAAGTTGTGTCACTTGACATGTCAAACTAAAATCTGAACTCAATCTTCACACGCCTACACAGAGAGCCAGCATAAACATGCTAGACAGATTTCTGATCAAACTTCTTCTTTAGTTCTATTAATATAGTTTATATTGACAGCTTTCTAAGCACGTGTAAAATATTTTTTTCACTTTCTTTCTCCGTCTCTCTCGTATACATACATAGATACATACATATATACATATATACATATATATATATATATATATATATATATATATATATATATTACGTATATATATATATATTTATATACATATACATATACACATATATATATATATACATATATATATATATATACATATATATATACATATATATATATATATATATATATATATATATATATATATATGTATATTGTTATTCATATCATTCTGATAAAAATATTTTTCAAAATACTTGTACATTCAATCTGTAATATATTTTTAGGTAAAATCTGTTTAATTCCTGTTTATTTTTCAAAAAAATTAAAAAATACTATTAAATATGTGTTTTTAAAATATCAATAATCCATGAACAATTTTTTGACAGATATTTTTTTTTTATTTTAATTTGTTATTTTATTTTATCGGATATACTTAATTTTATTTTAATAGCCACAAATATCTGAAATTGATAACTTTCCTATTTATAATAATATGATACAATTCAGTTTTAGCATAAAGTCACTACGAAGTAAATAAAAGTTATTTATAATCGTATAAGTTCTTATCACATAAAAATATGTCAAACAACTTATAGTTTATTAAAATTTTTGCTTTTATTTAGAAGTTTTTCTCGAAGAACATTATTTTTGCTCGTTTTCGTTATTTTGTGTAACATTAATAATAAATAAAATATCAGATATATTTTTGTCTGTTTCATAAAATCATATTATTCTAATTGTTGCATACCTTATCCTCGACACACACATACATACATTTATATATATGTATATATATATATATATATATATATATATATATATATATATATACATTAGGAGTTCGTCCCCTGCTCGCTGAGTTTACCAATCACCAGACTTGTTGTGCTCATCCACTAATCAATTATAAACATGTACAAGTAACCGAATTAAACAATAAACATATTTGGGTATCACAGAAACAACGTCTCAAATAAATAAATCGACATCTTTCATTTGTATATTAGTAAGTTACATTGAAAGCCACTATTTTTTGTGTTTTTTAGCATTTATTTTAATAAAAAAGGGGTGAACACATTAATTAAAGTATTTGCTCTCGGAAACTATAATTTTTTCTCACTTCTCTAGTAGAACTTGAATTCCGCGACGAAAGAATGGTCTGTCCTTTAAGCCAATCCATTCAGCTACCTAATTTTCGACTTCGCCGCAGTTATGGAAATGTGTATTTTCTGAAGCGTTTTCGTCGATTGGAACAGATAATAATCACCTGAATCCAGGTCCGGAGAATACGCTGTATGTGGAAGAATCTCCTATTCGAGCTCCATCAGTGTTTGTTTCAAGTCTATAGCAACATGTGGACGAGTGTTGTCATAGAGGAGAATCACTTTTCGGTGATTTGATGCAACTAATGGTCGTTTTTGCATCAAATTATCAATCAAATGCTCCAATTGTTGTCGATAATGATCGGCGATAATCGTTTCCTTTGTTTTTAACAGCTCATAATACACGACACTCTCTAAATTCCTCCAAATAGAGGACATTGCTTTGTTACCGTGAATGTTTCGTTTTGGTGTCGACGATGATGGTTGGCCAGGATCAACCTATGATTTCTTGCGTTTCGGGTTGTCGAAATAGATCCATTTTTTATAGTCGGTCTCGATACGCCACAAGAAACTCTTGTTTCTATGTCTTGCAAGCAAAGAAATCGAAATGTTTAAACGAATAGCAATTGCATTTTCGGTCAATTCATGTGGCAGCCATATCCCTTCTTTCTAAATCTTTTCCATTACTTGTAAACGTTGTGAAATGATTGATTTAGTGACTTCGAACTGTTGAGATAATTATTTGAGTGTTTAAGCAGGGTTTTCTTCCAATAGAGCTTGCAGTTGCTCATCTTCAAACTTTTTCGATTGACCTGGCCGTTGTTCGTCGTGAACATCACGATCAACACTTTTGAATAGACGAAACCAATCTCTATATATTGTTTCCGATGGAGCAGATTCACAAGTAGTTTTCGCAAGCAATCGATGAGCTTCAGCTGCACTTTTTTCAAATCAAAGTAGCGTAGATGTATACATTGGAAAAACAACTTATCGCGTTCCATTTTATATCAGTTATAGAAAAGCACTTGTGTTAACAAAGGATGGAGTCTGATGACTGAATTTTAGTGGGAAATGTTCACATTTCAAAATGACATAATGGATATCTATTATTGGCCACAGAATATGGACCTAGTCATCTACACGTCAACAGGGGTTTGCAATGAAACCTCTTATTATATACAGTATATATGTTAGTATATCTATATATAAATATTCTATATATCTATATATAAATGTGTAGATATATCTATATATAAATATTCTTGCAGAAAATTATTTGTTTGAACGTGTTATTTTATAAAATATTTTTTGGATAATTTTGATTGTATATATATATAGATAGATATACTATGTCAGCATGTCTATATAATCATTATCGCAGACAAACTGCAACAAATTGCATTATTTTATATATGAGATAAACGTATTTGAGTACCATAGAAATATGGACGTCATAAAAAAGTACATCGACGTCATCGAATTTTTTTTGTGGATAATTTTAATTTCATATATATCGACTAGAGGGCTTTTTCCCCTCCTCACCCATTTGTCAATTATAAGCTAATACATGTAACCGAATGACACAATACACATATTTTTGAAAATCATTTATGTCTATATAATCATTATAATAGACAGATTGCAACGTTGCTGTTTTATATAAGATAAACATATTTCGGTACCTGAAACCTCGATATCATAAATAAATAAGTCAATATCATTAATTTTTTTTGTGAATAATTTTGATTATATGCATATATATATATATATATATATACATACACATATCTATTTAAACGTAAGTACTTAAGTACTTGAATAAAACAAAAAGATTTGCAATTCACAAATTACTAAGAATAAATATAATGTTTTTCTCTCAACTAAAACCTGCATTCATTTAACTTTATGTAAATGATTGTCGTCAATTTCACTTACTACAAGTAGACAATTGAAGGTAAGTAAATCATTTCTGTATTTATTGCAAACTAAATTTCTCATTTTTTTATTAAATTTCTTCAAAAACTTAGTTATATATATAGTGAACATACATATATAAACATATATATATATATATATATACACACTCATACATAAGACACGAAAAAATTTTAAAACAGTTGAAAAGGTCCGAAAATTTATTACAACTTCATCGATTCAAAAGCTGCAATCGTTTTATCGACGAGGGATTCGTCAGTTACCCAAAAATGTAGCAATGTTTTATAAAATAATGGTGGATATTTTGGTATTAAGTTGTATTCCATTTTTCCGTAAATAAGCACTCGTTTTCTATAAAAAAGGTAGCGAATTAATTTATTAATATATATATATATATATATATATATATATATATATATGTATATATATATAACGTCGTTAAAACAATAATATAAAAGTATTGTCTTAATTTTTTTTACTTTCTTCAACAGAGGCATCAATGAGTGTCTGACGCTAAATTCACTTATGTATCTTGAATTAAAATTTTATTGTGAACTACAATATTTAGCCTTTCTTTGTTAGTTTTTCTTTAAAAAATGATAGACTAAACAAATTCCGCAATGGAGTATAGAAAATTAATCTTCTCTCATGGTTCTAATAAAAAGATTGATAGATATTTAGGTTTAGAGGCGTGTCGACAGCTTAACTGATTAATGCCTGATTAATTTCTGATAAAAATGAGTAATTTTCTGTATTAGCTGTTAAAATAAGTTTTTGTGTTCTTGTTTAAATGGTTATTCGTAGCGAGACCAAAAGACAATTTTGTCATTTTTAACTTGTAGTAAACAACTAAAATGTACTCAAGAACCTTCAACTTATTTGCCGCTTATTTGTTCATCTCAGTAAGATATTGATTAGTTTACGTTGACTTAATCATATATCTGAAAGCATTGTGAATATGACGTTTGGCATGTAAAGTGTTACATTTGAAATGTACATTAATAAACCACAAATCATTATTTATTAATTAATAAATTACAATTTGTAAAAATTATTAAGATGCAATTATGTATTATTACTTACAATTTCACATATTTTGCGCTATATAAAAAAACGTAAACAGACATAATTTTAGCATAAATAAACGTAAACATACATGATTTACAAGAGCAACAATTTCATTATTAAGATTGTGGTGTAAAATTTTTAACAATTTTACTACAATTTTAATTTATTATATTTATTTGTGACATATATTAAAAATATACTTGATTGTACATCCAATCAGAGTAAAAAATAAACGATTATTTGTATCTGATATTTAATATTTTTTATTTGACATTTGTTTTTTTTTTAACTTACAAGGAGAGGATCTGTCCTCGGATATTGAATTTGGGACCAAACTTCGTGTAGTGGTAGGATATCCCAAAGGTATTAATATAGTACCGTGCTAGATCGCACTATCCAGCCATTTTCGAGAAAAAGGCATTAAAGTTTCCACATCGGGTTATGGGGAAAGATTTTTACCCGTTGTCAATTACCTTAGTAACTAGGAGATAACGTGCCAGTTTTAAGAATCTGAGGTGTCAGATTCAATTCCCGCATGATCCCTGTAGTATTTTTCTTCACCTGAATACTTATTTATAGCATTTTATTAAAAAAAAATGTTTAAATAAACATGAAAAAACATTTTTTTGCAATTTTCTTTTTGAAAAATTCTCTTTTTTAAATTTTGATAATTTAAATTCAAAAAATGATTTTCACTGATATATTAACATATATATATATATATATATACATATATAAATATATATATATATATACATATATATATACATATATAAATATATATATATATATACATATATAAATATATATATATACATATATAAATATATATATATATACATATATATGTATATATATATATATATATATATATACATATATATACATATATATGTATATATATATACATATATATACATATATATATATACATATATATACATATATATATATATAAATATATATATATATATATATACATATATATATATATATACATATATATATATATATATATACATATATATATATATATATATATACATAAACATTAACAATGAATTATAATTTTTAATTGAATGTTTATTATTATAGATATTTATTTGTACAGAAATATAATAGTCAACTATTTAATTTTAACATTTTACATTTAAATACATTCAACATTACATAAAAGTAATACACATTACCATAAAGAAGTATATTTTCGTGTTCTATTACTATAAAATTCATAACGTTTTCATTTTACTAGCATGTTTAAACTACATATCAACAAAAAAGGAAAAAGCGTAAAAAAACGTTCATAGTGAAATCATTCTTTTAAAATGAAACATACCAAGGAACATACATTTGCACTAGGCATACATATTAACATTCACACAGACAGACATAACAAACGCGCGAAGACAAAGCAGTTATATTAAACTGCGGAAATGTCATATATATGCTCCATTTTCTTCTTAATATTGACTTGGCGAAACCGTGGTATGTCTCTGTGGCTGCACATTCGCTTAGATATTTCACATTGATGTCAAAGCGTTTTGGCATTTGTACAACACGCGAACGTTGGGTATATAGAAAGGGATGTTCGCAAACAAAAGTTTACACAGGTTACTACAACTTTTCGTTTTATATCTATAAAGTTCTTGAACCCTTATTGACACAGAAAAAATACATTACACCCTATTTGAAAGGAAGAAATAAATTTGCTTATTTACTTTTTAAACACATTAATTGACAACTACCTATTTTACATCTAAAAAACCTATTTCTGGAAGTTATAAATACCGTAAACTAAAAACTCACCATGATTTATGTGATTGCCTTCTTGGATTCGTTGTAGATTTCTCTGAATTTTTTTAGAAATATCCCGCTTCTTCTTAATTAATTTCATTTTTATAAATAAATTCTACATATTCTGTAATACCTTAGTACGTTTATCTTGTAAAGAGTTATTTATTTTACAATTTCCAATAAATTTACTGCTACTCCTGACTGCCAATCAATAACAATAAAAGAAATTATACATTCGTTTTATAAGTAATATTCTATGAATGATCACATATTCTAATATGGAAACACTTAGAGAAATTAATAACACTAACGTTATATAACTGAAATATTTTCTCCATTTCGTTATAAGAAAAAAAACATTTTTTAAAAAAAGAAAAAAAACATTTTTTAAAAATAAAAAAAAAACAAAAGTTAATCTATTATATATATATAACACATACACACACATATATGTATATATATATATATATATGTATACTTATATACAGGATCATTCAATTAAGGCATCCATAAGGAAGTATTAAAACGCTGTGCAAGAGTTAAGAAAAGTCATGTTATTTTTTATTTATTGTTTCAGTTCAATTCAATGCTAAAATATTATAAGATTGAATTAGAATACTAAATGGGGGAAATATGTTTTTTTAATTTTTGTGTTCTTTTATACTTTTGTGAGGAGGCCTAAGTTGAATCACCTATATATATATATATATATATATATATAAACACAATTAAAAATTAGGAATACAATCAAGTAATAAAAAATAGAGCACGTATTTCAACATGTTTTTGTATCTTAAATCACTTAGGTGTCAACTAATCTTTTTTTAAGAAATCATAAAATTTAATTCAACTCTGCTATTGATCTAAATAAATGTGTTTATAATACATTATATCTCTGTAATAATAATTTTTATAAAATTAAAATTTATTCGTACATAATTCTTAGAACATATTAAAGTATTTAATTATATCTATATAAAAACGACACAATAAATGCAACTTTAAAATAACATTAAATATAAAATATATTTAATAAAAAATCTCGTTGAAAACAATTTGTAATATTGAAAGATGTTACTTACAAACAATTCTCTTTAAGTCTATATTGAAAACAATGTTTTTAAAAAAATGATTATAAAAAAATCTGTATTTGTTGTCAACATCCACAATACTGATTTAGACAGTTCTTTTGACAGACTGTCATGTACAGTTGTATATCTAAAATATATGTTTTCTTTTTTCTTAGTACTTGACAAATAATATTAAATTTAAATTAATCCATAAATCTCGTTTTAAGGAAGAAAAAAGTAAAAGTTTATTAATTATGGTTTTAAAAGGAACATGATTTAAATTAACACAGAATAAAGATCCTATTAATTTTAATTGGTAGTAACTAAAATAATGCTAAACGTGAAAAAATATTCTAATTCAGATTATAACAGTAATGTCTGACAATGCCCCAAACTACCTATTTTTCAATAAATTATTGTTTATATACCATTTATTTTTCATTTCATAGGCATACAGCTTTAAGTAGACAATTGCATAGAATTTATTTAAAACATAGCAAGTATAGAATTTTACCTTTTGATAAAATATTATAATATATATACAAAATAATTTAGTGTTCAATAAAGAATATTTGTCTACAATGTGCAATCAATATTTACATTCGTTCCATTCTTTTTCTACTATTGGGTGATTCAATTTAAGCTTCCACATAGTAGTATTAAAAGAGACCGCAGGGATTATATTTATTTATTATTTGGTTCAATTCAATACTCAAATACAATTGAAAATAAACACTAAATTGGAGATAGTTTTTTTTAGTTTTTGCGTTTTTTAAAAAAAATAATTTCGTGTAGAAACAAGTTGAATACTATATATTTCCTAAACCCTTTCTCATATAATGACTGTTTTGTTTCCCAAAATGTAATCGTAATGTAAGCATTAAAATCTAATATTATTAATTTTTTAATGATTTAAGGTTTAATTTAGAGGAGTATTTTTTTAGTTTTAAAACATATTCGAACTTATAAAAAGAAAATATTAGATTGTTAGAAGAATAATTGCGGGTTATTGTTTTTCGTTCAGTTCGAGCGGTACCGATTTGTCAAGATTTTTGATTTTCTTAGCTGCTTTAAGCGGTCCATAACTGTTGGATAATTAGCACCATACTTTTATGCAAAGTCTCGAATTGTGTTGAGCGTGGTTCTGATTTAACTAAACGTCTTTACTTGGTCGTTATAAACTGAAGAAGGACACCAGCAATCTTCCTCATCTTCAATGTTTTTGCCTCCAACACGAAATTTTCGGAACCACTATTGTACCGTATGTTCCTTAACAGTACCCATATCAAAAGCATCAACTTGTCTATGAAGAGTTACTACTATTTTACCACCTGTTTTGAACTCATACAAAAAATTGTTCTTACTTGCTCCTTTTGCATCTTTAATTCAATAGCCCAATTTGAAACAAAATCAATAATAAAACTAAAGTCGTTGTTACCAAAATACAGGCCGAAACATTGACTTTAAAATAATAATAATATGAACTCGATGAAATGATACCTTAATAGAAAAAAATGAAGGTTAAAATTCAGAAAACAAAAACTGCAATTATTTTCCTACCAAAATAATAAAAACAGACCTTTTAAAATCATTCCCAATAAACAATATAACCTTTTTCATAATAGATTACGATATATTTCTGGTACTGCAGCTAAATTCACTTTCAAAAATAAATATTTTTTTAGTTCTACAAATAACTAATCAATACTTGAAAACAATCAATAATCCTCATTTTTAATTAAAAAAAGGGGTGAACTAAAAATTTATTCATTACACTAAAATACATTTTTAAAAACTTATTTTATATATATATATATTTAAGTAAACTACTTTAGTCGTATAAATAAAAAAGAATGTCATTCTGTCTAAATTCTATTAATAACTAGCCAAATTCCAAAATCATGAGGTACTCCTGAACATTTCAGTACATACTTCGAATAACCTGAAGAAATGTACCTTGACTTTTTTTCAAAAACAATCCACTATTGAATTCTCGGTGACTTAATTTTATAAGACACTCAATATTTTTAGACCAAACCACGACGTAGCTGAAATATTTCCTTCATATTTGAAATAATATCAGGATATGTACGTTAGTGTTCATTTTTTTTTATAAAAATAATCCAAATTTCAATACGTGGTAATTTTGCTTTTTTAATTTTCAAACAACTTAAAAAATATATTTTTGGGGTTGATTATGGGGATTGATGATATTGGGATTGATATTGAGTTGTTTATACTTAATTATCCTGTGTTTATATTCCTTATATGATGGTAAAAATTGTAAAAAAAATAATTTATATGTTATTTAATAATACGAATAATATTTTGTTAACCAAAATTTAATAGAGTAATTTAATATAAAAATTCCAACTCTTACTTTTTCTTCCAAAAAGACCTTAAAATTATGCAAGAATTTCAAACATCTAATTTATTTATTAGCTAATGTAGTCTTTTATAATTTTTTGATGAAAATTTAAATTTAATTCTTTGCGGTCCACTATCCAAACGTTCTGGACATCGCATTTCGATTGAATAGGTCCACTTCCCAGTCCCTCTCGACAGTATTGTGTTTGTTGACTGGCGTATGTATTTCATTGCCATTCTTAAAATAGTTTATCTTTAGCATGGAAATGAAATCTGTCCAGAAGGAATGAGCAGTGGATCTGTTCAATTGAAACGCATGTCCAGAAAGTCTAAAGAGTGGACCTCAAGAGGTTAAATTCAACATTATTTTAGTAATACTCTGAGTAAAAAATATAAAATAAGATTAATATATAAATTCCTCTTATTATTTAAACTAACTAGCTTTAATATATAAAATAAAATATTATATATTATTATCATTATTCTGAATTAAATAACAGTATATCCATCAATTAAAAAATAATATAAAATTTTGTTATTTCATATACATTTCAGAAAAAAAACTCATTTTGGGAAACGATTTTTAATTTGCGTTTCATATATTTTTAATATATCAAAATGTATACAAAAACCAATGATGTATATATATATATATATATATATATATATATATATATAAACACAAACAGATACGCACACACACACATATATATATATATATATATATATATATATATATGTTATTCGTTTTTATTAAATTAATTATGATTAATATTAAAAATATAAATATTAATTACATTTATCCTGTGGACTTACAACATATACGATTTTATTATTTTAGTGCAAAGTTTGGTGTTACATGAAATATTTCTGAGAAGTTGAAATAACAATCAGTGTTTTATATAACAAGACATTTATAATTTATAAAAATATACAATTAAATCTGATTATTTAAATAGAAAATATAAATAGTGTGTGTTACTCATTTATTTCAAAGCTTGTTAATATTTTTTTTATAATATTAATTGAAACCATACCGATGTAAATTACAAAAGAATAATTTTTATTCAATATACGTTTTGCATAAATAACTAGTTTGTAAAATTGTTAGAGAAGTCTACTAAATAATATTATAACAGTTATCCGTTTACATAAATGAAAATTTTATACTCATAAAAATTAGAAATTAATTTTAAAGTAAAGAACTATTATATAAGAATAGCATATAATATTATAATAGACAAATGCCTACGTATAAACATTAGGTATTTTAAGTATTCTTTATAATGTTATCAGAAAAGAGATGCAACATTGAAATACAATTAAACTGAATTAAACCTGATTCATATAAAAAAAAATCCAATAGGGACGCACTTTTTTAAGAAGTTTTATTTCCCAGATGTCAAACTGATATCTATTTTTTTACATTTTTTTAAGTTTTAACATTGCCATTTTAGTTATGGCTTTGTACACAACAAAACAGCGCATTGAAATAATATAATTTTATTATGAAATTCGCGATATTTATTCTCAACATACTCGTCCATCTGAATTAACATTTCTTCGATTAGTGAGTAAATTTGAAGAGATTTGATCGGTTAAAGATAAAAGAACACCAACACGTGTTTGCATTGCTTGTTCTAAAGAAAACATTAACTTGATTCCTGAAAGTGAACTGGAAGAACCAGGAATGTCAATTCCACGACGTTTACAGCAATTGGGCTTTTCACAGACTACCACATGATGTATTTTGCATAAGGATTTATTACTAGAGGTTTATAAAGTTCAATTAGTACAAAAATAGAAGCCATCAGACCATTCATTGCCTTGGAAAATTGTCAATTGGATACTGAAACATAACGGTTTTTCTGAAAAAGCCATTTTTTGCAACGAGGTTTATTTTGAATTCTGAGGCTATGTTAACAACTAAAATTCCTGAATATGGGGTGAAGAAAATTCAAGGGTGATCGATAAGAAGCTACTGCATACAGAAAGAGTAACTGTTTGGTGCGCACTTTGGTCCGGGAGATTCATTTCTCACGTTTTTGAGAATCAGGCTGGTAAGGCGATTCATGTGAATAGAGAAAGGTACCGAAACATGATAACCATTTTTTTTTTGTAGACAGAATTGTAGAATATTGATTTGGAGGACATGTGGTTCCATTAGGATGGTAGAATAAGCCATACAGCTGGCGAAGCAATTGACTTATTGAGGGCTAAATTTAATGGTCGCATTTTTCCAAAAACGGAGACATTAATTGACCATAGAGATCTTGCAATTAAATATTTTGGACTACTTTCTTTGGGATCACGTTAAAGGACAGGTGTACACTTAATAATCCTTAAGTAATTTCCGACCTTTAAGATAAAATCCGAAGAGTAATTGGTGAGATAGTGTTCCTGTTGTGTGGGGATGTTATTGAAAATTTTAACAAAAAATCGTTATTTATAAGACAATACACTGCTGTCACTACGACATTATTATTTTTAATTCATAAATACTACACCCTCAATTATTATTTACAATAAAGGAACTTGAATTTTCAGCTTAAAATTTATGTTTCATTTCAAATTAAAAAAATTGTGTCTATCGGAAAACCCTATATATTGCTTGTTTTCAAACATTTCATCCGTCTTTATTTTAAATACTATTTATTGCCTTTTATTTTTCCTTAGCGTCACTACTGATAATAAATAGATTATATCCTAATTGTTATAAATAGACAGTAAGGACGAAAGATTTACGTATATATATATATGTATATATATATATATATATATATATATATATATGTATATATATATATATATATATATGTTACTATTCTATGTATGCTATTTTAATTAGAATAAAAATTTTCAAATAGAACAATCTATTCAGCCTATGTCTAGATCATATATACATATATATATATATATATTTACTTTATTTTTTGTTATACATTATTACATCTAACTGACAAATTGACTTGAATTACTTTGAAATATAATACATTAATGAATTTATATACTATTTTATAGTCATACATATATATATATATATATATATATATATATATATATATATATATATATATATATATATATATAGATAGATAGATATATAGATGGAGTAAATGAATCAAGATAATAACTACAATGAAAATATAAAGCTGTCCTGCGTACATTTGTCTTCCAGACAAAAAAATGTGATTTTTGAAAATAAATTATTTTGTTCATTGACGGTTTTTACTCTCGCAAATGGATCCTTCATTAATTTATCATTAATATTCTCAAAAATATGCTGACTATTTCTCATTGCGTTATACATTTCGATGATGATTCTATAAACTTCAGTACTGTAAGGTACAAAAAAATGTATGTACTTAGATATTTTTGAAGTGAATCAAATTTTTTTTAATGAAAATGAATTTTTATAAGTAAACGATTGATCATTTTGATAACTAATAAAATTAAATATGAACAGGTATAAAAGACTTAACCAATCAATTTTATTTGTTTTAATTTAATAGTGATATCCCATTTATATTTTTATTTGAATTTGTGCATATTGTGTATATATACATATATGTATACACACATATATATATATATATATTAGAAAATACAATTTTGTCTATATTATTACATAAAAATTTAATTTTTATCTAGAACTGAATATAATAAATCATTTATTATAAATGTATTAAATGTGACTATCAAAATTTTTATTTTAAAAACACACAGAAAAGATAAACACGTCTTCGAAACAAAAACAAAGATTTATGATGGCCAATTAGTAAGTGTTGAACTTAAACTACCAGTTGTTTGTAAACTTACTTTACAAACGTCTCTGAAGATATAAAAGTATAAAGATGCCATTATCATTTTTCACACCTTGGTAATATATAACGTACAGTCAAACTAAGGCAATTCCCATTTTCAAATAAATTAAATAAGTTTTTCCATAAAAATATGTGTTTTTTATTCAGAAAATGAAATATTGAAGAGACTTGAAACCATAATATAGTCTATGTTGTCGTAATTGATTTTTTATTAATTTATTGTAGTATGCTCTTTTTCAGATACATTCGGTTATTGTAATACTTCATTTGATAACGGAAATAAAATACACTGATTCATATCTTAACAATAGTTTAATACGAATACATTTTAATGAATATCACTAATTTTTTATACATTTCTCTATTTAAATTCATATATATATATATATATATACATATTTACTATAAACATTTTACAAATTTATATTACAAATTTGAATAAAAGTATTAAGACCAACATTTATGCACTTTTTATCTGCTTATTATACATAGATACATGTTACTTGAAGTATATTTCCTTTTTGCTCATATAATGAAAACAAATAATATCCAATTGGAATTGTCGATCAAAATTGCTTCTTCTTTTCTGCAAAATGTATTTTCTCTATTCAAACATATAACACATGGTTTCGTTGCAAAAATTTAAATAATTTAATTCATGTGTAGCGTTACTAGCATTTTTTCTCATTTGGTATCTAACTCCAATCGATGATCGTCTTAAAATTCTTCGTCCGAAATTAAAATTAGTTTGAGAATCGGCCTTTCTTCAAATTTATTTCGTGTGATTTTTCTAATTTTTGACTAATGCATTAACTAGATTCGCATTTTTATTAATTTTTCGTGAAAAACCATAATTATAATCCTCTCTTCTTTAAAAATTTAAATATATTAATTTGGGACACACTTAAATAATTTTCTATACCCATGTCAAATATGAAAACGGTATTAAATTTAGAAACAACTAATATTTTCTTGATTAATTTTAAAACCTTTTTAAACAAAATGTACAATGATTTCTATGATTTAAATTCATTCAATGAAGAAATTACTCTGATGAATCTATCCTAACATCAAACTTATACTTGTAAGTTTTATATATATATATATATATATATATATATATATATATTATACATATACACGAGTATATAAAAAAGATATATATTATACATATATATATATACTAGTATATATCGATAATTTTACTTTTCCGAGTCACAGATTATTGATTTGTGAATGTGATGCACAAAATTCCAAAACATTTAAAAATATTATTTCTAATATCTTTCCTAATTGCTAATTATTTCGAAAATTAATTGGTCAGAAGGTACAATTAAAGTTTATTTCTCATAAATATATATATATATATATATGTGTGTGTGTATTTATGTGTGTGTGTATATATATATATATATAAAACATATATTTCCAAATTTTTCAAACAACTTTCAGTTGCTGATTCATTTCATTATAGGAAAACCATCAATTATATTATTATACCATTGACATACCCATTTATATAAAATATGAACTTTCGTTATCGTGGGCATTATGGAATTATGAATAGAAATTTTAGCAGGTGTGATAAACAATAGCCGAATTTCATTTAACCGTCTAGGATCTATATTTGATAAATTATCTGTGCTATACACGCACGCTTATATATATATATATATATATATATATATATATATATATATATATATATATATATATGAATATCAGTATCAATAAAGAAGAAAGAGGAGGTGAAAAAAATCAGTCTATGTACACGGTAGAAAATAGCACTTTATATACTTTTTCTCATTTTCTTGCAACAAAATCAATATTGCTTAGATAGATTGGTCTGCTGGTTTGATAGACAGGCGGTGGTCTGTAACTTAGGTATCAGGTGCAGTTCGTAAGAGGAACTCAAGTTCCAGTCATCGGTCGCCCATTAAACTGCCAGCGTGCACAAACATCCCTAGGGTATATAGGGCAACCACGAATGCGGGTGCTGCTAGTAATTCCCAATGGTGACGTTGAGCATTTCAACAGATACTTCGTCGATCACTTCGCACGTTTTCTTGATAGAAGGAGCATCATTTATATTCAATTAGCTTATATATGTTAGGCTGAAATTTCGTACTAATTAACCCAAAAAACATTTGAATAAGGATATGGTTAATGTGTTTATTAAAGTAATAGTTTTATTTAGAAAAGTAATATTATCGAAATGAAGTATTCAGCTTACATGTGTATGTATATATATATATATATATATATATATATATACACTAATTTCTTGTATATTTGTATGTGAGTAATAGAAATGTTACATTTAATATGTTCTTAACGAGTCCTTTTATACTAGTAATTTTTTATTTGAAATATTTCATTCCAAAAAAAAAATACATAACTATACCATTTTACGCTTAATGGCGAAATAAACCCTTTTTTGGCATCAAAGCCAGTAAAATCCAATCAATGAGGTGAACACAAAACCGGTTCTTATAACGAGCCAAGCAAGCAGTAACGAAAAAGCCGCTAGAACAATCTTGAAGCAGCGAAAACCAACTTTTCGGCCAATTCATCACACTTGATAGATGTTTAAAATTACGTAAAATGTCAGAAAAGATCTCGCGCCACCTCTATACGAACACAAGAAACGCTCGCACCTTACATCTTATACCTAATATACAGTAGCGGCTCGTATTTAAAGTTTAATTAAGAGTTTTGTGAAATTTATAGTTTTTATCGTGATTTCTTAATATACAAGAGTAATTAATAATGTAAAATTTATGATATCATTACACGATGCCAAAATTACCAAATTGAACTCTTATAAAAATTTAAAATTATTAAATATTTTATTAAATTTGTGTGTATATATTTCACAAAAATATTAAAATGCGAATAGTAAACAAAATATTACACTGGAATAAAAAAGTTGTAAATATACGAATTAAAAAAAATTTAACACATGAAAATGATTTTTTTTTATTAAATACATGAATTATTAGTAAACATATTGTATACATCATAATTTTTTCTTGCAATACTACATTTACGATTATTATTTGTTCGTAAAAATTACAATATTTATTATTCTATTTCTACTTTTTTTTTAGATCAAAATTATACTTAAATACATATTATAAAGAAAATCAATTGATAAATATATTTTGGAATGAAAAAATATATCTAAATTATTCATTGTGCCAAAGGTTATTTTTCTTTTGATTAAATGAATTTGTGTAACTCATTATTAAGTAACTCAACTCACTATTAGTAGGATTTTTATAATACGAATTACATATTATTCTTCTTTTGTAATATGATTATCACACAATTGTACGTTTTTCAAATGACATCAGCGACATAGTGTTTAATTGATATTTTTTAAGAAGAAAAAACTAATAATAGATATTTTTTATAATAATTATTGTTCCGAATCTAAAATTTAACATAATTAATTGGAAACATTAATTTACATAACTAATTACTATAAGTAATAATCATTTAATCAGTAAAATTAAATATGAAAAATGTCGAAGTGGATGTTAAACATTTTGCTCTAGGCGAGATATTTTTGCAATTAAAATATAGTAGAAGCGAATATTTATATTGAATTATCGGGAAGATATGCACGCACACACATACATACATTATATATATATATATATATGTATACTATATTGATAATTATTAGCTTATAGTTATTTATTTGAACTGTGATCCTGTACATAATTTATTTCTGTGGTTTTCGTCCTTTTAGATTACTAGAAACTATAGTGATCCAAAAGGATGAAAACCATCAAAATAACACATCTTTCACAACTAGTTTCCGCATATGTGTTA
>CM068320.1:5262500-5432500 GCA_034766995.1 Acanthacorydalis orientalis | reverse complement strand
CATAAAGTGTGACTTAGAGTGTGTCTATTGGGTTAAGTTGATATGATACTATACTGTTAACTAAAACACATATTCGCTTTTACACAGTTTTCAAAATATTATCAATAGGTTCTAAAAAAGTACCTATAGATGAAGATATTTACGGACTAAAAGACAACACTTTTTTCAGGTTTCTAAATGATAATGCAGTGTAAGTAATGAGTGTTATCATACAATTATTTCACTTACACAATATTGTATTTTTAAATTTCCATACTTATTAACTGGATTAATAGCATGACTGATATATGTAAAACATGTGATTTAGATATGTCATACTACATAAGCTTAGAACATCTACAAAAAAAAAAATGGTATAACAAGATAATATTATATTGAACTATTTTACAAAAATGGCTGTTTATTGAAAGGTACGTTAGTTGGCTTCATATAAATATTATCTCAAGCTAAAAGATACTACTGACAATATGTCGCCTTTTATTTATTTGGAAGATAGAGGAATGCAACGAAAAACATGAATTTTCTATCCTTACTATGTTCATAAAATAATTAAATAATAAGTTATCTATTAAATATATTAATTATAAAAATAAATTTAAAATAACAGGAATAAAAATTGCTGACTATAATCCATATATATATATATATATATATATATATATATATATATATATAATGTTGGTGCAAAAATAATGGCTGTTTTTATCATTTAAAAATCATGTAAAAATCGCAATTATTTTTGCTCCAACCTAATATATATATATATATATATATATATATATATATATATATATATATATACCATATATTGTGTATAAAACATAAGGTGTAGTCATATCAAATTAGAAACTAATATATAGTTTAACACTTTTAAATATTCTTTTCTTTCAAATAAATTTCTTTTTGAATACGGCTATTTTTTGTTATTAATAAGGTCGGTGTATAAATGTATCTATATTATATTTTTTTAAGTATATAGAAGTCTTTTTGCAGATTTTGTAAAATTTTTAATAATCATGTAAGTATAAAGAAAATATTTGTACAATCATACAAATCCAATGGAGCTTGTGACAATTTATTAATACTACTATATAAGTATATAAGAATCGTGTTTAAATTCTCCGCCTATGTCCCGAATGAACTGTTACGTCCCATTTCAGCCATCTCTTATAGTTATCCGCTCGTTGGCCCAAGGGCCATTTAAAATAAAAGATGAAGACTTGAGCCGACCATGCGAAAATAAATGCATTCATTCATCAATGTAGCGAATGGTAGAAATATAGCGCGGCTAGCAGCTCATTGGTACAATGGTCTAAATGCGAGGTAGGAGATACGGGGTATAAAAGTTGATGATGACCAAAGAACAAACGATCGCATTGACCTTGGCTACCAAATCGGATGGATTTTAATGTCTTGACCTTTCAGACAAAGATTAATTCTTATAAATGTTTGTACGGGAATGCATGTTAACGACCCTTAATGGAGCGCAAACGATTCCATATTGAATAAAATAAATGAGAAGTTGAATAAAAGTGCTTAAGTATGAAAAATTTTCAAATTATATATTTAATAGTTATATTTTGACTAATAACAATGCATAAAAATGATATATTTATACATTTGTGTTTCTGTGTGTTTAAATTAAAAAATGTATGAAATATTACAAAAATATAGACAAGAATATATACATTAAAAATACATTTTTTAAACATTCGTCTAGAATTGTAAACAAGAAATTCTAATAAGTGCTTGTAAACATATCAATATTAAGTTATGAAATTAATATTATGAATATTATTTAAATATGTTGGAATATAATTTTTATTAAGTACTTCATTTGAAAATATGATTACTTTAAATACTCAAATTGTTATTCTACATTATATATATATATATATATATATATATATATATATATATATATATATATATGTATGTATGTATAGTTTTAGCACTTTGATTAAATTCTCTTTGATAAATGTATATTTAACTCAGTCTTAAAAAATTATAATTGAAATTGTTCAATATTTATTCATGATTTTTACTATCGTTCTTCGTGTGATACAATGCATAAAACTCTTATTTTTAAATTAAAAACTATTGTAAAATATTATTGATCTAGTCATTTAATAAAAATAAAAATTATGTTAGATATATTTTAGTGCTACTAGAATAACGACATCACAGTTCAAATGCACGTAAGCAACAATAAAAAATGAACAATAATCGCATTTAAACATTTTTGATGGGAACTTTTTTATGTTCCCGCTAGACGTTTCTTTATCTCATTCCAGTGCATTGTGTGCTTTGGTGGATGACGACACATATTATTTTTTATTTTCTGGAAAGTTGATATCTCATAGAATTAATTTATATTTCCTCACTTTTGCTTTTACTTTTGTTATTGTATCTTTCATTGTTGAATTACATTTCTTTCTTGTTTACACTTAATTTATTTTTACTTAGTGACATACATTAGAAAGGAATAATGAATAATGAAAGGAATAATGAAAGGAATAATAAATATTAAAAAAAAAATCATTTTTAAAATAATATATATATATATATATATATGTATATAATAGGCTTAAATACTCAATAACGTCTTAAGTGCCAATGAGCATTATTATTAACAATCCCTAAAATATTTGATAATCAGTCGATTAAAAAATAATAAATGTCAATTAAACAGAAAATAAAATTTAATTAAAAAACTGTTGTTAATTAACTAAGCACCAAAATGTTATTACAAATCTGTTTAAATGGAGAGACTTTATATGAAATCAATCTAAAAACCGCTTAATACCTGATTACAAAATAAACTGAAATAACACACTGGTGTTACTACATCTGTGTTAAAAATTTTATTATACTGAAAATTGATTCAATTTATATATATATATATACACATTCAAGTCTCTTTTTATGCGATAGATACACCACAAAAAACCGCATATAAAAAAATCGCACAAAATAGACATAATTAAAGTTGAAAAATTAGTGACACGTTCCATAATTTTCTAAAACTGCATAAAACCAAAGCTATTAGTTAAAATACATCCATAATCGTATAAAAAGTAATTATGAAAATTCAGGAAAATAGGAATTCCTAAAAAACTCCTTCGAAAATCAGAATGAAATTGATATAAAACTTAAAATTAGATTGTTTTAAAACTGTATTCATTTAATTTTATTACAAAGTAATAACTCTTTTTACATTTTTTCATCAGAATTATAGTCACTATCTAACAATGTCCAGCACCATTTGCGAATTGGTGCGAAATCACTTTCAACACTAGAAGAGATAGTCACTGCATCAGATCTGCATGCTAAAGACAATGGTTCTTCACGAACAGAATTATCGTCAACTTCACCGACGTTCTGTGTTGATTTTTTCCTTTGACAATCTAATCAGTGATAAGACTTTACGATGATGATTTTACTAATTTTTTATGCAGTTAGAGATATCCAGATATAAAATTCTTCAGCACACAAAGGAATTTGAAGACTTGTTCAGAATTTGTGTCATAAATAATAAATTGTTTTTCCATTTTATTACAAAATTTAAAGACCTTCTTGAATTATATTTGCAGTAAAGGGGGCAGATTTTTCTTCCTCTTCATTATCTTTTCCTGGATCTTCAACGATATCTAAAGTTATACCAATAATATCATCGTCACTTAAGACATTATCCACATGCAATTCGTCGACATCATTCTGGATAAATTTATCAAAATCTATACCACCATCTTTACGTGCCAAAGTAATGATTTCAGCTGATAATATCGAGGTTTGAATAGTTGCACTGTTTGCAACACACATCCAGACCAAGCTGTTTTCCAGTAAGCATTTAAAGTTTGTGGTCTATTTCAGCGATAGCAGATAAAACACGATTTAAACATTCAAAAATAGAATATTTTAAATTAAAAAATTTAAATTTAAAATTTTTAAAATTTTTGTACAGCTCATATATGTATATACAACGGGGAAACCCTAATTTGCATGTAATATGCACCGCATAACTTCAAAACCGTATTAAGAAGATAAAAACAGACTCGACTCTCTCTCTCTCTCTCTCTCTATATATATATATACATATATATTATATACATATATATATATATATATATATACACATATACGTGTGTGTGTATGTTTGTGCCAATAGCTTTTAAGTTTTATATAATAACAACAACCGTAGAATAATAAACTGTAGTTAAAAGAAAATTAATAATATATGACTAAATGCAGGTTCATCTTTTCTAAGTACAGTTTTTTTTTATAATTTTTGCATAAATAGATCCATGTTTATATAGTAACAGAGTACATATTTGTTTAAAAACGTTATTTGAGTATTATCGTTAGTTTTTATGAATTTTTTATAAGATTATTAGATATCAAAATTATAAACAATAAAAATTTTTTTACATTGAAATCTTTATATCACAAAAATATTTTGTATTAATTTTGATCAATGAAAAGTTTATAAACTCATTTTATTGTGACAATGTATTGAGCGTTCAATATTACAAAATACGTATTATAATATTTATTATATTATTGACCCTGTGTGCTTTTATAGTATACAAATGTCCTTGAATACGATATTAATGAAACACTTATTATAAGAACGCAATCTTGAAATGTAATTCAACTCTCAGTCTTTAATAACAATCTATTAATATATAATACATAGTGAAATAAACATTTTAATTAAAAAACAAGGTGTAAAATAATTTTATTGATTTAAAAATATACTCTTATATCTAGAATATAACTCAAATATAATATATTAAATTCAAAAATATACCATTTCGCTAATGTAATTAAACATATAAAAGAACTATATAAATTGCATTTCAGGTAAAAATTAAAAATCTATTTAGAAATAAAACTGACAAATTTGATAATAACAATATAAATCGAATATAGAAGTGAAATTTTGGTACTGTGGATAAATTTTCTTTCCCAAATTTATTTCCACGCTTGTACAAACCATATTTTTTTTTAATCAAAAATATGAAATAAGTTAATACTAATCATTTTCATTTCTACCTGTAAATATTTGAGTGACAATTCTATTATTCTCAGTAGGAAAAAGTACAGAGAATTAAATTTTTAAAATTGAGTTTAAATTTATATCCCTATGTATAGTTATGTTTCTTTAATATATTAACTTCTATGGCTATTTTTTCTGATAGCTAGTGATGTTTACCTGACAGTTATGGCTATCAAATATGATAGCCATGTATTTTCACCCCTCAGTCCATTACTATCAAAAACAATAAATCTTTTAGGTATATTATTTTATGTTGAAAAAAAAAACAAATTACAAAAAAAATTATGTTGTCCTCTTAGTGAACATTTCCAAAATTGGCTGAGCAGTCAATGTGTTAAAGCATATCCATTATATCACTCTTGTTATTGTTTTCTTATTACTATTTATATCGAACAGTTCATATTTATTATTGCATAGAAAACTTGAATCTAGATGTGGTACTGTGTGAACTATTTGAAGTATATTAAATTATATCTGTTCTATTATTTGATTATTTTGAACGGATAAGTGTTATATATATTCTTTATGTTATTTTAATTTGTTTTCTGAATATTTTTTAAGGATCGAAATTTAAGCTATTTCTTATAACTCATTAGTGGTTGGAAATATAGCTTCGCGTTCTTCTGTATCTTAATAGCGAAAAATTATCCATTAATTTAAATCAACATTATATGCTTTGCATATTTATAATTTCCCAACTATTTTATGTATGCATATTCATGAATATTTAAGTATATATATATATATATATATATATATATATATATATATATACATATATATACATATATATATATATATATATACATATATATATACACATATATATACACATATATATATATACATATATATACATATATATATATATATACATACATATATATATACATACATATATATTCTCGTACATACATATATATATATATATATAGAGAGAGAGAAAGAGAGAGGGAGGAAGAAAGAGAAATAGAGAAATTAATCTGTAACCAATTAAGTAGAACAACCTATTTATTTCAAATTAACTACGTTAAAAAGATTTAAAAATGTACCATCTATGTTACTGAAAACCAAAGTAATGATTTATTTACAGTAATTTCCAATGTGACTTTGATATTATGAAGTTTTACAGTAGCAACTTTGTAAGGATCATTTTTTTAAGAATTTAATAAAATGTTCGAAGTGCACTGTTTTTATCTCCGAATAAAATTTGTCACGTTTTCTTTATAACTTTACGTGCCACAAATCATTTCCTTTACATTTAACATCGGAACAATTGCATCTGAACAGTTTACGTCTTAATATAAAAAAGGAATAGCATAATCAATAAAAATCGTTTGGTAGTATCGTAGTATTACGCTGTGCGAATCAATTTTTTTCGAAATGATCATGAATACGGTCACTTAGTATTCCGATAAAATCCGTTCATCATATTGTTACATGTCTGCTACAAGCGAATCCCTTTAATCAAACGCAATATTCCGGGGACCTGGAAAAAATCTCACCATAAAAACGTACATGATCGCTATATCCCGTCAGGATTTCTTTTATTATGATCGGTTCTGAGTGGTATAAAATAGGACCGTCTATAATGAACATAAACACTCGTAAAATGTATCGTAAATCCGTTTGCCACAAACAAAGAGTAACAAAAATACGTATATAAAATGAAACAGCTGGATTCATTTTGATGACGGTGATATTCTATGTGAAAGAGTGAAAGGTCATGATCGCCAGGTGAATAAACTACAATGAACTATTGGTTCATTTCTTAGAAGGTCGAAAAGATCTTAAAAGTCTTTTTACAAATTCAAAAACATATATTTCAAAAAGTTTTTTGCTAAAAAAACTTTTTCCTTATTTTTATTTTATTGTTTTCTTATATAACACGTCATATGTTACTAATGATACTCCACAGAAATGAAAACACACTTAAAGCACTAAAAGTCATAATATAATTTTGGCACTGTGGCTTGATTCGCTTTCAAAAATAAATATTTCAGTTAGTTATTATTATCTGAGTAATAATGTATAGACATTTTCCACTTTTCAGTACTTTAGTACTTTAAAAATGATACATTCACTATAAAAATAGTTACAATCACGACTTAAAAATGATTAATAATGATTTATTGAACTTTTTGTATCATTTTTTTTTGTGATTTCTGATGAAGTGAAAAAATCATATGTGAAATGCAATTAAATAGTATTTCCAGATACAACTATTCCTTCGCTATTTGATTATTCCGAAATCTCTTTGTGATATGTCAATAACATAGCATGTTCAACTTCTTAATATAATACTTCACTATTTACGTCAAATTTTTACTTTGTTCAATTTTTGAAACCTTAGTACAGATCTTTTAAATTCCATATTATTTAAAATTGATTTTTCTTCAACAATCACAGAATAATATATTTTTATAGTAACTAAGCATTCTCAGTTTATACATTTTTCGTATTAATAAATTTGAATTTTTCCGAAGATTTTAACAATTTTCATTTTTCATGCATAAACCAGTTTCGGATTAATTTTCAAATCTGAAATTAAATAATTAAAGTTTCTTAGAAGAGACTACACTGTTTTAGTATAATCTATTTGTTGAAATTACAGTTAATAATTTTAAAAATAAAAATAACTTGATGAAAATCAACAAAACTAATCAAAATTTTTATACATATAATGAAGATTAAAGCTCATTGAATTATGTAAGGAACAATGTATACATAACGAATTTTATTCACATAAAATCATTACTAATATATTATAATAAACTATATATAATAGTAGAAAAAATGATATTTATTTTATCCTGAAACAAATTACTAATTATAATAAAAATATAATAAAAATTTTTTTTCAAGAATTAAACTCAGAGACTGTTCAGATTTTAATTGAAACTAATTAAATATCTTTTTCAATGGAATTTCGTGTTCAATGTTGATTCTCTCCTTCAGAATATAAATATATATATATATATATATGTGTATATATATATATATATATATATATATATATATATATGTGTGTGTATATATATATATGTACGCATGTAGAAGTGTACTGGTATTACTGAAATAAAAAAAACATATAAATCTGCCAAATCCAGTGAACATTTGTTAAAAGTAAATGAATTAATTGATCTTCGGTAAGTTAAAAATGTTAAATTCATAAATAATTTATACATCGATTAAATTCAAATTCGATTAATTTATTTAAATGACTGGTCAAATCACGGACAAAAATATATCGAAGAGCAAAAAATACAGTTTTTGTTCGTTCAAGTTTGCGTTCACGTTTACAAGAAATAATAACCAATTTGATTAATGAAATCAACTCACTGCTAATGACCTTTTTTACAGACAAAATCTTTTTTGTTTTATATATAAAATCCATTTTCAGGTAATAAATCTTATATTCTATATCTCGTATATTATTATTTAAAGAAAAAACTGTACACTAGCGAAGAATATATATAATTAAATTTTATCATTAATAAAACAACCCCTTCTAATATTTTCATAACATGAAAAATTGTTTTATGTATTGATATACATTTCTATGTAAAAGATTGTAAAAACTTATACATTATACGAATATGAAAAAAAAATATATTTTAATATTATCAAAATATTTTCTTAATTCATAAATAAAAGTACACATTTTCCAGAATCGTAGTCACTATCTCACTTTTTTTTAAAAAAAAACATTCATTGGGAAGTTCTTAAAATAATATTTTAAATGTTATTATTTTATTCCTAAATTTTCATATAGATATGATATATATATATATAAATATATATATATAAATATATATATATAAATATATATATATATATATATATATAAATATATATAGTATATAGATTTATTAAGCCCCTAATATTTATCACAATAATTAACAAAAAAATCGTAACAAAAATGAAATAGAACATTGTTTTGAAATAAATTGTGTTGAAGTAAGTTTATCTACAGTATTTACTTTTCATTCTATATACAACATCCATTCTAATTGAAGAATGTGTTAGATATACATTATCATAAAAAAGTATATATAACGCCATATATATGACAACAGTAATATATACGATACCCTATGCCCTAAAATTCCCTTAAATTTAAAAATATTTTTTTTGTTTTCAATAGTATTACACAAGTAATACTTTTAAAAGTATTATCAAAACTATTACACATTCAAAAAATACTTCTATTTCCACTTGACGAAGGAAACATTTTTAAATTTAAATAATGGCATTTATTGTCACAAATTAATAAATGTTATATAGAAATATATATTTTAATTATGAATGGTACGACATTTTAGTCTTGTTAATCCCAATATTTAACATCTTTCCCAAAGTATAAAATATGGAAACAACGCTAGTCATGTTTAATTAATATTCATAATTTGACCTTTTTCATAATGTAAAAAAATGAAAAGGTAAGGAATGAATCCGAGAGAAAAAGAAGGTGAATTATATATTATAAAAATCTGTGTACTTTTTTTAAATATAGAAATCTGTAACATTTCCATTATCAGAAAGCTTTGAGACTACCACATTTTTACAATCAAACAACTCAAGTACTGTAATACAAACCAAATTTCGATAAATGGTGACAAAATCTTAAAAAAATTATTTTGTCTATAAAATACATAACTAACATTCTGTATAATTCTCAGTTTTAAACAAAATTTTTATGAAAAATATTCAAACATGTGACTTTTTTATCGTGAAGAAATGTATAAAAATATTAAAAATACAAATTATATATTTCTATAACGGGATAAAGAATATATTTAAAATTCACAAACGAAATTAAACAGATTGAGTAAAATGAACGAACTGATTGAAATTCAATTTGACAAATTTGATTTTTTTTGTTATTTAGACTAATAGGTTGACGGTAATCCCCGTCTAAATGTTACATAAGCAGCAATCAAAACTGGTCAATAATCATTGATTAAATTATTTTTTAACTGACATTTCATTTTAGTTCTTGGGAGCGAGAGAATTTTTCGTTTGTGGATTTAAATGTAGCCGCAGTACCAAAAATGGAAACATTCCTTGCTAGGAACAGATTTAACACAGATGGGGAGGTAATACCGAAGTGGACGACTATTTTAAAGAGTTTGAGAAATTGCACTTTAACACCGGCATAATGGCACTCTAGCAATGTTGGATGAAATTTATTGACCTTAAGAAAGATTATGTTGAAAAATAAAAATAATTTTACTACCCTCACTATTATCTTTTCGTTCACTTCTACGAATATTTTTAAATCTTCTCATATATGATATATATATATATATATATATATATATATATATATATATATATATACATATACAGGAATACCCCGATTTAAGACGCATCGTTTAAAGTCGTTTCACTTTTAAGTCGTAAAAAATTCCCATCTTAACTCAATATTATTTCACCTCGATATTTATTATCGCTTACCACCATCATTTCAGATGAAAGCATTGATTAATTAAGATCTCAAATTTACAAATACATATGTATAGTACTCTTGCCAAATATATTTCTACATACATATATGTACATACAACAATGTTTATTAACTTGTAAATAAATTTCCATAATATACACACCCATATGTATATGCATTATTCCAAATTATGTGACTTTAACCTTGCTTGGTATACTCGAAAGTAAAATTTGGTCCGATTTAAACCGTTTTAAGTCGAGTCCCAATTTTTCAGAAATTATCCAGTCGTGAATCGAGGTATTCTCACATATATATATATATATATATATATATATATATATATATATAAGGTAAAATTATACAATATGGCCCACTTTTTAAAAAATCAATAAAAAATAGATTTAATTTTTTTTTATTTTTTTTGATGATATTACATAGATAAAACGTTTCTCTTTAAAATTTTAATATAGCTATAATTATTAAATAACAAGAATTAGTAGAATTTTTTGTTCTAAAACCTTTTGTGAGGATTTTTATACTACTCGAGGTGGATAAAATAACCCATTTATCTGCCAAAATGCCCCATTTGAATTATACGTTATTTTTAATAAAATATAATAAAATTTAACTGAAAATGATAAATTATAATAACGAGGATAAAAATATAAAAGTATTTGATAATGATAATAAATTATTTCTTCTTT
Source organism: Acanthacorydalis orientalis (assembly GCA_034766995.1). Classification (NCBI taxonomy): domain Eukaryota; kingdom Metazoa; phylum Arthropoda; class Insecta; order Megaloptera; family Corydalidae; genus Acanthacorydalis; species Acanthacorydalis orientalis. Next base: position 5,421,288 of record CM068320.1, on the reverse strand, counting down.
AAAGTTTCTCGCTTGGAGTTTTCAATACGTTGTAAAATCTCTTCTTATTCTATAAGACATTAACTTCTTTCAATTAAAAAAAGTAGTTTAAATATAAGTTACACTATTTGAAAAATTACATAACAAAATTTTCCAGCCAGCTGTGATCATTTTATGAAGCTTAGATATTTAAGTTGTGAAAAAGCATGTTTACTTATTTGAAATCCAATGTTACGAATACAATCGGACATACAATGAAAATTTCGAGTCATATGTACTATTAAAAAAATACATATCTAAAAAATACATTTCTGTTTTCTAAAATCTTCACAATATTTATTTTATAGTTGCACTAATACATGTACATTCATATGTGCTTTCTTACCAATACTTGCATATTAAATAATTGGAATTAATTAATGGAAATTTTTAGCATTATTGATGAAAATTCTATAAAATAATATAAAAATGTGGAAGTTATTTACGAATTTTAGATATTTTTATCTGATCAGATAAACATATCTAAAATTCGAAATTTACAAATATGTGTTGAAGGTCAGTAGTGAGAACTAATGTAATTAATGATATCCAACGCCTTAATATGAATTTAAAAATTTTTTATTTCTCTTTTTAAAAGTATTTCCGCTAAATTTATTAATAGTTTTACTTATCATGATAATATATTTGAGTGTAAAATGGCCTAATTTCAATTAGACGGAACAAAAAGATTTATTTCAAATATTTAATTATAAATATAAATTAATACGTAAAATGTTAAATATTAATAAAAAAATACAAATTTCACAACAAAAAATTATTTTCTATAAATAAATCTTTTAAAATTATTTCTCTATTCCATAATTTAAAATGTAATCAAACTCATCACGTTCTGCTTATCTGTTATGCCACAGCGTACTGCTGTAGAAGTTTCGTTATTACACGGTCAGCTGTTGTTACTGTCTGTCAAAAAGTAAATATCTGTGTAATTTATTTATAAAATATATTTCATTTAAGATATGCATAGAATAAAGGGATATTTTTATTAAAAGATAAATTAAAAATTATAAAATGAAAATTAATTTCATACAAAATTATTTTGGAGTTAATCGTCGTTTCTTTTAGAATTAGTCGACGCCTTGCATAAATGTATCGACATCGTTTTGAAATTAATTCCAATTTTTTTAAATTAAAGAATTATTGATAATAAAACTGTATATACTTGTTCAATCAATTATTTATAACTGACAAAAATTAAGGAAATGATTTGCACCTTATTATTGTTTTATTGTCTGAACGATTGGTTTTTACGTTTGGCGATAGAAGAAAGAATGAAACTGTAGTAAAGTAAAAGTTGACAAATTAAGATGTTTCTAATTAATTTTTCAAATAAGATCCTATTATCTTTTACTTCAATTATAAAACATCAATTTTTAAAAAAAAGTTGTGTTTTTATTCAAAGTTTGAAATTTCATTAAATTTTCATTCACAATAAAAACATTATTTTTAATCGTTTGTCATAAGAAAAATTTATTCAAACAATATTTTATTTCGATTTTTGATTTCAATTTGAAATTGATATTAAAACGTTAGATATCATAAATTACATCCATTTATTGCCACTTATCTTCTATATATATATATTTGTAAATTTTAAATTTTAGATATGTTTTTCTGATATTTTATATCCTATACCACCTTAAAGTATTAAAAATTGAATATAATAAGAAATGAATAAAATTATTTTGAATATTATATTATTGAATATAATGCGCAATTAAATATACAATGCTTAAAATAATGTATATATATATATATATATATATATAAATAAATTAATTATATATTAAATATATAATTTAGTATGCAATGCTTTGACACCATGTTGCATAAATAACTGCAACCATTAAAACTGCAAAGTAAATAACATCCTTATCTTAATATTTGTTTATTATAATCAATAATGTTAACAAAGCATATATTTTAATATGCAAGTATTGGGAAGAACGCACACATACATGAACATCTATGAGTACAAATGTAAAATAAATATCGTGAAAATTTAGAACGCAGGAATTAATAAATTACTTTTAAGTGAATGCATTTTTAATCTCTCAAATTTTTTAAAAAAATAAATGGACAATTAATGAAAAGAATAATCGTGTGAAGTATAATACAAAAATCTATATTTCATTGAAAAAGTAATTTTTGGCGTTGGCGTAAACAATCTACATTTTTTTTGCGTAGATGTATCACGTTCATCAAGACATAACATGTTTTATACTGTTTCTGTACTTTTTTATACGTTGGCAGGTGAACAAGACTATACAAGTTGCAAGCATTGAACAAGGCATCGCTTTTCTTTAATGCCACTATCATTATGGTAATACGTATTTGGCACGCACGTCGTAGATAAGACTACATAGCCAATATTACTGAAAACAACAATATATACATATATTTAAGTACCTCACTCATACACATATACAACATCCAAATAATATGAAGCATATAGTAAAGTTTGAAAATATTTACATCGATTATGTTTCCGCTATTACATTTTTTTAACTATGTAACAGATATAAAATTACAGACATAAAAACCCAACATAATATTATGTTAAGATGATCGATTATCAATTTATTATTTATAAACTTTTCCAGAACAACTTATCAAGATGTAAGATTTGTAAGTGTCAATCAATATACATATTTAAAAATTACATTGTATTAAATATGTTATTTTGATTTCAAGTGTATGTATATATATATATATATATATATATATATATATATATATATATATATACATCTTCTTATACATATTTAAAATCAAAATTGTCCACATAAATTCGATGACTTCACTTATTTATTTAAGACGTCGAGATCTCTTTGATACCCAAATATGTTTATCTCATATACAAAACAGCAATGTGTCAAACTATCTGCGATAATGATATATACATAAATGAGCTTTAAAAAATATGTTTATTGTTTCATTTGGTTACATGTACATGCTTATAATTGGAAAGTGGACGAGCGCAGCTGCCTGGGGGTTGATGAGTGCAGCGAGCAGTTGGTGAAACCCCCTAGTATATATAACAATATGTATATATATAATTAAAATGATTAAAAAATTTTTTAAACAACATGTTGCAAAAAATAATCTACCTGCTAGAATGGTTATATAGATATACTAATATATATATATATATATATATATATATATATATATATATATATATATATACATCCATAACGTCCACTTATTTATTTGAGATGTGGCTTCTATAATACTCAAATATATTTATTTTTCATTCGATTACATGCACATGCATATAATTTACATGTGGATGTGCGCAGTGAGCTCGGGGGTTGACGAGCAAAGCAAGAAGGGGCAGAGCCCCCTAATATATATATATATATATATATATATATAAATATTATAAATGAATGTTTTAGTTCTTCTTCTTAATTATATATTAATACATTTAAATAAATATGTAAATTTCATATTGAACCAACTGTTAAAAAATAATTAATAAAAAAAATCAATGCATTAATATGTGATCTCTAATAAAAAATTGAAATAATACGCTGCTGAAAAGTTCCTCAGTCAATTATCTGAAAATTATCAATAAGTACCAATTATACCGTAAACTATTATAAAGTTAGTGACATACTCTACTAGTTCTTGTATTGGATTTACTTGATGTAGCACTATGGTTATGGTTAGGTAAGAAAACATACAAGTTTAACAAAAAAATAATTATACATGAAGCTGTTTGCATACTTAGGTGTATAAATACTACAATATAAAAATCATTCCTCGAGTTGTGGGAAGAGAATTTAGTTTAAGTCATGAATTTTATAGAATCGGTATAGTATTAGGTTGACAGGAAAGTAATTGCGGTTTTTGTTTACTGAATTCTAACCTTATTTTTTTCAATGAAACTGTCAATTCTTCGTGTTCATATTGATACAATTTTAAAGTGCATTTTTCTTTATGTATTTTGGTAACATGGTTGGACTTTGGTTTCGTTAGTAATTTTGCTTCAAATTGGGCTATTGAATTAAAGATGGAAAATAACCAAACAAGAGTAAATTTTTGGTACGAGTTCAAAACAGGTGGCGAAGCAAAAAAACTGCTTGTAAACTAAACGATGTTTTTGCTCTGGGTACTCTTAAGAAACGTACGGTGCAATGGTAGTTCTAAAAATTTCGTGCTAACGACGACATTCTTGAAGATGAAGAAAATCCCAAGCATCTTTTTTAGTTCATAACGACCAACTCAAGGTGTTAGTTGAATCAGAACCACGCACAACAATTCTAGAGCTTGCACAAAAGTTAAGCGTTAGCCATCGAACAGTTCTGCGACACTTAAAACATCTAAAAAAAAGATCAAGAAAAATGTATGTGAATTTAAAGGTGATAAACCTCAATTATTTTTCTATCAAGCTAATATCATTTAGGTTCGACAGTACTTCATTTCTAAGTTTCGATATTAATTAACAGGATTAATAATAATATTACAACATTAAAAGTGTTTCGTTGACAACTATAAAATTTGTATAAATATGTGTAAAGTGTGAATAAATATGTGTAAAGTGTAGATAAATGTGTGCAAAATGTGATTTAAATGATGAGTTCAACTACAAGCGTTATAATACTTATGCACAAATATGTGGTTTGTTCGAATTACTTTTGATGGAAGAAGTTTGATAATAAAAACTTTTTTAACCATGATTAAGTATCAGATATTACTTTTTCATTATATTATTAGGAATTCTATTTTAATTACGATATTTACAGCATTATAACCATTTATTATTCTATTCTAGAGTTCTCTAATATTAACAGTCATATAAATACAAAAGTATAAAGTAAGTGAAAAACCATAAACTAATAGTAATTCTTTGAATAAAGATGTTTATTTTTGTTTTCACAATGATAATAATTTAATACTAACAAAAAAATGTTTGAGTATACATCGAAATAAAATTATTGCGGAAGTATATAAAAAACAAAAAGGAATACAAATGATGATAGTTATATTTTCAATATAAACTATTGTATAAAAATTGAGAAAAATATCTCTTGATTAAGTATTCTGTAGTACAATGACAACTTACAATTGTAAATATAAAGCACAATGCAAATAAAATATATTTTATAAAATATATGAAGTAGTTTTTTAAAACTGTTTCTTGGAGTATTTATTAAAAAAATATGATTTTTGTTATCAATTGTAACTAAATTATTAAATAAATATACAATGTCAACATCATTGTACTTTAGACAATAGTCAATTCAAAATTATAGAATCATGCAAACCAATTCAAATTAATATAAATGATATTGATATGTTACATTTCATTTAGAAGGTAAATGACGTGAATGTTAGTATTTTAATACAAGGTATTTATTATAAGAATATAATATGTACGAACAAATGGTTTAAATAGATAGAAATTAAACTACATGTGAAGCTGAGAGTAACTTAATTTTTTTATTTCTCTTTTAATTTTAATCTTTCAACTTAACATTTTTCAAGAATTTGAAGGTTTCAATTTAGGTTTCTTAAGTTTGACCTTATTTTTATTTAATAAACTATGAGGCTCAAATCTCTGATCGCTGCGCTCGTCAGATTCAGTGGAGGATTTGCCCCACGCTCTATAACACTCACTCCCCCTGCCATATATTAGAATGTAATAAATAATACACACAAATAATACGCATAAAATATAAATCATAATTTTTTATTGGAAAAGTATTTCAATGATTAGGCTAAAGATCATTCGATCACTCGATTCATAGTAACCAGTTATAACACAGCTCACGTGACTGATATTAACCGATTAGAGAACGAATAAAAGTCACAGGAACGATACTACTGTCTTATTTTTAAAATATAGAAACATAATTTATTTGAAAATGATTGGTATGAAGTGAATGATTAGTGCTGTGGACGGACTTGAAGTATAATAGTGACGCGAGAGTGTGCACATAGAATGAACATTAAGAACATTTTTCTATAACAGACATTTAAAAAATGTATAGTGTTATAATTATTTGTTAAAAATAATTCAACACAAAAACTGTAAAATATCTTCTTTGTTCCATTTTAATTATCTTAGACGTTTTATTTACCTATAATACGCCAAAATCAATAGTTTTCATTTTCAAATATTTTTTTAAGTTCTGAATACTTTATATATATATATATATATATATATATAAATATATATACATATAACCAAAAATAAAATGTATAAACTTGTTGTTCAAAAATACCATTTGATATGATATAATATCAAAATTAATTTATACAATTCGAGTAGAATTATTTAAATTGTAAATTTAATTGTTCATAAACATTTTGTCATTGACCGTAAGTACCATTTATAAGCATGTAAATATCTCTAGATTCACGATAATAATATTCATAAGATGCTTATAAAATAACCAAAATTTACTTTCAACTTATTTATAGTACCCAATTACTTAACACAATATATATATATATATATATATATATATATATATATATATATATATATATATATATATATAACATTCAGTTTTAATTACCACAATGAAACAATTATTGGTACTTTTAGTACATTAATATAATTGTTTATTTGCATGTAAATATATGACCCAATTATTTAAATATTTATTTTATCACGCAGATACATTTTAGTAATTGTATATGTTTCGAAATATGCAAGATTCGTATAAAAGTATGTATATATATATATATATATATATATATATATATATATATATATATATATAAAGACCAATGAACATGTAAAATAAGGAAATTAAAATTTTTATTGGAAATCGATGGAAAAAAGAGGAACTCAATCGTACAAAATCGAAAATTATGGAAGAGTCATTTATTCAGCAATTGGTTGCCAGAGGCAACTGCTACTAATATTATACTGCTACTATATATATATATATATATATATATATATATATATATATATATATATATATATATATATATATATATATGAATACGTCATTATTAATTGATACGTTATTTTTAAAACCAACTATTACGCGTTATATTTAACATTAAATTAAATATTCTAAATACTTGTGATTTGAGAATACAAATTGAACTCACATGGAAAAAGTGCTTCACTTTCAAGATTATCAAAATTACTACTTTTTGAAGAAAATTCTTTGATATATATATATATTGTTTTACATTTATAATGATATAACATTTTCTCAAGCAAAGTGTAGTGAATACACTCGTAAAGGAAGATTTTTTTTCTTTTTTAATTATTTAATACATAATATTTTTCCATTCGACTACTTTTTCTTCATCTTGAATTGATTATAGAAATAAATAAAATCTGATCATGACACTTTAAAATTCTTTTATAACGTAATTGTAAACACCAAAAAACATTTTTTTTTAATTTTCTTTAGATACAATTTCATTATTATTTATAGTGTTTACAGAATTCAAACTATTGGCAAATGTATGGGGATCTGCTATTATCCTATTCACCAATACAACCAATTTACAATGTTTTTTAATTTTGCCCACCAGATAAAGGGAAATACTTTTTTTGCTTCTTCACGAGTTTTCTACTTTATCAAATTAGTCACCGATCCTGAAAAACAGACTTCTACGAAAAAAAATTTAATGTGTAATTCTGAAAATGAGCAATGCTATTATTATCATAATTTAATAAATTCAAAGAACTCAGCTTGTAAACTCTCTCCGACAAATTTGATATACAAAATTGTTTGTTTTTAGTAAATTTTTGAATCTGCAAAGAGATATTTTGAACAATTTTATGAATCAAACAGTATATATATATATATATATTACATGATAAATATATGTTTGTAATTTACAAATTGTATATATTTTATAGATTATTCAAATACATATTTGTTTAATATAATACTTGATTCATAAAAAAAATGAAGAAAGGCTAAACGTTATTTTAGTAAATTTGCTTATATATTATTAATGAATCAATATATTTATAATACTAAATCCTTTTCAACATTTATAAACAATATTTCATATATAACATGTTTTATAATATACATATATATAAACTAATATTTTCAAAATATAATATTAGTAAAAAACATGATACTTAAATAAATTGATCGCATTCAATATTAAATTACTTCAAAAAGAATATAAACAAGCAACAAACTAACAAAGGTATTATTTTACATCAAATTGAAAAACATTGTGCATGGTAACAAGCAGTACAACAATAAAGTATAATATGTTTAGAAAATGTATTCGATATGTCAATGTCTTTCTTATTTTCCTTAAAGTGTGAGATAGGAAGATTGCAATGCTGTTGAAATTGTTTGTGGTGGAAGCGATGGGATCATAACATTTGTTGTATAAAAACAATGTATTTTATGGATGTTTTAAAACATTATCGATTCTTTCATTGAACTTTACCTCATTTTTTGCTAATTTTGACACTGGTACCAGGAAAAATATGCATTTTTATTTGCTATTATTTTTTATAATTAAGAACAATCTATTTAGTTTTTTTTTAAAAAAAATATTAATGCAATCAAAATATGTACCGTAAAATAAAAATATGTTCTTTTGAACTTTATTAAATTAAAAGACGATTTAAATCTATAATATCATTATCTTATAATTATATATATATATATATATATATATATATATAAGTTAATTAACTTTTATGAATAGATATTCTCTAGTAAAAAATATTTTTTTTAATACTCACTAGTTTTAAAGTTACTGATGGCATCTTACTTACTTGTAATACAAAGTGTAACTAAATAATTTACTAATATTTATTGTTATTTATTATTAAAAAAAGAGAAATTTGTTTCCCTTTAAATTATATATTTAATTTTATATTCAACAATAAGTATTATTAGTATTCAAGAAAATTCATTTATGCAAACATTTAAATGTTACACATTTAATAAAAAATTTTATGAGACAATGATTTTCCTTTATTATAAAGTAAAATAAAGTAACTATCAATTTTAAATAAAATTTTAATAAAAAAAATGATTATTATTCATATTTATACCATTCTAATGATATTTACAAACAATTCAACATATAATTTTTTGTTATAATAACATTCTCTCTCTCTTTATATATACACACACATAAAGAGAGAGAGAAAAAATGTGAAACATATAGGTAGATGGATGGATACATAGAAGATATTTTCAAAAATAAACCTTCCGCTTATGGAATTGAGCTATATATCTTATGAACTTAAAAGGTTACAAGTATTTTGTAATAATAAGCATTAAAAGTTTTATGGAGTTTTATAAAAAAATCGTATGTTGTGCTAATAAAACCATTCTTTAATGCACTGTCTTATAATATCTTTTGTCATATCATGAAAATATATTGCGGAGTTAGCTCAAAAGATCAACGTAAGTTATACAAGATAAAACTTTGTCGAGGTAATCTTATTGAAATTCGATAAACTTAACGATTTCACTTTCAATTTGTTATTTTTCATTTTATATTTAGTTAGTATAATTCAATTATACGTTTTAGAATTATTTTTACATATAATAAAGTTATAATTTTAATTTACAAAATACCAATATCTCAAATTTAAAAATTATGTTACATATATATATATATATGTATATATATATGTATATATATATATATATATATATATATATATATATATGTATATATCTATATGTATATATATATATACATATATATATATGTATATATATATGTATATATATATATATATATGTATATATATATATGTATATATATATATATATATGTATATATATATATATATATATATATATATATATATATACGAGGTCAGACAATTAAGTAATGCGACAAAATTCAAAAATCGAGTATATTTAAAAATTAAGATACATCGCTGCGATCCCCTTCAAAGTAGTCCCCTCCCGCGTCTATACACTTATTCCAGCGAGTTTTCCAGTTTTCGTAACAATTCTGGAACACTTCTTGTGGGACCTCTCCGAGTACCCTCGTCACAGATTCTTGGATATTTTTAACGGAGTCAAAATGTCGACCTTTGACGAATTTTTTCATATGGGGGAATAGGAAAAAGTCGCAGGGTGACATGTCCGGTGAATAGGTCTCAGTTTTATAGTCTCTCAGTTTTTGGCGTCTAAAGGCATCGCAACGTTACCACAACCGCCCTATTCACCGGACATGTCACCCTGCGACTTTTTCCTATTCCGCCATATGAAAAAATTCGTCAAAGGTCGACATTTTGACTCCGTTGAAGATATCCAAGAATCTGTGACGAGGGTACTCGGAGAGGTCCCACAAGAAGTGTTCCAGAATTCTTACGAAAACTGGAAAACTCGCTGGAATAAGTGTATAGATGCGGGAGGGGACTACTTTGAAGGGGATTGCAGCGATGTACCTTAATTTTTAAATATACTCGATTTTTGAATTTTGTCGCATTACTTAATTGTCTGACCTCGTATATATGTATATATATATATATATATGTATATATATATATGTATATATATATATATGTATATATATATATATATATGTATATATATATATGTATATATACATATATGTATATATATATATATATATATGTATATATATATATATATATATATATATATATAACAAGATATATATGTATATATATATATATGTATATAAATATATATATATATATATATATATATATGTATATATATGTATATATATATATAATGTTTCAAAATTTATCTTAATTTTTATTTTAAAAAATAAAATTATAACTGAAAATAATACGAACAAATAAGTATAATTGATATCTATTTGTAACGAAATATATTATGTATATACATCCGCGCTACTGATTTAATACATACCTATTCATTTCATTACTATTCTAAAAGAAACGTAATCATTTTTATTGAAATCATACTTTTTCAAGGAAAAGTTTAATAGACAGCATTCCTTTTCATTCTGTCGTAAAAATATTCACAGGAAAAAATTACAGCTTACTCAGAAATAAAACAAACATAAACTGTAATCCGTAATCCTTCATAAGGCAGTATTCATTGCAAGAAGAAAAAAGCAAGAGTAAATAAACTCGAGTAAAAATAACGTTCGTATGTTTGCGCGTTTCAAAAATGTCTATCTTTGACACATATTACATCACAGCTGTAATCCTTTCTTCATTTAATCTGATTAGAGGCACAGCAGTTTGCTATACTGTAGTCGACACTAACATTCATATCACAACAAATAGCAAATAGTGTTACAGCAAGTGAATACCTATCTGTTGACACTTCGGTTCAAATCAATTCTGTTGATACTCAAACATTTCTAATTATATCTGATATTATATATATATATATATATATATATATATATATATATATATATATATATATATATATATATATATAATTGAATAAAAATATATAAATATCAAATGTTCTTAGTCATTCAATTTTAAAAGACCTAAATGAAAAATATTTATTATATAAATATATATATATATATATATATATATATAAATATATACATATATACATATATATTAATTAAAAGTTATATGGGTCTGTTACAAAAATACTAAATAACGAATATGGTTCTTTAATTCATTCTGAAGCTTTATCTAATAATACAAATTTATTTAATAAACCATTTAACATAAATCATTAAAATTAGCATTTTGAGTATATTTTTATACGAACTATTATGAGAAAAAACGTCGCATTGCCGAAAAAGAGATAATAGTAAACAAAACATTAAGAAGAAAACAAGAATTATTTCACATTTTTTGTGTACGTAGTTTTCGAACAGAACAAAATTATGTACAGTTTTATTAAGATGAACTGAATCGTTCAAGCGATAATAATAATTCATAGAAATTTATTTTATTTCGCACTTATGGAGTCGTTTGGTTGAGAAAATATAGTAATATTAAAGTTCACAAGAAATAGTTACAGATTTCTAAACTTGAACAAAAGTACAAATTCGTTTCGTAAAGGAAAATTTAAATAAATTTTTATTAAGAACTATTTATACTATTTTTAGAAATTTAGTTTGTTCACAGCTCACGGGTTGCTAGGTTGTGAATATGTGGTAACATCAAAACTTGCTAATAAGGAAAATATTAGAGGTTTCTTTATTTGAACTAGAGTACACAAATTTCTATAAGATATGAAGCAGGTTTTACTTTTTCACACTCTTCCACTGTATTATGTTGTAATTAATTCTTTTGCAACGAACGAACACGTTATTATATAAACAATTATTAAATAACACTGTTCGTTTGGTGCAATAATAATTGCGGTTTTTATTTTTTTATGTTTGGCGCCGATTTTTCCAGTTACCGTTATCTTTTGATATAGTAGTGTGATTCATCATTGTAAACAATTAAATTAACACTACTCATTTTAGCTTATGTCTATTGTTTTCATTCTTGGGTATTATTGGATATAATCTCTTAAATTAGACATGTGGTACTTTATAAATGACAAAATAAGTTGTAATTAACATATATTATAGACAATGGCCTAATTTTGAATTCAGATTATATTTTTTTACAATATTTTTGTGATCTAAATTTATTAATATTATCAGTCTTCATGACACTATATTCTAATATTAAAATACTCTGATTTCAAATTGAAAAACCAAAATTTCGAAATGTATTTGATGTTATTCATCAAGAAAAATTAATAATTGTTATTTGAATATGAATGAAACGTAAATATGTATTTTTTTTATAAAAATAACGATAATTTAGCCTTACTAGTTACGATTTTTAAGTGTTACATTGTTATAGTTTGTAAGTCCCCAGATTTATACACATTGTAAAAGAAAAATGAATAAAATATAATACAAATTAACAGTGAAACAGGAAAAGAGCACGATACATATCTTGTATACCTATTTGTACATTTTTATTCAAATATAATAATGGATAATATTTTAGTTCAGATATGAAAAATTGTTATTTTTTGTTAATAACTGGCCAATAAATGGCCAAATCTCACAGCTTAGTAACTGTGAAAAAGACCAAATTTAGATGTACTATAATTAATTTCCATTAAACGGGATGGAAATTTCAATAAAACTATTCATAATTTACCTGTTTAGTAAACTACAAACACAAACTGAAGAAATTCTCGTTTTTTTTTTAATATTTTTTGCTGTTATATTCGACAATAAGACGATATTTTATAAGACAATTTTTAAAAATACTAAAAATTCTTCCTATAATTTCTCTTAAACGATAATACAACTTGTTTAAGAGATTATATATATATATATATAAAATAAATTAATATTTTACATATAGTTCGTGAAGAAAGCAAGTAACAGTTTTAAAAAGAAATATTAACTTTTAGAATTTTTTCAACTGTAAACCCTTTAATATTTATAAAATAGATTGTCTTAGAATTCATAACAGCTGTTGTAATAATGAAACTGGAATATTTCTGAAAATATAATTTAAATTATTATTAATACAAAACATTTTATAAAATCCCTAACTGAGGCCTATCAACTTTATGTTCGTTGTTCAAGTTTACTTTTCAATCCAACTCAAATAAAGATATAATTGTGAATTTTATTAACAAAATTAGGAAGAAAAATATTTATTATTGTATAGTACTAAATTACATTAATACCCCCAAGTTATATAATGAACTTGAATTTTACGTAAGTCGAATTTGTAAATTTTTTAAGTGTAACATTACAAGAAACTGAAATAATTATTATTATTATATGTATGTATATTATTTACAGTATTGTGCAAAACACAAGCAATAAATTCTACTTAAACATTTAAGTATATTTATCTTTTCTTCTAATTAATTTACAATGATATGAATAATGTATATTTATATATTAATGACACAAAAATAAAATGATACATTTTCAAAAATAATAATAATAATACACTAACATTAAAATGGAAATAAAAACAAGTAACTGCAACATATGAGATTTTACAACACTAATGCAAAAAATCTAGTACTTTGTGTAAAAACGTCAATTTCTAATAACCTCAGAACATCTGTGTGCATTGATGAAATGAAATTTAAAATGGTGGTTTCGGTTATGTTTTCTTACTCATTTTTTAATACTCGAAGCAGTTCCCGCTTATTTCCGAAGCGTTTTCCCGCAACTCATCGTTTGAGAATTCTAAATAGATTTTCAATGGGATTCAAGTTTGGTGATTGTGCATGCCAATCAAGAACTTGAACCCCATTGTCTTTTAACCAACCCTTTACCAATCTCGATGTGTGTTTCTGGTCATCATCGTGCTGAAACACCCATCGAAGCGGCATATTCCACTCAGCATAAAGATTAATTTGTGTTTCTAAAATGTTTTCATATGCGAAACGATTCATTATCCCCACAATTTCATAAAAAGGACTAACACTGTAGGCTGAAAAATATGTCCAAACTATTACGCCTGCCACCTCCATGCTTGGTTGTGACTGATTTGAGAAGTTACAGGCCAGCAAAAAAGCCATCGCTGGGAAGAAAACATTTACAAAAAAGGTTTGTATTTTTAAAGAAACCATATGGTTCTTAAAAACCTCATTTAAAAGCATAAAACATCAATTGAACCACTTGTTTCTTTCAATTGAACAAGTTGTAATTTTAGAAATTTATTACATAACTCCGCTTTTACGTGAGTCGGATGTTACGTAAATCGGGGTGTTACTGTGTGTGACTGATTTCAAATAATGTACTGTATTTGTTTTCACCTTAAGAAATTTGCTAGATTAATCCTTCTACTAAATTTTTATTGTTTAAATGCTACAAAAAAATAATCTTCAGGGCTATACGTTTACTTTTACCTTATTTGTATAAAAAACATTCTTTATATGTTTCATGATGTATATTCATATCATAAAAAATATTAATATCAAATAATGGTGTAAAGTAATTACTAAATACAATAAAAATATTTTTTTATTCAGTTTTTTGATCAATAATTACTTATTTATCACCTGAAATGGCATAATATATCCGAAAAAAAATGTATGCACATATCAGAATAGTACTACTTGCTTATTTGTAAAAAAATTTTCCGACTATTCGTACATCGAAACACAGATTGTAAAAAATATTTCTTTTCATAGAAATGATTGGTGAGAAAAAATAAGTAAGTGTACTTCACAAACTTCAAAAACTGGAAAATTCCAATGCATTGTTTATACGTGGAAGTAAAATAAGAAATACAATATTATAAGAAAAATATCCGATTATAATAAAATAATATTCTACGCCACTGAGAGTGTCTTTCTGTCGGTGCGACCCGCTTATCTCACTATAACTATTATGTCGTTTTGATCCTACAGGTGTGCTGCAAAACTCATTAACGTGGGCGTGCCTCTGCTGTATATCGATTTTGTATCATAACGAAGCAGTATTTTTTAAGTAATGAGTTAATTTTAGATAATTCATTCGTGTTTTATTTAAGATTGGAATGATACCAAGTGTAATAGATTTTTTAACATATAGTAACAATTTCAAAGGTATTATTATATAAATTAAGCTTCTATTAACGCACACACACACATAACACACACACACACACACACACACACACACATATATATATATATATATATATATATTCATTTGTGTTTTAAAGATATACATTTATGTGTGAGGTAATTGATATTCGTTTTTGTATTATGTTCCTTTTATTATATAGTTTAGTGTTAGCATAAATTTTATCACAACTTTAATATTGTTTTTACCCAATTTTAATGAAAGAAGATAAAAATAGGTAAATGTTATTGAAATCATCTGTAAAATTTAAAAACATAATTATTTATTTATTCTATATTAAAATTGATAAATAAACTATTCATATCTACAGTATATAAACATTCCTGTATACTGTGTTGAAAGTTCCTGCTAGAATAATTTATTTAAAATTAATTTTTCATTTCAAATAATAATTTAATTTTAAGAAAAATTTTCACTTTTCTTTAATAATTTAGTACATTTATGTATTATATTATAGTATCAAATATTATACAGTGAAGGTTGTTAGTTTTTTCCATGGTTTTTTTTTAAAGTAATGTTATTAGAACTGTTTTTTTTTAATGAATTTAAAGATAATTTTCTTTATTTGATATATTTCATATTTATATTTCTTTTAACTAATAATTTATTTTTAGGATTCTTTTTCATATAAAGTACAAATAAAATAAAATTAAATCAAAAATGTTCATTTCATGTCTCACTGTTATTCACCTGTTAAATTCTGATATTTTCTCAATAACTATAAAAATGACCAACAAATTTATCCATGTGTATCTTAATACAAAAATCGATTTTTAATGCCAACTATTCTAGTAGTTTTTATTGACCATTTTAATTAAAATACGTTTCGTCTTGAGAAAATGGAGCAAACAAAGCTTTAAATGAAAATACATTTCATCTGATTTAAAGAAATTGTAGCGAATAAGTAATTTTATTATTTTCATTTAATAACAAAACTATTTTTTTTTAGATAAATAACTAGTTGAAATAATTCATGCTACACGTATTCATAACTACTATATGAGTACTCATTTCTAAGAACGATATTTCAAGAATTAATGTATTTTCTGGTTTTCTAGTTCCAACTCTCAAAAATTTGAGAACACTATTATTTTATATAGTCTTATCTAAAGAACAAGACATATACATGTCGCCCAAACACTATCTTTATACCTGAATAAAAAATCTAAAAATAAGTTTACAAAATTTCGTCGGAACGTCTCCATAATAAAAGTGTTTCGTTCAAGATTCAAGAATATTTATCTAACAAGCATTTTTTTAAAATTGAGCTTTAAATAATAGTTCTCACTGAGTTATTTTATTTCCATATATTTTTGCTTCTTTGGTGCACATTATATACAACTTTTATTATGAATATGTTTTATAATAAATTTTCATTTGTTTCTAATTATACCTGTAATTTCGTTGATGAGTTTTCCTTATTGTTTTGATTCTTTCTTATCACTTGATATTGTATTTTCTACTACTAGTTTTGGGTTATGTGCTATTTAGAGACATAATTTAGGTAAGTTGTTAAAAAAAAGTTGTTATTTAAAATTTATATAAACTAAATTGATTTGAAAGTAACAATTTGTGCCGAAAGTAGCAGAGAAAAATAAAAACCCTACGCAGCCAAAAAGACAAACTACCAAGACAATGAATTTTTATACTGCTATCGTTTTAGCGCTCTGAAATGTAATAATAAAAATCTTTTATGTACTAATATTCACTCAAAAGATTATTGTAAATGAATAAATATTTAGGTACAAATTTAAATCGAAAATGCATTAAAGTATATGAGTAGAAATTAAATTGCAAAATCTTATCACATTTAATTATAAAATATATTAATTCCTATAGATTTAGTTATTCTTGAGACTCGTTTTGTAACGCAAAAGATATTTTGAATATATATTATTTCATTAATTATCATTTTTTATTATATTTTATACCAATAAATATTTGTATATCTTATATTACCTTATACTATACACTTTCAAACTGAAGCTCTTGTCTCTAATATCGAATTAAGTTACTCTTTAGACCACCCTCATTTATACATTTTATATATATATATATAGCCTCGATATTTAAATCAAAATTCTCACTCTGTTTGAAGAAAAATGTATTTGATCAATATATATTATCAGTCATTACCTACAGCAGTAAAAAATGGTTGCTAAACGACAGAATCTTTCAAAGAATCAAAACAACACACAGAAATATGGAAAAATGCATGATAAGAATAACAAGAAGAAATGGGAAAAGAATAGAATGGATACGAAAACAGACAAGTCGCAGATGTAATAAGAAGAGTAAGGAGTCTGAAATAGAAATGTTGCAAGAAGAAAATATAACTGATGGACAACAGAAATTATTAACTGGTAAACAAGGAATGAAAAAAGATCAAGAAAGAGACTAATGAACAGGTGGGATAAGGAAATTAAAATTTTTTTTGGAAAACAGCGGAAAAGAGAGGCATTCAATCGTACAAAATGGAAAATTATGAAAAAGGCCTTTATCCAGCAGTGGATTGACATAGGCTGATGATAATAAACATATATACATATATATATATATATATATATATATATATGTATGTATATATATATATATATATATATATATGAATCCATAAGTACTGTTGACATGTGTCTGTTGTAAATAATTGAAGTATATGTAATATTTGTTATTTGAAGAATTTTATTTATATTGAATAATAACTAAAAAAATAACTTTATATAAATAAATGATAAAACAAACACTAACCATATTTTCAATTAATAATTGTTTAAAAAATAAAAAAATGCAATATAAAAACATGCAAATCTACACACGGAAGTATGGATGTAATTATTTTTACATATGTATTCTCATATCAGATAATTAAAATTAATAAAATTCATACAGAAATATAACAGAACTAAAATTAATTCATTTTTATTTAATTTAATGTTACACACACACTCAGATACTCGTATGTATATATATATATATATACATATAAGTATACACTTTTTAACTTATTATTAACTATACTTGTTATTTTAAACTCCGTACAAAATGATAAAAACAGCTTTTCTGTAGTAACATATCTATAAGAAACTTAACTGAAATTTTCAATAATTAATTCCTGCTTTGTGTTGTAATGTGATTACATCTTCATAGCAAATTTGTATTTTTAGTCTTAATTTTATAATTATACTAAAGGAGATTTAAATATGTGTTCTTGGTAGAATAATTTTGTTTCTAGAATTATTTATTTGCTAATTAATAGTCTAATATTTATTATGATAAACAAAAATGAGAAATTGTCGTATATTTTGAAATAAGAATTTATATTTTTAACCGTTTTTACAAAACTGTGTAACTGTTTTGTGATACTGGTATATCTATTAAATTGTATAAACTTATTTTATGCAAACATCTTCTTAGGAGTGCTGTTTACAACGATTACCTTATTGAAGTATTTAAATATTTCACAATTTTTTTTTTAACTATTACCATTTTCTGAGTAAATTTTTACGCTATATACTCGTATATATATATATATATATATATATATATATATATATATATATATATATATATATATATATATATATTTCCTAATAAGATTTAAAATTCACATGGCCATTAACTACTACTTTTTTAGGAAATAAATAAAATTATATTTTATTAAATGAAAAATATTTTAAGGAAGAAAAGTTGCTTAAATATAATTTTGTAATTTTTAAAGTAGTCCTAAGATTATAAATAAAGAAATTATTTGAGTGTTAATACATTGATCTATTTTTTGGTATTTTAAGTCATTTAAACTAATTAAATATGTATATTATACGTATTGTTATTTTTTTACAAAAAAAAATTCAGAACGAATATAGTACTAAAAATTCAATTGCATATATTCATTTTTGGCTTGTTATTATTGTATATATTCATATTTTAGCGTGTATTTATAGCTAAAGTAGCTCTGATTCATGTAAAAAATTTTAGCGAGCTCAATCGTTTTTATTCTGCTTTGTTTATTTATACAAGATTTTTTACTGCAATCTGAACATGGTAACCTTTTATCTTTTCAACCCGAACGTTGTGACCGTTTATCGTTCAACGAACACTTTCCACGCATTAATTTTTATTATTATTTTCTGTTCTTAGCATTTTTTTCTAGCATTAAATTTAGATTTTACTTTCATGTACTTCATAATAAATCTCTTAACTTTTTGTACTTAAAATCTTAAATAACTTTGTACGCTTGTTAATTAATAGCATTTTTCTTTTAAAGTTTAACGTTTTCAATTATTATTACACGAATAACTTGTTAGTATTTTTATATTAATGTTTTCATTTAAAAAATACCAGATTGAATTTATTATTGACCAATTCAATGTTTTCATAGTTTCTAAACAAATATATGAAAGATTATTAAATATAAAATAAATTAAAATTCCTGTATCTTATACTCTATTTACAATTTAATGAATTGTACAGAAACTAGCAGTCAGAAAGACACTATTATTAAATACATAAATAGACAGTATATCACATATATATATATATATATATATATATATATATATATATATATATAATGTAATGTACTTAAATTCTATATAAAATTATAGCAAAGATGTACAAACAATATTCAAATTGTTTATTTAGAAAAGAATATAATGTAAAGAAATATAATCAAAATATTCATGGTATTTATATAACTTTATGTAGATGTATGGTTTTAAGTATTGAGTGTTTTATGCAAGTATGTTTTTAAGTAAGTATTCAATGCAAGTATGTACATTTTGAAAACATTTAAATACAGAATACACTCATAGTATTGAATATGTGTATTATACTACTGCTACTTCTATAAAGAATCCATTTAAAAACATTTTATTGCGTTCTATTGGTCAATTATATTCTCAAATTATTTATAAATTATTTTTTTATTGTAAATAATTTTGATTTTTTTCAATCTATTAGTGCCTAATGACCTAAATATGTAACTTTTTTAGAAGCGAAAATTGAGCATTATTATAAAAGTTCTTTTTATTTCTCATTTAAGTATAATAAAATAAGCTTTTGCTTTTATGATTATTGTTAATAAATACAAAAACAGACACATGCACACAAGCATTATATATGTATAAATGTATACATACACACACACATATATATATATATATATATATATATATATTTATACATATATATATATATATATACATATATATATATATATATATATATATATATATATATATATACATATATATATATATAGAGAGAGAGAGAGAGAGAGAAAGAGAGATGGGGGAGGGAGAGATATACTAATCAATTAAAAAAATTGAAAAATTATATTTTGTTTCTTTCAGTTTTTGAATATTGTAATATTTTTAAAAAAATTAAATGTCGGTTGTTCAAACATAAAATTAGACACATAATCACTACCTAAATGTTATTCAATAAATGTTTTTTTTTGTTTGTTTTACAGATCTAAAAGATTTTTCTGCTGAAAAATGTTCCGCTAATTGATTATTACCCATTTATAAAATAATTACATCTTACTCATTTGTATTTCGGTATATATAATTTTCGATATCGGCACATTAGAGTACCAGAGACGAAAAAATTTTGAAAAATTTCACAACTTAACTTTATTTTTATCCTAAAATACACATTTTCTAATTAAAAAGTCAGTTATTAATGAGACACTATTTTTAATATTTCCTTATTCACCATCCGACGACTACGTTATCATTCCTAAAATTCAAAAATCTGATTGAAACATGATCTGAGATTTTTCTGTGCCTTTTAGCTTTAAGGTCAGTGATTTATCCGTCAAAATACTTATAAGTAGGAGTGAAAAGTTATCGATAATCAACTATTAAATATTTTTTATAAAAAAATGTCTGGTTTATGGGATGAGATAAACATTCCTTTTTAAAACTTTTTCAAATTTTTTTCGATGACAATACTCTAAGGACGATGGTATTGACATCGAAATCCGCATGAAATAATTAATATATATTGTTGAATATTTTTTATTAAAAAAATTGTGGTTTGTGGGCTGCGTAAGTTTATTATTTTAATTTTAGCAATTATTATTTTCATTTTAGAAAAGAAAAGTATTCTTTTTTGTCATAGAAATAATATTTATTCATTCACATTTTTGATTTATATTAATAAAATTAGTCGAACCTTTATTCTACTGAACAATTTCAAAATTCTGAAATTGATTTCACGTTATTATTTAATTTTAAAAATAAGATTTATTACTCTTAAATTTATAAAACAAATATTATATTGGAGAAGAATAAGGGACATCTAACGTTTCAAGAAATGTTATAGAGACTATCACAAAGTGTCTATCTCAGTTAAACTATTCAGTGTATAAAATTATTACCATATATATATATATATATATATATATATATATATATATATATATATATATATATATAACGTAATTTTGTAGGTTTAGTAAATGTATATTAAAAAAATTTAAAATACCTACATTAAAATATAATTAGTTTTAAGGTACGAGGTTCTTGATAAATGTAGTAAAAAATTACACTAAATTAATACCTGATATAAACCTCTATTTATAGCATATTGTATCAAATTTATAATTAATTTATAATGTTATTTGACAAATATTGTATTTCATATTAAGCGAAAATTTACATATTTAAGTGCATTTGTAAGTACATACATAAATACATTTTTATATGTATATATATATATATACACACATGTATACATAAACATTACATAGTGTATCAAAGTAATTGCGTGATGTCAATGCTGGACGAAGCTTTTTAACAAACAGCTGTATAACTAAACATTGACATAGATGAATGTGCACGACAGAAATGTTTATGAGCTGGTAAACATTAATCTTATAGTATACATTGGAGTAATGTACAAAAGTTATAATGAAGCTAATTTTAAATGACATTAACACCTTATCAACAATTACTAAAAATTTTATATTCTACTGTAAAGGTACCTTTATTCGTACTGTGCACGAATATATATATATATATACATATATATATATACATATATATATATACATATATATATATATATATACATATATATATATATATACAACTATATATATATACATATATATATACATATATATATATATATACATATATATATATATATATATATATATATATAGTGTGACCCTAAAAACTGTTCACGAATTTTCGAATGGCTACTCTTTAATCTAAAATTGAATGATTATTTCGAGGAATTCTCGAATAATTTCATTGTTAATTAGATTGGGATCACGTAGCCTGGTAATGTAGCATTTTAGTCATTTTTTTGTTTTTATTGAAAGTTATTCGCATTCGAAATACAATAAAGATCGTGAACAGTTTCTAGAGTGAAGTATTATCGAATATTAAATTTTATCAAGTAAATATTTTTAATATTAGTATTCTCAAAAGTATCTGAGAAGTAATAAAGGAAACAGGCTATAAATTAGATTTTTATTAAGTCTGACAAATGAAGTAAATTGTTCCGACTTTTAGATATGAAAACAAAAAAGTATTAATATGATAAACGCAATTGCAACGGAAATTAAAAAGTCAAATCTAGTCAGTCAAATATCTCCTTTATATGGTGTTTCTATTGGGGTTGTATTAAAAATCAAAAGAGAATTAAAAATCGTTGTTGAGATCAATAAAAGAGAACGTTCAGGAAAATTGTCTCCAGAGACCAAATGCAAAATTCGTTGTCTAATTTACACAGGAGCAGTGGATCAAGCAACACAGAACTTTTTCCCCGGCATCCAAACTCCTAAACCCACACAAGTCTCCTTACCTGACTCCTGTCGTCCCTTCAAACCCGGCTAATAAGCCAAGGCTTAGACCCCAGACCCATTTCCGCACCCATCAACATGTACGCAAAACACCAGATGTAACAGATTGCAATCAATAAAATTATTTTTGATTTTGATTTAAACCACGCAGGTCAACAATGTCTTACGAAAGAATCTACAAGTTAATATTTATAACTTGGAGGTAATGAATTGTCTAAAAAAGCAGGATGAAAAGTTAAATACAAGCCAAAAAAAGCCGTTGTTGACCCCATAAGAAAGAGCGCATAAGTTAGACCAATAAGAAGAAGCAGTTGAATTTTGCAAAAAAATATGAACATTGGGACACTGTTCATTGAAACCAAGTCGTTTGGTCATATGATACTAAAATTAATAGTATACACTCAGATTGACGTGTATGGACTTGAATCAATCTAAAAATCAGGCTGCAGGAGCAAAGCGATATGAAAATATTAAAATTTATAGGCAACTCTTTGATAGTTTGAGGCTGCTTTACAGGAAATAAATCACAAAACTTGCGTAAAATTCAAGGAATTATGAAAGCGGTGGACTACATAGAAATTCGTTTCTTCTAAAGATATAAATGTTTGAATTTGAGCAAACAGAGTGAGTTTTGACTCAAGACAACGATCGAAAAACAGCAAAAATTAAGAAATATTTCCTCTAAACGAACGACAATTTTGTAATGAATGGAACACCGCATTTCTTGACTCAACCCCAATAAAACACTTATGGGTTATATTGAAAAAAAAACTTGTATCCATCGAAGAAATACCAAAAACCATTGATAAATTATGGAGTAGAACCAATCAAGCATGGCAAAGTTATTAAGAGTCCACATTGACAAATTTTATAGGTAATATACAAAAAAGACTAGAAGCGGTTTTAAAAGCAAAAGGAAGCTCCACGATGTACTGAGTTCCACAAAACTGCAAACATTGCACACGAACCAAAAAAGAGCACACAAACTAAGAAAGGTGAAATAATTTCTAGAAGTAATAGGAGCGATGCAATATTTATATTAAATATTTTTAATATAAATATTGCAAATTTAGTAATGAACAAACAAATTAATATCTTTCTCTATATACATAAATTTTATCATTTTTTTAAAAATTCACACTTTTGTAAACAGTTTTTGGTGTCATTGTATGTATATATATATATATATATATATATATATATATATATATATACATATAAACTTGTTTCATATGAAAATATATCTATAAGTGAATTAAATAAGAAATGATGAAGTTACAAAACAGGTGTGAACTAATTCAATTACAGTATACATCAAATCAATAAACATATATCCTATTAGAAAATTAAAGTGTAATTTTATTACAAGCAAACACGAATATCTAATGAACATTTTATCAAACTGTTGAGAATATAAATTCATTATAAGGATATATAAAGAAAAGTGAATTTATGCAAAAAGTATATAAAATAAGAATCTATATTTTTTAAATATTATACTATAAAATAACAAGTTATATTTAATTTTCTTGATACAAAATATTTTTATTGATAATATCTCAAATCTTGTATCTATCTAAAGTTGACTTTAATATGCGATTAAAATGAATCACTTTTAGTTGTATAATCATGTTAATATTAAGCGTAACGTTTGAAAAATTGCATAGTAATATCTCAACTTGTAATTATAATTTTATAAATTACATAAAAACAGATCAGCAAAACGTAATTTGATGATGATTTTTTTGTTTTCTTTTTTGTGACGTTTATAATGAATTTTTAAATAAGTATGACGTTTTCTTTAACCATTAATTACTGATATCTTTTGTTATAGTCATGTGATACATCATTGTAATCAATGAAATTAGCACTACAGATTTCATTTAATATCTATTGTTTTCATTCTTTTGTATTGTTGAATATAACCTCTTGAACTAGTCGTGGAAATTCGCACGATTTTGTTGTATGAGTTTGAATTAGAACGTAAAGTAACAGAAACTGCTCGAAATATCAAAATTTGTTTTTGGCGAAGAGTCAATTAGTGAATGTACACCTCAACACTGGTTCCAAAAAAATTGTAATGAAACAAAAGCCTTAATGATGAGGGAGGATATTCAGCTATAGACAATAATGCTTTAAGAACCATTATTGAAGGGGACCCACGTAAAACAACTCGAGAGGTGAAATAACAACTCAATGTTGATCATTCAATAATTTTTCGACATTTAATCCTAATTAGATTAACAAAAAAGATGGATAAATGGGTGCTGTGTGAACTAACCGAATATTCGGCGATACGAAGTCTCTTCTACGCTTCTTTTGGGTAACAAAAATGATCCCTTTCTTGATCGCATTATCACATGTGATGTGGATTCTCTACAACAATCGGAAAATGTTCAACATAGTGGCTAGACTAAGAAGAAGTACCAAAACAGTTTCCTAAACTGAAGCTTCATGAAAAAAGACTATGGTGTCACTATTTGGTGGTCAGCAAGTACCATCATTCACTACAAATTCTTAAACCGTAGTGAAACAGTCACAGCAAAAAAATATTGTCAGGAAATTGAAAAAAAATCGAGAGAAGTTGCATCGTTTACGGCCAGTATTAGTCAATCGAAGAGGACCAATTCTTCTTGATGACCACGCCCGATCACACGTCTCACAAATGACTTTAAAAAAATTAAATGAATTGGGTTATAAAACCTTACCTCACACATCTTATTCTTGAGACCTGTCTCTGACAGATTATCATTTTTTTAAACATTTGAATAATTTCCTACGAGAGAAGGTTCTCAAAGATTAAGCATCAGGTCAAAGCACTTTCTATGGATTCTTTAATTCTAGGTCATCAGAATTTTATCTTGTATGAATAAACAAACTTGTTTTCCGTTGCGAGCAATGTGTGTATTCCAATGGTCTTTATTTTGATTAATAAATTTAATGTTTAACTAATATATGCGTATGTGTAAAAACTGCAATTATTTTTGAACCAATTTAATACTTTTACATATTACTGTGTTATTAAATTGTTACTGAAAACATTATCCATCATATTCTCTGATTTTAAAATACTCTCAACTCTCAATCGAATAACAAAATAATTTATTCCTTGTACATTCTAATATAAATTTTGAATACTTAAAATATTAAATTATTAGACCAATTATCGTAAAATTCTTCGACGTTAGACAGTTATTTCAATGGAGCTATCTATTCTTTTTTATGTAATTAACATAACACCTTTAAGATTTGTATTATTTACAAATGCTTTCTTTTAAAAAAAATGAGCTGCCATATGTTCCTTTATTTATGAGTGGTATATCATTCCAAAAGTGCATTCATTACATAAATGATATATTTTATTTTATTGAAAAATGAACAATGTCTGGTTCTGTTTAACAATATCTATCATGTTTTTTTCCTCTAAATTTTAATAACAGTGTTTTTGTCGTATTTAAACAAATTATGACGTTCTCATAAAATTCAAATAATGTTAACAGCATTTCATGAGTTCCAATTAGTGCAATTTATCAGACCACATATCTGTTATTTTTTATCAAAGTTCCATCGAATGTTAAATTTTACAATAACAAATAGTTTAATAGTCAAGAAAAATTTGTACATGCTATGAAACACTTTTCCGTAGCAATATTTGAATTAGACATCTTATTTACTACCTACAAGATTTAATTAATTACCTGAACTGAATTTAAATATATTTATATTAAATATTTGTTTTATATATTTTATTTTATATATTTTATTCTTTCTGTTTAATATCATAAAAGTTAAATTATTTAGAACAACGTACTTTTTATTTATAAAATATTATCGAAGTAATAAATTTAATAAAGATGTTAATTATAAATAATATCTTTAAATTGTAAATAAGAATAAAATTTTATTTAAATTTTCAAAATGAGTAATTATTAAACAAACTTAATACCTAACATACAAAAAGTGTAATATAAAATATAAGTAGAAACTATTTTTATACTTCTTGTATATATATATAATTATTCCAAACGAGATAAAACTGCGACGCCTCTGTAAAAGAAAATATGTTAACGTACATTGTCTAGGGTCAATGCATTACAAGCCAGGCGTTGACTGTAAAGGGTGAGCCGGTGGTTTAGTAACTTGCACGAATTGTTCTTCATAAAATTAAATGTCTACAAGTATTCATCGTTTACGTTTTCAGCGTGTACGCTCTCAAGCAATGAAATTAACTGTCAACTGTCATTAACATGTCTTAAATTATTATAGCATGTTATACTAAAATATATCAAAATATTATATTGTTATTATGTTTCCCCATACACACATTGGTTTTTAATGCATGTTTAAAAAGCGAAAAATGTTATATAAATTTAAAGTTTAAAATTATGATTTTAGATTTAATAATTTAAAGAAAAAATAATGTACCTCAATAATTATTTAATTATATCTAAAAATATATGTTTTCAGTTAATTTAGAAATAGTTGGCAATTAATGCTGAGTATTGCTTAAATTATTCAACATGTATAAAGCTTTTTTTGTTATTAAAGTTATCAATAGTATAAAGTAATAAACGAGTTAAAATCTTAAGACTATATTGTCCTATTGCATAGTTGTTTAACTCGAATATTAAAATTATTGATTTTTGATGTAATAACATTAATAAGAAATTACATTTTGTAATAAAAATGTTTTTAGTATAT
This sequence comes from Acanthacorydalis orientalis, assembly GCA_034766995.1. Classification (NCBI taxonomy): domain Eukaryota; kingdom Metazoa; phylum Arthropoda; class Insecta; order Megaloptera; family Corydalidae; genus Acanthacorydalis; species Acanthacorydalis orientalis. Next base: position 5,393,228 of record CM068320.1, on the reverse strand, counting down.
ATATATATATATATATACATATACATATATGTATATATATATACAGTCTGTCTAGTCTGTCTTTTTTAATCAAAATAAAAGTCAATATAAGGCAGGAACCGATTAATTTTTTTTCAAAGCAGTCGGAGTCTGGACATCCTGAATGGTTTCATAATGCTTTCCTTTTATAGCTAACTTGAAATTTGGGAATATCCAGAAGTCACAAGAAGTCAAATCAGCTTAATGTAGGAGTTTTTTGATCACTATAATGCCTCTTCTGGTCAAGATCAAGATAATCTTGAATTAGGCACCGATGTACTATTGTGCAGAAGCGGACAAGTCCCTTACTCTTGATATTCAGGCCGACCTCGAATAATCACGTTTCATAAACGATTCAAACACTCAAATATTAATCATCGGTCACCGTTTGATCTCCCGGTATGAATTTCCTATGGACGATTGCTTTCAAATTGAAGAAACCTGTGAGAAATATCTTGATTCGACTCTTCTGCATGAGCACGGTCTTCGGTTTTGTCTCTTCTGTACCATGACGTTTTGAGGATTATATTAAAATCGCCTGTTAACATGTTTTTCATGAAATCTGAATCAATATCGGACGCTTGCAAGTATTTCTTTACAAGAAACCACTCTGATGTACTTTCGATTTTCGGTCAGCATGTGCGGTACGAATCGTACACAGGTCTTCCGTTTGCCCAAATCCTCGGTCAGTATTTGTTGTACAGTTCTTTCAGACATACCAGTGAACTCATCGACGACTCTTACACACACACATCGGTCCAATCGAAGGATTCCAAACACTCTTTGTACGTTTTCGGAGGTACGACTTGTTTTTGACGACAGTGCTTATGAAGTCAGTGCGTCGTCCCTCTGCCATCAAGAAATTGAGTATACTATCTAAAACCTTTAGAACGATCAAAACAACCACTATCGAACACATTTTTTGTCACTTTGTTTGTATCATCAACTGTTTTTCTGAGATTGAAACAAAATGTAATATTGGATCTTTGTTCTATAGTGTTTTTTCGGCGCGCTTCTATCACATTTAACGTCAAAACTAATAACTCAGACATCCTAGCGTATTTAAATTTTGGTAGCTGAACTGGTGAGTATTATAACGCAACCATTCATCAATAGGTGGCGATGCAATTTTAAAAAAAAATCAGTACAGACAGACTTGGACAGACTGCATATATATTGTGTATATACATATATGTATATATATATACACATATATATGTATATATGTATATACATATGAATATATATGCATATATATATACATATATATGAATATATATACATATATATATATATATGAATATATATATACATATATATATATATATATACATATGTATATATATATATATATATATATATATACATATGTATATATATATATATATATATATATATATATATACATATATATATATATACATACATATATATATGAATATATATACATACATATATATATATATATATATACATACATACATATATATATATATATATATATATATACATACATATATATATATATATATATATACATACATATATATATATATATATACATACATATATATATATATACATATACATACATATATATATATATATATATATACATATATATATATATATATATATATATATACATATATATATATATATATATATATATATATATATATATATATTCGTAAAATTATTTTTTAAGTAGATCAAGAATTTGTTATTCAATTCTTTTACCTAAAGCATTTCCAAATTTTCTGTATTAATTTTCCTCTCGGTTGTTTATCTCTGTAAAATCAATGCCGTGCACACTTTTTACAATTAAAATATCTTGCACCTTTCTCGGCTATAGTTTTATTATTTGTAAATTTCAACAAACTCTTTGATTTTTATCTTTTATCATAAATGAGGAAAGAACATTTTATATTGAAAACATTTATTTGTATATCGGAAAAAATATGAGGTAAATTATAAAATAAAATTTCTTACTTTATAATTTTGAATTTAAATAGGTTGCAGTAAGTAACACATAAAATTGGTATAATTACATACAATATTTTCATTTTTTGAAACGAAAATGCAGTATTAATTTTCCTCACAAACTAGAGAAAACATTATTTTTATTAATTTACAAGTTCCACATTTTTTTTTTATCAGAAAATGAAGACATCGACAGGCCGAGGGAATGTGAATAACTATTCAAAGAATATGATTGACTATTTTTAGAAAATGTATGGAGTTATTTTTCACTCTTTATTTTTTTCGGAATTATAATCAATACAGCTCGTTATTAATCTTCACTGACCAGATTCAAAATAAATTTAAACAATGGATATGTCTACCAGAAACATTTTTAATCACTTGAGTTTTTATTCTTTAATCTAGCACTATGTTTAATTTCTTAAAACTAAACTCAATCTCAAAAACTAAACTAATTACGTGCCTATATTAAATTCATAACAAATTTAACGTAGCTTGTTTAAAATTAATAATGTAGAACCTTTTGAATTTTTACTTACCCATTAAACCATGGCATTTTCTTTAGTCAAATATATTCAATAATTAAGTATGATAATTTTTACTTTCATTTATGAAAATTTAGATAGCAATTCCATTGTTCTCAGAACGTCACTCTATAGAAAATCTCATTTTTTATGGATGCCGAATGGAAATGTCAATGTCATATTCTAAATGATCATAAGGCATGATCAAAGTTAATCAATAATCGATTATTAGAAAAAGTTTTATCGTTTTTCTACAGAATAAATAATGCATTTGTGGAATTAATTTTTTTTCTATAATAATTATTGTCTCAATAGAAATATCATTAAAACGTAAACCAATTATATATTTGTAAAAGATTCGTACATAACGTATTTTTTTATATTAGAATTTATTAATTATTTTCATGTTAAATGATTTTTTCAAGGAATAAATGACAAAAATTTAAAAATATATTACGAGCGTATTTAATAATATATATATATATATATATATATATATGTATATAGATATAACTTAGTCATTTTTGAGATAATTTAGTACCGATATTATTTTCAACTGTCTACAGAAACCACCCATCACACGTCATATAGTTGTGATGACGTCAAATTCGAACGTACTGACGGAGGAGTGGGACATATTCGCACACACAATGGGCACATTCAATTTGATCCAAATGTGACATTGTTTTTGTACAACATGACATATAGGATTATTGCACGATGCAGATTTTACGTTTATTATTTTTTAATATCTACAGTCTCTTGGTCGTGTAATTAAATGAATCATTTTAATTAATCCCTCTCATTCATTCAAATTAAATGTGAACTTTAATGCACTGTTCGGCCTGTTTACATGGAGCATTTTTTAACATGAATTTCAGTGATTTAAATCAGTAAATTTAACTACGAGTATGAAGCATCACAGTTAATTGCGTTTAAAATGATATAAATAAAATAAAATAATGAATTTATAGCGATACAAATGACCAGAAATAAATTCAGTGTAGGTTGTAATTAAGTGCAGTATGATATTTATTTCAATTATCTTCTCAACACAATTGTTCGATCAATTCAAATATGACTTCCTACGCATATATATATATATATATATATATATATATATATAATATAAACATTACACTTCTAACTAGTATTACCAACATAAGGGACCTAGGCTGTTTGAGCTTGCGGATGAGGAATGATGAGGATGTTAATTAGCATGTTATATTAACTGTTTCATACAGGTCAGTAAGAGTTCTTTATGTAATTTAAATGTTTTGGTTGGTATTATGAGGCTACTCTTACTGAAATACAAGAAGTGTACTCATAGAGGCCAGGCTACAAAAAATTCTCCACTTTTTAGTTAAATGTCTCCACCAAAGAAATCATTGAATAATTAACGTAACGTGAATGATGAGCTTTTATTTCAGCGTTCGTTTTATCGAGAGGACTAAGAATCTCGAATACACAACAATCAGGCGTATGCACAGGATTGTTGTGTTTAAGTAAATTATTCAGAGGTCAAATCACTTTCAATAGATTTTCAATTACAAAAAGAAATAACGGATAGTCATTTGGGTGAAAAACTTTAATAATATATTTATTTAATTTTCTATATGGTATTTTGTTACCAGATTTATAGTATAAACTTTTAACAAAAAATGTTTTTGTTAATAAAATATGATACATGCTAAAATAATGTTAGTATTTTTCAGTGATTTTATGTATTAATCATTTATATATTCGTGCATTTTTCTGCATATAACGTTTGTATAAAATTTTATGACTTAAACATGAACATCTCTAAAGTGATTTATTTTATTAAAATAAGTAAGTGATTTCCTTAAAATCAATATACATTCATTTATTCATATACATTAATTGGTGATTCTTTTATAGAATTATGAAACAAAGGATACATATCTGACTAGATAAATAGTATAATTTTTTATGGAGTAAATGTTACATTTTATATTTGCAACTGAAATAATTTGAAAAATCAACCATTATACCTAACAAAGTTAAAAATGAAACTTAGTTATCAAAGATGTATTTGATAAGATTACGTAAAGAACGGATTGTGTAGAATTAAAATTTTATAAATTAACTTTCATAATAATTCAGGAAAGAAATTTAAGTTAAAGATTAATTTTAACTTAAAATTCATAAAAAGAAATCCCTGCCCATGTTTTTTCATTTTCGCGAAATTTAAAGTGAATTGAGATATTTATATAAATATTCTGATAAATGATTTTCAGACATTAATTTCAAGATCGTATTAAAAGTGTATTTTATATTATAAAAAATGATACTTCAAATCATTTATATAACCTAACTAATAATTATCCTAATAATTAATTACTTAATAGAAAGGTAGAAACAAAAGGAATAACCGTTTGAAAATAATCTCCATATATTTATTATTTTAAATTATTTTCATTGAAATTCTGAAGGTGTTTAAAAATTTTAAATGTATACAAGATAAATACTAAATACTTAAAAAATCTAATTCCAATTAATGTTATATAAAGTTATTCATTATTTAATTTTTTGTAATTTATGTATTATACTTGTATATTGTCTACATGAGAAACATTTTATTATGAAATTAATTCGATAATTAAACTAAATCTATTGATTCTTACCATGCCAATTAATGAAGATTTCTTACCTGAAACAAAAAGTGCACATTAATATTTTCATTATTTTTACATCAAATTTAAATAATGCTTATTGCAAATTGGTATTTTTTTCATATTAATTTTAAACTGTTACTACAATAAGAAAATGTGTAACAAAATATATGAGTAAACATTTTTTTATTATCAAATGTAGTCACATTAACGTTTAAATATTTCACTTTTATTTCGTTTGTCTTAAAATATTACACTAATCTCAATAGAAAAGTTGATAAAGAAAACAACATTCTATTAAAATATTATATATTAACCAACTTAATCAAATGTTAAACTTTACAGATATTATCAACTGACTGAACAACGAAGTAATTATAAAAAGATCAAGATAAATATTATATATTAACGTATCAAAACATTTAATGAAATAATAGTAAAACAAACACTGAACTTATTTAATAAAAAGTAGGTCAGAATATCTAGAAAAATACTTTCATTATTATTTCGACAAAGTTTCTATACAGACTTAACAGATTTATCTACAAAACGGAATAAACTTTTATATTTTTTAATAAAACTTTTCCCATTTATGTATTAAATGAATACGTTTTTCCATTGACTTTGAAATTTCAGACAAATTATATATCATATGTCTATATCTATGTTACTGTATGCAAAATGTAATGTAGAAAATACATAAATTCATGAAATGTCTGATGTATAATCTCTGGAAAGGCTCGACATTGCTGTAAAACGCGTATATTAACATTTTATATTTTTCTGTATAAAATGTTAAAATTGTTTTATATATTCAGTTTATATTAAATTTTTATGTTTTTAAAAGAGTTCTGAAACTAAATCTATTCTCTATCTCGGTCAACAGTTTCCATTCATAGATACAAATAACAGAAATATAAAAATTCTTTCAATTATTAAGTACATACTAATATATATATATATATATATATATATATATATATATATATATATATGTGTGTGTGTGTGAGAGAGAGAGAGTGAGTGAGTGAATTTAGGTGGGTGTAATTGATCATTACTTTAACATAATAAAAATAACTGTCCAGAATATGTCTAATTATAGAAAGGTCATTTAAATCTTATTAATAAAAAAAATAAACTTTTTTATTTTAAAATATGATTATTTTATAATTCAATAGAGTATTTTTTTTAACTTCGGATGCTTTCGTTCTGAAAATAAATAATTCAATACACATTGATATTTAAAATTGTTAGTTCAAGTTCATAATCTTGCAATGAATACTGCAACTAGGTCTCTAGTTAGTAGTGCTTAATACATTAGTTTAAAATAGTAGTCATGAACTTATTTTTAGTACATTTAAAAAACATGGACAGATCTTAGTGTTATACTAGATAATACTATTTATTAAGTACTTATTTTCATATATAGAAAAGATTATGGATATAATACTATTAGGTTGGTAGGAAAATAATTGCGGTTTTTGTTTTCTGAATCCTAATCTTAAATTTCTTCAATGAAAGTCGATTTATTGTGTTCATGTTAATATTAATTAGAGTACATTTTTCGGTGTGTATTTTGGTAACATTAATTTTGGTTTTATTATTAATTTTGATTCAAATTGGGGTATTGAATATGGGTGAAAAAGAAGAAAATAAGAGAATTTTTTTGTATGAATTCAAAACAGGTGGTAAAGCAACAGAAATTGCTCATAAATTAAACGATACTTTTGGTGTGGGTACTGTTAAGTAATGTACGGTACAATGGTGATTCGAAAAATTTCGTGCTGGGAACAAGAGCCTTGAAGGTCGCTGGCGTTCTCCTTCAGTTCATAACGACCAACTGAAATCGTTAATTGAATCAGAACCATGCGCAACAATTCGAGAGCTTGCACAAAAGTTAGGCGTTAGTCATCCAACAGTTTGGATCACTTAAAACAACTAGGAAAATTAAAATAGGTCTATGAAATATTGCCTCATTCAGTGTACTTTTCAGGTATCTCGTCGAAATATTATCACTTGTTTAACCATTTCGACAACTTCTTACAGGATAAGGTCTTCAGCAACCACATTCCTGTCGAAAGTGCATTTCGAGATGTTATCAACTCAAAATCCCTCTTATAACACCTGAATAAATAAACTTGAAATTAATTGGCAAAAATGTGTATATTCTAAAATGACGCTTATTTCGATTAATAAAGTTAATTATTAGTTAAGAAAATGTATATGAATTTGGAAGGCATAAACAACCATTATTTTTCTACTAACATAATATGATTTGATTTAATTTCTTATAAAATTTGGAAAATTACTTTCGAACTAAAAATGTATATATCAATAATAGATTATTTACAATACCTAACTGAGTTTATACATTTAATACACAGTCGTTACGATTCAAAACATCTAAATTTTCTTAAAATTTTTTTATAAGTTTTTCAAAAAATACTTCATTAATAATATTTTTACACATTGATCAAGAACTGAAAATTCTTTTTATATGGTTTTAATACAATAATAATTTAATTTTTACAATTTTTAATTATTTACATGGAGTAATTTGATATTATAACTATTTTAATAAATCAGAATAAAATTTGAAATAAAATCTCTTTTAGTTCTTTGAAATTTCATTAAAATAATTCAAACTAATTCTATAGCAACAATCATTAAATATTCAGTTGAAAGTACTTACTTCTTTTTCCAAGTATAAAATTTATTACCTATAAATTCAGTAAGAATTTTTAGAATTTGTTAAAAATAATACTGAATTTTGTAACATCATTTGCATTTCAAATGATTGTAAAATTATTAACCATCAATAAATACTTCAGATTCTACGACGAGAAAATTAATAAGAACCTCTATCAAGGTGCCTATATTTTAAACGTGTTATAATGAATAAAATACACTTACCAAATAGCATATGTATATATATATATATATATATATATATATATATGTTTAGTATTTATTATTATTTTCATTAATATATAAAATATGTCATATTTATCGTATTTATGATGAATGAAAAAATAGCACAGAAAAATAATTAATGTATTTATCAATCTTAAACTTAATAGGGAAAGAAATTGTTAAAACTATGTAATAAAATTTACATATACATTTTGATATTGCAAATATTTAAAATGAGAAAAAAATCGAAAAACATAGGAAAGAAGTTTATACAATTTTCTTAATATAAATATACTTTCAGGTTTTCCATAAATCCTTAACAAAATATCACTATCACAATTTAAAATTCAATATATATTAATAATCATGTTGTATTTTTCATTTTAAGAATAAACTGTGCACATTCTATCCAGTGTATAAATAAAATGCTTTCTGTTAATGTACATTATAAAAGCATCATGTTGAATATACAAATATAAATGTCTCGTACATAATAGTTTAACGGTTATTTATAAAGTAATAGGTGTAATAAGATACGACGCCAGAGTAGATTGATTTAAATTGAATTCTGTAATGTACATCTAATAGATTTAAGTCAGTGCATATTTAATCATCGCATTATGACATCTTCCTTGATGTAAGTATTGAGAATAGGATGATCGTAATGAAAACACTACATATTGAATAACGTAACATTACACCGTATCACATCTAGTCACTAATGAAATCAGTTTATAGAACAATATCCATTGTATTCATGTGTACATACACAAATACACACACATTTATACACACATTTATACACACACATACATACAAACATATATAAATACATACATATGTATTCACACATATACACATACATTCGCACATATACACATACATTCGCACATATACACATACATTCGCACATATACACATACATTCGCACATATACACATACATTCACACACATACATTCATATACACGTACATCCATACACACACACATACATACACACACATACATACACACACATACGTACACACACATACACACACACATACATACACACACACATACATACACACACACATACATACACACACATACATACACACACACATACATACACACACACATACATACACACACATACATACACACACACATACATACACACACACATACATACACACACATACATTCACACACATACATACATATAAATAATAGAAAAAATCAAACAAGTGAATTTAAAACAAGTGTTTTATTGATAATTTTGATTATATATATATATATATATATATATATATATATATATATATATATATATATATATATATATATATACATGTCTTTATTATCATTATTGCAGACAGATTGCAAAGTGTTATTTTATATATGAGATAAACATATTTTAGCATCATAGAAATCTGGACGTCATAAATAAACAAGTCGATGTCATTGAAACTTTTTGTGGATAGTTTTGATTATATATTATATAAAAGAACTACGTTTCAATATGTCTTCGAGAATGATTATATAGATATACTAATATATATATATAACATATATGTGCAATACGAGCGAGGGCGGAGCCACCAGTTTTCGGCCAGCATAACGAATAGAGAGAAGAGCCTCCTAGTACTTAAAAAAATATTTTATGGAAAAACTTCAGGATAACTTCAAGGATATCAAATTTAAAAAAATAGAATGTGTATAAATTTATTGCATATTAGTAATAAAAAAAAATGTGTTACTTTCAAAAATATCATATAAAAATTAAGAATACTGTTATGTAAAGAAATCGAAATAAGATGATCTCATGTATAAATGTGACTAAAAGCTTAACGTTTCATCTCGAGTTCTTTAGAATGTGTGTCCATATTATCAATATGATTTGTTTGTAATGTTAACATATAAGATATTTTACTTTATTTGGTTAACTAGAATAGTAAATTAATGGTGAATTTTCTTAAAAAATATATTTCCATTTTATTTAATTCACATAAATGATTCGTCCTTATAATTACGGAAATTAATATTAAAACGTTCGATAAAGTATTCTTTCACATGCACCATTAACTAATTGACAAATCTAAAATAAGTGCAAATTTATGTGCAACATAAAACTGAAATAAGTTAAACACTTACATTTAAGTATATGTATTATTTATAACTTTAAAGACCTGTATTTAAATATAAAGTACCTATAAAAAATTGGTAAATGTTAAGTGTTGCAGCGCGAAAGCATATTTTGCAAATGTAGTGTAACGTAAAGCAAGTTAAAATCGAGAGCGGAGCAGGTGTACAGAATTTGCACAAAAAGGAGAAATAATTTCCGTAAATGTTAGATATCATTAAGGAAATGATAAAGTTTTTCCGACATAACTTTACTTTAAATGCGAAACGTTTGTCGAAATGAATAAAATTATTTCCATACTTTACCACAAACATTTAGACTCTTGCTTTATTTGAATATATAGATATTTCATGTGTCTATAAGTATGTACTATCTTTTTAATTATACATATTATTTCATTGTAAGAGATAAAATGTAAAAAACATTTAATATTTCAACGAGAATTTCTAAGGAGAGTCATTTATTTTGATGGTATAATTCAACGATTCGAAACCTTTTTCTTTCAAAAGGCAGCATTACTAAAGTGTCTATTGTGTACGGACAACATTAATGTAGCATCGAGTAAATAAATCAATGAAGAATTAGACGTTATTTTTTACAGTTGAAAATAAAATTATGACTAGAGAAATAAACAGAAAAAACACTGAAGCTAAATCATTTTATGTAAGATAATCTTCACTCTTCTATATATTTTAAGATATATTTTACTTTTCATAGTAGAAAGCATAAAATTCGAATAGCTTTATTTTTATAAATATTCTCTGTCGTCACAGATATTTTTCTTATCCCTATAAAACATAAATTTTCTTCTCATTACATAAACTACAAATTGCATTTCTGATCAAAAATATCCAACAAATTATTATTGAACAAGTTTGATAGTTGCTTTTATATACATTTTGATTTTTCAATGTTGGCATTCTCAAAACATAAAGCATGATGATATCGGAATTAGAGAATAAGCATAATCTTAAATAGTTAATAATCATTTCATGAACATTTTTGGTTAAAAAAAATTGTTGTCAATTAGATGAGAAATTCATGTGTGAAAATAAAATTATCCACATTTCTGTAAGTATATAATGAAACTATTTCATATTTTCAAGCTTTATAAGTGGGTGTATAACCTTACAATAACAATTTATTTTAAAAGTATATGAGTACCTATTATAAATTTATTTAAAGAAGAAACGTATGACGTTTTCCATTTCAGTAAGTAATCAGTGAAAGAGTGAATAAAGAAAATAGAGTATCCACATTCAAAGTACTAATTAACACTGACTGGAGATACGCTGATGATTCACAAATTCTGAGAAATTATAACTCACTATACAGAATATTTTTAGAGTTTTATATAAATATATCAATATATATATATATATATATATATATATATATATATATATATATATATATATATATATATATATATGCGGTTTATAGAGTCTGTCGACGCTTTCCGCTCTTCAACTTTTTCCTCCATTCCTTTCTATCTTGGCACAGCTGTTCGTCCAATTCTCTCTCCCTGATCGATTTACGGATTCCTTCGCTCCAAGATCTCTGTGGACGACCTCGTTTCCGTCGTTCCAGAGGTAAATACTCCATCGCTTGCTTAGGCAGTCTTGTATCGGTCATTCTCTTGACAAGGCCGTACCAGGTGAGTTGTTTCCGCTCAATATCTTCAATGATGTTGTCTTCTACGCCCATTAATTGCTTGATCCTTTCGTTTCTAATTCGATCTCTTCTTGATATTCGACAAGATCTTTTTAGAGCATCCATTTCCATGGCTGCAATTCGTCTTTTATCCTCCTCTGTTGCTGACCATGCCTCCGCTCCATATAAGGCTATACTTTTAACCACTGTTTGGTAAATCTGCCATTTTCGTTGTTTCGATATTGTGGGGCTCCACCAAATACAATTTAATTTCCTAATAGCTCTTCTACCTTGTGCGATTTTTCCTCGTATTTCCATTGAGTCTTTGCCTTCCCTATTAAGTTTCACTCCCAAGTAGTTGTATACTTCACAGGCTGATATTTTTTCATAATTGTCCAATTCTAATTCCGTAGTTGCTGTTGCTACTACGCATAAATATTTGGTTTTGCCAATATTCATTATTGGCCCTCCCTACTCATATTGTTGTTTGAGCTTCTTGGCCATGTATTTGAGGTCTTCCTTATCCTGCGCTATAAGAACCTGATCGTCCGCAAACTGCAAGGTATATATTGTGGTTTCATCATTAATAGGAAGGCCCATAGGATTACACTTTCGTTTCCAGTCTCGTAAAAGATGTTCTACGTAAATCTTAAAAAGGGTTGGGGAAATACAACATCCTTGTCTTAATCCTTTAGTTACGGTAAATCCATTAGATAAATTTTGGCCGACTTTAATTTTTGTTGTAGATTGCCTGTATAGTTGTTTCACCGCTGTAATAAGGGTGTGGTTTATCTGAGTTTGTTGTAATGCTTCCCAAAGTTTCACTGTAGGTATACTATCATATGTCTTAGCTAAATCGATGAATAGTAGGTGCAGTTCTCGTCCTGTTGCTATCCTCTTTTCTATGAGCTGTTTGAGGCAGAAAATATGATCCATGCACGACCTTCCAGCTCGGAAACCGCATTGTTCTTCAGCTTCTTTCCCCTGGTATTCTTATTCTATTAGGTCCTTTAAGATTCTACCATAGAGCCTGCTAAATGTTAATGTTACCATTATACCTCGATAATTATCACATTTTCTTATATCTCTCTTCTTATGAATTGAGGACATATATCCAACTTTCCATTCTTCGGGTATCTCATCAGTGTTAATACATAAGTTATATAGGTGAGTCATCATTATAGCTAGTTTTACTGTGCCATTCTTTATTAATTCTGGAACTGTTCCTCCTGTACCACTAGCTTTTCTATTTTTTAATTTTTTCATTTCTTCTTGAACTTGCTGTTCTGTTAATATTACCTCTTCTCCCTCTACTTGAATCTGTGGCTATTGGAGTTCAAATTCTTGCCGTTGTTCTGTTAGGAGTCCTTTATAATACTTGTCCCATTTATCAAGAGATACAAAATTAATGTAGTTTTTCATCTTGTCCGACTTTACACTATCTTTAAATTTCCATGCTTCCGTACATTTTCGTTCTCCAATTTACATCTTGACTTCTGCACATCTCTGATCCCATGCTTCCCTTTTTTCTTCTACTACTGACTTCCTTTAGAGTTTTATACATTTTATAAATTTTAAAAAATAAAATATATATAAATATTAATTGTAAGTTGTAAAAAAATTAAAATTATACTTAAATATATTATAATTGTAATCAAATTTTAAGAGGAATGGTTTCAAATTAACTTTTAACTTCACATAAAGGTACAATCACTTCTCATTGATCGTGTTTTGCATACACATTTTATACGAGTACAACATGCTATTATTGTAGTTTTTGTTCCATTTCATACAAAGACTATAAATGTAAAACATCGGAAATAAAGCCACATATTATAGCGACACCCAGGAGAACAAATGATTTATGATACCTGAACATTACGTACAACACTCACTTTTTGTTACTGAATTTGAACACAGTTACAAGTTTTCACATTTACATTAGATGTTTTGCTGTCATAACTTTACATTACCAAACAGTTAAGGAAAACTGCTCAAAACAATGTATATTCTCTTTTCTATACGTAGAGGTTGTATACATTTCCAGTTAATTATACACTTATTGAAATATTAATATTTTATTTGTAATAAGTGCTTTGATTATTATACATAATTATTTTTAATACCTATATATATATATATATATATATATATATATATAAATTCTTTTCAGTGATATTTATTCTTCAATATCTACACTTTTTTCTATTCTATCTAACCTATCGATGATGACAAATTATATACTAATTATTTTGTTCTAACAGTTCTAACAGAAGATATATTTTTATTTTTTGACTTTCCCTACCTTATTTAAACAAATTTGTATTTTGTATAGATGAAAGCTATAACATAAATGAAAAAATAATTAAGAGGCTTGCATAAGTTGGAAATTTTGAAAAAAACGATTTTTTTTGCATATAATTAAAGCTTAAAGTCTTAAATTTCATTATCAAATTTTTTTATCGAAGTTCCAAGAATCCCTTGAAATATAGCGATTTTAGTGGAGGAAGTTCGCAGCTCGACAAAGCTTAGCCCAAACGCGTTCGTTCATTTTCTCGAAACTATACTATTCAAAACGGTGTTTATCATATATCAAAGACTTCATTCAATTGGCTTAAAATTTTAACTGAACATTAATAACATCATTTGTAGGAAAACCAGATGAATTTTTGATATACTTTTCCATTTGTTAATAATAAACAATTAAGTAAGTCAATAATCAATCTTTTTTAAAACGGCTACCATTTTTAAAATTTTCAAGATTTCAAAAAAAATATGCAGTCAGAAGAATTCTTACAGTGCACTACAAGTAAATTATTCTGTTTTTGGTGTCAGATCAACGCAATTGCTGAAATCGTGTAAACCGATTGGCCAAACAGCAGATACAGTCGTTTAATTTATTTGCAATATCTTCATAGTTTGTAAAAAAATTTCAATAGAAAAATTATGAGAGCTTCTTTGCCACATGCATTTAATGTGTACAAAATTTAAAATCTATAACATTAATAACCATGTCAAAAAAATGATCAAAATTCGTACTTTTCGAACAGCAAAACTTAAGCATGCCCCCCAGCCCGCCAATATGTATATATGTGTGAAAAAATATAAATATATATATATATATAAGAAAATATTCCGTAAAATTAAGTACATAAAACGAAAAGAAAATTCAAAAAAAAACGTATCGAGATTTTGTAATAACTTATTTACGATGACGCCTGAAGTTACACGAAATTTTAAAGAAAAATTATGATATTGATATCATAACAACTACAATGAAATGTGTGACTATAAAAAAGTACGTTGCAATAAAATTGCGAGAGAGATTATATAGACAAAATTATACAATAAATATATATATATATAACAACTATGTTGCAATATATCTGCGAGAATGATTATATAGACATACTAACAAATATATATATATATATATATATATATATATATATATATATATATATATATAACGATACATAAACGATCCGGGCCGAAGCCCCCCGGGGGTCGGCGAGCATAGTGTGTAGGGGACCAAGCCCCTTGGTGTGTATATATATATATATATATATATATATATATATATATATATAAGAAAATTTAAAAATGTAAAATGTAAATATTAAGACAATAATATGAAATAATCCAAAATTATTCAATTTGTATAATTTTTCATATATACTGAAATATAATTTTAGTAATTGAATTATAAAAAATGAATTTTGTAATAGAAAATATCTTATTTCCTTATCATATGAAAAAAATATTCCGTTGAGTTATTACATAAACTTTCTCACATCCTTTTAACAAAATTTCTTCAATTTCTTTCTAAGTTTTTTTTAGTGATAGGTTACCAATTAATAATTATTGCTTCTTCTCGGTTATCTGATAATAATTGTAAACCTAGATATATAAAGTCTTAGAAAGAAATTGATGAATGTTTTGAAATAGAAATCAGTAAATTTATACCGAAAAAATAAAAATGAATAGGTGGTTTATTATATATCTGTATTGTACGACCGTATTGTTCTAATACGAATTGTGATGTATATTTTGCAATATAAATGAAAATGTTCTAGAAAAGTAATTAATAATGAAAGATCAAAATTTTTAATGACAGTTAATTATAAAATCAAAATAAATTAATGTAATATTCTTTCATTTATTAAGATCAGGTGTTTTTATATTACACATTTTATTATTCCTAATCATAATACAAAAATAATATCTCAGTATATAAAAGAAATTATACAAATTGAATATTTTGTTATTACTTCATAATTCTGTCTTACTGTTTATTTAAATGTTCTTATATATATATATATATATATATATATATATACATTTATATGTTATGTAAGAGTATATGTGATACCAATTTAGGCATATAAAATAAAGTAAAAATTTTTTTAAAATATATCTATTAATATTTCATTCTCAATTCTTATTTTATCAATGATCCCAGTGTCTTATTATATCCATTCTTTTCTTCCTCTGTATGTGCTAGTTATTTTTAACACACATAATTTTACTCTTCTCTGCTTTATTTTACTCTGCTGAATTATTTGGTCAGTACGAAAATAACTGCGGTTTTGTCATCAATTTGAAGGGTATACACAATGATTATTTTTCTGCCAATCTAATATTTTAGAATTGAGGCCTAATTTTTATTTTCCATGGCTATATGCAAATAAAAGTCAATAAATAATTTTCTTCTGTTTAAAAAAAGTAATACGTAGAATATCTATGAAGTAGTTCCATTCAAATGAAATTTCACACTTATTGTACTCCAATTCAATACTAAATAATCAGTCTCTAATTATAAACTAATTGAAATAAATATTTCATAACTTCTAATTTGAACTATTTTATGGTTGCCGTTTTAACACATTTGCAATTTATTTCCTTGTATTCTTATCTCGCTATTCAGTAATACTTTTTTCAGTATTTTTTTCCACCGAGTCAATAATTTCTCATATCTCTTTTTGAGACAGATTAAGCCGATTTTCTTTTTTAATTCATTATTTTTCTTTATGTGTCAAACGCAGTTATTTGCACATACGAGGTGTGCCAGTTGAATAACGATAATTTCTTTCTAATTCTATTTGTATAAGTTCGATAATTTTTTTCTAACTGAGCATCACTGGCACTTTTTCTATCTATCTGTTGGGGATATTCCTCAGTTTTTGCATATACCTCCGAAGTTCCAACGCATGAGGTAAATTTTTCGATCGTCAATGAAGTTTTGAAAATTGTTCTAAAATTTGTCATGTTGTGAAAATGTGCAATAAAAAAATTGAACAAAACTGTCATTATTTTTTTGATGAAATCAGGTAAAAAACTATCATGCCTGTCCTAGTATGATTCTGAGACACGTCGACAGAGAAAGCAATATGTGTAGAAGAGGGTAGAGAACGTCCGAAAAAACCCAGAATGTCAAGATCAAAAATCAAGACAATGTTAATTTGTTTCTTCGATATCCAAGGGGTAATCTATAGAGTTCGTTCCACCGAACTAGACAGTCGGCATATTTTTTTTACTTGATTGTACTGAAGCGTTTAAGAAAATTGTGAAAGTTCGTCCGAAGTTGGTGGCTGAATTTGGATTTTGCATCCCGATAACACGCCTGCTCACTCCTCATTAGCCGTACAAGAGTTTTTAGTCAAAAAACAAGTTCCTATACTACCTTATCAGTACCTACCCTTATAGTCCAGATTTGTTTCCTTGAGACTTTTTTATTTCCTCGAATAAAGTCTTTAATGAAATGTCAGCGTTTTGATGACATTCACAACATCCAAAGTCACACGGTGCAGGTTTTAAAAGCGTTCACTTCAGATGATTTTCGTGGCTGTTTCCAGAAATGGAGAAGCGTTGGCGCAAGTCCGTAGTGCTCGCGGGAGATCAGATCTTCACTATTGTGAAGATATAATAACATGTAAGTTCATGTATTTTTGTCTAATAAAGTATTTATAAAAAAGTCTTGTTATTTAATTGCCACGCCTCGTATTTCTTCTATAACATTTTGTTATTCGTAAAATACACATTTTCATGATAATCTTTGTTATCTAAAATTACTGAATTATTTGAAATTCAATCTCTACGTACGTCCATTGTCAAAAACCTATACAAGGCATTAATAAAATATTCTTTTCTTAAAACAAAGAACACAATATTAGATTTTTTAAACGTTTCTTACAAAGAATCTAAGTATTTATATTCTACAGACAGTTTTTTCCTAAATACATCTTTGTTGATAAGTTGACAATATTTGTCAATTTCTAAGCTTTTCATTTCAATTCTCATTCATCTTAAAGCATTTAGCATTCCTTTGCTAATATTTATGATAGATGTTATTTCTTTACTAACTGTTTCTAATTTTCCTCATTTCAATGAGAATTTTCTAAGTATTTGCGAAGAAAATCATATAAACTTAAATTTTTCTTCGTGTATATTTCAGTGGTTTAATCGTTTTTAAAAACATTTCGTCTATTTATTCGTCTTGTTTTAGTTCAAAACTAAAAATGTTTTGACTTCAACATTATATGTTATTTTTTAATAAACTTTCTTTTACTAAAAAGAAGTACATAAGGCCAAAATATTTAATTTCAACTTATGAAAATAATTAACAATTGTATTTGTTATTTGTTTTAATCTTCTAAGAGAAAATTTGTAATTGACAGTAGATAAATATTTAAAAATCATATTTATATTATAATATTTCTGAACATCTCTGAAATAAAATAACAAAAATGTATCAAAAAAATGTTATAATAAAGCCTTCACGTCAATATTTTCACAGCACATTTTTATGGATTGTTTTGTACAACTTTTGTTCATGGTTCCGACATTTTAAAATTATTTTTTATACGATAAATAAACTTCAAA
Organism: Acanthacorydalis orientalis; assembly: GCA_034766995.1. Lineage (NCBI taxonomy): Eukaryota > Metazoa > Arthropoda > Insecta > Megaloptera > Corydalidae > Acanthacorydalis > Acanthacorydalis orientalis. Next base: position 5,374,496 of record CM068320.1, on the reverse strand, counting down.
CGACTCTCATAACCCATAAATTCACAATAAACATTTTACGATTGTAGACATGACGAAAAAGTGAACCAGACACTGACATATTTTTTAAATATTACAAATAATCAACTTTTAAAATGAAAAAGTTCAGTGTATACGTTTTATTAAGGCTATATTTAACTAAAATATCACGAAAAAAATATATTCGTCAAACATAACACGCGAAATATCTCTTATGTTAATATTTTATGTTATTAAATCAAGTATAAAGGAGTTAAAGCCCTGTTTATGTCACGCATCCTAATATAAAATGTAACATAATAAATATTTATAAATGTAAAAATGTATCTTATTATTTATAACAACTAAACAACTTAATTTGCATGTTCTTTAAACTTTATTATAGACACTGTTTTATATATATATATATATATATATATATATATATATATATATATATATTTATTATTTATGCGTGTCAATTATGTAATTCCGTTGAAAATTTTCTGAATTTGAAACCTTTTTTATATTTATACTTCCTAAATTAACAAATTAAAAACCAGAGTTTTATGTGAAAAACAAATATGTAAAAATAATTAATACATTCTAATTAAATTATTTTTAGTAAAACAAATTTTCAAACTAAATCTCAAATTAAAAAACGTTGTTTTTAACTATAAATTAAAATTGATGTTTGTAACTGATTTATATTTTAAAAGAAAAAAGAAAATTTCGTTATTTGTCTTGTATGGGTGTAGTGGTGGATGGGTGTACTTGTGGTGTATTCGTTAAGAGATTAAATAGCGAATAAACAATATAATTTTATTTGGAATTTGGCCATAAATTGATGAGTTACCAAACAGTTTATTTTCAAATATGAAATGAGAACGGAACTATTTTTTGTAGTTCTTCCCTTATCATATTTTTATCGAATATTTTTACATAGATATACTTTTCTATTCTAAAATATATTCATTTATTTAAAAATATAAATGATATTGTTTATAAATGCAAATTAATAAGTGATTATTAAGTATGAAAAAAAACAGTTATTATTTTATAAAATTTATAAAGAACTTATATTATTAGTTGTGATACTCAACATACATTTCCTAGTAAAAATATGAATCTAAATGTTAATAGGCACTTTTCACATTTATTTCAGAACGACATGGAGGGCAGTACTATAAAAAAATATTTAAAAATCAAATTGTTATTTTATAAAAAAAATCAGTTCGAAAATAATATTTGGTTAGTAGAAATAATTGTAGCTTTTGATTTCTAAATTCTAACCTTAATTTTTTTAATGAGTGTCATTTTTTCGTGTTTATGTAATTAAAATTTCATTTAAGTCATTTAACATTTTTTGGTCCGTATTTTGGTAACATGTACTTTAATTTCATCATTAATTTTACTTCAAATTGAGCTATTGAATTAAAGATGAAAAAGAAGCAAATAAGTCCAAAACGAGTGGTAAAGTAGCAGAAATTGCTCGTAAACTTATCGATTTTTTCGGTGTGAGCACTGTTAAGAAATGTACGGTGCAATGGTGGTTCAAAAATTTTCATGATGGAAACGAGAGCTTTGAAGATGAAGAAGGTTGCGGGCGTCGTTCAAGTCATAACGAAGTCAACTGAAGGTGTCAGTTGAATCAGAACCACTCACAATTCGATAGCTTGCACAAAAGTTAGGCGTTAATCATCTAATAGTTTTGAACTACTTAAGAATCTCAATTACTATTATGAAAATACTTTCGACCTACTAAATTATCTAAATTTTTCATTTACAAAATAGTACTAAAAAATTTATAAAAAAATTTTTGTATTTTTTTAATAGTTCGATCAAATATTTTATAGATAACAAAATATGCACTTAAATAATTACGAATTCTAGAACATATTTGATATTTAATTATGAAATACTCCAAACAGTGAAGAAATATCAACACGCAATAACTCTCATTGGTCACGCACGCATTTATTTGAACGAAGTGTATGCGCTAGTGCTATAACTGTTTATTGCTGTGAATTTTGTTGTTTTATACATAAAATAAATCTAAAAAGATTCAACGTCTACGTAGTTTTTTTTTAAAAAAGGAATACTTAACAATAAGTATAATGCTCTATCAATTATTGTTTGATAAAATGATAATGTCTATTACAAATATATGTTGTTATGAGAGTTTTAAATCTTTTATATCATGTACATAAATACGTATATATATATATATATATATATATTAGGTTTATAGGAAAATAATTGAGGTTTTTGTGTTCTGAATTCTAACCTTAATTTTTTTCAATGAAAGTTACATTTCATCGTGTTTATGTTAATAATATTTTAAGTGCATTCTTCGGTATGTATTTTAGTAACATCGATTTGGTTTTATAATTAATTTTGCTTAAAATTAAGCTATTGAATTAAAAATGAAAAAGGAGCAAATAAGAAAAAATATTTTTACACGAATTCAAAACGAGTGTTAAAACAATAGAAACTATTAATAAATTAAACGATGTTTTTGAAGGGGGTATTGTTAACGAACGCACGGTGCAATGGTGTTCCAAACATTTCTTACTGGGGACAAGAGCCTTACAGACGAAGAAGGTCGCGGGCATTCTCCTTCAGTTCATAATGACTTACTGAAGGCGTTAGTTGAATCAGAACCACGCACATTTCAAAAGTTTGCACAATAGTTAGGCGTTAGTCAACCAACAGTTCTCAATCACTTAAAACAGCTAGGTAAGAAAAATGTACATGAATTTTAAGGTCATAAACAGCAATTATTTTTCTACCAACTTAATGTATATGTTTGTATGTGTGTGTGAGAGAGAGAGCGTGATTATAGAGATAAACAGGATGAAAGAGAGGAAGCGAGATTAAAAACAAAAAGAAATAAAATGATCAAATTTAGTTTTTCTTGTATTACACATTACAATCCGACAGTGCATATATATAAATATATATATATATATATATATATACATATATATACATATATATACATTTATATACATATATATACATATATATACATATGTATACATATATATACATATATATACATATATATACATATATATATACATATACATACATATACATACATATACATATATATACATATACATACATATATATATATATATATATATATATATATATATATATAAATATATATATATATATATATATATATTTGCAAATATGCATATATATATATATATAAAGTCATTTTTATGTTTACTTGTGTTTACTTATTAACCGTGTATTTTATTTTCAGCATATTATTTGGACAACGTATTTAATGCAGTTTTCTCTCTGATCACGAGGTATTCGTGGTACTAATACTATTATATATAATCAGTGTTTTACTTTTAAAGGAACATGTTAATTGTATAAAATGTCCAAACTTAGTTAAGGAATTTAACAAAATTATAAATTAACGAATATTCTAAATTATTTTAGAATAATGTATAAAATCTATATTATATTCATTTACATATGCTAGATAGATGAAATTAATAAATAAAAAGAAAATTCGTTTTTTGATATTTACCGCATTTTCGGTCTTTATTTATTTATGCCGGCTGCAAATTTATTTCGCTTCATTCATTTTTCTCTATTGAATTTAAAGGCAGGTACAAATTTATATATTTTTTTCTATTTAAATTTTTACAATACTATTTAAAATTAATAAAATATGTTTAATAGCAAGTTTTTTCTAACAACGTTGTCTAATGACAATATTTAAAACTTAAATTCAAATTTTTAATACAAAAGAAAATTGGAAAATTCGTTAAAATTATAGAACTGTCTCTTTAGTTACAAAACGTCGTAAAACAAGAACATCACAAAAAAACTGTTGTTAATATAGACAATACCTGCATGAATATATAAAAAAATATAGAAACATATTTAAATAGATGCCTTCATGCGATTATAATGCAGCAATGCACAACTCGAGCAAAAAATATAAATAGTAATTTTTAATTAAATTTAATGTAATTTCAGTCATGAGATAGTGAATTATTTTGTTTTCTTTCTGAAAAAATAAGTTTTATTTTTACAGTAACAGATAATTGAATCTTATTTACAAAAATAATTAAAAACTACTTCAATTGTTACTTTTACTTTTTCTTTCCCTTTAATACTTTAATCAGCTAATTATAAAACAACAGTAACACTTCAGTTGGTTCATTATTCGTTGAGTAGACTAATTCAGATTTATTATTAACATCTATTTAATTACACAAATATAAGCGTCGATAGTAAAACATCGAAGATATATTTATGGCGAAATCAACTAGGTTATAAATATATATTCTAAAAAAAAACAAATCTTATTTAATTTTAAAAATTATCGTAAAATAGTGTTAACAAATAACATAGAAAAGATTCTTAATATTTCTAACCAATATTTCTAGTCAATCAAACAAATCAATTCTTTTAATTTTTTTATCTAATAATTAAAAATCCTGTGTAATATATACAACAAAAGTAATAAAGATTTTAAATTCTCATATTCATAAATTTCAGATATTACTATTAACTATTATATAAATCCTCATATGAATTTTCAAATAATAAGAAATCATTTATTTAATTCCTTTAGTAAAATAATATATCTTTTTTTTAATAAAAATCAGAAACATGAACATGTCAAAATGTAGAATACTTATCGAGTTTTTTGAATTTTTCCATGTATTGCTGAATTCAATAATCAGATAAAGTAAATAATTTTACTACCAAAAAAAACAATCTAAGAAATATAGTGATGAACGCAGAATATATATATCACATAAAATATCTAAATAAATAGTATACGACACCACTTTATTATACAAATAACAAATTTACTTGAACACAAACAATAAAATTTTAAATATGTCTCAGAAATTAGATAAACACACAACGTAGTTTATATAATTCTTACATGTAAATTATTTTTCGTTGGTTGTAAATATTTACTTGATCTATAAATAAATTTAAGTCTTGTACATAATATTAAATGAACATCAACACTACATATTGCATGAGATAGGCAGACAGGCTGTTCAATATTCATAAACATACGCATCTCCTCGTAATAGAGTAACTGACTGCGTGATGTAAGGGTTAGGAGTTGAAAATACATTCTCGCTAGTGAGCTACTTATGTTAGATTCAGTGGCGTGCTTAATTGAAATCAGTATGAATTAATTTATAGAATATTCTTAATATATATGCAATTGCTTGTGTATATATATATATATATATATATATGTGTGTGTATGTATATATGTATATATATATATATATATATATATATATATAAAAAATAGTATTTAGTCACAAAAAATTGAAAGGTCGCTAAAAATAATCTACTACCATGTTTATATAGACATACTAACTAATACACACACATACATATATATATATATATATATATATATATATATATATATATAACGTTCACGTTGCTACAAATCTTATAATAAATATATAGACATAATGAGTTTAAAAAAATATGTTTATTATTTCATTGGATTACATGTACAGGCTTATGAAAAAAAGGCTATTGAAAATTGGATGAGCGCAGCGAGCAGGAGGCGAAGCCCTCTTATATATATATATATATATACACGAGTATATATATATGTATATATATATATATATATACGAATATATATAAATATTTCATAATTATAAGTTAATCTCATTAATTAAAGAAAATCTTACAGAAAATGAACACATTTGTTATTTTTGATATTTAATGTTTTTATCCCTTGACCTACCAAATATACAAGTAAATGTTTCCTTTTTTTACAAATTTCGTATTTTTTATTCAAATTTAATATTTTACAATCTGTTTGATGTGAAATATAATAAACATGTTTATAAATGAATTCTTTTTCGCATTACAAACACGTAAAACTTTCCAAATCAAAAAAACACAATAAAATTATATTGATTTTTTGATTATTGATTTTGGTATTTCGATGGCAGCGCCTTCATACTCCAAGTTCAAAGTACAGAAAAATCGTTTCTGTACCTTGATGCTCTTATGATTATTGCTTACTATCAAAATCCACATAAGAAATAACCAAAAGTAATTAATTTATTGAATATTTTTAAATCAGAAAAATGTGTGGTTTATGGATGGAGGAAAGAATTCACTTATGAAAGAAAATATATCGTCAGTTTTATAGACATACTCGTATTTAATAGACACGTGTGCAGTTATTAATTAGAAAGTATACTCGAAAATGTTAATTTATAGACTAATTATTTTTTTTTATTTACTTTTTCTCCTATTCTTCGTTTGTTTCTAATAGATCTTTACAAATTTCTTAAGACAATTGAAATTATATAAAACAAACAACTAAGAAGTAAAAAAAAAACAAAATATGTAAGTAAATAATTCTATTAGTAGCTCCGTTAAAAGACAAAGTTGTAAAAGTATATAATTGTAGAGATATATATAGTCAAATTTACACATATGTTATATTAATATAATATTGTAGTTCAATAAACAATATAATTATTGTTTTAAACTTAGCATATGATCAAAATAAGAGAAACTATTATATATATATATATGTGTATATATATATATATATATATATTAAAAAAGTGACAGATCTGAATTATATAAGAATTAATATATAATATATATCACAAAAATATCCCAACGAGATTTTATCTAAACCTTACTTTAATTGGAAACATAATAAAAAATAGAACAGTTTTACTTTTTATACAGTATATGATTCTTATATATAATACCATAACTTTTCATTAAATATATATATATATATATATATATATATATATATATATATATATATATATAATGGAAAGAAACAGTAAGATATTATAGTTTATTTACAACCGTTACTGATTAAAAATTTATATAACAAAGTACATAATTAAACGGTGAATTGAAATTTGAAGAAGTATAAACAAAAAAGTATATATATTACATACATATGGTCTAAAATCTATTATTATCACATGAACAAATTATATTTTCAATTATATATATATATATAACGTACCGAAATTTTAAAATTATCAACACATACCTGTTTATAATTATACCGAATCAATTCAGCAACAGGATCTTGAGAACATTCACATCAAAACCAATCTCTAGAGCAGTGGTCTTAGAACTTTGTTGACTCACGGAACACTTACGGTTATAAATTTTTTTAGCGGAACCCCTACCCCCATCTCCAGAAAACCCAATATGCGTACTACACAAGTTTTGAAAATCAACCATCTTCATTACCAAATGTTGATATTGATTGATTGATTGTAATGTGTACTCATAATTACAGTTTTACTGCATAGTAATACGTATTTATAAAAACAAGGAAATCATTATAAATTAATTTGAATTTTTAGGTTTTTGGAATATTTGTTCAAAAATTCTTTCGAATTTTATCTTTGAGTCGCGAAACTCCCGAAGAGATTGCGCGGAACCCCAGTCTTCTACGGAACAAAGTTTGAAGCACACTGCTCTAGAGGACAAAAATTTAGCACGTTTTCGAAGAAAAAGACATTATTATAAACAAAATATTAACAAATTAAACTAATATAATACAAAATCGAAGTATACATTCACTTTATATTCTCTACATATTTTCAAGATCACGCGTATTCCTTTACACACATATAACGACTTTAAATACACCAGCAGACAATACATGTTTCGACACGACTGAATATCAACGAAGGTCAATACATACTGATCGTGTAAGTTTTAAAAGCAGTGCATAATTTTTAGTAACTTACATAAGGAATACATATATAAAATACAAAATACAAGTAAAGATGTAAAAATATACTTCGTCTTAATAAAGAAGTGAATATAAATAGAAACACAAATTTTATTAATTTATGTATATTTTAGAAAAATATTAGCAACAGCAGACAAAAATATTAAAATATTATAGTATTTATAAAAATGATGCAATAGTATATATATATATATTTATTAGATTGGTGAAAAAATAATTGCAGTTTTGATCATTTTAAATTTGACGCATTTTTAGTTACCGTTATCTTTCGTTATAGTCATGTGATACATCATTGTAAACAATGAAATTAGCAGTAGTGATTTCAGCTAATATCTATTGTTTTCATTCTTTAGTATTGTTGGATATAACTTCTTGAACTAGTCATAGAAAAAAGCAAATTCACGTGATTTGTAATAGTGTTAACACTACAACAATATTTGTTTATAGGTCATAAGATAACAGCTTTGTACTTTATAAAAAAAATGTAAACATAAAAAAGAGTTTGAGAATAAACAATGACTTTCATATCATATAGAAATCTGTACATTGTTGTTCAAATACAGAAATATATAATGATTTTCTTACAAATTATTATTATTTCATACTATTATTGCAATTAACTCTTATAACTCTTATAAGTGAACCTATTTCAATGCTGTCTAAAAACTAGAAGATCTTGTTTTCTGGTTGAATCTTTATATATTGCTTAGGTTACTTTAATTTGCTTCTTACATTTTAAATACAAAAAATAATATTTAAATGTACTTTTTATTTTCCAAATTAAATTCGTATAATTCTCTTTATATCTCTCTCTCTCTATATATATATATAGAGAGAGAGAGAGGGAGAGAGAGAATTATACGAATATAATTTGGAAAATAAAATGTCAATTTAAAATAAAGTACATTTAAATATTAATTTTTGTATTTAATATATATATATATATATGTATATATCATTTATCATGAAGAGACAATTCAAATTCAGGAAAATAACATAGTACTCTATCAAAGAAACTATACAGTTTGTTATTGTAATATTCTTACAGAAGATTGAATATCATTATCATACTGGGTCTAAAAATAACATTATGTTAACGCATTATGAAATTTTAAAGCGTCTCTAATGGTAAACATGTATGGACACGGTTTGCTTGACTTCATGCATTATCATCATTCTATCGTTCTGGTTACTTATAGCAGTATATGCTTCGTTCAACAGTATTAAAAAAACATGACTATACATAAAAATAATAATATTTTTTCTACCTTTTAAGGAAAAAAATTCCCAACAACAAATTGCCAAACAAAATTATATTCACTATTTATTAGAAAATAAATTATAGAAAAACTTTGAACTTTATTCCAATATACTTCAATTTTATGAACACTTCATTTACAATTTAATTTTAATTGAAGGAATTACAATAAAAATTATTTTTTAAAAAAATACACATTTATATACATATAAATATTAATCTATCTCTATATTTCTATCTATCTATCTATCTATCTATCTATATATATATATATATATATATATATATATATATATATATATATATATATATACATATATAGATAGATAGATAGATAAGTAGCGAGAGAGAAGAAGAAAGATCAATTCATTTAAAAGAAACAAATATTTATCAAGCACTTTTGTAAAAGAAAAAAGGATGACAAATAAAAGAAATATTTTTTAAATTTTTATTCAAATTTCTTAATTTTTTTCTATTACTAATTTTTAAATTTTTAAGCAAATAATTTGAAACTAAGTGGATATGTGTATCTATATTTGTATGTATATATATATATATATATATTAGGTTGTAAAGAAAATAATTGCTGTTTCTTTTTCTGAATTCTAATTTCATTTTTCTGAATGAGTATTATTTCATAGTGTTCATGTTAATATAATTTTAAAGTGTATTTATCGGTCTGTATCTTGCGACAACAACTTCGGTTTTGTTATTAATTTTGCTTAAAATTGAGCTATTGAATTGAAGATGGAAAAGAAGCAAATAAGATCATTTTTTATATGAGTTTCAAACGGGTGGTAAAGCAACAGAAACTGCTCGTAAACTAAACGATGATTTGGTGTCGGTACTGTTAACGAAAATACAGTACAATTGTAGTTGCAAAAATTTCGTACTTGGGACAAAAGCCTTGAAGATGAGGAAGGTCGTGAGCGTCTTTTTTTAGGTCATAACGACCATTTGAAGTAGTTAGTTGAATCAGAACCACCCACGACAATTCAAGAGCCTGCACAGAAATTAGGTGTTAGTCATCCAACGGTTCTGGACCACTTAAAAACACACATTAAAAACTGTATATGAATTTGAAGGTCATAAACCGCTATTACTTTCTACCAACCTAATATATATGAATGAATAGATATATAGATAAATATAGAGAAAGTGGATAAAGTAATGTCGTATAATTTATTGGCAAGTGATTAATTTTTGATTTTTAATTGAATTATGGTTATTATAAAATATTATTTTCATCTATTGTTATTATATAAATTATATATATATATATATATATATATATATTGTTTTATAAAATAACAAAATTTTGTAAAATTTAATCAAATTAATATTTTTGTGATAAATTCATCATTTTCAACAAATTGCAAAATAGTCATATAATAATTTTTTCCGGGTCAATTATTAATAAACTTCTACCTTAATTGAATAAAATATAAATGTTCAAATTATAAAAAAAATAATTTTGTTAATTATTTTCATTATTTAAATAAGTATTTCAAACATTTAAATACCACTTAAAAAAGATACGAAAATAAACACCGTTTAATAAAATGTTATGAAATTTATTATCTGAAAAATCACATTAAAAATCAAGTGTTAAAACACTACTAAAATATAGGAATAACATGTATATGTAGACTGAAATAATGTATGCTGGCACTTGTCCAACATGGAAGTATATATTAAGTAGTTTACCTAGACATCTTATTTTTCACTGGTAAATTATTTCAAAAAACGTTAAAGAATTTTGATATAAAAACATGATAACTCAACTTGAAAGTAAATTTTATGTTTGTGTCAACATGAAAAGAAAGTCAACTTGATGTGTATATAAAAACAGTATTTCCTTTAACTAAAAGTTACAAATTTTTATATTGAAATTTGCATTATAACATTGATATAAAACCAACAATTAATTATATAATATAAACAATGTTATTATTATATACTACAAAATAACATATATTAATTATAATTTCTAATTATTATTTTTTATTTATAATTTCAAATTGTTGTTTTCTTAAATAACAACATATTTTTATTATATTTATGAACTATTTTATTGTTATCAAAATCTAAAATATATGTTAATGTATATTTAATTTTAAGTATTATTAATTTTAGATAATAAGCAAAAATGATCATTTTTTTTGATTTACAATAATAATTATTTCCCAATAAGTATACATATATTTAACAGGTGGGCTGAAAAGTTCGTAGGCTGACACATAGATGGCGCTACTAGTATCAAATCCATATGATTTGTAGTTAGCCCTAACCTTCAAAAAACGCGTGCATAAATTTGACAGCTGTTGCACTATTAGTATCTGAGTTATAGCATTTTTAGTGAAAAAACTTTTGTTACCTTGAAAAAATGGATAAAAAGGAATTTCGTGTGTTAATAAAGCATTGCTTTTTGGTGAAAAAAATACTGTTGAAACCAAGGCTTGGCTTAATAAACATTATTCGAACTCTGCACCTTCGGACTCTGTCCACAAAATAATTTTTGATAACCGTAAAGTGAAGTTGATTGAGATAGCTGAGACCCTAAAGATATCAAAGGAACGTGTTGGTCATATCGTGCATGAATATTTGGATATGCGAAAGCTCTGTTCAAAGTGAGTGCCGCGCGAGGTCACAATCGACCAAAAACAACAACGAATCGATGATTCTAAGGAGTGTTTGGAGCTGTTCAATCGTAATAAATCCGAATTTTTGCGTCGATATGTGAGGATGGATGAAACATGGCTCCATCATTTCACACCGGAGTCCAACCGACAGTCAGCCGAGTGGATTGCACGTGATGAACCGACTCCAAAGCATGGAAAGACGCAAAAGTCGGCTGGCAAGGTTCTGGCATCAGTATTCTGGGATACTCATGGTATAATATTCATTGACTATCTTAAAAAGGGAAAAACCATAAACAGCGACTATTACGTAGCGTTATTGGAGCGTTTAAAAGACGAAATCGCGAAAAAGCGGCCTCATTTGAAGAAGAAGAAAGTGCTGTTTCATCAAGACAATGCACCGTGTCACAAATCAATGAAATCGATGGCGAAATTGCAAGAATTGGGCTTCAAATAGCTTCCGCATCCACCGTACTCTCCAGATCTGGCCCCCAGCGACTTTTTTCTGTTCTCAGACCTCAAGAGGATGCTCACTGGACGGAAATTTTGCTCCGATGAAGAGGTAATCGCCGACACTGAAGCCTATTTTGAGAGACAAATCGTATTATAAAAATGGTATCGAAAAATTCTATGACCGCTATAATCGTTGTATCGTCCTCGAAGGGAACTATATTGAATAATAAAATCAAATTCTATCAAAAAAAAATTTTTTTCTATGCAAGCCTACGAACTTTTTAGCCCACCTGTTATGTATCCAAGTATAAATACAATTAAATCTTTGTTCTTCAGGTTTCTATCCTTTTATAGTGACTTTCAATTTTCTACTACTAGTTTCAGCACGTGTATTACTTTCAGAAAAACTAAGAATAAAATATATTTAAATTCTTCCAGAGAATTGTATGTTTACCGAAACTAATAGTTCATAATAAACATTCAAGTGATTCAAAAGACCATCAGAGAAATGATATCATAGATATAAAAATGTACTATAAAAATTTGAAAATTCAACCAGTTTAACTAGATATTATATTCGTCATTGATTGCCAAAACATGATGTTATTTTAAAAATATTCGTTTATCAAAATAGAATTATAGCACAGTGGCTGAATTTATTTTCATAAATGAACTATTTTCTTTTCCTACAAATATTTATTCCTTTTTTCTGATCCAAAATGTTCAATAAATTATTTTTGGCTATTTTTGATAACCAATGATGTGTATTTCATCTAATCTGTACTCAGTAATATTTTTTAGAGCAATAAGTCATAGAAAATGGTGAGGAACATTTGATAAGATTTTTCTGTATCATGTTACTTTGTAGATGATGGAATCGCTATTAAAAATCACATAAGCATCCATTGAAAATTAGTAATAATAAACTAATGAATATTTTTGATCAGTAAAAAGGAAAAAAATATAGTTTATAGGATGAAAAATTATTCATTTGTGAAAATATTAATTTGTTTTTCAAAAACAAATATATCGCCCCAAATTATGAATAAATTACATTGTTTTAAATTAAATATTATCATTATAAAAAAATATGGTACAGTGAATTAATCACTTGCATTTAAAACCCACTTTGAATATTGATTTGAATTTGTGAAATACGTGGGTCTTTCGCCAAGTTTGGTAAATTTTTAGGCGAAATTTCAGTTAGAAACGACACGTTGTTCACGTTCTACAGATGTTTGAAGCGAACATTGTAGCAGTTGCAGCAAAAATAGAAAAAAACGAGTAGGCCTTTTCGTGTCGATTCGACACCGTGGATGAAACATGGATCTATCACTATACACCTGAGTCGAAGCAGCAGTCGAAGCAGTTGATAACGATTGGTGAAAGTGTGGAGAAGAAGGCAAAGACCGTTTTGTTGGCTGGGAAGATGATGGCCACTGTTTCTTTGAGATTCTAAAGGAATCATCCTGATCGACTACTTAACGAAGGGAAAAACGATAACAGGAGCCTATTTTTCAACATTATTGGACTGTTTGAAAATATAATGAAACAAAAATGGTCGAGATTGACCCACAAAAAAGTGCTTTTTCACCAGGACAACGCCCCGTCCTACAAATTCATTGTCGCAATGGCACAATTGTACGTGTTGGGCTTCTCTAACCTAGTCTCCGAATTTGGCCCCGTGCAATTTCTTCCTCTTCCCTAAATTGAAAATTTGTCCAGGTGGGAAGAAATTCTCGTCGAATGTGGATGGCATCGTCGCTGTCAATACGTACTTTGCAGACTCGCTGGATCAAGTATATAATTCTCAATAAAGACTATATTGAGAAATAAAATCATTTTTTTCCAAAAAACAGTGTTTAACTTGTCTTTTGCCATACTTATTAAACAATTCCCGTAACGTTCAATTGTATTATATTAAAGTGCGAACTAATGATAAATTGAAAAAACTAACCTCTCATAATACACAAAATCATTTTCTCTGAAACAATTTATTTTCAATTTTATGAAGTAGTTGCAAAAATACTAAATAAGTGACTGATTATTGAATTTTTATTATGAAATTTGAAATAAATACTCTGAAGCGTTTAAGAAAAATTGTAATTTTAGTTTTAGTGTTTTTTTTTTTGGTGCTCTTATGGAAAAACATCACATATCATATATAATAACAAAAAAAAAATAAAAAAAACAACTATTTTAATATTTTACGTGTGCATGTGTATACTTTATAATAAGAAGAAAATTTATATAAAATTTTTATTATATTAATTACAAATCATTGAAATTTCTCTCGGTTCACAATTCGCCATTCGATAGGTTCGATAGGTTGAAAATATAAAAAAATTAAAATGATAAAATTATAAACTTCTAAAGACGTATAACGCACTCTTTCTCACTTTCACTCTTTACTTTCATTATCTTTCAACTCATTTTCGTACAATGTACAAAACTGTCAACATATGAACCAGACTGAAAATTGTTGTAGTATTGTCATGATTAACACTGCGTGAAATTTATAAGAAAATTGTTAAATAAGAAAGAAAAATCCATAAACAATCAACTTTGGATTCATATTTAAAAATGTCGTGATTTTACCTTTGTTAGATATATAATATGGACTTTTTATTTAATGAAGATTTTCTTTTTTCAAAGAAAAGTCTTTCATTTTCTTCACGTATGAACGTATCCCTATTATGGACATAATATTTTTACATCTGCCAACCAATAATCTCAACTGATACGACTAATTTATACTAATTTTCATAAATATAAAGTATATTTATATTATATGTGTACATATTTACCGGTTTCATTAATTTATATCAAGAAGAATATCATTTAGTTTAAACTGTTTTGTTTCGTTAAGTTGAAATCAGAGCATTTTTGCATTCGCATGTGATGATAAATAATAATAATAATATTTTTTTCTAAAATGATCCTGTGAAAAGGAGATCTTTTTTATATTCAATTTAAGAAATTTACATACGTGTTACTGACTATTATTTTTAATGTATGACAACCTCATATATTCTTGAATTTTGAATACTTTTGTGGAATATTGTTTTCCAAAGCAAAGTGGTTGCTATAATCAGTCATTTCAAAGTGGTCGAGCATCATTTCCTAATCGTTATTTATTTTTTAACAATTTTGTTTTTCATTTTAAAATCAGTTCTCTCAAGGAAAAGTATTCTGTTTCATGGATTTTTTCCTAATTTTTTCATTTTTTTGAAAATAATTAGAGTTATCTAAATCCATGTCCCTAAAATATAAATTAATAACTGTAGCCTCCCTTCAGTTTGGTCTACATATCAACAGTACTCTTTTTTAAAGTCATACAAAATATGATTTTATATTCTTATTAATAATTTAATTTTGCCATTTACATCACATATTCAATAAATTCTATCTCCTCTTAACGTACAAAACTCTTATTTGATTGGTATAGAAATTATTAAATTGAAACTCGTATTTATTGTAATCGAAAACTATAAATTAATATATGATATACTGTTTCATTGTTCCAGAAATTAACTCATACATTTATGAGAAAACTTTTATTATGTTTTGTAAAACTGTAAGTGAAATATACTATTTTTTAAATATAATCAGTAATAAAGTAGATTTATTAATAGAATATATATATATATATATATATATATATATATATATATATATATATATATATGAACATATACATATATACCTCGATTAACGAAGAGGTTGTGTTCCACGAAATTACTTTTTTAAGAAAAACTTCCTTGTCAGAGGTAAAAATACTATGTCCATAATAGCGATACGTTCATACGTAAAGAAAATGAAAGACTTTTTCCTTGAAAAAAGAAAATCTTTATTAAATAAAATGTCAATATTATAACATATATCTAACAAAGGTAAAATCACGACATTTTAAAGTATGAATCAAAAGTTGGTTGTTTATGCTTTTTTCTCTTTTATTTAACAATTTCCTACATGGATTTATTGCATTTAACACTGATACATTAACAATAACAATTCCTTTCGAAATCAGGATCATTTTCATTGAAAAAATTTAAAACGTTTTCAATGTCATTCAACCATCTTTTTAAATCATTGGTTTTTAACACTTTTTTGGTAGAAACTACTTTAATTCCGTCTTCATTTTCTTTGATTTCGTTGCTAACAAGTTTTTCTAAATTTTCCATTAAAAACACATCAACTTCTGTATTTAATTAATTTCTTATATCCGCTTCTTCGACATTTTCGAAACCTATTGACTGCGCCATCTGGATAACTTCATTTCTAATCTCTTGAAAGTTATTTTTTTTTCTTGTATAACTTCTGTATACAATTTGCGCCAAACTTCATTCGGGAATTTCTGTGTGACTTCTTTCCAAAAGTTATTAATGTTTTCAGTCCCGTCCTTAATGGTATTGTGTTTCCAAAAAGTTTTAATTTACATTTGATCTATATCTTCTAGTTCAGTTAAATTGATTAATGTACCAAGTAAATAATAAACTTTAAACGTTGCTATTACTCCTTGATCCATCGGATAAATTAGGGAAGTTGTGTTTGCAGGAAAAAAGGTAACTTTGACAGGAAAGCATTTGTCTAACATATTAAGATCAATAAGATGTCCCGGAGCGTTGTCCAACAACAAAACAGCTTTTTACTCAAAATTATTTTGTTGGAAATATCGTTTCACTTTTTGACAAAAATGGTTAACAAACTAATCAATAAATAATTCCTTAGTAATCCACGCTTTTCTATTAGCTTTCCATATTACAGGTGAATTCGTTTTTATGTTACCTTAGCACTCTCGAATTTTCGAATGGAAAACTAATAACAATTTCAATTTAAAATTGCCATATGCATTTGATCAAAAGAGTAATGTTAAATGAGTGACCTTAAAATTTTAATATTTTCACGTAAAATTGGGTTTGAAATTGCGGACTTTGTTATATCGAAGCTTCGTTACCAGAGGTAACGTTAACAGTGGTATACCTGTATATTTATTTATTATCAATGAATTTATATCGATTTTTACGTGGATTTATTCACATGTTCCAATTATTATCAGAAAAGAATGACTTTGGAAGGAAATAATTTTTATATATTTATAACTATCAAATTTATTTTTTACTCTATATCTATCAAATTTTCTATTTATCTATGTATCTGTCTATCTATCTATCTATATATATATATATATATATATATATATATATATATATATACATATATATATATATATACATACATACATACATACATACGTACATACATATATGTACATACATACATACATACATACATATATATATATATATATATATATATATATATATATATATATATATGCATGTATATATATATATATCTAATCAAAAATTATTTTCATGTTACATGTCTATTTTCAAACTTTATAGTATATTTACTTTATACTTACGTTTGAGTCATTATAATTTGTTCAAGAATATACCCATAAACCTTGTACTTCTGGAACCATACCCAAAATAGTAAAATTTATAATAAACACTTTTCATTTCGTACTTAGAAATCAAAATGTCTCTTACTCGTTTCTAAAACAGAAATGAAAAACGGGTCTGGAAACTTGTTTGACCTCACATAAATAATCCACTTGTATATGAAAATGTCTGTAACATGTAAACATTCATCACAGATAAATATGAATTATTGTTTCAAATATCATTCCGAAATTGTATTATTTGAACAATATATAGAAATTGTATTTAATTGCATTACAGATATCTATAATTAATATTGAATAAGACGTCATTTGAAAACTTTGGTGTATGAAAAATGAAACTGTATAAAAAATTATTTTAGTTTTAATAAATTTCACTAACGACCAAGGTAGAGTTACATCTCCAATTTCATACATTTTGGGTGTGTCGTGTCGGTCACAGCTGGCGATATGCAAATACAATGACAAATTGTTTATGAAATACAGATGTGTGTTACGTGAACCATGTGCATTTAGAAATATATGTTTTCACAGAGAATATATATATATATATATATATATATATACATATGAATATGTGATTGTTGAGAATATATGAGTTCATTTCTATGTATTCGTTTATAAAATGTACACAATAAGCAAACAGTAAATTTTCTTCTCCGCAATGCATTACCAATTCGCTCGTTTGTGGTGTGTTTGCTACACTGTCATCGATCACTGTTTCGAAATGAACATATTGTGATGAACATTTCGAATTGAATGACTAATTAATTCTGATATTGGTTTTAATTATGTTTGTACTTGCTCGATAATACATTGTGTAAATTGAAATCTGGACTCTACATACGTATATCGCCATTCAAAGTTAAACTATACATTATTATTTTAATATATGTTCTTATTATTTCATTTTATAATAAGTTTTTTAAAAAAACAATGGTTATTTACTTACTTTATTTGATTATTTTCATCATAGTGCGTTATTTCTAAAATACATAGTTTAAAAAATAGTTTTTAACAATTGTCTACGTTTTTTATAATTTTTATACTTACGTATTTTTAACGGGTAGTTTATTATTTTTTTATGACTCATTCTTTTTTAATGTTCAAATTTGTTTACATTATTTTCATATATATATATATATATATATATATACATATATATATATATATATATATATATATATATATATATATACATATATACATATATACATATATACATATATACATATATACATATATACATATATACATATATACATATATACATATATATATATATATATATATATATATATATATATATATATATATAAATAAGAAAATTTAAATTATATTCTAATGATATTGAACACATCATAACAAAAAAGTTTTCATTAAGAATGTCGTTATAGCTATATGACCTAAAGGATTGTTATAAACGAAAAAAAAAAATAGTTTGTCATTTTCATCCCAATAATATTCAAGAATATAAAATCACCGTTTCCACGTCGAGCAGGTAATTTATATCATAGAGTTCTGTATAATACATATTTCATATCTTCTATAAAATATAAAATGATACTAAAAATATCCACATGTCAAAATTTATTTGCTTATATAAAAAAAAGAAAAATTAAAACTAATTTATCTACGGATAACTTAAATACTTTATCAGATATGACGCAACCTTTCACATATAGTAACATGTGGATCAAATATGTGTAATATATATATATATATATATATATACCACTAGCAGCAGCGGCCTCTGTCAATCCATTGCTGGATAAAGGCGTCTTCCATGACTTTCCATTTTTTATGATTGAATATCTCTCTTTCAAATAAATATATATATATATATATATATATATATATATATATATATATATATATATATATATATATGTTTGTGTATAATCTACATGTCATTGTACATAAAAGAGATATGTCAACAATATATCCTAGTAGACGAACATTTAACCATTCGTAAAATTAGTTTTTCTTTAAATTTTCAAATAATTAATTATTATGATATATTTTATTCAAAAGAATTTGATATATCTTAGTGTTTCATTTCTCCAAGAAGTATAATAGAATTAAGAATGGGAAAAATAATAAAAGAAACATATATTTTATAATTCTTTCTTTCTTCCTCGACACACACTAATATATATATACATATATATATATATATATATATATATTATTAAATTATAAATTAATATTTAAATGAAGTATTTGTCACTCTTGTGTTTGATTATGGCAATTATTTTTGTCTCAAAAGTATATAGTAAAAATCTTATATTTTATCAATCAGTATTTAAATTAAATGAATTTTTATCGTTTTATATATATATATATACATATATATATATATATATATATTTATATATACATATATAAACATATATATATATATATATATATATACATTCATATTTATATAAACATATATATATATATATATATATATATATATATATATATATATATATTTATATATACATATATGTATATATACATCTATATATATATATACATATATATATATATATATATACATATATATATATACATATACATATATATATATATATATATATATACTTTTTGATGTATTGAATTAAAACAATTACATTGACATTACCAAAGAAACTATTTATAATTTGTTCGAAAATTTGATCTATCCCTAAAAAATATTTATTTTCGGAAAACCAACATACCCACTGACTAATATATCAATAAGGTTTATATTTTTTCTTTATATATGTATGTATGTATATATATATATATATATATATATATATATATATATATATATATATATATAAATCTATATAGAATAGAACTGAAGACATTTCCTTACAGCGTACCATGTGTTATAATATAATTGGGTTTTATTCATATATTACATCTTGTGCACAGTTTTAAAAAAAATATTTGTTACTAAATCTCTAGTTTGTTTTAAAACATTGATCGTGACGCCGTCTTATCCAAGCGCTTTGCCACATTTTATGTTCTTCAATGCGTATTTCGTACCGCTTGGGAGTATTTTTAGTATTTTACTGCTATGTACTTCTTTTTTTCTCAACGGTATCGTAATTTCTACACTTGAGTATATAACATGGTGTAAAAATTTTCGAGTATTAAATGTAATATATATATATATACATATATATATATATATATATTTGTGTGTGCGTATGTATGTATGTATGAGTGTATATTTGTGCATGTGTGTGTTCTTATGTATGGGGTGTACCTTTGTATTATATGCATTTATGATTTTTCGATTATAAAGTTTTATGACTAAAAAATAAACAAATTTATTCTCTATATAATCTACAAGTCAATAATATAAATATAAAAGTATTCCTTGTGTTTGTTATAAAAATTAAAAATTACGATTTTAATTTTATGTAATTATCATAGAAATGTTAATATTATTATTTACTATTTAACATAAGGGGCCATATTCTTAAGATTAAAATCATATATATTATGTTAAAAAAATATTACATATTTTAAAATATGTAATCAGAAAAAATGTATATAAACATATTTTAAAAACATTATTAAACATTAAAAAAGATTTATATATATATATATATACTTATATACTTATATATATATATATATATATATATATATATATATGACATCAAAATGCGAGTAAGCAACAGTCCAAACTATTCAATAATAGTTTATTGAAGAATTTTGATCAGAAAAAAATTTTTTTGTGAGATAAAAAAATCATTCATGTTTGAAAGTATATTTAGATACAGTACTACAGGTGTATTGTGAAAACAAATCCTAAAACAATTTCCATAAGATATTTTTTTTTCGAGTAGACCACTTCTGATTAATACCGCTCCTCCCGCTAGACTCTACAAGTAGCACGTTAACCATTTCCATTCCCGATTATCAATGATTAGTTGATGGACATCGCGTGATCTATGTTCTGCTTCGTTGACATCAGTCATATGTAAGTAGCTCTTCCACGGTGTACAACGAAAGAGGTATATAAGATTTCAATGAAAAATTGATAACATTTGTTCAAAATATTTCATTCATTGAAGCTTTAGAGTAAAAAAATTGTTACACATTTTAACACTGTATATTGTTGTTAATTTTTATTAACTTTTCCAATAAAAATTTTACGACTTACATTTTACGCAAATTATTTGTGCATATAATTTGCTAATTTCTGTTATTTGTCAGGCGAGAGCGAGCAAGCGGGGCCGAAGCCTCCACGGGGATCGACGATCGTACCAAGTACTGGACAGATTTCCCTGCTTATTAATATATATATATATATATATATATATCTTTATAATATTTATATTTTTAAAAGACGCAACTCTATTTATATGTAATTAACAACTTTTAAAAATTAAGAATATATTTTTTAAATATATAATAATTCCATAACAACTTCCATATATTAGAATTGAAATAACATTTCATAATGAACAATTCTGAAGTAATTTAATAATTTCTGAATATCTATTATTTTAAGAACGAATTTTTCAATGACTTAAAAGTTATTGAATAGTTCAGTAATACATACCAAAGTTTTTTTTCATATTACAACTGATTCATATTTTTTTTTCGAAATACAATTGATTTAATTCGAAATAAAATATAAAAATCATTTTACAAGTTAACTTCAATATATATATATATATATACAAATAATTAACATAAAAATAGATAGATACAGAAACAAACAAACAAATTTTCATAATTTAGTGAAAAAAACAAAAACTTTCTAATTTATTCAATATATGTCAATACCTGCTGTATGATAAATGTCATATACGTGTTAAATTGAATATTTCTATAGAAAGAAACCATAGAACAATGGAATTGCTTTGAAGAGAACTTAAATTTTTTTATGATATCGTGCTATGAGTATATCTCATACACATTAATAAACCACACTTCCGCTGGATGGCTGACTGAAGAGACTTATGAAATAGTGAACACGCCATAAATATAAAACGAACGTGATTCTTAAGCTATATTATGGAACCGCTTAGATATAACCGGATGTAGTTCTCAAATGGCCAAGAATCGCTGCTTTCAACATACTATAAATTCAACGAGCGATACATGAGGCGTAAGAAAGTATTTTTTGTGACTTATCTCGTATTTATATTCGACGCCCGTGCTTCAGAAACATACATCTGTATTAAATGTTATTTTACTATACGAAAATGCATTAAACTAGTTACCAAACACCTGAAAAATTTAACAATTAGTTCATTTTATTATTTAATTATTTCAATTTTGTTTTATTGCTCAAATGATAAAATTCATTACAAAATTAATGTAAGTATAACGTTTTATTGCTTAATACTAGCTCGGAAACGACCTTTTCTGAATATTAACTAGAAAATATAATACACTTTATGAGAAAATAAAATTAACAATTTTAATAATAAAGTTCAAACTGTCTATATATATATATATATATATATATATATATATATATATAAACATCATACATTAGTATATAAACGTGTATATATACATATATTTAGTCAAGTGTTAAAGAAAAACCAGATATTTATTCGTAATTAGAATAGTATATGTAATAAATATCAATATTATTTGTACTTGTACTATAATTAAAAAATATTGTAATATTAGATTATTCTTTAATAAATTTACTATAGAAGTTGTTTGCTATTTTTGTCTAGTTTCATTTCGTGTTTCGTATTTAAAATTAAGTTAATTTGTCATATATTTTCTACACACATGTCTTTATTGACTTTGCAGAAATGTTTCTAATTGCAAAAGTGTTACAATATTTAAATGAAAGTAGATGTAGTTATAATTCACATTTAAAATATATTTTGAATTTATTGACAAATAAAGATACACTTACGCCAGCTGTTTACTACGTTTGACAGCTTCTGACAAAAAACGTAAGTGAAAAAGTCAAACATTTTAATACCTAAGGAGAATATGAATGCACACTGCACTTTTTCAATGTAGAACCATACAACATCTTATCGAAACCTATTTAAGACTAGTCAGAGTTGTAGCGTACAGCTGTTTGAATTAAAACCATATAAATATATCAGAGCATTTTAGACAGCCTTAGATTATTTAAACCAGTTTGTCGCATGCAGTGTATGATTTTCTGTTATGTTTTTCATTGTCGGTCACTAAAAATACAACAGTCAAATTTTTAATCAAATTTTCAACATTTTTAATACTACAAATTTGGTATTTAAAATTATATAAAGAAGTAATTAAATTGTGTTGGGATTGTCCCTCTTTTCATAAGAAAATTTGCTGAAAATTGTATTGAAATCAATTTTTATTTAATTATAATTTTCTTGAACGTTTAATAAACTGATTTTATCTACATTTTAAATTAAGTCTATTTCTTTTCGCATTTGGACTGCTATTTTTTACTAACTTTTACAATCAATTTCAACACTTGTGCGTTATTCAGATATTTTTTTGTTATTTTGTTAAGTTGATCAAGGTTTAATTTGAATTCCTTTTTCAATCATACTTCAAAAAAAATGAATTAAGGTTATTTATATGAAATTTTATAATTCATCGATATTTGAACTGATAAAATATGTTAATTTTCTGCACGTCTCTTTCAGAATTTATTTTATCTATGTAATATTTATTAATTTGAAAATAATCATTTTGAATATTTGTTTGTTAATGAATTATTTGATTTTTCGAAATTTTTAATATCTTGGATGATAATTATCTAAAACCTACAATACCAATTATGAATTAGAATAAAATCATCTGACTACAAATAAAAAACTGGTTTCTAAGAAATGGACAAATAAATATTAAAAAGTAATGAAATAATACACTCAAAATGACTTAAGCTGGAACCGAACATAAAATCAGTTCAAGGAAAATTTGGTATTGGTTATAAAATCAATTCTTTTCGTTATTATATCTTCAAAATTTAGAATATGTAATGTAATCTACTTGAAATGTCTATTTCAAAATTCAAATATTGTTTAGTTTGTTTTGAAAGTTTTATTAAGTGTAAATTAAAAGAATAAATCGATTTTATTACCATTAAATTATTCATTTATCTTGTATTGTTCTGTTATTTTGGCTACTAATTCAATATATTTCTCTATCAGTTTGTTTGATGCTGTACACTTATCCATAGATTTTTCTTAAGACAATGTTTTTAAGTATGCGAACTAAGTGAATTTAACTTTTGACATATTAAACTTTTCTCCAAGACTATTCACAATCTTCATCGTTTTTCACTGTAACACTAATCTTCTTATTGTCAAACGTTTATTTATTTTGCACGCAAACTGTTTTAAAATATTTTTTTCTGTATTTTGGCAAGTATAAAATTAAGTACTACATACGATGGATTATATAAAAGTATTGTTATGTAAAAATCGACAATTTACATGCTTAGATCAACTATGAAACAGAAATTGCGTCAGTTTCTATTTTACGATCTTCAAATGAAATGAAATAGCACAATTTAATTAACTTACGTTCCATACTTTGCCAAAATTCGTATGAAAAAGTATTAAACTCATTGTACTTTTTACTTCGACGCTATAACCTAATTTTTAGTTATATAGAAAATTCATTTAAATATATATATATATATATATATCGTATATAATATTTTTGTTGTTCTATGGAATTTCATTATTGATATTGTGATAAAAAATAATATATATATTTTTGGAAATATTTGTCTGATTCATACATACGGGTATCACTAAAATTACTGTACGACAAAAAAATAACAAATAACACAAACTTTTTTCTGTAAGATACGTAATAATGAACATCAGATACACACTATTAATAAACTGATATTCTAAATTTATTATTTATTAAAAGTTATTGAATTAAAGCACTTTTACGGTATAAACGTTTAAATATATAAAAATACGTGGGCTGGATAACTTTGGTAAATTTCTACGATATGGCGCCAGAATTCATTTGATAATGTTATGGCTATCAAGTGTCATTTTTCAAACCAACATAGGCAAACTTTCAGTCAGAAGCGACGCGTTGTTCACGTTCTACAGATGTTTGAAGCGAGTATTGTAGCAGTTGCTTCAAAATATAAATAAACAAGCCAGACTTTTTGCGTTGATTCGTCACTGTGGATGAAACATAGATCTACGACTGGTGAAAGTTCGCCGAAGAAGACGAAGAAAGTTTTGTCGGCTAGGAAGGTGATGGGCACTGTTTTTTGGGGTTCTCAACAAAACATCCTAATCGACTACTTAACGAAGAGAACAAAGATATCAGAAGTCTATTATCCAACATTATTGAATCGTTTGAAAGAAGAGTTGAAACAAAACTGGCCATTATTGGAGCACAAAAAGTGCTCTTTGACTGAAACAACGCGCTGTTCCACAAATCGAGCATCGCAATAGGAAAATTGAACGATTTAGGCATGGAATTGATTTCTCATCCATCCTATTCTTCGATCTTGGCACCGTACGACTTCTTTCTCTTCCCACACTTGAAAATTTGGCTCGAAGGGAAGAAATTTTCGTCAAACGAGATTGTCATCGCCACCGTCAATGGGTATTTTGTAGACTTGCTGGAAGTGTGTTGCGCTCAATGGAGACTAAGTTGAGAAATAAAATCAATTTTTTACAAAAAAAAAACGTCATTTAACTCGCTTTTTTAGCAGACTTATTAAACGATTCTCGTATATGCGCAAACCTCTTCCCTATTTCATTACAGATTAAAAATTAGAATGTAAATATGTCTAAAATAAGAAAAATATATTTTTGCTAAAGAATTCATATTTGTTTATTACTATTTTCCATACACTATGTAAGAAGCAGACTTATAAGATTGTATTATATATGTTTAATTTTAAAATAAATTGAAATCGACTACAAGTCGTTATTTCATTTTTGATATATCATTAATAATCATTATTTCGTTCAAAAAATAAACATTAAAAATTAACAAAAACAAAAATTTTCATCGGCATAGAAAACGACATTATATATATATATATATATATATATATATATATATATATATATATATATATATATATATTACACTAGTCACATATATATCTTACATGTATAAACATAAATAATGTGACGTAAAGCTGTAAGTTTTCACGAGGTTATTCAGTAAATTCAAATTTATTTTCAAAGAATTAATGTGTATATATATATATATAGTACTATTTGAATTCTTATTTAACTGACCTTAAAACATCATACTTAATTAATAACGTCTTGTTGACTTCATAAATGTATTTCCTTTGACATGCATTATAATCAAATCGAATATAAACATCCTTGTGTACAACAAATCACTCTTCCAAGGTTCTAAGATATAAACATTTAAATAAAACTTCATTGTTCACCGACCAAATATAAATTTTGTACTAAAAATGAATGAACAACATCAAAGAAATGTTATGTCGTTATGATGGAAAAACAAGCCGAGTCATTAAATCTATTTACTTTATAGCTACTGAACGTATTTCCATATAAGTTCAAAATAACTAACAGAAGTTATTAATACTTTTATTAAATCATATTTATCATAAGTTTTACTGCGTTGTCATAAACGTTTAGTTATTTAATTACATATATATATATATATATATATATGTATATATATATATATATATATATATATATAAAGATTTTTAAAGTAGTTAATTAAAATATGCAAAACTATATAAAGGAAAAATTATTCTTGGTATGTACAAAAATCTCTACAATATTTATTTTGATATATATCAATATATAAAAACTACGAATTTCATGTTAAGAATAAATATTTGTTAGAAAATTTCATGTGTTTTGAAATAAACTGGTATTATTCCTGTTTTTTATATGTTAGCTTAGAAAAGTATGACACAAAATTTAATTAATTCCGAATGTTTAATTTTATTTTGCTTTTTATTTACTTAATACAATTTAATAAAAAATAAACTTCAATCGATAAAAAAATATTTTTCTTATAATACATCAAATTAAATTATATTATTAAGTTTTATTCTGGTTTGTGTGTAAGTTTATGTGATTTGTTTTCATGTTAGACATAGTTTAAGTACTTAATAAACACTTAAATGAATGTGTGAAGTTAATGATGATGAGTATCTAAAGAAAACTGCAATAGTCATGCGGTATGAACAATTGGAAGAAGGATGAGAATCTGTCGCAAATTCAAAACTATGTCAGCCAACATCTTGTACAACAGATTAGCAAATTTCTCGAACACAGGAAATATTGGATGAAAATAGACAAATTACACTTCGAACTTTGAAGGTATGAACACTTCTTATAGAAGTGTACACAAAATTGTCACAGAGTTTCACTGTCTAATGAACAGCTCCGCAAAACCACAATGGCCGCTCTGCGCAGCATTGTAAACGACAGGTTCCAGAAAGCTTACGACATGTAGATAATTTGATGGTAAAAGTACATACAACTGAAAGGGGGACGTTATGAAAAGGAAAAACCGTCACATGATTTATTATATGAAAAATATTTTTTTTTTGTAATTAATTCTCGAAATTAAATGTTTATCCTCGTACATATACATAAACAGTTTGAAGAGAGCACAGTTTCTATATAAATTAACTAGTTTGTGTTCCTTTCAATCCTAACATGAGTTTTTTTGGTAACTATTTGTTGACAGGTAGAAAATATTCGCTTATAAACTTAGTTACCTACTGAGTGTTTGATTTATTGTTATAATTCTTAGAAAAGAAAGTTATGAATTTTTAAATTAAATTAATAAATGTTTCTCTTCCCACTACAGACCTCAATAAAATTTACATAAATAAATTAATTTAAAGAATTTTTAATAATTGATTTAATTGATTAGTGAGCAACAATTGAGATTTATCTTACAGATCAATATCATCGAATTTTGCCCACAAAAAGTAGGTTATTATGTTTCAGTATATTTCTCCATTCACATTAATCGCTTTACTAGCCTGATTCTCATAAAAGTAAGAACCGATGACTCCCCCAGACCAAATTGTCCACGAATCAGTCACTCTTTCTATAGGCAATGGCTTCTCAACGATCGTTTTCGTTTTTTCTTTACCCATGATTCGGATGTTTTTACTTGTTAACGTAGACAGAAAATGCGAAATAATCTCATCACTAAGGATGACTTTTTTTAGAAAAACCTTCTTATTGTACCCGTATCCAATAAAAAAATCTATGACACAGTGTCATTTGGTTGAAGGGTAAATAACAACACTTTTTACTTTATCGAATATGTCGAATTTCTTGCTGGATAATTTTTTTTTGCGGGAAGTTTTACTTCAGTACTTTAACATGAAAAAAGTGCTGCCGAAAGTCATCGTATTTTAGTGGAAGTTTATGGTGACCATGCTCTAGCTGAGCAAACGTGTCGGAAGTGGTTTGCACGTTTTGAAAGTAATGATTTCGACTTGGAAGACAAGGAACGACCTGAAGAGCCGAAAAAGTTCGACGATGAAGAATTGGAGGCATTGCTTAATGAAGACCCATGTCAAACACTTCAAGAATTATCTGAATCACTGGGAGTTGACTTGTCAACGGTAGGAAAACGTCTTAAAGCCATGAGAATGATCCAAAAGCAAGGAAATTAGGTCCCATACGAATTGAAACCAAGGGACGTTGGAAGGCGCTTTTCTACCTGTGAACTGCTGCTTCAACGGGAGAAAAGGAAGAGATTCTTGCATCGAATTGTCACGGGTGATGAAAAGTGGATCAATTACGATAATTCCAAGCGCAGAAAATCATGGATTAAGCCCAGCCAACCATCAACACCAGCGGCGAAGCCAAAATCCATGGATTCAAGCTCATGCTCTGTATTTGGTGGGATCATAAAGGTGTGATCTACTATGAGCTGCTCAAACCGAATGAAGCCATCACTAGGGATCGCTTCCGACTACAATTTATGCGCTTGAGCCGTGCATTGAAGGAAAAACGGCCGAAATACTTTGAAAGACACGACAAAGTGATTTTGCAGCACGACAGTGCTCGTCCGCACGTCGCAAAACCGGTCAAAACATACTTGGGAACGCTCAAATGGGAAGTTCTTCTCCACCCGCCGTATTCTCCGGATATTGATCCTTATGATTACCACTCATTTCGATCGATGAGTCATGGCCTGTCTGTGCAGAAGCTCACTTCTTATGAAGATTGCAAAAAATGAGTCGATTCGTGGATTGCATCTAAAGACGAGGCGTTCTTCCGACGTGGTATTCGTCTACTGCCCGAAAGATGGGAAAAAGTAGTAGCTAACGGTGGACGATACTTTGAATGTTCAAAAATAATTTATTTGCATTTACCATTTTATCGTATTATTTAAATATAAATATTCCCAAGTATTTTTCAAATCGAATCGAATATAATAAATTGCGTTTGATGACAAAAGTTAATGTTGTATATTAAACGTTTGATATCATGTCCTTTAGTACTATTTTTAAATTTATATTAAATTTTTATATACAATATAATTATATTACATATTCTATAATCTAATATAGCAGTTCACTGATTGATTAAAATACAATTTGTTTCATAAAACAACGTGTTGGAAATTAATCTGTTCTGAATGACTACATTGGTTATAAATCCTATATTCTATGCACCACTGTAGCTTGTAATCTGCATCTGTGAATATTGTGTGATCGGCACCAGTATATAGTATGCATAAAATTAATTAAAAATTGATCCTTCAGTCAGCTGAAGTTATATGGTTGATACTTCTGGTATGGGGATTTTATTACATATTTTATGTAAAAACGGTACATAACCGTATAAGTTATCTCTAACAGTAGACTAGCCTGCATTTGAAATTAATTTACTACAATAAATATTTTTATTTCTCATACATTAATTAACACGAACGTAACCTTATTTATACTCGTATATATATATATATATATATATACAAAGGATAAGATAATATCATGCTCACACAATAAATTTAAAGTAGTTAGAAATTAATTTTTCTGAAATATAATAAGATTTCTTTGTATACTGATTAGTTAAATATATAATCATCATAAAAATTTTCTAATTACATTGCATATTATAATTATACTATTTCAATAAATTGAGAAAACATAACTACATAATATTGTTGTTAAATTCAAATTTTCATTCATAATATTTAATATTTTTTACGTTCTTTTAAAATGAAGTGCATTAAACTCTTTATATTTAATTATTATTAAATATATGTATGTGCATTAAAACAAGTCAAACAAGAAAAATAAAGTAATTGGGGGAAAATTACTTTATATTAGTTGTACAAATTCACTATTATTTTGTGTAACTTTGCTCCAACTGTCGGGTAACTGACGAATTCCTAGTCGAAATCAAAATGGCGGCTTTGAGTCGATGAAGTCATAATGGATTTTCAGACCTCTTCTACTGTTTTAGTATTTTTTGCATATTTTTACTCATCAAAACACGTTCACTCGAAGCTGATCAAAATATTCTCGTGGGTTCGGCAGCATTTTTTTCAATTAAAATACGAAATGTATGCAATGCCGAATATGCGTTTCGGACGCCATCGTGTTCACTACTACTTTATGAGTTTATTCCAAATGATTGGTTAACGTTTTTAGTGTTTTTATTAGGTTAATAGAACAATAATTGTGGTTAATGACCTTCAAATTCATATCCATTTTTCGTTTTTCTGAGTTTCCTATCTCTTTTAAGTGGCCAAGAACTGTTGGATAACAAACGCCTAACTTTTATGCAAGCTCTCGATTTGTTCTGCATGGTTCTAACTCAACTAACTCATTCACTTAGTCATTATCAAGTAAAGAAGGACGCCCGTGAATTTCTTCACCTTCAAGATCCAGTACGAAATTTTTGGAACCACCATTGCGCCTTTCGTTCTTTAACAGTATCCACACTAAAAGCATCGTTTAGTGTACAATCAGTTTCTGCTGTATTACCACCCATTTTCCATTCATATAAAAAAATGCTCTTATTTTTCTTTCCATCTTTAATTCAATAGCGCAATTTGAATCAAAATTAGTAATAAAACCAAAGTGGATATTACAAAATTACAGACAGGATAAAGCACTTGAAAATGATATTAATATGAATACACTTAAATGATACTTTCATTGAAAAAAATTGAGATTAGAATTCTAAAAACAAAAACCGGAATTATTTTCCTACCAATTTAATAAATGTTGCCTTTGGTATTTCAAAACCCTAAAATTATGAGAAAATATTTAAAAAAATTTAAAACAGAGTCAAGATTAATTCAATTTAAAGGCACAGAATTAATTTTTGCACTTGATAGAAAAATAATTTTTTTTGAAAATGTATTGAATATATAATATGGAAGAAATCAAACTGAAATTGAAAATTCTCAAAAATTTAAACTTTGTTAATATTAAAAAAATTTAGTTGGTATAAATAACACTCCGAGCTTAAATTTACAATTATTTTCTTATGGTCATATTGACTAAATTTATTAATGTCGCTACTATTATGCAAATTATTCAAATTAAAAATATTCGGTTTTTAATTTGAAAAATTTCTTTTAAAGAATAAATTACTATTAATACATGTTGATACTTAAATTTCAATTCAACATAAAAAATTGTCATTTTTGGAAATTTTCAATGTTTTCTATTAGTAATTACGCTATTTAAACTCTTTGAAAATAGTAATTACGAAAAAATTATAACAATGTGCACGTACAATTTTTGACATACCAGCTTGCACAGTGTATGAAAAATAAATTAAAAACCAGTACAAAAAAAGAGTGCACTATTTACATTATACAAATATTTTTATTTAAAAATAAAAATCACTAATACTTTCCCTATAAGCAATATCTTTGTTGTCGCACTTGAGACGACTGAAAATTTTTGATTCATTTAATAAATGTAATTTTATTGTTTATTATATTAATGTATCCAAAAACATTATTCAATTTTCATGGAAGTATATAAGAACTTTCTTCATTGTTTTAAAGAAATTTTAGTTATTTTAATATTTTTCCTCTTTTTTATTCAACACTAATGTTTTTTTTATAAAAAAACTATTTAAGATTAATTATAATTCGAATCATAAATTATTTCAACTGGTGTATTAAATCGATTTGATATTTTATATATAGTTTAGAATAAGAAGTATCTCACATTTTGTTCTTGGAATTTTAAACCTGTCCTTTACATTATTTAATAAATAAACTGGAAAATTATAACCGAAAAATTCAATAAATAATTTATTTTTGATAAAATAGTTATTAAAAAAAACGAATAGAAATTTAACTTAGAAGAACTTTTACATGTAAATCGAAATATAGGTTGCTGATAATCTAAAAAAATAATTTAAGTTTCCCGTCGACATGTGTTTCTTACATAGCCATCTGGTAAAGAGCATTGGGAATTTACTCTTCTGATGTCATATGTTTGAGAATAGAAAAGTGATAGTTTTATTATAAAAACTTTTGAAGTCAGATAGCATCAAATCTTTATAACTTTTTCACATATTGGAAAAAGATCGTGTCCAGGGACAAGGAATAACTTTGAATATTTCTTTATTTGAATATATATGTACGTTTGATTAACTTTCAGTTTAGACACAATTCGATAGAAATAATACCAAATAAATTTTGTAACAAAAATGAGAAGAATCTATCTAATATTATGAAAGGAAAATATTTTGTTAATGGTAATTAGCAAAATTTATATATATATATACTTTCCAAAATATTATTTATTTTCAGTTGAAAATTTAAATTTCAATAAATGTATTTATGATAAATAAAATATTTATTATTTTTAATAATAGTATACACTTCAATCAAATATTAAGCCCAATTAAGACAGTAGATACTATTTTGGTAAGAAAATAATTGAAGATTTTGTTTTCTGAACTTCAACCTTAATTTTTTCAATGAAAATGTCATTTCATCATGTTCATGTTAATATCATTTTAAAGTGCACTTTTCGGTCTGTATTTGCTGACAACGACTGGTTTTATTATTAATTTTGTTTCAAATTGAGCTATTAAATTAAAGATGGGAAAGAATAAAACAAGAGCATTTTTTGTATGAGTTCAAAACGGGTGGTAAAGCAGCAGAAACTGCTTGTAAATTAAATGATGCTTTTGGTGTGGGTGATGAACACATGGTGTAATAGTAATTCCAAAAAAATCGTATTGAAGATAAGAGCCTTGTTAATAAAGAAGGTCGTGGGCGTCCTTCTTCAGTTTATAACGACCAAGTGAAGGCGTTAGTTGAATCAGAACCGCTTAACGCAATTCGAGTACTTGGACAAAAGTTAGACGTTAGTCATTCAATAATTCTGCACCACTTGAAACACCTAGGAAAATTAAAAAAGAGAAAAATGGATATGAATTTTGAATGTCATAAACGGCAATAATTTAACAACCAAGCTACACTTTCCTTAAATATTAAGCACAATTAAGACAGCATCTAAAATTTTCCCAAAAATTATCTTCCAAATTCAAGTATTCAAGTATCAATTATAAAATATGCAATTTTAAATTATAGACAGAAAGTAAAATTTAAACTTTTAACTGGCAAAATTACATATAAAAAACTATACAAGCTGTTTTGTTCTATAAGTTTAATATTCATGAAACTCTAATCAATTGACTGTTTTTTGATAGATAAAGAAATTGTATATTTTTGAACAAAAAATTGAAATAAAACAAGAAACAAAAAGTATTATACATATAATATATATATATATATATATATATATATATATATATATGTATGTATATGAGTGTGTATATATATATATATATATATATATATATATATATATATATAAACATTTATACAAACGAAAGCCCATGATAGAAGCAGACAAAGGGGCAACGGCTAACTTGTGCGTAATGATGCTTTGTATACCCCGAGGAAAAAAGAGACAGAACTACTCGTCATTTTATATTTATCTAAGTTCATAAATCAATAACATGTACAGATTTCTAAACTCTACCAAAAACAAATACAGAGACATATAAAGTATTGACAGTAACCAACATTTTTTTTCTTATTTTTTATATTATTCAATTGCACTTTTGAGGGAAAAGACAGAATTTTTAAATAATAAAATCTAAAGTTTTTTCGCTGATACTTCATTGATTATGTTAGTTTCGATACAAAGTTATTATCTTTACTTTCGTCTATTCTCTTCCATTGCTCTCTGCTGTAAATTTGTCGTGATCTTAGTTTATAAATATTTTGTGTATCATTTTAGAACCATGAGAAAATGATAAATGTATTAAAGTACTAGCCGGAAAATATAAAGTTTTATATATAATTTATACATGTTGTTGTTTCTTTTTGTAATTATTACATTATAATCGAAAAACTTCTATATAAATTATATATTTTAACACTTTTGCTTATATAATACTTATTTAGGTTTAACATATAGAATTAAATGTAGTCGATATAGCAATTTTATGAGACAAAAAGTGGATTCTGTTTCGTTATTTTATAATTTTTATTTTTTTAACAGCGGTTATTTTTTTAAATAAAATATTGTATGTAGTTTACAAAGTCAATTAAAACTATAACCAGTCTCAAATTTTAAATTATATAACCATCTACTTTATGGTATAGAATAGATCTTTTATACTTATTGGATAAATTCAATAAGAGGTAGAATCTATGACAGAAATATGTATTTACTTGTTTATAAGCACAATTTGAATATAACTTCAATATTTATTGGAATCATGCTGTTAAATATTTTCTTATTATTGTCATTTTTATTGCTAATTAGTTAAAAAACATTAATAACAAATTTATATCTCGATGTTACTAAATGATGTATTTTTTATGATTTTAAATTTAAGTTTTCAATATGAAGTATGTTGAAAAAAAAGTTTAAAAATGATAGATTTTACAAAACAAAAACGTATGGAATATCGTATTATTTTCCTCAAAGTTGAACTTTTAAACCTTAATAAAGGTTATCTCTGTACATAGAAACATTTTTGGAAATTTTAGAACATGAATTAATATTTTAAGCAAATCAGTATAAATAAATATTTTTAATGAAATTTTAAAGAAATTAAATAATAAAATTAGTGTTCAAATTTTTTATTTCTTTTGAAATAATACGTAAAGTAAAAAACTAGTGAATAACATTTTTAAAATATTATTTAATAATTAACTTTTACTACTTCTCTTACTTTCATTATTTTATCATCGCACGTAACAACGATTCTAATAACACATCAACAATATAGAAATTGGTTCAATATGTGTTAATATTTATTAATATCTTAAACAGAAATATTCACTTTTATTAATAATACTATTCAATTTTAAAGAAATGTAAGAATGAATGTTAGCTACAAGCCAATTAATTATAAATTTAATTTTTAAAATTTAAATTGGAATTCTTTTATTTCTCTTTAAAATAGAAGTCTTTTAAATTCAAGGTTACAAAAAAATAAATAGTTCAATAAGATTTCTTATACAAAAAATGTCTCATTATATGACTTAGTTTAATATTGAGTATTAAGATCTAAATAATATTTGTAAAAGGAATTATAAATCTAATTAATTAATAAAATCAAAACTTAACGACTAAAATATATAGGTTAGAGTATTATTACGGATTGATTACTGTATAATACATGAACTGAAAACTTTCAAATAACAAGAAGACGAATCCAACCGAGACACGCACAATGTGTAATAACAAAATCCAAGGAAAGGAGCAACTGTTTAATTTAAGACGCATTTAGATAAAACACCAGTATACCGGAATAAATGAAGATTTTTGATAACCACCGTCTTTCAGGAAACATATTGTAAATTGCATCTTATTTTCTTAACTCTTATTACCAAAGTTGAATCTTTTCTCATTTGTCTAGACTTAATAGCAGTAAAACCCGTAATGGAGAAATTAAATCACGCATTTCTTAACTTGATATATATATATATATACACAAAATTGTTAAAAATACATTTATTACTCTGATAACTGAAAAGTAATAATTTATATTAATATATATATATATATATATATATATATATACATTAATTTTTCTTTATTTCTACCTAAAATAAAACTTATAAAGTTTCTAATACACTTTAAAATCTACAAATATACACATAAATAAAAAGTTTAAAACAATAGTTTCAAAACCACATTTTTTTAATATATATATATATATATATATATAATTATATATATATATATATATATATATATATATATATATATATATATATTACTAATATTATATTCTTTATTGAGAAATACAATATATACATCTATATATATATATATATATATATATATATATATATATATATATATATATATATATATATATATATATATATGAGGGTCGTTTATGGAAAAAATCAAGTGAATCACCGTTCTTTGGAAAAAAATGTTTTTATTTCTCAACATAGTCTCAATTGAAGCCTATACACTTGATCTAGCGAATCTGTAAAATACGTATTGATGACGACGATGACAACCTAATTCGACGAGAATATCTTCCTACCGAGCCGAAACCTCCAGTTTGGGAAGATAAAGAAGTTGCTAGGAGCCAAGTCCAGAGAGTAGGGTGGATGAGGAATCAATCCGAAGCCTAATAGTTGTCCTGGTGAAAGAGCACTTTTTGTGTGCCTAACTTGGCCGTTTTTGTTTCAGCTTTTCTTTCAAACGGTCCAATAATGTTGTAAGCAAAATATGCTCCTATTATCGTTTTCTCCTTCGTTCAGTAGTCGATCAAAATGATTCTTTGGGAATCCTAAAAAACAGCGGCCATCACCTTCCTAGCTGATAAAACGATCTTCACCCTCTAAGGTATAATTTCACCATTCGTTCACTGCTTTGATTGCTGCTTCTACTTAGGTGTAGTGGATCCATATTTCATCCACGGTGATGAATGGACACAAACGGCTACTCAATTTTTACATTTTTGTGGAAATTGCTGCAATTATCGCTTCAAACATCTGTAGAACCTGAACAACACGTCGCTTCTGGTTGAAATTTCGCCTCTGCTAGTTTGAAAAGTGACACTTGATATTCTTCACATTACCAAATTAATAATGGACCAATATCATAGAAATTTACCAAACTTTTCAAATTATCCACGTTTATATAAATATAGATAGATAGATATAGATATGTATATATATATATATATATATATATATATATATATATATCTATATATAAATATAGATAAATAGATACAGATATATATATATATATATATATATATATATATATATACATACATCTAATTTTAAACAAATATGTTTCTATAAAATAATATTTTTGATATTATTTTACCGGTATCAAATACTATTCCGAAATGTTTTATACATAATCCAATTAATTTTTATCATTTTTTAAGTTATTTTAGAACAACGCTTCATTATCCAAAACAAATAATATTTTCACTAATTAATTTTAAGTCATTTTACTAATTTCAAACAGGTTTCTCATAAAATAGTTAATAAATAATTAGTTATTATTTTGGATATTTATTTATTAAATGGAAATTCTATCATAATCAAAATGATAGGGTATAGAAAAATCCAAATTAGAATATATTATTTTCGAATATATGACTTCATATTTTTCTATACATCAATGCTCTGATAATGACGGAATCGCCATCTACATGCATTGTCAGTAATCAATTATTGAGTTGAAACGATTTGTAGGGGTAGCGAAAGATTTACTTGTAAAAGTGAAGTAATTTACCATCCTAAATTTATATTGTAAAAAATATTAATTTTAAATGAAAGAGACTCAGATAATGCACAGATAATCAACAACGAAATCCTACTCGTTGATCAAAAGTTAAACATATCATGTACCAAAATATCGTCCTCTTATACTTTATTTAATAATTTAAACAAAAACCTCAGCTTATTGTTCTCTTTTACTGTTATTCATTATACAATGTTTACTGTATTCTAGACCAGATCTTAAATTATTTAAAAATGTATTAATCTAACCTAATGTCTTAAAATGATCTAAAATCCAAAAGTAGTAGATTAAATTAACAGTGAAAGTATGCAAAGCAGTCAAAGAAAATAATACAACAATTACACAGATATTAAAATATGTACCGTATATATAGGCGAACAAGATACACTTTGAACACCAAAAAATTGGTCATAATTTTCGGGTGCGTCTTATACAGGAGGATTAAAAATTGAGTTGAGAAAATAGGATGCGAAGGGAAGTGACTCTCGTAAGTACCAAGTAAATAGAAAAGTTAACTTATTATCAACATTATTACATACATTTATTTAAACAGGTGTATTTTTTTATATTATTATGTACACAGGTACATTATTATTAATATACATAAATTCATATATAAAAAAAACAAGTGTGAATTAAAATTTCCAGACTTGTCATAATTAGATTATTTAGAACAGTCGGTAATAAAAAGTTATAAACAGATCTTTTGTTCGATAAGAGGTCCATCATAAATTTTGCTTTTGTAACAAATACATAATATCTTTAGAAATCCACCTACTAATATTATTTTATTATTATTATGTGTTTTATATCACTAGTATACAAAAAAATTAAAAAAATCCTTTTAAATTCAACAGAATCTTTACGTAGGCGCGTCCTATACGTCGAAATATACAAGAATTATAACTTTAAATGAAGTTTAGTTTTTTTTAAAAAAAAACTAAAATTATCAATCTAAATATACTCTTTAATTTTTGATTTTAAGATTCAAAGATTAGATTTAAATTTTACTTGCCAACATGAATATTAATTTATTTTTATGTTTGATGAAAATAACTTACATCAACTGCTGATAAAAATAACTTACGAAAATACCAATACAGTCAACATTCTTAGTAGCAAATTACTTTAAAAAGTGTTAAAAAAATATAAATTTATTCAACAAAATTACGTAGAAATTTTATAAAAATTATTTATAAGTAAAATGTAACTAATATGTCTACAATGAATATAACAAAGGAAATAAGATTCATTAATATAAAATTGTACTTTTCATTAAATTAAAATTGTATGTTTTTATGTCTGTGATTGCGTTGAAATATTATCCAAGGAAGTGGATGATCTTTTGACTCAAATGAATTGCTGTTCTTTTCTACTTGATTCGGCACATACGCCATTTTCTTATAGATATTATAAAACTGATTTTAATTTTGATTTACATTCGTATATATATATATATATATATATATATATATATATATATATATATTAGTTGAGAGGTGATTTATAAGTTTAAGGTATAAAATGTAGCATCGCATTTATACTATAGTAATTGTATTTAAAAAATATCGTAAATATTTTTAAATACTTGTTCACAATCAACAATTTCATATAAGATTAAGTGAGTATCTATCAACAGTGTACTTTTAATTTGTATTTGTTGGCAATACTGATTAATATTAGGTTGGTAGAAAAATAATTGCGGTTTATGACCTTTAAATTCATATACAGTTTTCTCAGCTAATAATTAACTCTATTAATCGAAATGAGTTCCATTAGAATCGCCATAATTTTTTCAATTAATTACATGCTTACTTATTCCGGTGGTAGAAAATTCTTGAATTCTGGAGTTAATAGAATCTCAAAATGAACTTTCGGCAGTAACTTGGATGTGAAAACCTTACCCTGTAAGAAGTTGTCGAAATGGTTGAACAAGTGATAATGTGTTAGCGAGATATCTGCTGAGAATGGTGGATAAGGTAATGTATCATAGCGCAATTCATTCAACTTGTGAAGGATCAATTTCTCAATTCAAGTTAATTTTGTCACTTTCTTGACAATAACTCTCAGTTGGAATGGTTCCACCAGAATTCAAAAAATTGTAGTGAATTTTACCGTGGACAGACCATCAAACACTCATCATAATTTTCTTTTGGTGTAATTTCGATTTTGAGAAATATTTTGTGGCTTCATTTCTGTTCTACCACTGTGCAACCGCTTTCTGTTGTCGTAAGGGATCCACTTTTCATTGCACGTTAATACAATCGAAAAATCTATCGTTTATGTTGCGTAAAAGAAGCATAGAACAATCTTCTTAAAAGCGATTTTTTGGTTTTTTTCAGTTCGTGCACCACCAGTTTGTCAAGCGTTTTTGATTTTCCTTGCTGTTTTAAGTGATCTAAAACTGTTGAATGACTGACGCCTAACTTTTATTCAAGTTCTCGAATTGTTGTGTGTAGTTCTGGTTCAACAACGCCTTCAGTTGGTTGTTCTGAACTGAAGAAGAACCCCTGTAACCTTTTTCATCTTTAAGGCTCTCGTCCCCAGTACGAATTTTTTGGAACCACTATTACACAGTATTACACAGTAGTTCCTTAACAACACCCACACCAAAAGCATCGTTTAGTTTACGAGCAGTTTCTGCTACTTTACAATCAGTTTTCAACTTAAAAATTGCTCTTATTGTATTCTTTTGTATCTTTAATTAAATAGCTCAATTTGAAACAAAATTATCAATAAAACCAAAGTCGATGTTACTAAAATATAGACTGAAAAATATACTTTAACATGATATTAACACATTGACGCCAGGGGGTTTGGAGCCGCACTTACATGTCGACAGGAAGATTTCGCCTGTTTCGTTTCAATCGCGTTACGTTAGAAAAAACTGTTATAGATTTTAAAATAAATAATATTTTTCAGGGAAATTGTGAGGTATGTGTAAAGTTTTTTTGTATTCAGAAGAAAAGGACCAAGCGTCAAATTTCTACCATATCGCTCTAATGTAAATACAAGCTGCAGTATCAATAATCAAGGGATAAAAAAAATGTTGAAAATATATACATTTATTTCAATTCTTGAAACTTCTATTTTGCTATTTATGCAGAGAACTTAACCAATTTATAGTTTTTTTAAAAATTTATTATACACTAAAATCTCAATGACGCATTTTCGCGTCATCCGGCGTCAAGTAAAAGACACGGATGACGCAAAAATGCGTCATCCGGCGCCAATGTGTTAACATTAACATTAGACCTACTGACAGTTAAGGCGAAGATATTTCTACCAAAACCAGTCAAAATGACTGGTCTTTAAAAAAGTCATAATAATAGAATATTTTTATATTTATTGACCTATGAGTTTCTTACAAAAGGAATTCCATGTTATGTAGTACATTTTTGGTATGACATATTTACTCATTTGACACCATGCTCCCTAAATGAGGATTGGCACATTTTATCACTTACACATCAATAAGAATAATAAGTATAATAAAGAATATATGCTTTGGTAAAAAAAAAAATAAAATAAATTTTCATTCAAATTTAAGTTATTCTTATAGTACATAGTAAATTATTAGGTATAAAAAGTTATAATTTGTCACATTTCTAACAAACATAGTTTTTCTTTTGGGTACATTTTCCACATGCATATTTTTTATACATATTACAAATGGTGGTAGTCTTATTATTATTACAGTACCCTATTTGACACCATTTGCGTGAACAAAGTGAACTCTTTGAAGTTATTTGTACATAAGTTTCTCGTGATTCTATCCCTGGTTTTATATTTTCAACGGCATTTTCAGTGACAAGTTCATCTGCTAGTTAAAACATAAATTTACCTTTTACAATATTTTTTGGGGATACCTTGTTGGACCGGGTACGTCTTTGAAAATATTATGAAGTGGTAATCTTCCAGGACTAGACCCTTCTTTTATTTTTTCCCAACTAATTCCTTCTGCAGTAATTTCATTTTGATGATCTTGTAGTATACTTTCATTTTCATTTTTAGAACTTTAAAACACCCTAGAATATTTTTTACGTAAATTCAAATTATTTTCAAATTCACTATCACTTTCTAAGGATTTCTGAGCATTTTCTTTGTCTAAAAGCTCATCACAACCATTCTCACTATCAAAAAGTTCATCGTGAATACCGTATTGTTCATTTTCAATTTCTTCTGGTTCACCTTCACTGTAATAGAGTTCATTATCCTCGTTATCAGAGACTTCCATTGGTATATCGTTCAGTTTTTCTAATAATTCAGAGATTTTCAATAGTTTTACCATTTTCAGGACTTATAAAAATAAAATAAAAATAGTGATTACATAACATTTATATTTGTATTCATTTTTCTCACCTCAGACTATTTGAAATAATATGTCGTTTATTACAATTTATATAATTATTTTTTTATTATTTATTATATTATATAAATGAGTGCAACATTCAACAAAAATTTCAGTACACATTCTACATCCCCAGATCTAAATGAACAACTAAATATATTTTCGAATGAATGCATTAGTTTTGCATTACCATCATGATCGATCCGAAATTTTCCTTATAAGTTTCACCATCATACTGAATGATACTCAGTAAAAATTCTAAGAACGTGTGAAAAGTACAAAACGAGTAAACTGGTTAATTTGTGTTTGGTAAACAGATTGCATGACACTTTTACACTTTCACAGGTAGCAGACATTTTGACTGGTATGGGTGTAAGTAGCCATGATACAAAATTATTTTGATTTTGAATAAAAAAAAAATATAAATCATTATACTATTTCCTTAGTTGTCGCTGCAAGTCATAACATCGATACGAACAAAAATGTAACATGAATTAAGAATTTCAAAATAAAATTGTAAAACCAGTAATTTTGACTAGTGTGGTAGTTGTAGTGTTAAACACGATGAAATGACACTTTTAAAAAAATTAAGGTTAAAATTCAAAAAACAAAAACCACAATTATTATCCTATCAACTTAATATTTATTCGTTTTATTAATATGTTACTTTTATTTTTATATTACATAAAATATAGAAATATATAAAAGTACAACTAATATGAAATGCAAAAAAATAAATGCTAATACTGACACGATACCTTATTCCTCAAAACTGTAAGCACAGCCTCACAATTATAAGCACATTTTATATAAATAAATCTTAAATATAATTAAATTTAATTATATAACATCTATTTGAAAATGGTATTTGTGCCATACTTAGTCGTGTTAAGAAGAAACTCCAGTGATATAATTGGACGAAGATCATCAGGAGTATTGAATCTCATACATATGTTATATTTTATTAATTTACATTGTTACAAATAATAAATGAATAAAAAGTATAGTAAAATTGTTGGTACGTAATAATAAATTAATACGAAGATAAAGTTTAACATACTGTCTACAAATACTTATATTTTCAGATTTATTGATATATGGTTAAAAGGGAATGAAACGTTAATTTAACTAAAAATAAACTGAACATGAGCCAATTATGTGAAACACTGGTCCTTAAAATGTTGCATTAGTGTGCAGTAATGCTTTATTATAATTAAAATGTATACATTTGTCAATTACATAACATACCTGTTTAAAAACAAAAATTTTAATTAAGTTTTAATATAATTTAAAAAAAAGGTACGGGATATGAAATTTTTACATTTAACATTTTAATTTATTTTACAAATTAATCAAAATTGTTCATGTTAATTATAAATCGAAA
This sequence comes from Acanthacorydalis orientalis, assembly GCA_034766995.1. Taxonomy (NCBI): domain Eukaryota; kingdom Metazoa; phylum Arthropoda; class Insecta; order Megaloptera; family Corydalidae; genus Acanthacorydalis; species Acanthacorydalis orientalis. The sequence continues at coordinate 5,330,472 of CM068320.1, read as the reverse complement.
TGAAAAACAATTAAATGTAATATTGATACATAAATTTAAATGCTTGAAAATAAAACAAAAAAATATTCATGCATCCAAATATTACAAATCTGTGTAAATTAAAGTTTAATGTTTTGTATCATGTCATTTATACGAGATATTTTTATTTTAAATAATTTCCAATCTGTGTTCATAATGTTTTCACGAATTTAAGTAGATAGCAAAAACGAAGTAACTCAATGTATGTGTTTTTGTATTTCGAAACGTTATTATGGAAGAGTTATTTATAAAAAATCATTGAATCATTCTCAATTACACATTTATCATTATTGCACCACTAACAATAGAATCTACTAAATACGTTTTACACAGATAAATGTTATAGAAAAATGATAACTTATTAAATATGATATTTAGCAAATTATTCAAAGTGTTTAACATGACAACGTAATAACGATTTTATCATAATTAATAAGTTGACAGCAGTGCACATTGTAGAAATGTGAGTTAAAAATAATACAAATAAATAGTAAAAGAGTTATTTTAATTTATATATTATGTTCAAAAATATCGGTAATTATTTGATTATCAGCGATCTTTAATTTAGATACATTTTTACATCCTAGATACTCGTAAACTATGAATACCAACCAAGTTTAGGTAAATTATAAACAAATTTAATTTTTAAAATATAGTACAGGAAATCTTAATAAAATTTTACAAAAAATTTCTTTTATTCACAAATAATAGTCAAAAAAATTTGAAATTTTAAAACATGAATAGATTTTTTAATATTATTTAATATTTAAGTTTCTCAAGGAAAAATTAAAATATTTTTTGAATATACAAATAAGGCACTGTCTCACATTCATGTATACATAATATTTTTACTAAATTTATATATATATATATATATATATATATATATATATATATATATCTATGATATTGAAGATGTCATCATATTTTTAACTAACTATACGATAAGACAGAACAATAAGTTTCAGAAACAATTACTTAATTTTTTTCGACAAAAATACTCGTAATTTATAGCTAAAAAAGTGATGCACTCTTAACAGAAAACGTTTCCAAGTTAATGAGACTTCCATTATGACTTAAAACTTTACTATTAGGTCAGTCGATTTCTCTTCTCTTGATTTGTTTTTTATTGAACTATTTCAAAGGATGAATACTTTACAACAAAGTAATTCTACTATCGAGAGTAAAGTGTACACATCTATTAAAACATGTAAGAGTTACAAGCAGTACAAAGAATTTATTTCTTCTTTAGTTCAGTTTAACTATTTGTTCCACATGTATACAAAATAATTTAAAGATACCTTCGTCAAAGAAAGTTTTATTTTATAATAACTCTGAAATAGATACTTTATTGTAAATTTAAGTGTTATTTAAGATTTCTTTTTTTTTGAAATTGTAACTTTATTTGATAAAAAATGTATTATTTTTTTAATTTACTTTATTAACAAATTTTACTGAATTCAGATTTATATTATTCTACTTTAGGTTATATTTAATCTTAAATATTTTCATATAAAGTAAATAAGTTCGAAAATTTTAATATAACTAATAATACTTTTTATAATTCGTTTATTATTCATATATTTAATTAATTTCAAGACATTTTAATTAAACTAGCCATTATTTCAAAAAAATTAGAAAAAAGTTGAAACAATTATTGGGTTTAAATAACCTAAAATTGAAAAATAGGATATAGATTATTAATAATGTCGATTTTTTACATTTTTCTTTAAATATATTATTAGTTAATAGGTTTATTATAATTATTCTAAAATAAGATTTCTTGTTCACTGATTTCACAAATTGAATAATAAAATATTACAAACAATTAAACAATTTTGATCAGTAGTAAAGTAGCTGCAAGAATATTCAAGTATACATACATTTATATATATATATATATATATATATATATATATATATATATATATATATATATATATATATATATATAAAGTCAAGTCTCTTTTTATGCGGTAGATATGTTCCATAGAAAACTGAATATCAAAAAATCTCACAAAAAAGAAATATTTTACTTTGAAAAATTAGACATAATTTTCTAAAACCGCATTAAAACAAACCAATGAGTTAAAATACATCTAAAATTGTATAAAAAAAGTTTATGAAAATTCAAAAAAATAAAAATTCCTTCAAAAATCTGAAACTTATTAAAATGAAACTTAAAGTAAGTTTGTTTTAAAACTTTATTTATTTAATTTTATTCAAAAGTTACAATTCATTTTGAATTTTTTCATCAGAATTATCGTCACTATCTGACAATGTTCGACACCATTTGCGAACTGGTGCGAAAATACTTTCATTACTAGAGAAGAGATAGAGATAGTGCATGAGATCTGCATGTTAAGGACAATGGATCTTCACAAATAGAATTATCGTCAACTGCACCGTCGTTCTGTGATGATTTTTTTTCCTCTGACAACGTAATCAGTGATTAAACTTTCAGATGATGATTTTACTAATTTTTTATACAGTTCGCGATATCCAAACACAATTCTTCATCTCAAGAAGAAATTTGAAGGCTCGTTGAGAATTAATATCATGAACAATAAAATGATTTTCTAATTTATTGGAAAATTTGAAGAACTCGAATTAAATTTGCAGTGAGAGTGATAGGTTTTTGTTCCTAGTCACTATCGTTTTCTAGATCTTCAGCGATATCTAAAGTTATACCAATAATATCGTCATCATTTAAGACATTATCCACAAGCAATTCGTCGACATAATTGTAGCTAAAGGTATCAAAACCTTCTCTGTCTATTTCATATGTCAAAGTAATGAATTCAGATATGTCGATGTTTGAATAGTTGCACTGCTTGCAACACATTCAGGCCAAGCTGTTTTCCAGCAAGGATTTAAAGTTTGTGATCTTATTTCAGTGATAATAGATACATCATAATTTAAACGGCCCAAAATAGACATTTTTAAATTAAAAAATATAAATCTTAAGAAATACAATAATTTAAATTTTTGTAAACAACTTGCAGGTCATGTATATATAAAGGAAAAACCCCGTATGTTGCATATAGAAATGAAAACAATATATGTATATATATATATATATATATATATATATATATATATATATATATAATATATATATATTATATATATATATATATATATATATATATATATATATATATATATACATATATATGTATATTGATGCTCGTTTGGGTACATGGACGTGCTCATATAAAGTTGAAAATTATTTATCTAAATATCCGTGTAAATAAATGCAATTTCTCCACAAATTCTGTTTTTCAAGACAAGTTGATATTCAGAATTTATTTGTATACGATTATTCGCGCGCACACACTCTCGTTTGTATGTGTTCCGTTACAGGTTGGCAGTTAAATTCGTCTTGGCTATAATTGGTATTCGGAACGCTTCAATTAACCAGAGGTGAAAACGTGAACAGTGAGAAACGAAGCTACCAAGAGACACCGCTAACAAAATTGGATTGTGAAGACGTGAGCATTCATCAAGACGTGCCCACAAAATAGATGACTCGAGTCGGTTGATACTTGGATGTGTTTCGTGTGTGGGTGTCTGTTCAGCAACAATGACGAAACGGATTATAGTAGATTGAGAATTATTATGAACTGTCAACATCTGACGTTATGTTTCTTGCGCTATTATGCCTTAACTAGTTCATACCATAGTGGATTACAATACAATAGATAAATTCGTTTTATACAAAAATATTTATCATAATTATTATAAAGTCGTACGATGTTTGATATTATTATAAAATATGGAAAAAACATTGAATTTAAATTTAATAATGTACTCAAGTTCGGGTGAAAGAGAGGCTAATGGAGTCGAATTTTGAAACTTATTCTGGTCGCATCTAGAATCGCTAGACTAACAGAAGTGTAATAATCAAATTTCTATTGTTTCTACGAAAACAAGTTTATAAAAAGTTGATTTTCAAAGAAAAACAAAGATATTAAATTTTTTAAAGTTATTTTTTCTTTTATTATTACCAACTCTGTCTTCTATTCGCCAATGTCTCTAAACTTCGAGGAGATTCGCCCCCGCTTTCTTTGCTCGTACTGCATATATTCGTTCAATATCGTAATTTATATATACATATATATATATATATATATATATATATATATATGTATGTATGTATGTATGTATGTATGTTAGTATGCCTATACTTTTCACGGATGTTCACTATTTGAGAAGATCAATAAAAATGATACACACGTCACAAATGAACATACGGAAAAGGCTGTTGTCGGGATCTTGCACCCCCAGGTACGGCCAGCAATACCATGATTACAAAACAAAAGATGTCCATAACCTCAAATATGTAAAAAAGTATGTAATCACTCTCACAGTTATATAAATTGTTTTATAAAATCCCACATTTCATTGTAGTTGTTATATAACTCACACTCTCTCAAAATTCGTGGAAAAAAATTATCGTTGTTTAGTTGTGACTGTACTTTTTATAATACCAATATAATTATTTTCCATTAAAATTTCGCTTAACTTCGGATGTCAATGTTAATAATAATTTATACAAAATGTGCACACGTTTTTTTTTTTTAATTTTAAGAAATATTTTTTTATGTAAAGTTAGATAAGTAAATTTAGAGACAAAAAATATATTAAAATAATATTTGGTCTAATGTGTCAGAAATGTAATTTTCAGTTGAAGTATAATAAATAATAAAAGGGGCAAAATAGATATGCTGCTTTTATTTTAGTTTATACAATATTGTTACAAATGCTATGAAACAACATTTTCCCATTTTTGACTTTTAATATTTTTTGGAAAAATCTTGATAAACAATATATTCAGTGATTCATTTGAAAATAATAATACTTTTGTTAATTTTAATCTTATTATATCATAATATTGTATTTACTCGTTACCCTTTAAGTAACAATGAACTTACAAGTTGAAATAAGTAAACAAAAGTTATTTCTTTACTTTTGTAATACGTTTTCTTACACATTTTGAATGTGTTAAAAATGGAGTAATTTATTAAAGAATTTTCAGGAGGACGATAGAAAATTATTTTACTTAAACAAAATATTTTCTTAAGAAAATGGCAAAAACATGATTGGAAAGAGAAAATTTTTGAAATTGTATCATTTTCATTGTTTTCACATTGTTAATGTTTCCTTTAACGTTAAACCTTTTTAATTAAATAAAAATTATCACTGCTCAATGTTAAATTTTATGGACTTCAAAAATCCTCGTATACTAAAATGCCGTTATTTAAAGATGAACTTAATAATTTACACCTATTTATACAAAGAAGCAAAATTTTAGACATTTATCACTGACATATGTACATCAGATCGCGTGTTTTCAAATTGCCCATATATTGAATAACACCCATATATAACATTATATTACAATCAATTTTTAATAAGAATTTCTATATTTCCATCAATATTATATAAATTAATTTTGGTTGAATTTGATAAAAAATGCATTATGCATGATTCTGATCATTTCTTCTTAGATTATAGAAGGTTGTGATTTCCAATAATAGCTCCGGCCTGTCTATTATATTCAGATAGATTTTTAATTATTTGAAAAATATAAATGAAACAAAAACAGAAGTGATCCAGAAGACTTAACACTACCAGAATATTATATTACAAAAATAGGATCACAGATGTAAACTATACAATAATAATTTTATAAATATATTATACTTTATTTAAATAATTATGTTTTGTAATTTAATCTTCTGAAGATTTATATTTATTGCAAACTATAAGATAATATTAACAATACAAAAAGAATTTATCCACAAAAAAATCCAATTTCTGATCATACAGTTATCACAAATCGATTAATCTAAATTATCAATAGCTACACACACACACACACACACATATATATATATATATATATATATATATATTTAAAAATTTTGTCTAAAAAATATGAAATAGTTTAAATTCCAAGGAAGTTATTTTCATATAAACTAAAATTTCAATCTCTTACATTTTGTGATATCAAAATGTATTGAAACTTGACAATTTTATACAAATTTCTGCGTACACAAATATACAATATGTATCTAAATCCGAATTATATTTGCAAAATTGGCAGTAAATATTTAATTTGAAACTAATCTCCTTTATTACATATCGTACAATAATCTGAACATACATATATTGTTTAAATGTATTTCAGATTATTTGCTTTTTATATCACAAAAATCATACTCTGAAGAAGATACATAATTGACGTTAATTATATATACCCATACACACACGTTTATATATATATATATATATATATATATATATATATATATATATATATATCGAACGTACAATACAATTGCAAAGCTTAACCATTTCTCACATAATGAAAAAGAAACGATAAAACATATTTATCTCTAATAAAACCAGTCTGTCGATTTAGTATAACCTGAAAAGCTGTTTATAATGATGGTTGATTTCGTTCAATTACAGTGGATGGCGATATCTTTTTAAATAGGCAATTAAACTGCGTTTAGGAACGTCGACGTAGATACATAACGGCAGCTTTTGCTTATGCTACACAAATTGCTAATTAAAATCAAAAACTGAAAGTTTGCTATGTGGCATCTTGTAAGATTCTTGAAAATATTAAAAAATAAAGAAAATTTAAGTAATAATATTGTACAAAACATATTATAGATTCACACATACACACACATATGTGTATATATATATATATATATATATATACATATATATATATATATATATATATATATATGTTTTATATTTTTTTATTCTTGATTTAAATCCTTAACTGAGTTTTTTATCCGCCAAATTTTGGTTTAAATGATACGTTTTTTTTTATAAAATTATAATTTTGTTATAATTGTATTTCATACCTGTGACTACTTGGTGTCTCCGGGGTATTTATTCCTTCCCATAACAATGATCTGTTTTTTTATTATATAACACTTTGTGGTGTATAAAAAAAATTTAAACTGCTAAAAAATCATTTAATATTTGCTAACCGCATCTTATAAATGAAACATAATGTTAAAAATATAAATCAAATAATAAACGAAGAAAATAAAAATATAAAATTCAATAATCTAGAAAACCTAAACATATATAAAAGAGAAGTAATATATTAAATAAAAAGTAAATATATATAAAAGACTATATTCTGAATAGTAAAATTATAAGTTTTTCTTCAACTGAAACATATATAATTTAATCTAAAAGAGAGTTAAAATCATTGCTACGAAAAGTTGTTGAAGCGATCTTATGTTCCAAATAATAATAACAGCAGTACTAAATAAAAAAATGAAAGTGCTTGATTTTATTTATAGATATTGGTGTTGTGTAAAATATTTGCTGCGTTGTATCGCCACATCTGTTTTATGGATAATTGTGAAATATCAAGTTAATCTGTTAAATAGTTTATTGTAAACAGCTGTCAACAGTGGCGTGTTATCCTATGGGCAAAAGTGCAATTGCCTGGTACTCCCACCAATAGAGGAGCCGCACAGACATCTTTTATAAACTCATTACTGCAGTACAACACTGTACAGCGACCCACTAATACAAATTTGCCTGGCCCCGATGAAGCTATAACGCGCCACCGGCTGTTAAAATAAAGTAATCTCAGAATATTTATTAAAATGGATAAATTGAACACTTTTTGATGTGATAATCTTCATTTAAGACTAAAATATGAGCTACAGAATTTAAACTTGGTCATAGAAGATTGGAAAACTTTCTGCGTAATAGACGTTCAAAAAATGCAGACAGCAGAAATCACTAATAAAGTGTACGCTATTGTTTTAGATGATCGTTAAAACTGTGCGTATCTTATATGAACAAATACCTCATATAATAATCAAGTAACTAGGTATGAGAAAGCTAGCGGTAAGATGGATACCAACTGAATAATAATACAACTACATGCAAATTTCTTATGTATGTTGGATCAGTTTATAAATGTTATGACTAATTTTGTTCTTCTCAAACAATGGAAGTTTCTCGATTTGTCTGGCATCAAATAGTCAAAGTCTATTTTGTCTACAAGAGAGGTTATGGCTTCTATTTTTTAGAATGATAAGAAGATATTGCTGATTGAATATCTCCAAGAAGTAAAGAATCATAATGTATCAATGAAAAAAAATTTTTTTCATATGAGTAATGCATATACCCATATGAGAAACATTTGTAAATTTTTCAAATAATGAATTAAAAGTGATATAAAACGTCTGTTTTAATGATGTTACAAAATCGGACTTCCGAGATACGTTAAAATCACTGGAGCATCGCTGGACAAATTGTGTTGAATTTCAGGGATATTGTATTGAAAAATAAAAGTAAAGCAAAATAAAACTAATATCGTAGAACAGACACTAAAGTAATGCAAATATATAAAGACCACTAGGACAACAATTGAGTTTATTTCGGATTAATATCTTACACATATAGAAATTCATAACTATACAATTATATTTTTAATACATTTTTTCTATGAAAATAAAATTTCAATATGTATTTTTCTATGAAAATAAAATTTCAATATGTAGAGGTTTTTTTAAAAAATAACACAACAATATATTGTATTTAAACTATTTAATCATGTCTATAAAACCGAGTATTTTAATAATTAGAAAAAAGCGTTAATAAAATGTTTTTAACAAAGTCACATTTTAATCAAACAACTAATTAGCTTCAATTTGAATGTAAAGTTCATGTAGAATTATTAATTAATTTCAATCATTCTAAATATTAGGGTGGTAGAAAAACAATTGCGGTTTATGAACTTCAAATTCATATACATTTTTCTCTTTTTTGATTTTCATAGCTTCTTAGGTGGTCCAGAACTAGTATACGACCAAAGCTTAACTTTTGTAGAAGCTCTCGAATTGTTGTGTATGGTTTTGATTCAACTAATGAATTTATTTGATCGTTATGAACTGAAGAAGGACGTCCGCGACCTTCTTCATTTTAAAAGCTCTTGTTCCCAATTTTTGGAACCATTATTGCACAGTACGTTCCCTAACAGTATGGACAACAAAAGCATTATTAATTTACAAGCAGTTTCTGCTGCTTTCCCACCCATTTTGAACTCAGACACAAATATTTCTTATTTGCTTCTTTTCCATCTTTTATTTAATAGTCCAATTTGAAGCAAAATTATAAATGAAACGAATATGGATGTTACCAAATACAGAAATAAAAATGCACTTTAAACTGATATTAACATGCACACGATATGACACTATCATTGAAAAAAATTAAGGCTAGAATTCAGAAAACAAAAACCGCGATTATTTTCCTACCACCTAATATTTATAACTAAACTTGCAAAATAGAATGATTTAATCTAAATAATCAAATATTATTAATCATCTTATGAAATAAAACAAAAATTGTAATTTGAAATTATTACACACAGTACGAAGCAAATTTTGTTAGTACTTTTGATCATAAATTTATATATAAATTTTAAGATTTTAAGCTATTATGAAATGCATTCCAATAACATGTTTTATAAAGTAAGTACAGTTATCTAGACATTAAAAACACATTGACTATGAAATATGATTGCAGACACATTAAGTTTTAAACCTAGCGTCAAAGAGGCACATAAATCAAAAATCTGTATTTGTATTTTTCGCTCCAAAACACATAAATCAAGGAAAATATCGAATTTCCTATTTTGAGTTCAACCACGATTTATTATACTTTTGTACTTTCTTAGAAAATTACTTAAGCTAAGATATAAAATTTAACTATGTGTGAGATTCTACAGAAAGTATTTCAGTATTTCAAAACATTTTTTTTATAGATGTTAGGAATCGAAACAGTGATTTAAAGTTAAACTAATTCAGATATTTTGTTTCTTTGAATACGGGAATAAATTTATTCATATTCATTTTTGTTTCAATATAATAAAAACTTAAAATAATGGTCTTATATTTTTTTTAAATATTCTTTATTAAATTAATAATTTTTGTGCTAAGATATTTCAAAGTTAATTTTAAAACAAAAATATATACACTTTAAATAGTATTAATTTGAATTTAATAAAATAAATACTTTATTAAATTACATATTAATGAATTTTCTAAAAAAAATATGTACACTAAGCTTTTCATTTCATTAACGAAAATATTTATGGTATTTTTCGTGAAATTATTTAAGCAGCGCTTTGTTATCTTTATCATTGAATATTTTCATAAACTTTTACAATTGTGTCATGATTGCTAGATAAGTTTTATTAAACTAGTTCTACAATATCTTAACAAAGTCTTATATTATAAAAGATGAATTATAATATATATATATATATATATATATATATATATATATATATATATATATATATATAATATGTATATATAATATTAGTTGGATTTATATGGCTGCATTCCTCTCTATTTATCAACTTATTATAAAGCTTGACAAATTTCAATTCTTAATTATAAAAATTTATAATTTATTAAGTAATTATTTAACAGTTTTATCGAAATTTTAATTTTTAGGAGAATTCTTAATGTGTATTTAATTTTTTCACTATAATTTTTTTATTGAATATCACAAATAAAATAGTTTCTAAATAATAAAATCACAACAATATATACAACAATATCTACGCATTAATTTTCATTTATAAATAAATGGTTTTAAAATAAAGTCAATATTTATTAATAATTATTATATTTACTATTTGTATAAAATTAAGTAGAAAATATATTAAAATTTCTTTTTATTGATGGAATTACATTATGTTCAAATACAAAGGTTAATAACTTATAAGAATTGTTATTTTTAATAAAATTAAATTAAATGTATTTTTTAGTATAAATATTAACAAGTATTAATATATTTTAAATTATATTTAAGGATTTAATATGAGCACATTTTATATTATATTTTATTAACAATATAGAATCTTGGTAGTTTTTGTAAAGATTGACTTGGTTGGTCCTTGGGGTTTTAGGACGCTTCGACAGCTGAGGACATTAGAGCCCGAACCCAAATTATAAATAAAAAACACACCCCGTTCGCGCACTTGCGCTTGAATCACCTTTTAATTCGAAACACTAAAATGTGAATCATCATCATCATAAATGATTAAGAATATTCCATTAAAACAATATTTATCTAACTGAAATATAAAAAACACATATGAAGGAACTGAAAGTTTTTGTAAAAGAATGTTATCTGTTGAAATATAACTTAGAAGTATTAAGTTTTCTTTCACAAATAAATTTTTCAATCACCTCTATAAATGAAAATTATCTTGATTAAAAATGACCAACAAATTATTGATAATTTTTGATTGCTAAATATAGTCTCGTCTATGAAAATTTCATTAATATCAAAGCACTAAGGGGTAAAGAAATCTGAGCTTTCAACAAACCAGATTTTACCTATACTTTATCGTTATGAGAATGATGGTATCGCTATCAAAATATGCATAAATAATAATTAAATTGATCTATAATGATTAATTAAACAACTTTGAAAAGAAAAAAACATTGATTTGTTAAGTGAGTGAAAAATTTTTTTGGGAAAGTGAATACCAACCACAGGACCCAAAATTAAATTGTAAACGCTTATAAGGAGATGTTTTGAAAATTATCATCCCTATAATACTTTTATTCATAATATAATTAATAGTCGTTTTAAACTATCAGAAATTCTATGACTTTAAAATATTTCTGATAAAATAATTTCAAACGCCGTATTTATAATTTTATAAAAATTATAATTATACAGTTAAAAATAAAAAAAATCGTGTTCACTTAAATGTTGGTCCACATAAAAAATATTAAACATGAAAAATATAATATTTACATTACCAGATCTAATGAATTAAATAAAATTTTGACACAAACTGTTTTTAATAACATTTTTTTCACATTTAAAACAAGTATGAAAATTCAAATTAAACATTCATTAAATAACTAAATTCAAAATCGATCAAGATATAGTAATCCACCTAAAAGTTTGGTTAAATCAAAATGATCTGTTGGTTTTTGATTAAGATATTTTTTTATTGTCAAGTCTTAAGAAATGATTTATAACTCAGATAGATATGATATGCAAATTTGCAACTATGTGATAAAATTGAATATAATATTATTCAAAAACAATCTAAATGTATAACCAAAAGTTATATTTTATAGAATGATACAGAAATTAAAATGATAACAGTTGTATACTACTAAGGCAAAAATGAAACCTAATAATTTTTTTGACAATTGTTCTTAAATTTCAAAAAAATATATAATATACATGTTTTAAATAAAATTATTCTGAAAATATAAAACAATTTTTATATTTATTAATTTTTTGTTATAAAATTTCGTGGTAAAATTAAAAGTAAATACGAAATTATATTAATACTGTACATATATATATATATATATATACATATATATATATATATATATATATATATATATATATATATTTATATAATATAATCATAATTTTAAACTGTAATAACTTGAACTATTATTTTAAAAAAAATGTGCATTAAAAATTGAACTTGTTCTGAAAACAATAGTTTTTGTACAAAAATTTTGAATTATTTAACTTATATATATATATATATATATATATATATATATATATATATATGTATGCATACACATTTCATTATATTTATTTTTCATTATATATTAGCTTATAATCTCTTTTTTTGATGAGAAACCAAATTCCAATTTAGTACTAAATAATCAAAAAAAACATATGATACTTATATTTGCACATGCTCAAATACACACACTTATATACACACACACACATATATATATATATATATATATATATATATATATATATATATATGCTTCATTTTATATTTTTAAAAACTAAACCGTCTAATTTTCATTTATACCTTTAAAAACATTAGTAAATAAAAAGTGCTCACTTTTATTTACATAATAATTTTAATGTTAATAATTTTTTAATTATTTAGTATTATTTAACTTGTTCATGAGATAATGCTTGTTTTTCGAAATGAATATGCAAATGCTGTGTATTCAATAAACGTTTGAATTCTAATGAACATTTATTAATGGATTTTACATACATACACTATTTTACATCATATATATATATATATATATATATATATATATATAAACAGAGAGTACAAGCGAATAATTGAAAACATACATAGTAAAATATTCAATTAAAATAAGCGTACACAGGCATATGCAAACGTATATTTATGTGTAAAAATTATTGTTGAAATGGAAATTTCTAGAAATTTTGAAAGAAAAATAATATACAGCAAATAATATTCTTCCAAATATATTACTGACTTATTTAATGGTAATTAGTTCTACACAAATATATTAAATAAATAATATTAATTATAGATTCTCTCTCTCACACACCCACATACACACACACACACACATATATATATATATATATATATATATATATATATATATATATATATATACATTTTTATGTAATTTAAAATATTGTAATAATATATCCACTTATAAAATATTATTTTGTATTTGTGTTCATTTTAGAATCAATATTTTATATTAAGAGTGAAAATTATTGAATAATATTTGTTATTTTACTTTTAAAAGACTTGTTATACTAAAAATGAAAACTACAATATCTCTCTCTCTCTCTCTCTATATATATATATATATATATATATATATATATATATGTATAAATAAACATATACTCATTTATTTATTATATATATATATATATATATATATATATATATATATACAATATGTAATTCATTTAATATTATATTTCGAACATGTATCATAAAAATATACAATTTTAAAAGTATTATTTAATATTTAAACAATATTTCGAATACGTACTCAGGAGTACAATATTCTTACGATAATTTTAATGATTACTAATTAAGCATCAAAATCTACTTAATTTATAACCAAAATGTATATTTTTGACAAATGGTTTTCGATAGATATTTACGGGGAGAAAAACAGGCACACAAAATATCCAATAAACCATTTACAGTGAAAATTTATTGCTAATTGCTCCGAATGAGTAACCTCTCTAAAACCTCAATCAGATATCCCGCTCATTTAGCTGCAGATTTACGTGGAAACATCGACAGAAATAAATAAATTACTATGGTATCGATACTTTCTGACAAAAACGAATTAGACAAACGGTATTTTAATCCCAACATCGACATTGATGTGCGCGTTTATACAGAGGTATTGAAAAGTACAGCATACTATTGATATTTTTTTTTATTTTTCCACGAGCATTGTTAACCTTTGCATTATAATATATATAAAAAAGGTCGAATTTGGATAAAGGTTCTAAATATATATATATATATATATATATATATATATATATATATATATATATATATATATACATAAAGTAGTAATTAGATTAGATTTCACATGACAATAAAAGATGTATTTTTCAACATTTAAAAATTGTGTTCTTTAAAATAATCAATGAAATTTTTTGAAGCATTAAAATCATTTCTTTTCATTTACACATTTATATATTTATGAACCGTTCTCCTTTAATGAATACACAGGTATACAGCACGATTTAATGTGTCAAAACGATACAAAATATAACCTCAAAATATGTTTTCAAAAAATGCAACGTTTTCTCGTTACAACCTATTTAATAAAATGATTCTCTATTACATCACTAAAAATATTTTTTGTGAACAACTTCTGAAATTTTTGTGATCCCGACGAATTATATTTAAATTAAAAGTGGACATTTATATATATATATATATATATATATATATATATATGTATGTATATATATATATATATATATAGACTTTATGTCCGTGTAGTCCTTGTAGTAGATATTTAACTTTGATCGGTTAGTTTTTGCAATATCACATTCTCTTAACATAAACGCTCTATATCCCAATAAGGATAAATAGGTTTATAGAACCCCCAATATAGGATATAGAACATCCAAGAAGAATAGATAGGTTTTCTGAGAATTTAATGTGCATCAATAACTAAAATTCAACAATGACTTCCAACGCTGCGTTAGAATAATGTTTTACTATAGTCAAGTGTCTATAAATGGATTGACAAGTTCAAAAACGGTCGCCTAACTACAAGGCAAGAAAACCGAATTGGATGCCCACCCACATCCATTGTTAACATCCATTAATAACAACAACTTTAGTCTGTAATATAGTTTTGACAAATAAATAGATGCCTTACAATAGTTTCCGCTCCAGATACAATTTCAGTCTACAAAAAAGGGTTATTGCTCACATCTTTTAGATACATACTGAAAAAAATAACGTGTTAAGAATAATAATACGAGATCTGATCGACCATGGTTAAATTTGTGAAAAAAGGATAACAGTGATATCGTGTCTTCAATTTTTGTGTAACTAGGGCTTTTTAGTTATTATATGATGGGTACTGAGCATAGAATCTTATGGTTCACGTTTCTAATTTTTTTTAGATATTGCGTGGATTACAAAATATTTTTAAGCGTCAATTTATTTTTTTCTGACATTTTGTGGAATCACATTATTCTGATTAACAAACGAATCTCCAGAGTTCCTACGAAATTATTCTCTATTGGTCTCTCACTAGTTAAAAAATAACATACTAAAATGAAAAAATACAGGAAATGTAATTTTTGTTACATTCGCAAATGATTTTTCCCCCTCTCCTCTTGAAACCATAAAATATCTACCTGATTGATATTATTCAATAATTTATTACTCATAACTTTCAATTGCTAATTATACACATTTCAATGACGAAACCATCATTTCTTGAGCATTAACGTAAAGAAAAATCTAAAAAAATAATAAAATCTGTAACCTAGAGATCTGAGGATGATGGTATCACCAACAAAAATACATAAAAAAGAATCAAAAATGATCGATAATTGACTACTGATTATTTCTTATCACAAAAAAATAATTCTCGGAGAAGAGTGAAAAATCTATCTACAAAAATACACTTTCGATATGTCTTAGCTTGTTTCCTTCTCATAGTATATACAATAGCGACGTATTATAAATCTTTTTATATGTAAAAAAATATTCTAAGAAATTTCAAAAAATGGATAAAAACTTTTAAAAAAAGTGTAGCAATTTTGTATTAAATTATTATTAATGATAACACCATCACGAAAAATTATGATATTGGTATCAAAACAATTTTTTCTCCAAATTTTAAAAAAGTGAAATCATGTTATAGTATGTGTCTTCATTTCTGTGGTCGTACCTCGGAGTTGGGTGTTCACTAGAAACCAATCTTTGTATTCTTATTATGTATAGTCTGTGTATAAATGCGGAGCCTGATTCGTGGAATATGTGAGAAAACTTTCAAAAAAACCACATAGAAATAAAAACTATAATGGTATGTGCAACTTTATAAAGCAACTGCGTTGCAATATAACTTCGAGAGTGATTATATAGACATACTAATATATATATATATATATATATATAATAAAACAACTACGTTGCAATATATCTGCGAGAGTAAATACATAAGCGGGGATGAAAAATTTCTTCGAAAATAACAGTCACATTAGTTTTCATATATTTTTAAATGTTCAAGAGCCACAGAAAATATTAATTTAAAACTGTATTTTTAAATATCTATTTTCCTGTCTATTGATTAAGAGACCGTCTTAAAATTTATATTTTTAAAGATAATTTTCTCAAAAATTTACAGGGTAACACCTCCCGAAGTTGGTTTCATTGTATTCAGCAAGTCTTAATTAACAAAATTGTTCAGTTTCATATATTTTTTAAGGATTGTCCTTGACAATACAGCAACCTTGAACAGCAGTTTGGATACATAATGCAATTGGATGTTTGAAAGGATACTGTGAATTACCCATTTATACATAAAGTATTTTAATATTGGTACATACTATACTACTTTAGATTATTAATATAAAAAATTAAGAAAAATGGCAATGAACACAATATTGTCTTGGGAGTCGCACAGAATAGCTTTGGGAGGCACAATTTGCTCACCTTTGTTATATAGTCAAACTAATATGTATATGTATATATATATATACATATTATGATATTGAGTGAATATATACGATACGAGTGAAGCCAGTCGGGGCTACGAGTCAGGCGAGCGGTGTTGGAACCCACCGGGGGTTGGAGAGTGTAGCTAAAAGGAGGCAGAGCCCCCTGGTTTGAATTAAAAAAATTGTACATTAATATATTTAATAATATTTTTAATACAACTATATAAATAATTACCTGCTAATAATAACTAATAGCATTAAAAGTAACTAAAAAAATATAAATCATTACCCGTAATTAGTATAAGGAATGTAATTTACGTGCAAAAGTTATTTCAATAGAATATCAATAAAATTCTATTCAGTGAATTAAAAATGTAAATAAAATAAAAAACAAATATAAATTTCTATAACAAGTTATTTTTGATTGGTGTGTCATTGTTGTAAATTTGATTATTTTAACTTTTTATCGGAAAATGCAACCAAAAATTATTGAGAATGAATTGTTTTACATTTAACTAATTCATTGGTCGTTATTACACATACATTCGTATACACGCACAAACACACACATATATGAGTATATGTATATAAACAAATGTGTATATATATATATATACATACATACACACGTACATATATATATATATATATATATATATATGTACGTGTGTAATATATATATATATATATATATATATATATATATATATATATATATATATATACATACTCAGGTACATATATATATATATATATATATATATATATATATATATATATATATATATATATATGTATAGAATAATGAATATTTATTGCAACGCATTAAAAAACAATATTAAATAGAAAGAAAATATTTACATACACTTTTACTGCAGTAGTCAATTATTTCTGCTCTTTAATTGTAAAATATGTTTCAGATAAAACCATTTGAATTTTGTGTTATTTTTTTGTTGCAGGTGCATTAGACTATTATTGAGAAAAATGTTAATTATCTTCCAAAAATTGACTTTTTCTTCTTCATTAATTAGAAAAAGAAATTTCTTGTCAAAATTTTTCAATAAATGATGTACAATCATTTTCCAACTTTGTTTATGAAAACTCGATATTAAACCTTTTATACTTAGAGTAAAAAGTATAGAAAAGTATTTTTGTTAAAGAACACAAAAATGTTTTCTGTAACTAACACTAAAAATAATGACATTAACATTGTTATTCACAAAACAACAATCATAAGTGATCTGTACTCAGTTATTAAAAATTATTAAAGAGAACAAAAATGTCTGGAGTCAGTAAAGGGGTGAACATTTTATTTTTGAATGTGAATTTACCTAGAATTGTAAAATTTATCATTAACTCGCTTTTATTTATACTTAAATTTTTAAAAATGAATACATTATATGTTCTTCTCTTTGAATGTAAATATTTAACTACAATTTATTTAAATATCATTTAACTGCAGCAAAGAGTTTTGAAATAAAGATTTATAATTGCATTTGAAGCTCTTTGGAAATTATTCTCGTATATGAAAATAATTTTCATACAAACAATTATGTAAAAATATAATTAGAAACAAACTTATATTTAAACTAATTCATTTTTAATTATACAATTTTGTTAACTATGTAAACAATAATGAATAAAGGATTTATTAAACATTTAATTTAAATTTGTAGTGCCTTAGTGTATTTTTTGTCTGTATACTAAAAATGTTTAATAAGTTTACTGTTCTGTTATTTGAATTTAATTAAATGAACTGAATTTTTAAAATTAATACAATTTATATTGATATGTACTTTTTTTTGTTTTATTTTAAATCGCTTAATCGAATTATAAATGGAGACAACTGCACTACTACCCAGTTAAGTTCAGTGATTGGTAAATAGAGTGTCGAGTACAGGAGCTCATGATTCATGCTACACTAAAATCGAAAATTAATTTATGGTGATATATGAAGCTTTGGGTACATTTAATGTGGGTCTCATAAATCAAAGTGATAGTTCTTTATATAAAACATTTTTTTATTTTTTTTTCAGTAAGGTTATACAAGTTATATAATTATTTGGGGTTAAAGGTGGTGTCAACAATTAAGATCATTAGTACCCGAAGTGGTAAAAGAAAATTCTGAATAATTCGAAGACGAAAACACGAAAACTCTATAACAATATACATATATATATATATATATATATATATATATATATATATATATATATATATATTGTTAATATATATATACATATATGCTGTTATATATATATATATATATATATATATGTATATACATATATATATATATATATATATATATATATATATGAACTTTGGCGCACTTAGGATTTAATCTTGAAAGGAGGCAAATTGAACGAATAAAAAAAATTAATGTGAGTTCAATAAAATTGATTAGGTGATTACAAAAAAATATTTAAAGAATAAAGTCCAGTTTTTTTCTTTTTACACGCTCGTGAATTACTTCAGTCATGGTTACATTAATCTCTCTGTGTATATACAAGCATATTCGAAAGATGATTTTATTTTGTTTTCTGTTTATTTCTTTGTTCTTTGGGGGAGACAAGGCCCCTCCTTTCCTGTGTATGACACTATGTATATGTACATATATATATATATATATATATATATATATATTTAAAATTAAAAAATAATTGCATTTACAAAAGGTAAAACCATAATTATTGTTAAAAAATTATGTACAAAATTACCTTAGCCAGTAAATTTGCAAAAAATATTGAAATTGCAAATGTATTATGTATATATATATATATATATATATATATATATATATATATATAGATACATATAGTATTTTATATCTATGCATGTTTTCTTTCAACTTTAAATCAAGATTTGTGAACGAATTCATAAGTGTCTTTCATTAATAGAATTTATCAATCAAAAAGATCATAGAACACAAAATATTTGAAATAATTTTAAAATTTCTTTTAAACGAATTTCCTAAGCGTTACTTAATATTCCTCTAACAGTTACTTTTAAAAGAATAAATGATATTTAAGAATACATTATATTATTAATTTGTATTTACATATATATATATATATATATATATATATATATATATATATATATATATATATGTATATATATATAAACCATATTGTAATATAAAACATCGTTAGTACGTTCAATTTACAGTAAAAAAATACTTATTTTTACTTCGTTTTCTATAAATCAACTTGACGAGTAAATTCAATCGGTTCGTTGAAAATCCTCTTTAATTTGCAGTAACCTAACCTTAGTCGACCGTTTCTGTAACGAGTGTAGGTTGATAGCAATGTGTCAAAAGTAGCGTATCTTACTTTATTATTATAACACTGAAGTTTTATTTTTCAATAGAAGAGAGATTTATAATTAAAAAAAGTTCAAAGAACATTCATGTATTGAACTTTCGAAACGTACAACACTTTTCATTAGGAAAAGTCATTATTAAGTTATATTTCATTATTGTTTATTTTTTAAAACACATACTGATATATCTATTTTTGGAACAAATTTTTTTTATTTTAACTTAACGTAACTTTGCTTATTATGTATCCAGTTATTTTCAGTTTTTCATTGCATTTTAAAAAATTTTTTGAAAGAAATTTATTAGTGCTTATAAATAATCAAACTGATATATTATTAATAACTGAAACATATTTTCTCTTCGGCTTTACCTTATATGCTATAATTTTATATATATATATATATATATATATATATATATATATATATATAGATAGATAGATAGATGTGTTTAAGCATTTATTTATCACATCCATTAAATGTCAACCAATAAGTTTACTGATGTGTAAATAAAAGAAAATCTAATTTTAAAAGATTTTATTAAATTATTTTCATTTTTTTAGTAATATTTTACTCGCACACACACACACACATATATATATATATATATATATATATATATATATAAAATCACTACAAATATCATTAATATACATTATATTTTAATTTTTAATTTATCAACTCTCTATACAGCAGTCCCAAATCTTTTTAAGAGGGAGGGCACATAAATACATGGAAAGTGCTAGGCGGGTCTGATCCAAAAAAACATCAATTTTATTTTCCTATAATTATACACAACTAGTTAAAAATGAATAAATGGAAGAGTTTTTATTCATAAGAAAATAAAAGACTGAAAATATACCAGATATATGCAACAATAATTAAATATGGATTAGTAAATGTTATTTTGCAAGAAAATAGACATAGGGAAAGAAAGCATTTTTATTTGTAACATTTAAAGTTTCAAAAATAGTTCAAGAATCAAGGTGGTACTAAATCAATACTTCAAGAATCACATTAGTATTAAAAAAAAATACTAATTGTGAATAATGAGCCTACTTTATTGATCTTTTAATTCATTCTTCAATATTTTGTGTCAAGTTCGAAACACATATTTTTAAAAACTCGTTCAAATGGTTATCTTTCGATCTTAAGCGGTTTTTTGATTTAATATACTTCATTCTGTACAATGTCTGTTCAAAAATATAGGTGTTACCGAATATGAAGATCATTTTCCTTGCACAATTCTGCTGTAATTACTTTCTGGAAACAAAGAATATAACATAATCAAATGTTTATTTTAAAATAGTGTTTCGAGTGTAACATCAATTTACAAATCTATTAACTCTAATTACATATTTACGTCAACATCAACAATAACAATTTTGAAACAAAATGAACGATTTTGCATGTTCTTAAAAATCATTAAAGCGGTTGTTTAGTTCGTATTAATCAAAATAATTTTCTCGAACAAGCTTATCTCTAATGATACCTGAAAATAATATCCAATGTCTTCGCAGGCCACATAAAAACCTTTCATGGGTCGTAGCTTGGGGACACCTGCTCTCTCATATTAATTATTAATCTCTGAATAAAAAATAACACTTATTGTAATTAATAAGAGTTCTATTAACTATTAACATATTTTTGAATCATAAAAGTTTCTCTATTATTTATTTTTTACGAAAAATAAGATCTAGGAAGCTAATTTCTCATCGATATAGCTGTTATCTTTCAGATCAATGAATGAAAAGGAAATAGTAAACACACATCCTAACAACTTATTTATTAGTACTTAAGAATATATCAACAGTACAAAAAAGGCATTTTTCTTTCAAATTTATCACATCTTTCGTTACTATTTATATTATTATATTTATACTCGTATTTGTAAACGTATCTAGATACTTGAATACTCTACAGAATTTTATACAAATGTTTTCAAATAAACTTTTATACAAATATCTATTTTGAAAACTATTCCAACACTATCTAGTATTAAGATTGGTTATTTAAGTTAAAAATATTCAAATGTCTAAGGCAAAATATTAAACTTTATATATAAATGTATGTTTAATTATACAATATACGGTATAATAGTGATTTCTACGATCATTGCATTTTTTGAAATTATATTAGGTGTTGGAATTCATTCGTAGCGTTTTACAAGAGATGGCGTAGGCAGTACATTCTTTCATTGTTCCCTTTAACGAAATATTCCCCGTAAAAGAGCTGTCCTTAGGCGTCAGGTTCAGTATATGTCATTTGGTTGAAGCGTAAATAACAACACTTTGTACTTTATCGAATATGTCGAATTTCATGCCGGATAAATTGCTTTTGCGGGGAGTTCTACTTCATTACTTTAACATGAAAAAAAGTTCTGCCGAAAGTCATCGTATTTTAGTGGAACTTTATGGTGACCATGCTCTAGCTTAGTAGACGTGTCGGAAGTGGTTTGTACGTTTTAAAAGTGGTGATTTCGACTTGGAAGACAAGGAACGACCTCGACAGCCGAAAAAGTTCGACGATGAAGAATTGGAGACATTGCTTAATGAAGACCCCTGTCAAACACTTCAAGAATTGACTGAATGGTTGGGAGTTGACTTGTCAATGGTAAGAAAACGCCTTAAAGCCATGGGAATGATCCAAAAGCAAGAAAATTGGGTCCCGTACGAATTGAAACCGAGGGACGTAGAAAGGCGTTTTTCTATCTATGAACTGCTGCTTCAACGAGAGAAAAGGAAGAGATTCTTGCATCGAATTGTCACAGGTGATGAAAAATGAATCAATTACGACAATTCCAAGCGCAGAAAATCATGGATTGAGCCCAGCCAACCATCAACACCAGTGGCGAAGCCAAATATCCATGGATTCAAGCTCATGCTCTGTATTTGGTGGGATCATAAGGGTGTGATCTACTATGAGCTGCTCAAACCGAATGAAACCATCACTGGGGATCACTACCGACTACAATTGATGCTCTTTAGCCGTGCATTGAAGGAAAAACGGCCGGAATACTTTGAAAGACACGATAAATTGATTTTGCAGCACGACAATGCTCATCCGCACGTCGCAAAACCGGTCAAAACATGCTTGTAAACGCTCAAATGGGAAGTTCTACCCCACCCGCCGTATTCTCCAGATATTGTTCCTTCTGATTAATACTTGTTTCGATCAATGAGTCATGGCCTGTCTGGGCAGAAGCTCACTTCTTATGAAGATTGCAAAAAATAGGTCGATTCGTGGATTGCATCTAAAGACGAGTCGTTCTTCCGAAGTGGTATTCGTCTCCTGCCCGAAAGATGGGAAAAAGTAGTGGCTAACGATGGACAATACTTTGAATGATACGTTTTTTCAATTTCATTCAAAATAAACGATCTTTTTTCATGAAGAAAACGCTACGAATTAATTGCAACACCCAATATTTAGTATAAAGTAATGTATCTATATGTACAACTTTAAAAAATCGCTATTGTTATTATATTTCCCTAATTGTAATTCATTTATATAACTGCATACTATGTATTCGATAAATATTTAAAGTAATTTTACATCTAGTTAAACATGGTATATTCTAGAATACAAAATGGGGCGTATCATTTTTGTCACAACACTTTTGTAAAATCCATTAAGAATAAATACTTTATAGTTCTATGAGTTTCCTTAAACACATACACGCACACACACACACATATATATATATATATATATATATATATATATATATATATATATATATATATATGTTTATATAACATGAACTAAGTAGATCATTGGGCTATAAAAACTAGTTTAATCTAGTAAAGTATATGAAAAGTTCTTTTTACAAAGTAAACATATTTTTACGTTATAAAAAAGAAGATTAAAATATTATTTTATGTTAATATGTTACTATATATAGGAGTATATGTAAGTTTCCTTTCTTTAGAAACGCACATCAACAGAACAATTGTATATTAAAGTAAAAAAAAGTTGTATCCCAGCAGTAATTTTCAACAAACAAGTGTACAATGAATATGTGCTTTTCCATTTCTATCATTGTAAATACGTTTTAAAATATACGATTGGTTATAGGATTTGAAGCAATACGAATAAAAGTATCAAAATCTTTTCAAGGATCCAAGTAAAATCCTTGTCCTTGAACTTTATTCGATTTTCGAAAGAAAAAAATCTCATAAATCTATACAATCACTCTTCTGACAAAAGATCCGCAAAGAAAAATTGCCTTGTTTAATTCAACATATACATAGTCGTCGACAATTTCGTTCAATTCGAACTAGTGTGTTAGTAAGCTGAAGCTAGCTTACCACTTCACACACTGAAGCTGCCAAGTCAGACTTCGCTTTTTCCTACTTCCGTGTTATAAGACATGGCTAGTAATTTATGACTGTAGCTCACAGAAATAGCCAGTAGTTATATATATATATATATATATATATGTGTATATGTAAGAAAAGAGTAAAAATAAAAGATTAAGTAAATAAAACATAACTACATACATACATATATGTATATAATAAATCGATTAATATATTGAATTACAATTTCATAAAATATATTTTACAAAGGATTTAAATATTTTCAACATTCAACTGAACATTTTTCCATAAATATTGATAGGAATTAATTTCATAAATATTCTTCCCATCAATACTGACAAGACAATTTATTTAAACATGTTTATTTCAGTTTTTCTCTATATCATGTAGTTCAATATTTTGCTAATAAAATGCAAGAGTAATCAATTAACTTGATTATAAATATTTATAAATTATATATCGAGTTTAAAACTTTAAAATTAAAAAAATATTTTACGATATATATATAAATATATATATATGTGTGTGTGTGTGTGTGCATGATAATTTTAACGTCTATAAATATTTATTTCCCCAAAGTTTACATAAAATGTTAATGTGATTCAAACTTAATTCAAGATAGTTCTTAAAAACCTAACCAATTTACTTTTTTCTAAGTTTCAGCATACACGTTTTTTCAATGATTTACCTTTTTTGTTTTTTTTTTTTTTTATTTCTGAACAAATATAAGCTCTGTCTAATAAAATCATCAATTTTGAAAATTTATATATTTAATTAAAATAAGAGATCTTAATGAGAAAAATTCAAATAAAATATTAGAATAAAGGCAATAAATTTAATCAATTCTCTACAAATTTTGTATTTTAACATTTTTTTCAAAATGTATGCTGTATTTGTTTGAATAAAACTTATTTAGACTTTTTATGTTAAAAATGAAGCTTTTAAATATATTTTTACATTTAATATATTTTTTATTTAAAAAAAAATATAAAATATTTTTTGTATGTATGTATATATATATATATATATATATATATATATATATATATATATACATATACATGTATATGTGCTTATGTGAAACTTAATTTAAGCATTTTTATTAAAGATTTTATTCAATAAAATATAATCGGTATTATAAAACACAGGTTTAAAATTTCTTATAGGTATAGAAAAAATATTATTAGTCTGGAGTAGAATATATGTTTAACAAAACATTTGACTACGTAATTCAATATTTCTCCAAAATAAAATAATCTTGTTCAACTCTAGTGTTGAAACGAATTGAAATGGTGCTGATATGTAAGATCGAATGAAATAGATAGAGAAAGAGAGAGTAAAGCACGATCATATTTCTTTGTAACGAATTCAGTGCAACGTGTGGATTGGCTCATACAGGTAGTTTTCAGCCGAGTCGACCTTGGTGTTTGTCTTATTCAGGTACGGTTAGTCGTTACCAGAGACGGCACAAGGGAATTAATGCCGCATCCATAAAGGGAATAGTGAATCTTATCATTTATTTATTTATGTCTTTCTACATATTGCAACAAAATTAAAAATTATTTTTAGAACGTGTTACAAGAAACAAAATGTTCTTTTCTATATGTAAAGCTAACTGAAATCAATAACGATTAAACGAATAAAAATGAACTTTTCTAATTTAAATTATGTAACCGTTCATTCATATACATACGCACATGCCCATATATATATATATATATATATATATATATATATATATATATATATATTTGTGTGTGTGTATGATACCAATAATAGGTTTTACAAATCACTCTATTTTCGTAATTGTTTAAATGAAATTTTAGTGAGTAATCCAAAATTTTATAAAAATACATATTTATGAAAACACTTTGCAAAAAACTACATAGTACTTTAAAATTTCCTTAAAAAATATTATATTATTATTTCATCAATATCTTCTGGAAAATTGGATATTAAAAATATATCTACGAAATAATCATTATTTCTTGTTAATGTTTATTTGATTTTTATGTTCTACAAATTATTTTTCAATGATTCTTCTAGACTAAGTACGTGAAACATTTTTGCGAAAAGTTAAAAAATATGGAGTTATAAAAGTATTTAGCCAAGCGTACCCAGGTTGAAAACTGATCTGGCGTCGTAGTTGGACGTTTGTTTCCATTTATGACTCCCACTCTTTTTAGACATAACTGAAATACTAAGAAATGAATAAATACTATTGATTATATTTCTAGTTGTTATTATTTGGAGTTTTTAGGTGCTTCGAGTAAATTTCTAGTAGATATAAGCTGAGAATATAATAATCTTTCGTATTTCAATAGAGTTTAATTTAAGGAACGGTTCTTCGACCGGAACTTTGGACCACATTAGATGATATTATTACGTTATTTTCTATGTTACATTACATTTTTTTTAAAAAAAGGGAATAAAAAAGTAAAATCAGACAGTTAACAAAAGCGTAGTTTTCGCGGAAATCGATACATTATTGATGATAATTAAGGCGCAAATCTGAGTTTCTTGGGAGGCTACAAATTTTCCATCATGAAAACCACCACTTTCCGATAAAGTTTTAAAGGTCAGAACACTTATTTATAAGGATTTAATATCCGATGAATTATTGGAGAAATGTTTTGGATCCAATACTCAGAACAATAACGAAATTTTATATTCTATGATTTAGATTTTCGCTCCTTAATACCTTTTTTTCCATTAGCTACCAATCCCCAAAGGATATTTACTTCCTTCAAAATGCGCCTCTATTCATTCCTATCATTCGGACTATACTCCTACCAAGAACCTCATATCCTCTTCTACTCCATCCATCCACCTTCTTTTCGGTCTACCTATGGGTCAACCTAAACACATTTATTCGGAATTTCGGATTTCTACTTTCAATGGAAGATTTAAACCCATTTTAAATATAATGTGATTAATATGCATAACAATAGAATCATAAACCCGTTCATATGCATACAGGAAGGACGAAGAGCGAATTGACCGTACCGTACGGTGTGTATCTTCCAAATCTAAAGAGGCAAGAAGTGCTTGAAAATTAAAAAACATGAATAGCAGAAATTCTTCCAGAAAGCGGAAGGCTTATTATATGATACAGAAATCACTGATTAGACATAAGTAATACAATTTAATTGTTATCATAAAAAAAATACCGAAAAATTTAAAAACGTGTTTCTCAAAACTAAGTTTTCAAACTGGTTCCCAGAACATCTTAAAAACTAATGCATCCATTTCATTCAAATAAAGTTTATTCGATTTGTATATAAATTCTCTATAGCGCGTACTACAATTGAAACGATCTATAACAACAAATTTTTAGCAAATAAAATTTTGAAAATTAGTGAGAAATCATTTTTTTGTCTTTCAGATCGCCATTTTTTTACGTTGGCATATTTAAATTATTCTAGTACATACTATAGCGACAAGGTTCTTAATTATATATAAATTTTGTTTTTACATTTCAAATCAAAACAAAATATGTAATCGTAGGAATCATCACCGTAGAAACATTATCCCAGTCTAGATCTGAATGTTGTAACTACTAAAATATGAGTTTTTCACCAGGGAAATCTGTCCCCTACTCGCTACGCTCACCGAGCCCTAGGGTGATTCGACTCTCTCTCGCTAATGCACGTTCTACCCTAACAAATAACAAAAATTAACAAATTAATTATAAGCACAAATATTCCACGTAAAATGTAAGTCGTGAAATTTTTATTAGAAAAGTTTATAAAAAATAACAATAAAATACAATGTTAAAATGTATAACAATATTTTTACTCTAAAGCTTCAGTGAATACAATATTTTGAATAAATATCATCAGTTTTTCATTTAAATCGTATACATCTTTTTCGTTGTACACCGTGAGAGAGCTAAATATATATTGATGTCAACCAATCAGAACAGAGACCACAAAATGGTTAGTGTGCTACTACTTGTAGAGTGTAACGGGTGGAACGGCGATGCGAGGAGGTGGTCTACATGAAATGAAAATTTTGTTGTATGGAGATTTTACGATGGAATTATTTATTAAATAGACAAAGAAACTATACTTTATAAATAACATGTTAAAAAGTTAATAAAAATATGTTAAAAATATCTAAAATGTAGATTTTTTTTCTGTAAAAAATTAGTTATTTTTAGGACTGCTAAATGAAAATATCCACTTAATATGTTTACCCAATTCGAAACAATTAGTAAGTGTATATACACATTGCTACATTCATGAATAATTACATTAAATTTAAAACAAAAACTATTGGTAATTTTAAGAATGGTTTACTTTGTATTACATAAAAATATCATTAAAGAGTTAAGTTAAAGCATAAAAAAAACGCTGAAACAAATTTAAAGAATATTCAGAACGAGTATGTTGCTTGGACACGATTAATATTTTCCACACTTGTCTGTTATTCTAATTTTATAAAAATGGTAATAACTTTATTCAAAATAACATTTTACTAATAAATTGAATCAAATTTAACTCAATTACTTATTAAAATTAATGAATATTCATATCATTAAATTTACTATTTATATTTAATAAATTCACACTCAAGATAACAGCACAATATGATAACATCAAATGCGTCTTGAATTTAAAACTCAATTAAATTTTATTATAATTTAATTAAATTTTATTAGAAGTCAATTATAAATTTTATAATAAAATTGATCTGAATGTTTTGTCGGCCTTATAATATAGTATTGCGTAGAATAATTAATTTTAATAATAACACAATTTAAAAATAAAATAAATAATTCAGAGAAAATTACAAAATTTAAATAAAGTGTTGAAGTGAATATTTATGCATACATACATACATACATACATACATACATACATACATACATACATACATACATACATATATATATATATATATATATATATATATATATATATATATATATATATATACAGAGAGAGAAAGAGAGACTTTTTTTATTAGTTGTAAACAGTCATTAAATATTTAATGTCAACTTTACAAATGTGGCTATTTCAAATTGAAATATGACTCTAAATTAAAATACCTATAAAAATAAAATATTTTTTTCATATTTTACTACCATATTGATTTACACACCTTAATATATACAAATCATAATTAAAGAAATATTACATTAAAAATGAATTACCAAGAAATAATTTTCCGTTTCATTTCCTCCACCTTTATATATTTCTGGTAGTTATGTGAATATCATATACATCTAACCGAGCAACAGTTTTCGCCTAAAAGGAAATATATAATTCCGACCACATATCTTCAACGTGGGGTGTCCATGCGTTCGACCTGCAACCACACTCACTTATTTTATTCCTGTGAGGTATATTTTACGCTTTCAACTCGTCTTATGGGACCAACCGCATAAACGTGATGAATCAAACTTTGGTATGTTATATACATATAATTTTTTTCTTCATATTTCTATAGAAAATTAATATTCGCCAGAATTCGTGATAGAAATGATATATGAATATGTTTACACACTAAAACTTATATATATATATATATATATATATATATATATATACAATTTCATATATACATATGTGCCTATACATATAGAATAAATTTATACGTTGTTAAAATACATTTTTCTTGTCTTTACTGGAAGTTGCAGAAAGTAGAATATATAATTATTATATTTTTGCAATATTGTATAATTGATTTTTCACGAGACAATAAGACAAGATATAAGTTTCATTAAATAATTTTTATTTATATATATGTGTATATATATATATATGTATATATATATATATATATATATATATATATATCATTATTGTAAATAGAGAAATCCTAATAAATATTTTTTTATATTCCCATGAAATTTTAACGACTTTTATGAAAAATATAAAAATACATTGCAAAGTGTTATGAAATAGAAATGTTGAAATAAGTTAATTAATAAATTGAATAATTTCGAAAAATAATGATGACGAAAATGCCATGAAAAAGATGGAAAGTGCAATTTTCTCGTCGAGGAAAAATACGGAAAGAATATATAAATAAACACACACACACACACATACACATATATATATATATATAACAAAAGAAATTCTATCATTTAGAGAATAAAGAAAATAAGCATCAGCAGAACAATACTATAAGAATTATCGATGTTCAAAGAAAAGATTCCAATTGGATTCCAGAAAAATAACAAAAAAGAAAACTAAGTAACAAACTACAGAGTCTATACCGTTGACAAGTCATTCGATCAATAAATCACTAAAAACATAATGCAATTCGACAATTTATATATAAATATTATATATATACATATACATATATATATATATATATATGTATGTATATATATATATATATATATATATATAGCGGGTTTTAATTGAAAAGGATAATTATATATTTTCAATACTGTAAAAAAAGTGTCACTAGATGATTCAGAGAGTTCATTCTTTGTAAGTGACTTGAATGAATATTTTCAGTTTGTAATAAAATATAAAACCGTTTCAGAATAATGTTTGAAATTCATTAATCAGTTTTATAATCAATAAATACTTCTTCAATCATTGAATTTATTAAAACAGATTTTTTTCAAATTACCCTCTTTAATTTTAAACGATGAACCATTTTTATCAATAAACTCAAACACATCAATTACACCATAATTTTTTGTCGAAAGAGATGTTGAATAAATGATTTAAATAAAAAAAGTAACTTTGATAAATGTTCACTTCTGTAATGTTTTGAAATGCCGAACGATATTTAAATTATAATTTTCCCTATATTTTCCATACCATTTACGTTTTTATTGAAACTTATTGACAAGTTATACTTTTTTACTGAATCAATAAATACTTAACTTAGCAATTACAACGTTATAATTTATTTTATATGTACTTTTTTGAAAATTGTATGTATATAAATATATATATATATATATATATATATATATATATATATATATAACAACACTTTGATTTTATAAAGATGTAAGAAAAATTTTATTCATGTATTTTCACACAAGTTAACTTTTATTATTATAATTTTTATGTATATACCTATAACCTCGTCGACTGATTACCCCGGTGGTCTATCTTCTTTTGAATTATTTGAGTTTCAACCTACTATGACTAGTTTTAGAAATAAGAGAATGATCTAAAAATACCTGAAGAGTACACATACGCTAAATCTAGCCGTAGAAAATAGAAACGAAAGTGATTCTAAAGTATTAAGATCACTAGAACTTTTGTAGAATTTTGTGTTGGTTGATATAGAACATGTTTCCATTGGTTCTGTTTAATTCTTCAATCATTTTTTCAATCATTTTAAGTGAATATAAAATTAATGAAAAAATATTTCGTAATTGTTTTCTCTGTAATACATATAACCGTTATGGGCTTTGAAAACATTTTCTAAGTGCATAATTTAAGTTTTTGCTGAAGTACGTATGTCAAATTTCAGTTTTTATGTCGCTTGGTTTTATTATTAAAGCGTTATGAAAATACTTTAACATTTAATTCAATGTCTAAAAATATCTAAAATCAAGTCGAATTTTATATTATAATTAAAAACAAATGAATTAAAAGAAACAGAGATATTTATTCATAAGCACAATATTTTTTAAGTTTTTTTTTATATATCTTAGTGTTAAAGATATATTGATAATCGGTCGACTGGGTGTGGGAAACTGTATTCTAAATAAAACGCTGAAAACGATGTTTTCTAAGATGTATAAAATATCAATCAGTGTATAAGAGAAAGTTTTCAGAGTATGACTGGAAGTATCGGGCTTGAATACAGTCAGCTGTGTATGTGTAATAAAATATTCAATAATCAACCAAACTGTTATTATTAATCCTACAAAAACTGTCGTCATTCTACATGGACTCAAAACAGGACATCTTTGGACTGAATTCTCAGTCCATAAGGTGTTTGGTGTTAGGGAATAAAAATCATTCATCCCCGACATCTGAATTCAAAATACTTAGAACTATACAATAATCTTAAAATATTTACAAAGTGTAATTATTTATAATACCTTTTTTATTATTTTTTCAAATCATAAGAAAGTGAAACTATTGAATTTATAAAGCAATGATTTTTATTATAAGGAACTAATGTAGAAGATAGATTATAATCAATTCATAATTAAATTATTATTTAATAAGAATACTTGCTAAAAAATATTTTAAGGTTTATGATTCTTTCGAACATTATAATCATTCATATTAAAATTACATAGATATTTTAAAAAAATAAATAAACAAATAATCTGTATCCAAATCATATGAATTTGAACTTATTATTCGTCTCAATGTTATTGTATTCTGTCACTAATCTTTTATTTTTATTATCTATTTGAAAACATGAATTTATATGTACATTTTTGAAGAAAAAAATTTCTAAAATAGTTCTTGGATAATATGGAAATATAACTTTTCTAAAAATTAATTTTAAAAAATTCATCTCTTCAAAAGTATACATTAGAAAATTAATATTGAATACTAGCCTGATTGTATCCAAGTCGATCTGAGATAATTAGATTCAAGAAACATAACCAGATGGCATTGGGACTAATCAGGACTAACTAAATATAACCATAATTTACCAGTGACGATCAACACTGACCAAACTTAATTAACTTTAATCAAATAATATTATAAAAATAATGTTTATAAAAAAAATCAAAAAAATTTTATTGAAAAAATATATTTTTTATTAATTTTACACCAGAAAAATTGTAATTCCGAAGAATTATCATACAAACAATTGTTTTTGCAAATAATTGTTTTCGATTAAAAAATTTCTAGCTTTAGTAACAGATTTGCAATTATTATTATTACGTAAGTATTTATAATAGTGAATAATAATTAAAGTAAATTACAAAAAGTACCAAAGAAAAAATAAGGTACGTATGATATTAATTTCATAAAATTTTATTATAAATTATATTGTTCTTTTTATATAAGTAAAAAAATAAAAAAAATAATTAATACAGGAAAATATAGAAAAAGTATTAAATGTGCAATAACGCAAAACACTTTAATTGAAATAAAATAAATAATAAGAATATTAAAGGTGATGTTATTCCGATAGAATAAAGATAAAGTGTAATTAAATGCAACGATAAAAACGTTATGAGGTGTTCAAGTATTATCAAACAGATGGAGATATTTAGTAATGCCATTAGCAACTGTGTTCATTTTAAGATTACACATTTAATTTGAAGTCAGAACATAAAAATCCTTACTTGATAATTGACTATTATATTTATTTAATTTGTTAACTTATTGGAAAATATAAATATAAATTAAACTTCGCATGCATTAGTTTTTATTAATACTGATTTATATTTATACTAGTGTTTGAATTATACTTATATATAAAAGACTTACTTAAAAAACAAATGAATTATTTCTAAAAATGAAAAGTATTTATTTTTAATACAAATTTATAATTCAATAAATTATGAAATAATTAAAAATATTAATAAATTAAAATATTTTAATAATAAAAATAATGTAATATTTTAATAATTATTAACTATCATATAACTTTGTTATTTAACCTTTAAATGTATAATAATTAGTTTTCTTTTTAGATAAGCATACACAAACATCTAGATATTTACGTAAAGATAGTTTCAGTACGGTTTGACATTTAAATGAGTTTCAGAGGTACTTTTTGAAAATTAATGTGCTATTAGAATGATGGCAAGACAAATAACATAAATAAAATCGAAATAATGAATTAACTTCATTTTAAAAATAAATTAGCTGCTTTGTATCTTAATTCCAAATATATTAAAAATCCAATTTTATAAGTTTCTGCACTGTTCAAACTTACTTCATGATCTTTTTTCTCGAACAGGTATAAGGTAGAAAAAAACTCTTAAACGAAAAAAATACCCAAAAGTGAACTCTAATGGTTTCCTGGGTGTAAAATCTTAGTTTTAATTAACTGTTCATGAATTTTCGATTGGCAAAATTTTAATCTAAAAATAAATGTTTATTTCGAGGAATTCCAGAATTACTGAATTGTTTACTAATTTGAGGCCACGTCGTCTGGCATGCAGCATTTCAGTCAATTTTTTGTTATTATTGAAAATTATTTGCATTCGAAATATAATATAGCCCGTGAACAGTTTTTTGGGTGAAGTATTGTCGAATACTAAATTTTAGTAAGCAAATATTTTTAATATTACTATTCTCAAAAATATCTGAGAAGTAATGAAGAAAGAAGGTTATAAATTAGATTTTGATTAAGTCTGACAAATGAAGTATTTTTTTCCGTAAACAGTCTTCTTTTGTGAACTATTGTCGAATATTAAATTTTACCAAATAAATATTTTCAATATTTCTATCCTGAAAATTTTCTGAGAAATAACAATAAAACAAGGTAATAAATTAGATTTTGATTAAATCTGACAATTAAAGTAAATTTTTCTGTCTTTTAGATGGGAAAACGAAAAAGCATTAATATGAGAAAGGTAATTGCAGTGGACATAAAGTTAACTCCAGTCCGTCAGATATCTTTTTTATAGAGTTTCTATTAAGTTGGAATCAAAAATCAAAAGAGAATTAAAAATCGTTGTTGACGTCAGTAAAGGAGGACGTCCAGAAAAATTGACAACATAGACCAAACGTAAAATTCGTCGCCTAATCTGCACAGGAGTAGTAGACAACACTACACAGGAGAACAATTTCTTGCGAAAGGATCTGCAAATCAATTTTTGAAAAATGGCAGTCATAAATTGTCTAAGAAATCAGGATTAAAAATTAAATACAAGCTAAAAAAACCCGTTTTTGATTGATACCTATAAGAAGAAGTGGTTGAAATTTGCAAAAAAAATATAACATAGGATTGATGTTTATTGGAACAAAGTCGTTTGGTGAGATGAGACTAAAATTAATCATATACAATCAGATGGACGCGTATGGACTTCGATCAATCCAAAACACAGGCTGGAGGAGCGAAATGTTATAAAACATTAAAGTTCCAAGGCGGCTCTTTGATGGATTGGGGTTGTTTCAAAGGAAACAAATTAGGAAATTTGCCTTGAATTCAAGGGATTATGAAAGTGATGGACTACATAGAAATCTTTAGGGGTTTTTTCTTCTAAGCATCGAACAGTTTGGTTGTGATCAAATCGATTTAGTATTTAGCAAGATGACCCCTTACATACAGATAAAATTAAGAAAAATTTCCTCCAAACGAACAACATTGTTGTAATGGATTGGCCGCCGAATTCTACTGACTTAAGCCCAATAGAACACCTATGGACTATATTGAAACGAAAATTTATGTTCATCTGAGAAGTGCCAAAAACCATTGATGAATTATGGGACAGAACCGATCGAGAATGGCAAAGTATTAAAGAATCCAC
The DNA here is from genome assembly GCA_034766995.1 of Acanthacorydalis orientalis. Lineage (NCBI taxonomy): Eukaryota > Metazoa > Arthropoda > Insecta > Megaloptera > Corydalidae > Acanthacorydalis > Acanthacorydalis orientalis. The sequence goes on along the minus strand of CM068320.1, from coordinate 5,294,415 downwards.
ATTGATAAATTTAATAGGATGTATGTCAAAAACAATTGAAGTAGTTTTAAGAGCAACGGGAGGCTATATTGTGTACTGAGTTCAATAAAATAGTAAACATTAACGTGAACAAAAAGTATTTACACACTGAGAAAGATGAAATAATTTATAGAAGTAATGCCAGTGATACAATATTTATATTGAATATTTTTTTGTTATTACACTGTTTATAAAGTTTAATAATGACTAAAAAACATAATATGTTTCTCCATATGTATCAAATTTGTCATTTTTTAAAAAATTCGCACTTTTGTGAACAGTTTTTGGATCAGTATACACATATGTATATTCACTTATATACATATAAAAATAGATTCGCTCTAACAGAATGACGAAAAGAAATGAATATTGGTAGAAATAATCACCTGATTAATTTTCTGTTGTCATAAATGAATTACAGGACAATGATTATTATTTCTTATTATAATAATAAATAATAGGTAAACTATTAACTATTTATTGAAAAGTTATGAAATATGTCAATATATGAAGTAAAAAAATTAATATAAATTATTTTTAAGTATGGTTATAAAATAATGCTGATCATATATATATATATATATATATATATATATATATATATATATATATATATATACATAGATAGAGAGAGAATGATTATAAGAAATAAATGCTTCTCAATTAAAACGTATTATGGTTATCAATTGAGAATATATATGTTTTCTTATATCAGTTTTCATTTTTTATGTAACTTTATAATGTTGCAAAATATATTTTGCATATTTAAAAAAAATCTAAATTAGACACAAAAGTGTGTAAGTAAATCATTTAACTTTAATATTGAATATATTTTTTTTATATAATTAAAAGTATAAGTTTTTCTGTACACATATTAATTTTTAAATGTATATATAAATATATATATATATAAATATAAATATATATATATATACATATATATATATATATATACACACATATATTAATACGTTTTTGTATCTACATGAGTATAAAACTCGTCACTTATTTAGCGAAAAATAAAAATGTAAAAAAACTCACTCGTGCCTGTACTTTGACCCCGATCTACAACGATGGTAGTAACATTCAGTCTTTGTTTGCGCTTCCCTGAGAATTATAAATCCGTGCGCTCGCTTATCTCCACAAACATTCAACGAACGTGTTATAGAACTAGCGAGAAAAGCTATCGCGCCAAACCAATAAAAAGCTAAACCTTTCAGTTCAAGTCTGTATATATCTGTATGTATTTACTTTTTTCTTGACATCCCTGGTAAAACGAAATCTACCGACACATATATTTTCTCCTTCTTTATCTTTTGCTATCTCATTTACGCAAACATACGCGCGTACGCACAGACAAATGTTTATATACAAGCAAACATATCCACACACATGTACATGGAAAGTCACGAATTTTCTTCTTTCCCATCCTACTTCGTTCTACAACACACATACCAACCACACATATACACACATCTACACACACAAATACACATAAACACACACACACACACACATATATATATATATATATATATATATATATATATATATATATATATATATATATATATATATATATATATGTAAAATAATTATTTAATGTATTACAAATGCTTCGACAGAATATATTTTGATAATTTCTTTAAAAGTAAAGATTATTTTTAAGAACTTTAAAGTTACAGTATTTCATCAAAATTACTGAACACTGAATCTTCATGAATGACTGTTCATATTTCAAGAATGTTAAACATTAATCATAAATAAAATTGCATCTTAAATCAAAATAATTAGTTTTTACTAAAAACATTAATGTATAAAATATTCTTTTGAAACTTATGATAGCCATGCATGCTGTTCTTAAAGTCGTTTTTGAATTTTTCATATAATTCTTAAATAATTTCTTATCATAATTGGTGTTCACAATGATTAAAATCAATTTTAAATTTATTTCAATAATCAATAAAAAATAATCAAGTTCCATTACTTTATTTTTAACAATAATTCTTCAAAACATTAAAAAATGTATAAGATGTAACAATATATTAAATAAATTATTCCAATAAAATATTTTTAATGCATTATATGAGTGAAGTATTAATTATATAAAATAGGAACAGGACTAATTTAATTATGAATAAGAAAAATATATAACATTAACACTGCATATTATCAAACATAAATATTATTACTAGCAATTTAGTGAGCAATGACAAACATCTTCGAAAATTGTAAGTTTAAGAAAATTACCAAACCATCGTTATTTTAAGATAAAATATTTGAAGATTACTTTTCATTGTTTTTATTATTTTCCTAATTTTACTAATAAGTGCTCTTTTTATTTTGTTACTGAAACTACATATGTCTATGATTTTTTATTAATTATTAGTTGCAGAACTTTTTATTTCCACATAAACATTAATTTATTCTTAAAGATTTATAGATGCAACCAATATCCCTAGTAATTTCAACCTTATATCTTACGTATAAGGTTTTAGATATTCCTTAAACAATCTAAATAAGGATCACAGTCCTTATATGGGCATCTTATATATATATAGTATATATAATAAATATATATATATATATATATATAAACCTTATATTAATCTTAAAAGTATATAATACTATATATGATCCTTATACAATAAAAAAGGTCATATTTTATAAGCTTAACGACCATATATGGATAATAGTGATCTTCACCCTTACCTTATACAAACCATATATGGTTTGTTTAAGGTGAATTTATATGTTCCTTATACGGTTCATATAAGTTTGAGGTTTATTAAAACAAGATTATTAAAACAAAATATCATAATCTATTAAAAATAAATTTTCACACAGAATAGATTAGTGTTTTTTAGAAGTATAAAATTTTATCCAATGAAAAATATTTTAATGCTATTGATTTTTTTAAATAGCCTTTTTTTATATATTTTTACTGATTTTTCTTTCATTTTAAAGAAAACAGATTAGATAGTTATGGTAAAAGTTTTGATTTATTTTTATTTATTTTAAATTTTAACTAAAATGTTTATTTAATATAAAGAATAACATGTACAAATATTTTGATATTACTATCAATTAACGATTAATTTATTTATCTAGACAGTGAAAACATTGTACAAACTGAAATCATCATTATTAAATATAAATTGTTTTTTTTTAATTGTCAAATATAACATATATCTAAAAATTAGCGATTTTTGTGGATGAAGGTTGGCTTTTAGTTTTTGGATTATATTGAATTTTGTACCAGTGCATTCCGTAAAACAAATTGTTTTTATTGTTGAGAAATATTTTTAGAAAACTATGTGAAAATTTTTTGACAATGGTACTGTTTAATAATTCTACATTTCTTAAAAAGTAGTCACTGAAGTGAATTTGTAAAAGCTGCCTAACTTAATTATAGTAAGATGAGTAAAATAAAAAATTAGCAGAAATTAAGATTTAATTATTGAAAATTCGTGAACATTTGATCTTTTTCTAACTAACTGATTTGGCTTTCGTCTAATTAAACAATTGAGATTACGTATTGACAGAAACTCATATGTCAACTACATTAAAACGTACCATGATTTTACTTTGATATTTTAATGTCTACAAGATTTTATGCCTTCTGATTTCTATTTAATAAAATATCTAATACATCAGTGGATATAATTAATATGTATACTAGAAAGTTATGCTGGATGATAAATAAAACTTATAAGAAACGATTAAGAGAGTTGGAAATTATTTACCAGAGAAGAAACTCTTAGAAAATCTAAAAGAATTAGAATACGAAATATAGTTATTGGGGGAATGACAGGAGTAAGTGAAGTAAATTTACACAAAAGTAAATATAAAATATTAAATAAGTATAATTTTATGAAGAACACCTAAGATAATAGATGACTGGCAAGAATATGTTACACATGTGCAAAAAATGTAGCCTTTTTTGGAAAGTTTTAGCTTTATATTTATAATAAATGAAATAAAAAAAATCCTCAAAATATTTACTCTTATGCTATCTCTCGGATAAATTTTTGACTCCCTCAGAAAAATATTAGCCTACACTCAATGAAATCGTCTTCTTGTCCTACCAGAAGGACCGAATGATCTTTTTGGCCTTAGATATTCAGCTTTTTCATTGATATTGATGGCTGGTCAGTGTCTACCAATGAATGTATGCGTTTAAGATTATCGCATATAATCCATTTTTCGTCGTCGGTAACAATTTTTCACAAAAAAATCCTCTTAAGTTGTCTAACAAGCTACAAGATGCATATGTTAAGCCAGTGGGAAATTCTAGTTTCGAGGAGTTCATGCATTACCCACTTTTATAGCTTCTGATTTTTTCCCAACTCACACAATCGAATCGAAACCCAGTCAACTTTCAGTTGACTTGTGAGATTGTCTTACGTTTGCGACGTATTTTCATTCAATAATGCTTTCAAATCATACAAAATGCAAGATTATTTTTTTTGCACACCTTATATATTTGTATAATTGAAGGCATGAAAAAAGTGGTGAGTTAGAACGAATTAATTGACCGATTAGGATTGGTTTATAAAAGTGACGATTAAAAAACGAAGATATACAAGAGATAGTAATAGGGCATAAACAGGTGGTAATCAGACATATGAACCAAGTGAAATATATTTAGAGAGGTAGGAGATATCTAAGAGACAATGTGTACGTAAGTAATTCTCGAAATTTAATATTTAATTTTAAATAAAGCTAATTCTATCTGATAAAAACATTTCCGAAGTTTTACGAAAAATATCTAGATATCAAAAAATTTTCAACATTTCTCATGGTTCTCTGTGTTACAAATAATAATTTAAATTTGTATTCAAACTTTTGTATATAAAAAATAAGTTATATCTTTTTCTAGCCGATATGTGTTAACTACAAGATATTTTATAAAACTTATGTATTTTGTATGATAAATTTGGTAAGTATCGACATAATATAATATCAAGAGAATTTATCCTAAAAACATCTATATATAAGTATTTTCAATGAAATTACCTCATTTTTTGACATATAAATATAATATATATATATATATATATATATATATATATATATATATATATATATCTGTGAGTCCGAAAATAGCTTATACTTGAAAAACATTCCTTTAGAAAAATATATTTCAGAAATATTATTTCTGAAAACACAAAACTGATCTTTAGTTTTCTTAAAGCATGTAAATTCACCATTGAGAATTTGACAAGCGAATATTCTAAATGTAATATATAAAACAAAATCTACAGCTGATATCAGTAGTACAAGTTTATGTGTGTATCTATCTTACTTTCCCATATTCATCGCTGGGAGTTGCTTCGGGATGTTAAGGCGCAATTCTGACAAGGGTCCAAGGGTCACGGAACAACAAGAAGATACCGGGTGGGTGGTGTTGTTCGAAATGATTCACGGGAAAAGCATTTCAAACACAAACTTACCCTGTGCACTGTTACTAGACCTCAATATTATGCTGTCGATTCGCAGATAAAATATTACCTGCCAGATAACCACTATGTTTTCATGTTGTTTTTACTTTCATTTCTTTTTTATATTAGTAAAGTTTCAACCTTGTCTTGGCCTTCGAAAAGTAATATTTTCACATAACGCCTGTTTGTTTGTAATGAGGAAATAAATCCATCAATAAGTTTATAAATACTTTTAAATCTCATTATAAGAAACACTATGAAAATAAAAAAAGTCAAATACATTTCTCGTAAAGTTCGCTAGGTAAAAAGCAATATTCTTGTTTGTGAAGTAAAATATTTGCATTATTATCAATATAAATACTCTTGTTCTGCACATATTTTCATTTCCATTTAATTAATTGAATTACTTTTTAAGCATATATATATATATATATATATATATATATATATATATATATATATATATATATATGTTTGTATATGTATATTAACAAAATTTAAGAAATGTAATTTTTGTTAAAAACAATTTTTGTTGTTAATTTTGACTTCTTATTAATTTTCGCTCTTTATTTGTATTACTGCCTAACTCAATTATTCCTAAATCGTGTAAAGCTATCAACTTATTCATAATAGAATTCTATTATAATGTCACATTTAACACTAGAAAGATATTGATTATCGCAATGAATACTTGGAAGCTGGTGAGCGGAAAAAGATGCTAAAATTTTTAAACAAATACTTTTAGACTAATTGAACATTCTTTTATCGTAAACAAAATAAAAATCGCAAATTTTTCGGTTACAAGAAAATATATGTTAATTCGTAGTAGCTATTAGAAATTTCATATTTACCTTATATATCGTGGATAATCGTTGATAATATTCGGGGAAACATACATCTTTTGATTGGAAAAGTACAATTGAAAGCGGGCAAATTTATTACAATTGAAAATTTACAAAAATAACATTACTGTCGAGTGTGAAAAATCTGAAACAATCAAGTGTGAACAAAATGGTTTCATATCGGTCACATCTTGAACCTGGAGTAGAGTCCCAAAATTTTTTATACGTTTTCTTTCTATGATCACTTTTTAGAAAAAAAATATTTTTCAACTCAATTCTCAAGTTCGCAATTTTTGCAGGTTTTCGAAGGAAAACCCGATTTTTTGATTTTTGAACTACCATATTTTTTTAAAGAAAGAAAAAGTTATAAATTAAGTCTCACTAGAAAGCGATTAGTGACCTTTAAATATATGATCCAAAATATACCACTCTGTGACCATAGTTTCGTTGGGAAAAATCAACGGATTCCTAGATCCACGCCCCATTGCAAATAGTCAATAAGACATGATATTTATAATTTTCATAAATACAAAAAATATTTTTTTTAAATATTTAAATATCTTTTATTAACTTTTGTTAAGAAATAATTAATTTAAATTAAATAAAAATGTTTTGATATGTTGAAATCAAGGTATTTTCATATTCGGATGTATTGTTATGAAAAATACTATTATCAAAGCAGCAGCTATGATCGTCAAAAAAAATCATTTTTAAATGGATTTAATATTTACAAAGTGCATGTACATATTCTTAAATGTTGTTTTATTTACTCTTATTTTAACATTGTGTCTACAATTCACCCTTTAAATAATATTATGAGAACCGGTATTTAATTATTTAATTAAATATTACACACTTTTATATTTCTTACAACTTTTTTTATTATTTATGGATCGAAAAATTTAAATGGTAATTCTTTGTTTATATTCAATTATACGTTGATTTGCAAATTTTTAATCATTATTAAATATTAAGTTTACTAATGAAGGAATATATTACTTTCATTTTCCTCTAATCAAATGTTCGTATGTTTAATTTGTAATATTTACAGTCTCCTTTTTCTATATACCTTTTATAAATTTTCTCATAAAGAAATGAAATATTCGTTTGAAGAAAAAAACAAATAAAATTGGATCGATCATAACAATAAACTATGAGTTATAACCACAATATGTATTCATGTTTATACAATAATCTGTCATTACTGTCACAAATGTCTACATAGTTATTTTTTTTTATATTTACTTTTGTCATTGTGATGAAATATTAATCATTAAAATTAATCTAACTGCTTTATGTCAATAGTATTCACGGTGTTATAATATCTTCATACAATAAACATGAAGTGATTATTCTATTTATTTAACAATTAGCTATTAATATTTTTTGGTTTTATTAAACATGAAATGAAATTTGTACAAATTTATCTCTTAAAAAATCTAAAAATTAATAAATATGTCTATGATGGAATACTTCAGAAAACGATTAAAGATTTTTAATTCCGTTTCAATATTGGAATGTGTATTAATGTTTAGTCAAATAAAAATTTAATCACTATAAATTAATTTTATTTCACTAAAATATTCTCGGAGAATTCTGTAAGTCACATGTAAGTTTTCTTATTTTACTATCAGTTTCAAATTTCATTATAATATAGATTTACCCTTAGGGGTAAATTTACTTTCACAAATAATTTTTTCTCTCGCCTCATAAACTATATAACATATCGTGCACAAAAATACAAAATAATTGATATTAATTTTTAATTATTATTAATATGGATTTCAATGAGGATACTATTATCGTGTAACCACTAAAGTAGAGAAACGTATACTTTTTCTGTACTTTAATGTTCTCAAGATAATAATATTTTCATTTAATCCCGTTTCAACAAATATCTACAATTATAAATAATACAGTATTTAATATTTTTTAACAGAAAAAGAAATTTAGTTTTGGAGGTACACGAAGATTAATTTGTGGAAATTAATTTTCAGAATATTTAGGTAGAAAGTTTACAATCAAAATACATCTTAAAATTTACTTGAAGAAATCGGTAAGTAGAAGCAGAAATGTGAAAGTGGAAACCGATCCTAGAAGAAAGAAACGTCTACGTGAGCTATAGTATTTTCACCAGACAATTAAAAATAGGAAAAATCACGAAAAAAAACACACCTTTCAATTAATTTTAAACTAAAGATTATAAATAATTGGTTAATTAATATTTCATTGGTTAGTTAATATTCCGTTTTTCCGTAAATAGACATTAATTTTCAATAAAAAAAAAACGCACCGAATTAATTTGTACACATAACAAATATAAATAAAAATAAATAAAGGAAAGCACTGAGAGAAACTTCAGATAAATTAGAATAAGTTATCTTTTCTTAGCATATAGCACTATTAAATTCAAATGTTACTTATATTAAATAATATTTGTATATTGTGTTTAAAAATCTCAAATTCTTAAAATAATATGACACGTATGGAATACTCACCAATTACAGTCTTACATATATATATATATATATATATATATATATATATATATATATATACAACAAGTAAATAACTACAAGCTGACTGTATGAGTAATAATTATACATGTACAAGTAATTGTTGTCAATTATACTGAAATGAGCCTATTCATTTCAAATAAAATATCGTCATTCTTTAAGTTGTATTTTCAATCATCGAATATTAAAATATTAAAACGGCATCCACAAAATTCTTTATTATTTTCTATACGATCAAAATTAATTTTTAATTGAAATTAAAATGATTAAATATAAATTGATTTCAATAAAAATAAATATCTATTACTGCACAATCACTTAGTGATCAATTTAATACTTATATTGGCATATATATATATATATATATATATATATATATATATATATATATATATATATGAATAAATGTAATTACTTGTACGTATTATTGTGTGGGTATTTGGCTCTGACAATAATTAATAAATTAATATTTAGTGAATACATATTGCAGACTAACTTGAACCTAATTCAATACATACACTTATTTACACAAATCACCATGTGGTACTAGGTAAAACGTTCATTATATTACTATAAGTAGAACTGTATGTATATATATATATATATATATATATATATATATATATATATATATATATATATATATATATATATATATATAAATGTATATATAGATATATATTTATGTATATATACACATATATATATATATATAAAATATTGGTAGTTGTTTCTAATATATAAATGTTACTTACACGAAGTTGTCAGTTGATCAAACGTGTAGAAAAAGTTATTTTCCTTAATTTGTAATTTGAGCAATTTTTGTTTCACTTGCTTCTTGTTCTTTTTAATCAGACTATTTTCAGCTTACCTGAAATAAATAAGAAAATAAATTAGTTATCAAAATGTGTAAAATAATTTATTGAATATACAATGAAAAAAAAATTAATCTTAAATTTATATTAACTAAATTTTAATATTTATTAATTTTCAATAATATCAGTACTAAATTTAAAGTATTTGTACATGTTGTAGTAAAACATTTAAATGTTAACTGTATATCTTAACAGTTATTAACACTGTCTCCTGTGATTGTTAGTTAGTTGCTAGCATTGATTATTTTATCATGACAACAATTAAAATATAATTGTTATGCCGACATCTTTTGTTAGTGAGACAGTCACTGTCGGTATGTTCGATTGTGTAGATGCTGGATATTCAATAAAATACTTTTCATGTTTATGAATTAGTTTAGTTCATACATACGTCCGCAATTTATCAACAGTACACATTCACATGGTTCCAATAATTACATTTTTAAATCTTTGTTGATTATTTCAAAATGAAAATAAATTAATTATCCTTATTTGATATAAAATATTATATTTCATTAGAAATATTATATTACTTTGTTATAACATTTATATACAAATTGTATAAAAATATATAATTAAAAAACCAGTGTTTTTAAAACAATTTATTTTTCAAAAAATAGCATTTTTCTATATGTATAAATGTATAAATTATATATATATATATATATATATATATATATATATATATATATATACATATATATATATATATATATATATATATATAATACATATATATATATATATATAATACATATGTATATATATATATATATATATATATATATGCAATACTGAACATAGATTTTTAGACTCATTAGTTTCTTTCATAACAAGCGGATACTCCACGCAATTATCTTGATGTTTAATATTTTCTATTTACTCTATTAAGAAAATACAGTCACAAAAAAATAACTAATTGTCTTGGACAATTGAATTTTAGTAAGTTGCTATAATCATACTGTTACGATCAGTTTTGCTTCTTAAGCCATCTTTCCTGTTAGGTCATCAGTACCACACTACAAAAAATGACTTAAGAAATGAATTCGGACATAAAGTGTAAGATTTCCAGAATAAATTAGACCGGAAAATAAATAAGTTTCATTAGTACATCTTTAGAATTTAAAAATAAAATATATTGAGCTTGAAATTACTACTTCAAGTTGAAAATGCTCTTTCTTTGAGTTGTAAAGTTGTATCATATGTACACTAAAACTATAAGTCAATGTAATCGGTATTATTCACTTTCTTTTCTAGATTTTTTGGCTACTAATTGAATCCAGTCGTCTCTGTTACTTTATTTGATGCGAATTTTTTGTATAGAAATTTTTCATAAGACGATATTGTTACATGTGAAAGATTAGTAAATTTTACCGCATTGAACTTTTTATCTAGGAAATTTCATAATTTTAATCGTTTTTAATTGCAACACTGTTTAAGTTATTAGCATACTGTTACTTATTTGAAGTTTAAACAATTTCAAAACAGTTTCTTTTATATTATGGAGCGTAATGTCACTCATATTCAATACAATTTAAGATAGATCATACAAAAATACTATAAGGTAAAACCATCGTTGTATTTATTTAGATATATTAAAAAAATCAAATAATGACAATTTCTATTTTATATCCTGGATATCCTCGTATACTAAGTATTTAAGTGTCATGATTTGGTAGAATGAAGAATAATTCTTAAGATTTCTTTTATTTTCAACAAAATTTACTTTTTAATTCACTGTTAAAACTAAATTGTTCGTTATATTTAGTTGCTATACATGAATTATAATATAATTTCTCTCTCATTATATATATATATATATATATATATATATATATATATATATATATATATATATATATATATATATATACATGTATATATGTCTAAACAAATAATTTGTGTACGTACCTAAATTTATTTTCTATTCATTGTATTCAAATAATAATAAAAGGGCAATGTCTACTATCTCATATATATATAGATATATATATATATATATATATATATATATATATATATATATATATATATATATATATATATTTTATATAATTTAAAGAGAGCTTAAGAAATTCTGAAAGGGGTACTTATGTTTAAAATTTAAAGTAGTTAAAACATTGTTGAAGTAGCCGTTTTTTTAACTAATTTAACAAAATAAATAACCCCTGTTAAACAAAATACATAAACACGAAGTCAATAATTCTTTTATATAATACTATATATATATATATATATATATATATATATATATATATATATATATATATATGTATACACAAACTTTTATAAAGCTTGTATACTCCATGGATATTTCATCTTTAAAACGTATTTTATTCGAATGTTTCCATCGATTTCAGGACTGCTTTACTGTTGAATGAACAATAAACATGTTATTTTAGACTTTCCAATTCCTTTAATCATAAATTGAATCCGCATTAGATATATTCTTTGTTTATATATATATATATATATATATATATATATATATATATATATATAATATATAAGCATTGGAGATTTGATTTCAATTATTTGCTAAATCAGTAAAATATTGATTTGTTTGTAGAAAATTGAATTGACTAACAATAATTTAGGAATTATATAAAATTCATAAGAGCGATTTACTGTTTTATTTTTAATAATTTATCTTAAAAGATAAAATAAAAAAGAATATATATATATATATATTAGTATATAAAATTACAAAACTAAATTTTTGAAATATATTAAAAATAAGTATTAAATTGTATATTTTTTAAGAGAGCCAAAAAATCAAAATATAGAATATTTGACATATTGTACTTAGATGCATCAATTGGTTTTTATGTTTTATAAGTAGACAATATATTTATAATAAAAATATTTTATTCTTAACGTCATTTATAAATTATTGATGTTTAAATTATTTTGATTCTTAACAAAATATCGCACTAAAATGTACTTTCCTTAATTCCGACGGAAACTTTTCAATTAAATATATTTTTTGTTTTTATACATTTAATACCTTGACTTATTTTACAACATATTGCAAACATATTTCAACTCTATTCTAGGTTTCTTTCTCTCTCTCTCTCTCTCTCTCTCTCTCTCTCTATATATATATATATATATATATATATATATATATATATATATATATATATGTATATATATATTTATAAATAGTTTTTAGTTGAAGTATGGTTTATAAATTTAAAGCTTAAATCTGTTCATTACTATTTGTATTTCTCTTTTTGTTTAATACATTTTTTAATAAATAAATAAATACAAATTGCGACACGATACTTTACACTTTAAAACTATTAACTACCGCTCAACTAAAAGATATGTAAACAAAATTAAATACGATAAGGTCATTTATTTAAAATCTACCTTAAAATGAGACACATGACAAAACTAGATGTGGAAAATAGAAATTCAAGTGATTCAAAAGGAAGAAGAGCGCCAGAGCAACCAACCCCTAAATAACATTGATTTATTAGAACCTCTTCAGCAGAAAAACACGAAAATTTATTAATATGGATTTAAAAGTATTGACGTTATTAATGATAAATTTATATTCATATATATATATATATATATATATATATTGAAAAAAATATTTTCCTAAAAAAATAACATGTCTTTATTTTTCACTTGTAAATGCTAACAAAACAGTCCGTTTTCAAAAGAATAGCAATGAGATATATAATTGATAGACGTTTTTTTTGAACGTTGACATTTGTCCGGAGGAAGTTTCATGAATATTTTAACAAAGAACTGCCATCTAGACTGACAATTTAAAGAATTCATAATAAATTTGTCCGTAATTGCTCGACACAAAATAATGTCAAAGGATGCAATGAACATTCTCTAAATTGTCGTGCAGAAATTTCCATAGTGGCAGTACAGGAAGTACTGTTGAGTTGTCCCAGAAAATCAATATGACATGCTGCTGTTGAAAATTCTTATTGACAAATCTGTTCTGAACAGATTTTATTTGCAAATATCAAAAAGTTTATTGACAATGACAATTAATTTGTCAGAAAATAGGTTTATAAAATATCTTCCTCTAAAAAAATCATTTAATAAAGTTATAAGCATTCTTTCAATAATTTATATTTTTATAATATTTTTAATTATAATCATTTATGTAAAATATAAACAATATTTAAAAAGTGTATACAAGAAAGAAAATATTTATATTTTAAGCGAAAGAAAATACCTAAAAATAAAATTAACCTAAAATACATTAATCATCAGTAATTGTCCCTTGAAAATTCTTGTTTAAATGTCTCTTTAGATAGTTATTTTATTTGAAATACATTTCAGAAAAATATAATATTTAAGTACGTTTTGTTGTTCATGGATTTTTTGAAATATAATTCAGAACATGTATTATTTGGATATAAAACTCAATTATCTGATTTATTTTATGTAATTATAAACATATTTCGAAAAATTAATTATTTATTGAGTATACTCGTTTTTATTTATGTTTTTCACTCAAAATGACCTAATTAAAATCTTTTTTGTTAATTTATCAAGAAAAAGATTTCTTATTAAAAATACAATAGTAGAAATTTGATTTAATTGAACAAATCATAATAAATAAATCATAAAAACCATAAACCGTATTTCAAAACCTTTTTAAAGTCGAAAATAAGTATTTTTTCACATAAAACTAATAAAATATTTATTAAATTATTTTATACAACTATTAAATTAAACCAGAAATTAAACTCGAGTTTCAATTAACTGCACAATTCATTCTTTTTACATTAGGTCGGTAAAAAAATAATTGTGGTTTAAGACCTTCAAATTCATAAACATTTTTCTCAGTCTGCTGTTTTAAGTGGTCCAAAACTGTTGGATGACTAACGCCTAACTTTTTTGCAAGCTCTTGAATTGTTGTGCGTAGTTCTGATTCTATTAACGATTTCAGTTGATCATCATGGAGTGAAGAAGAACGCCTGCAACCTTCTTCATCTTCAAAGCTGTCGTCCTCAGGATGACATTTTTGGAACTACCATTACACCATACTTTCTTGAACAGGTCCCACACCAAAAGCATCGTTTGGTTTACGAGCAGTTTATATTGTTTTACCACTCGTTTTGAACTCATAAAAAATGCTGTTACTTTCTTCTTTTCCATCTTTAATTCAATATCCCAATTTTCAGCAAAATTAATAATAAAACCAAAGTCGATTTTACCAAAATACGGACCGTAAAATGCATTTTGAAATGATATTAACATGAACACGATGGAATAACACTTTCATTAACAAAAATAAGGTTAGAATTCAGAAAACAAAAACCGTATTTATTTTCCTACAAACATAATAAAATAAAAGATGGCCGTCACAAACAATCATGTTTATTCTAAAGTACCCAATATTTAACTAATTTTTTCATATATATTTAACGATAATATATCAAAATATTAACAATATGAATATAATGAAATATCATAGAAAATTATTTATTTATTTTTTTTAAAATGGTACTACAATTTACTTAATAATATTCGTATAATATCGCCGTACAACTCACATAAAATTGATCTATTCTTTGGATAATTTTTCACACAATGTGTTATTTGGTATTTTATGAAATCTCGTTATTGATTTCCTGCTGAACTTTGTTATATTTTATGATACATCATCTGTTATTATCTACAATTTCATGCTGTTTTACAGCTTTAGATAGTATCGCGTGAATTCTAGATAGAATATTACCTTATTGAGTTCAAGAACTGTATATTCTTATAGCCTTTAAATGTTCAAGGAAAAAGAATACTTTGTTATTAATGTATAATTATATTCAGTTTCCATTAAAATTGAGTTCAATTTGAAATTATCTGAATTCAAATCTAATAATTGCAGTAATTTATTTTATTAAAGCATAATACTCTTAAGAAAAGAATACGGATATATATATATATATATATATATATATATAACAAAAACCTATGTATAATAAAGTTCTCTATTAAACAGAAGCAATGTATATATATATATATATATATATATATATATATATATATATGTGTGTGTGTGTGTGTGTGTATATGTTCAAATTGGGATTTAAGACATTTACTAACGTCTTACTATTACTCTATTCAATGAGCAGCTCTCAATCTCTAAGTCTTCTTGCCTCCTTTCTTCATTATTATTTTATATCAGACTTGAACACGAGCTTAGATAAGGATGTTACTATAGATTTCCAATTTCTTTCATCATGCTATATTTCATTCAAAATTTTTAATATTCGATTATCCACAATTCTACTTTCATATCCGTATAAATTTATTTTTAATACAATTGTTAATATTATTATTTAAAAGTATGATTGATAAATTGATATTATATGCAATATATAATATAAACGTTCATGGAACAAAACAATTTTACAAATTCTCATTACTTTAAAATGTTTCTCTATTATTTTTTATTATTCAACAGTCAGTATTTGCTTCTTTGTTAAAAAATCAATCTTTTAAAAATAATGAAAGAATAATATTAAGTATTTATCATTACATCACATATGATGGCATGACTTGAATGCATTGATTCAAGATCATAAATCATCCATTAATAAAATGATATTCTAACCACTCTATTTAAATGATATGTTAAACACTAAGTAAATCCTTTTCAATTCAGACGTGTTTGAATATATATATATATATATATATATATATGTAGATGGCGAGAGAAAGACAGAGAAATCATAAAGGAGAGAAGTATAAACTGTATACATGAGACATATAGTAGAGTTTAAGTAAGCTGAATTAATTTGGGTGCTGTTATCTATATTGTAAATCAAATTAATTTGGAGATAAATTAATTTCATATGTTTACTTTGAGACAAATTTAATTTTTAAGTTGTGATATTCATAAATATTTCAGTATTTTCAATCAGATTTATATTTTTATTTAGAATAGATATTTTTAAATATCATATGCAGTAAACTAAATGTATCTACTCTTATGATTTCTTAATTAATGCATTTCATTTTTGTACATAGATGTTATGTTTTGACGTGAATATAGTTTTCTTCAATTAAGGAATTCAATTGTAGCGATACCTTTAGAGAATAATATAATGACTTATTTATCCAACGAATATGACTAACTAAAAAGTATAATTATTCATTATATATTTTAATTTTTGCCCTTTAAAAAAATGTATTATTGTTTATATCTAACGAAAGGGCTTTCTAGAATATCATAAAGGAACATTAAATTTATTTTACATAATACTTGATACCTTTCTGCGCTGTCATATATACTTATTTTATACAGATAATAATAATTTTCACTCATTAATCAGTAGTAATAAATTATCACCAATTTAATATTCATCAGAATACTTGTTTTATTTGAATTCTTCATCGAATTCAACTATACTATATACACACACACACACACATATATATGTATATATATATATATATATATATATATGTGTGTATAAATACATATTTGTATATATGTGTATGTATATATATATATATATATAAGTGTGTGTAAATATATGTTTGTATATATTGGTATATATATATATATCACATTTCAGTAGATTTATAATTTTTACAAATGAATTTAAAGTTTTATTTGAAAATACATCAATTTTTTAAATAATATTGATTCTATATTGATCTACTTATAATTGTGTATTTACATAATTTACATTTAATACATGTTTCTTATTAGTATTAGTAGATGGAATTTGTTAATTAAGATCGTTGTTTTGTTTTTTATTGTACCCATTATTGATGGTGATTTTGTTTGATTTTTTGAGGTCAGTCTTTAGTCAGTAGTTTCTATGATTCAACTTGCATCGTTTTCAGTCAGTTTCTTTATTAATTTCTAAACCAAACATTAACAACAAAAAATAAAATACCAAGATAAGTTTAAAATATATGCCTAAAAATAACATAATTAAAACCAGTCATTAAAAACACAAATTGGACAGTGGATTTAGGCCAACTGTACACTGAGTACGATAAATGATCTTAAATTATTTTCATACGAGGATTTGTGTAACTAGCCGCTCACTGTCTGTGTCGAAGAGTCTTAGATACAGAAAACAACAAATCAAATTTGTTGCCAAAAAACAGACAAGAACATGGCAGAAAATAAAGAGAATTAAAAAAATACGTATGCGTACAGGATTTTCAATCAGTGGTGTCACAGGAGTGTCAATCAGTGTGACATCGTGACTAACTTTGCTATTTGAGTATATTTAAAACGAGTGTCAGATGCAATTTGTGGCCGACTGACTTTCTAAATGTATCAGATGTTGCTGGTAATTCTTTTCTGACTGACTGATGGGCACAAGACTCATGAGCAATGGTCCAAATCAATGTAACTGATAGAGTCCAACTGCAACTAAAGATGAATAACAATGATGAAAGACGTAGATTGAAGAATTACAGGCACAACAAAAGGTTACGTCCTCTTAATAGTTATTTATAAATAGATTGGATAGATTATATTATGAGATAAATAAGAGGTTGCCTTCGATGACATCTTGGAGCTCTGCTGGACTTTCACCAAAAGGTATCCCTCTCGGGGGCATGGTCAATTGCTCCACCACTTTGAGAAAATCCTTACAACATCGAAACGTGAAGACAGTGTTTTGTGTATCGCGAGACATAAGCGTCTACGATTGGTGCTCAAGTCTAGTGAGGGTCCTTTAGTCCTCTGCTACATCGATACGTTTAGATTATATTAGCCAAATTATTTTTTCATCGTATTACAAATTCTTGTATCAGCGTCCGTAATGAATCCCAGTACTCTATTTTGGAACATTTCATTGTCTTTAGAATGGCTGGCATATACATTCAAAATCATGCTAGGTAAAACAAGACTGATCGAATTAGGTTGGTGAAAAGTATGCCTAACCTACTAAAACAATGTACAGATAACTATTTTATACGATAATCAAACCGAATAATTTTGTTTTCTATAAAATTCGAAATAAGTATGAAACTTATGTTAAAAAATTTAGTGTACATATAAATATAATAGTAGTTGTACAATTCAACATTTTTTTAAAAAAATTATCTCCCAATTTAGTTGAAAAATTTTGCTGATTCGGTTCGGGCGACTAAATATAATATTGAATGTCATAAGATAATATATATATATATATATATATATATATATATATATATATACATATACATATATATATATATATATATATATATATATTATAAATACATATTTATTTTTTTCCTGTCTTAACTTATATTTTAATATTCAGTATTATAAGGTAATTATTTTAATCATGCTGAATTACAAAAAACCAAAAAATAAAAAGCCATAACAAATACTCCAACACTCCGAGAAAATCTGTGATCTGTGTTATATTGAAAATTTTTCACCAATGAACTCTAGTGCTCACTACTTGTAAATTTGTACGGGGAGTAGGATCAATAACCTCGGAATTATACAAGAATTAATTAATTTTATAGATGATTGAAGATCATTACCTTTGTCTATGTATGACGTAAAATCTAATTAAAAAATATCTAATATGTATTTAACAAACAATATTAAACTTTCTTCAGAAATTCTTTATAATCAACACAAACTTTTTGTATGGCACACATTTTCAGTATATACTGAATATTTTTATAAAAAAAAATTAAAATAATTGAGGTTAAAATTTACTGGCGAATCAATTCATCTGCAGTGACCAGAAAACGACAATTGCAATTAAATTAGAAATTTTAATATATATTAAATATTAATAGATATTTTTTTAAAAAAAACAATACTTAAAAAATATTTTATCTTTCATATGTCAATTTTAATTTACCAAATAAAAAGGACTATAAATGTATCAATAATTTCATAAAATTCATAATTATATATATAATAATATCATTAAAATATCTAAAATAATAGAATTTTTAGGGAGAAAATGTTAAAGGAATATATATATATATATACATTTAAAATATTATTCATATATTAATAATTAGGTATAGTTTATGAATTTATATAAATTCCAATACATTTATATTAATAGAAAATAAATATATAAAGCTTAGTTATTTATCATTTATAAATAATATAAATGATTTTATTCCTGTTAAAATAATAATTTGCTTAATTTTAAGAAAGCATTATAATCATAGCCTGTATTATTACTTAATGATAATAAAAGAAATTTACTTACAGCATTATATTGAACTTCTTATTTAAAGTCATTAAAATTTGCATTTATATTATCAAATGCAAATTTTATGTTCATAAAATTAACATTAAAAGAATTGATAAAAATAGTTATTCTTTTTTTTATTATACCATCAATTTCATTTAACTCTGAAATTTTCTGTTTTAGATATGAAAGATCTATGTAAAGTGTATTCTCACAAAAATGGTGGTATTTTACGACGTATTTTTATTTCACTGAAAGTCGTGTTAGTATCAACTATAAAATGTTTTAATTATATTAACTCCCACAAAAGCTATATGATTTAACTTCATGACTTTGCAACAACAATATCTATGAAAATTTATAACTTGACTTTTATAATATTACGAAAGATTTTATTGTATATTGGAAACACACATACAGTTTATATATATATATATATATATATATATATATACACATATAAATTTTGTATAATTTTTATAAATTGATCTTTCATTATATATATATATATAATGCAAGATAAATTTACAAAAATTATATTTTAAAACCTTCTTTAAAAACATATTTATAATTTGGAGATATTCACTAACTTTGCAATTAATAGAAAATACCTTTCATATTGTATTTAAACCAAATGGTTTGTTCAGCATAATAAATGATTATTGATCATTTTATATCGCCTTAAATTTCAATGGAGAAGCCATTATTGAGAGATGAGAGCATAAACTGGGACCTTAAATGATCGGTAATAAGTTAATGAACATTTTTTATGAAAAAATATTTGTGTTTTGTAAAATGAGAAATATATTAATTTTTATCAGAGTACCAGATCTGTATTGTGGATTAGTAACAATTCACAAAATAAGTTGAGGTGCAATGAATGATAAATAATGCTGCAAATTATTTTTTTGTAATATTAAGCAAAATACTACAGTTATTAATACAGTTATTAATATAATCAGAGTTTTGTTTGTAAAATATCAAATTTTCTGCTTTAAAGTGAAATATAATGTAATTCAAATTAGTATTCTACATGAAAGAATTAAAAAACAGAAAAATTAAAAAATAACATTTTTTTAAATACTTTTCTTTGGAAGCATAAATTGAATTACACTCTCTTTCTCTGTATCTCTCTTTCTCTCTCTCTCTCTCTCTATATATATATATAAGTATATATATATATATATATATATTTAAATATTTTTAATACCCTAATAAAAGAAGTATCTCCTACATTTTTTTCATTTTTATTAAATAGTTGATCTGATTTCATCTTAAGATCATTTGAGCTTTTATTTTCTATTGCAGTTTTTGATTATTCTTTATTAAAATAAATAATTTATATTGTGTGTTTAATTTTGAAAACCGAACTTAAAATTTGATATGAAGAAATATTCTATATATATATATATATATATATATATATATATATAAACAATTAACTAATCCTTTTATTGAATAATTAGTTAACAATTAATTTGAATTGTTAACTAATAATTAATTTCAAATTAAGTATATAATTAAGTATAATAAGTATTTATCATAAATAATTAGTAATGAAAAATAAATGTTTAGAAAGACTGAAAACTGATAAAAACGAGTTCATATATAATCATAAATTTGAAATTCTAACAATTAAAAAAATGTACTTAAGATTTTATTTGAAGTTTTCATTTCTTCAAATTGTTAGTTCATTTCATAATGTAATATATTGGGTTGGACAATATGTAATGTTGGATTTCTCGGTAAGAAACAGGAGCATTTTTTTAACATAGAAAACTTTTTTAAATAATATATTGACAATTATGTTCATTGACTTTTGCCATCTTGTAGGAAGTTTCATAATACTATCCTGCCAGAATTTGTTATCTTTTTCAGCAAAAAATCTCGAAACATGCATCTCACAGACCTCTAAGAAATCAAAAATTTCCCATTAAGAGAATTTTGTAAAAAACGAAATAAATAGAAATCTAATGGTGTTAAGTTTGGTGAATATTATGGATGAATAAGAACATCCTAGAGCAGCTCTCTAGATTTTTACTGAGTCTCTAAATATACGTGTGGCCTTGCGTTGTCTTAGTGAAAAACTATTCCTTTCTTGATGGGAAGTTTTGATTTACTCCATTGTTTTTATTGTATTACATTATTATAGACAATCTATTTTTAATCCGCAGTAACAATCCATTTCAAAAATGGTTCATTCTTATTGCATTTTAGCAATGAATCGCAAGCCGAAATTCGATCGACTAGATTTCTTTTGCTTAAATTGTTTGAAACCCAAACATCATATCTGTAAAAGTAAACATCATATCTGTAAAACCGTACCAAGTTGATGCCAATGTTGATCAATGTTGTATTTCGATATTTCTAACATTTTGACAATCTCTTGTGTGTTATAACACAGATTATTTTCAATTGAGCAACAGATTTGATAGTTATCAATCTCAGTAGGTCTTCCCAAGCATTTATCATCGGTAAGAGTAAGATCTCAATCACTAAACTTTTTAAACCATCTTTACTCCATTTTTTCATTCACAACACCATTATCATGTACATAAAAAATCTTTTTTGTTGTTTGTACTGCATTTTTACTTTTGCGAAAATAAAAAAGCTTAATTGCACGAAAATAAATCAAAGGAAACACTGACAAAATTAACTAAATATAATGATTGTTCTTAAATTATACGTTAAAGTCGACTTTCGTACTGTATATGAGTTTTATAGGTTACGAATTGTCTTTTGTTTTAAAAACAGCAGAAACGATCTCTTAGGAAAAAATTCGACAATACTTATTAGCCAACCCAACTTTTTACTAACATCTTAAATATACTATTTGTATTCAGATTGAAAAAGACACGCTTTAAATTACTATACAACAAATTATTTTCCTCCCGTTTATAATACAAGCCCAAGCCTTATAAAATAATTATGGTTATTCAAAATCGATTACTGAATATCTCATTCATTTGATTGTATTTAAATAAATCATTTACAATTTAACTATCTCTTTTTCAAGAAATACAATCCAATACCAAGAAAATATATCGTACGAAAATCGTACATAATTTATCATAGCGGGAAAAACTGTACCTAAAATATATGATTATATATCAAATCGGACAATCCAATTGAATATCAAAAGTGTATCGTATATGCTGTTATCGTCTTTATAATCCAACTTATAAATCTAACAAAAGAAAAAAACTGATTAATAAAACATTCCCAAATTCCAGAATATAAAAGAATAAATCTGATCTAGCATATTTTCATAAATAATAAATTCTCAATTCCATTTGATTCAAAAAAATGTATCAACTTTTCATTGCTATAACCATTACGTCTGCCAGAGATGGTAGAATACTACAACGCCGCATAACGGATTATGTCATAACGAATTAAGTGAAGAAACAGATCAACCATTCTAGAAATATGCTTCGATCTGAAAAAATAAAATAATAAAAAAAAGTAAAAATTTGCTTCGATACGCTGGCGCAACTTGGGCACATCGCTGCGAATATATTAATGTCATGATTGAAAACGTCATCTTTCACTGAAAAAAAAATATTTTCACCAGAGTCCAATCAATCACTTTATGTGGAACGTGCTGTGAATTTTATTACATTCTGAGCAGTATGCTCGGCAAGCAATTCACATCCAAAAGACGAATCAAAGAGAACGAGTTGGGAGGTCCATCGTCAAGTTCAAATTTATTGTTGCTTACATCGTCTTGTAATTAGCACCGAATCAATGTTATTCAATTAAATTGAATTTTTTTTTCAGTTTTGAAACACACTTTTATAAGGCAATAAAATATTGTTATATATATATATATATATAATATTTTTATATATATATATATATATATATATATATATATAATATTTGTATATATATATATATATACTCAATTATTCATATTACTATATAGCATTTTCAAAAAATTTACAAATTTACAAATAATTCTATTATCCATATATATGTCTTAAAATATCTTTTACAATACTTTACTCCATGTTGATTACAACCTACTTTATTAATCAATAAATATTGTTTTTAATAATTTTAATAACTTCTTTCTGTATATATATATATATATATATATATATATATATAACAAATAAAGCATATGTGATTATATATATATATATATATATATATATATATATATATATATATATATATGTGATTATTTTTTACAATTTTATTTGCCATAGGAAATTTGAATTAAAAAGAATGTAACTTAACCTCGTTTCAAGAAAATTTTTTAGTTAATTTTACCTTAAATGTACTTTAATCAATATGATGTAGTAAAGGATGCACATTTATAACCCAAAAGCACACATTTATTTAACCACATTTTTTCCAACATTAAATTGATTTAAACATATATCAACCAAGTATCGATAATAAAATGTAAAAAAATATTTTTTATGAATTTTACATTTAAAAGTTTTACATTATAGCATAAACTTTTTAATATTTTTCTAGTATATAAAAAATTAGCAGCAACATATATATTAATCTTCTATTATATACATACACACACACACATATATATACATATATATATATATATATATATATATATATATATATATATATATATATATATATATATATTAATCTTATATTATACACATACACACACACACACATATATACATATATATATATATATATCATATATATATGTATATATATATAATCATATAAACATATATATATATATATATATATATATAATCATATATATATATATATATAATCACATATATATATATAAATATATATATATATATATATGTATATATATAACATATAAATATATTTCTATATTATAAAAACGATTCAGTGATGAGGTCGTTCTCTCAACTTTTGTTCATTCTCTGATTGATATCGGTCACGTGGTCTCTGTTCTGATTGGTTGATATCAGTCACATGATATACAATTTCAATACAAAACTGAAAAGAAATTTATTCAAAATATTGTGTCCACAAAAATCTTTAGATTAAAAATATTGTTGCGTATTTTAAGATTATATATTTTTATGTTGATTTTTATAAAATTTTCCAATAAAAATTTTACGATTTATATTTTACGTGGTAGATTTATGTGTATAACTTGTTAATTTGTGTTCTTTTTCAAAGGGGAGTGAGTAGATGAGATACTGTCCCGAGAAAGAGAATAACATAACGAGTATTGGGATGACCACCTAGTTTATCTCAAATATTATGTTTAGACATTAATTTAAAACGTTATCTTTACTTTCAACACATTATTTAAGAACTAGTTTTATTAATGTATATATATATATATATATATATATATATATATATATATAAATATATGATAAAATTTATTATTTTTTACTATTTTCTTACTTTTGTAAACTTTTTACTTTAACAAATGAGCAAAGAATATACATACAGCAAAAAATGTGTTTGTTTTTATTTATAGATTACTGATAAAATGAATAATTCATTTTATACTTTAACGAACATGCCATTAAAAATATTATTTAATATTCCGACTTAGCACTCTTTAACAGTTCTTGTATTTAAAAGTGTCTAGTTCAATAATAAAATATCAGAAAATTGGTAGATAGGTAATAAAGTTTCAAAGGAATTAAAAATTCTAGATTGACTGAAATTGTCTATAACATGTATTAAAAATATTTTTCTGCGAAGAGTTTAAAATATAACATTTTAAAAATTTCATTGATAAAAAAGAATATGTGATAGTAAAAATAAGCAAGTGTAATAAATATAAAAACTTATCACAAATTTGCTATGAAAGTAATTAAACTGGAAAAGTACAAATTTTTTGCAATATACAGCAAATAATATTGTTTAAAACGAACTGCTTTGATTTGCAACTACATAAAAAATATTCTAGTAAATACTTCAACGAATATTTAATTTTCTGCAATAGACTCAGACTAAAAATGAAAAATTCAAATCGATATTTTTAATATTAAATATAAAGTATCATACTTTTATAATTCACAAAGACCAAGTCAGCTGATGTTTGACTATCATTAAAAAATAACATTAATTTGATCAATATATTGTATCTTTCATCGAACACAACAAGTGACTGTGACTAGATATTATTTTATTAAATACCCATAACAAAAACAATATAAAAATTAAAAATGTTTTACTTTTTAACTTAGGAACAATTAATGAGTAATTCCTTTTTTTAACATGACACGAACTAAATTAAAAATCAAAAATATGTTATGATTTTTATAAAAATGTTCATAAAGGTATTGACTTCATATTTATTAACTTAAGTTCCTATTGTCAGTAAGTTATTCTTCTGAGTTATAGAACTTAAATATTATTAAAATTTTATAAAAAAAACTAGAAACGAAAGTACAAAAATTTGATTAATATTGACAGTAAAGTTATAGAGATCATCATAATAAAAAAAATATTAAAAATAATTTAAAAATGTTGAATTTTACATTAACCTGAGAGTCTTCATTTTTTATTACCTGAGTTTTTGTTGTTCACCATTAGTTTTAATGTGTGTCATTTTAAGGTAAATATTATAAATTGATTTTAATTGTGTTGTATATTGTTTTTGTACACTTTAGATAAGGGATGGATTATAATTTTAATACAACAATATCGCCTCCTTATTTGTATTTGTTTGTCCTTTTGATATCTTATTTTTAATATATATTTTAAGATTAGAGACGTATATATTTTAAGATTTTTTAATTGCTTAATCTTATTTCTTTACTTTCAATTTTTATTAAAAAGAAACAATAAACAAAAAACAAATTATTAATAAATATAAAGAAGAAATCAATAATAATTATTCTGAATCTAAATATTTAAACTAAAATATACATTATGTATTTTTCTGGTAATTATTATAAACGATTATCTAAATTTTATCAAACCGAATAATGACATATATTATACTTTAAACCTGTCTCACATGATTAATATTTATTAGTATGAACTTTTATTAGCAGTATACGAAAATAAACTAAATTGTTTGTATATTTATTGTATTTGTATAGTTTGTATGAACTTAAAAAAAATGTGTGTTTCAATTATAAAAATATACACATTTTCATATTGCACTTGATATAAATTTACTATAAAATTAATCAATATAGTAATTGAGCACATATTTTGCTCAAACTATTCGTCGATGATACAAATGACTGTTAATAAAAAAATACAACTATTCGTATGTGTGCATATTAATCATTATACTAACTTAATGATGTGTATTTCGTCTTTCCTCAAAATTTAATTTGTGAAGAAAGAATTTAAATAAAGTAAAATGAAAATAGAACAAAATTCTTAACATACCAAATAAACACGACAACACATTATACCACACCATATATCATGGTTGAAGAAAACAAAACACGTTATACATTACATTAGTATAGTCGTGGAAACTATTATAGTTCCAAAGCCATTTTCACTTTAACGGTTTATTTACATTGCTCTTCTTTAATACATCTATTATAGTATTTGTTTATTTCACAAGTTACTAATGTACACACATATCAATAAAACTTTAATTTTCAATTTATCATGAAACTGATCACAGTAACTTATTTAATATGCATACTTTTCCCTGCTTTCAGAGATAATCAAAACTATAATGATACATATTTAGTATTTATGTTGCTATTAGTATATCTAATCATATTTTATGCTAAAAATTAAATTTCATATTCACACACTGAAGATAACAGTAACTTTATTAATATAGCAAATAATTTCTATAAAAGCAGGTAATAATTTTATTTTAACAATTTACCTCTTAAAAATATTCATGACAGTTTCTTAAAGCGAATATTACATACCAGAAAATTATGGTTTATTGTTTAGTGTCTTTAATACTGTATTTTTTCAAATTATTTACCTATTATAAAATCATATTCAGATTATATATATATATATATATATATATATATATATAATTTTGCAGTTAATTTCAATAAATTGATTTTTTCCAGTATTTTTAATATAAGTATTGTATAATTTATACCTAACAGTTAAAATCATTGTTGAAATAACAAATACATCATAACAATTACAAGTTTATTACTCATGTCAAATTATAAATTTCTGGTTTTTGTTACAGACAGTGTATACTTTTACATTTCAAATGAAAAGCTCCAAGTCAAAACCAGAGTACAAAGTAAAAAGTTGTTAACTACCGTTAGCAATTCTGTTGACAGCCTTTGCATTTCTATGCATGCTTTAATTAAAGGTATCATGTTCCGAATATAGGCATTCTGAATAATACAAAAATAAAAAATATACCTACAAAACATATGTTTAATTAAAATCATTCCATATTTATGACGTTTTTTTACCAGACTAATTAACTTGAATAATGTTACTTATATTTTATTTTGAACTAGAAATTTGTACTTTTAGAAAACAACATACAAATTATGTACATATATATATATATATATATATACATATATAAAAAAGAATATTCATTTTCAAGCTTTCAATTTTACTTTCTACTAGAATTTATTTTTATTTTTAATATCCATTAAAATCCATGAACATTAACTTAAAAAAATGAACAAGAAACTACCAATTGTAATCCTGCTGAATTTCAGTTGATTATACGATAACAATCCATGAAGTATTTTTATTCTATAAGTATAGTAATCTCCATCAGAAGAACAGAACCTTGTGAACAGCCCTACTTCATCTCGCTTAGCTTCAAGTTCATGTTCCGGTCAGAAGAAGGGAACAAGGCGCGCTCTAAAGTGGTCACATGAATTATTCAGATAATGCCGCCACGTCTTGTGTAGAAAATGACATAGCATCCCACACCTCTATTTCTAAATGTTTCCCGAGGTCGAAACGACCCATTTGTAGGGTACCCATACGCGAAGGAAGTCGTCGCGCACAACGGCGACGAAAATGTGATTTAATTAAGACACTGCTTTCGTGTGTATATATTTTTCGTTTTCATCTAACATTAATTATTACATTAATGAAAATCATTTCGAATTTAATCTTTTATGCCATTTAGATAACATGTTTAATTTAAATGAATTATATATATATATATATATATATATATATATATATAAAACACAGGAAATAACATTATATATTATCAAATACAAATGTATGTATACTCGTATATATATATATATATATATATATATATATATATATAATATTTAAAATAATTTCTTAATTATCAATTTAAAAATAATACTCTTTTTGTAAAAGTATACACATACAAAATATTTTACCAGAAAATGTTGCAAAATATTTAATAATTTATTATAAGAATGAAAGTGATCAAGAAAATTACAATCTTTAAATACATTAAAACTTTTTTTGAAAATTAACATCCTTTTAATTGTATTTTGAAAGTAATTTTCAATAATTGGATTAGAATGTTAATGTATATATAAAAAATTTGTAATTGAAATTTTAAAAAATTGGAGAAAAAATTTAAAAGAAAAGCAGATTGAGATATTATATTAAATTATTTTTAACGATAACATCCGAAGTTATAGGAAATTTTCAGGAAAAATTATGATATTGTAATAGTAACTACAATTTTTTCCACGAATTTTAAGAATGTGTAAAACATGTTATAGTGTCTCAATTCCTGTGGTTGTACCTCGGGGTTGGGTGTTTCCTCGATACCAACCTTCATATTCTAATTATATATTGTCTGTGTATGAATGTGGAGCCTGATTAACAGAATATGTGACAAAACTCTCAAAAAAACCATATACCAAATAATATCTACAATGAAATGTGCGACTTTATGAAATAACTATATTGCAATATAACTGAGAGAGTAATTATAATTATACTTGCACATACACACACACATATATATATATATATATATATATATACGTATTATAAAACAACGACGTTGCAATATATCAAGGAGAATGTTTATATAGACATACTAATATAGCGAATATATGCGATACGAATGCGACCCCAGTGAAACGGAGAATGAAGTGAGTACAGATAAAAGCCTCCTGGTATAAATAAAAAAAAATATTGCCCATATATAATATTATAAAAATTATAATCTTAAGAACACATCGCTATCTAGTGGTATTTACTTTTACCAAAAAGCAGCAGTAAAGTGCAGGTGTTCATTGAAATTGTAACTGTGTATTTGTTCTTTACAGCACTCGAATGTTTTTTTGTACAAATTGTTGGCTATATACTATTTGCAAACTCAAAACAGTATCTAATTCAAAGAATATTATTTATGTTCACACTAATTTCATCCCGTGATTCGGGCCTTAATTATTAAATTCAACATGGTGGTTACACAAAGTATAAAGGATATTTTTCAGTTACTTTAAAAACGCACTTTTTGTTCGACAGTGAGAAGTTGGACTTTACAATATATATTTAAATATTTAATAGTGCTATAAATATAAAAAAAATATAAATACATACATTTATTATTAATTATTATTATAAATGTATGTATAGAATGTATTTAAAACAGGTTTGCATGTTATTTCACTGTTCCTGTACGAAATGAAAAGGAGTAGATTTTTTATAAGATTAATTTATTTATGCTCGGAATTAAGTATGGAAATAAACGTTTATCAATTTTCTAGCACTGGACACGGTGCAAAAGAATCTTCTTTCGATGACATTTTTCATCACATTTTGGTATATTTCTTGAGTTGTCTTACCAATTGCGTGAAGAATATTCTCAGCTAGAAATTCAATCGACTTTAGTTTGTTCGTATAAACCTTGTTCTTAAAACATCTTTACAAAAAAAATTAGTACTGTTAAATCTAGTGATTTTGAAAGTCAATCCACATTTCTGAATCTCAAGATTAACTAATTCGGAAACATAACATTCATAATTTCCATCGTGGCATGCGCTGTGTGAATGTAGCGACGTCTTATTAAAATCACTCGTTCTTTAAACCCTATCATCATAACACCATATGCCGCGAAATAACGGGCGCTAAAAACCTTAGCTATCGACACACCCTTAAACCGCATATAAACATCAAAAAATAAAATTAAATAACATCTCTTAACAAAATACTGTATCACACTGTTACACTAAGTAGATATAAGTTTCGTTGATGAATAAATTGTGGATTTTGAGAACCACAGGAACAGCTATTTTACTTTTTAATGAAACTACTTAGGGTAAATTGAACCTCGTCAGTCAGAATAGTTTTATCCAAAAGCCCGGAATGTCTGTATTGATCTGCAAAAACGAATAACTGTATTTCCGGTAACATTCATGATTTCCTGATTAAATTTCTTGTGTCAATAGAATCTTATACGTATGAAAAATAAGTCTTTCTTCAAAATACGCCATGCAGAGTGAGAAGAAAGTTCCAATTCCTCTGCACGATGTCTAATGGGGTCGATTGGTGTTTCAGTCACACTTTAATACCCAGTTTCAATATTCTCTATTAATTCATTTGCATCATAAGAGTAAATATACGTGCAATTTTCATTGCCATTATCACCAGGGCGTATATATACGTTCAGATATGTACACTCATGAAGTAACAGGTGGGCTGAAAAGTTCGTAGGCTGACACATAAATAGCGCTACTAGTATCAAATCCATATGATTTTTAGTTAGCCCTAACCTTCAAAAGACGCGTGTATAAATTTGACAGCTGTTGCACTATTAGTATCTGAGTTATAGCATTTTTAGTGAAAGAACTTTTGTTACCTTGAAAAAATGGATAAAAAGGAATTTCGTGTGTTAATAAAGCATTGCTTTTTGGCGAAAAAAAATACTGTTGAAACCAAGGCTTGGCTTAATAAACATTATTCGGACTCTGCACCAGGAAAATCAACCGTAGAGAAGTGGTTTGCTAAATTTAAACGAGGCGAAATGAGCACCGAGGACGACGCACGCAGTGGACGCCCCAAAGAGGCTGTTACCGACGAAAACATCAAAAAAGTCCACAAAATAATTTTTGATAACCGTAAAGTGAAGTTGATTGAGATAGCTGAGACCCTAAAGATATCAAAGGAACGTGTTGGTCATATCGTGCATGAATATTTGGATATGCGAAA
>CM068320.1:5230000-5257500 GCA_034766995.1 Acanthacorydalis orientalis | reverse complement strand
AGTAATTAATATGTAAGTACTTCATATGTTTTTAATAACTAAAGTCGACATTTTAAAAATATATTACAAACTCTTAAAAAATTACCAAATTATATAATTTCGAAAAACTGTTATTCTGACAGAAAACCTCATATGAAAGTATATAATAAAAAGGCAGCATGTAAGCAAATATGATGTGCAGTTTAGTCGGAATAGATCAGTGGCAGCTTAAAATATTTTGACAACTGAATTAAATTAGTGTGTCTGTATTTTTAGCGGGACTAAATTCTATTATAAAAAAAACATACATTTCGGCTATGACATACATATCCATTAACACATATATGTGTGTGTGTATATATATATATATATCTGACAAAAAATATAAACATACAACCATACACACACCCACACACACACACACATATATATATATATATATATATATATATATATATATATATATATATATATATATATTTATCGGATATTAGTAGTTGATCAAGATATTATCAAACAAAAAAACGTTTGAGCAAAGTTTTAACTAGAATACGATATTGCAAAAGAATGTTTTGAATGAAAATATGTTGAAACTTATTGATAGAGTCATTAAGTTTCAATATATTTTCTATTAAGTTCAATATATAAAATGTTCTGTGAATTATTACTTTATGTGAAAACTATACTGCCTTTCTATTATATTAAATTTGATCTTAATAATTATGAAGCTTTGAGGATAGTGCATTGTCATCAAAATGTAAATAAGCAAAAATCATGTATGAATATACATGATTTTTGCTTATTTCATTTATTCCATAATTATTTATTCGACATTTTTGATCAGAAATGAATTTATAGTTTGGGGAGTAATAATTTGTTTTCAAAAATTATTAAATATTTTACAAATGATATACTTTACAATATATATATATATATATATGTATATATTTATAATATATATATATATATATATATATATATATATATATATATATATATATATATATATATAGATAGATAGATAGATAGATAGATACATTGTAAAGTGTATCATATATAGATAGATAGATATTAGGTTGGTAGGAAATAATTGCTGTTCTTGTTTTTTCTGAAATCTAACCCTCATTTTTTCGTTGAAATTGTCATTTCATTGTGTTCATATTAATATCATTTTAAAGTACATTTTTCGATCTGTATTTTGATAACATCGATTTTGATTTAATTATTAATTTTGTTTCAAAATAGGCTATTGAATTAAAAATAGAAAAGATGGAAAAATTTTTGTATGAGTTCAAAACAGGTGGTAAAGCAGCCGAAATTGTTTGTAAGCCAAACGATGCTTTTGGAGTGGGTACTGTTAAGGAACATACATTGCAATCGTGGGTCCAAAAAAATCGTACTGGGGATGAGAGACTTGAAGATGAAGGAGGTGCGGGGATCCTTCTTCATAAGGACCAACTGAAAATTTTCAAATCCGAACTACGCACAACAATACGAGAGCTTGCACAAAACTTAGGCGTAAATCATCCAAAAAATTTGAACCACTTAAAACAGCTAATTGAGAAAAAATTATATGAATTTGAATGTCATTAAATGTAATTATTTTTCTACCAACCTATTATTTTGCAGAGATGTTTCAGTATATAATGAAACAAACATACGTTTGTAAATATATATGCCATTATTACCTTTTAATTAAAAAATATTCTGTTAATTATTTTCATTTCATATTGCTTATCACAGTAGTTTATAATACATATAGTTCAAATATTTTTTATGTATTTATTATAAAGTAACATTTATCATTTCTTAAGTTTCAAAAATAAAATTAGGTTACAAAAATATCGTACTTACTTGAGACTAATTTTTATCAATTTTTTCTTTCATTTCTAAAATACATCGGAAGGTAAAATAATGGAAGAGTTTTTTTTTCATGATAATAATTAACTATCTAAAAATGCTTTTTTTTATTCAGTTTTATAAAAATATTTTTTGTTTGTAAAATTATATAATTTTAATCAGTCTTTTCTTCCAATTTCTAGTTTTAAAATGAATAAATATATGTTAATCTTTATTGATATATATATATATATATATATATATATATATATGTATATATATATATATGTATATATATGTTATATATATATATATATATATATATATATATATATATATATATATATATGTACACATATATAACAATATTAATAAATATAATTAAAATTACCAGAGAATTGCTACTGCGACTTTTTTGTATTTATTAATTGCACTGTAAATATAATTTATTAGACTTTTATCAGATGAATATGTATTCACTTTAAAATGAAAATTGAATTAGACATCAAAAGACTCACAGAAATCTGGAAACAAAGACTTTTAATATGTTTAAACGAACAGTTTATAAGTGAAGGTATTTGAAAGTTTGTACTTGTTCAATAAATTAATATCAAAGGAATATATTTAATAAAGATAATTTAATAAAAATCGACAATCATGCTCACGTTTATTTGAAAGTCGAGTTATTCCAAGAATATTTGATTTCGTTTTATTGTCACATTCGTCATATTTAATTGCAGTAAAATAAACGCGTGTTACGAAATCGTGTTCTAGTGTAGTGAAATTCTTTATTTATAGATTCAATAATATGTGAATGTACTATAAATATTTTCTATACTTCATTTAATTTATATATCAAGAATGTTTGAACATCAATCTTGTACGAACAGAAATAGCATTTAAGTCAAAACATATGTCTTATACATTCTTGAGGTTAACAGGTTTTAAAAATAAAACCTACTTTACTTTTTATCTTAGGTAATATGTAAATATTTAAAATGTAGTAGATTTTCATTACAAGGTTGTCAAATTACTTAACTTTACAACTTGAAGTTTATACTTTTTTTTCATTTTATAATCTTTCATAAATAACTTTTGTCTTTACTGTAGTTTTCTTCTAAAGCTATGAATAACAAGAGAAATTATTTAATATAAAACGCGTTATTTACTATGTCTGAAAAAGGTTTTAACGGTCATTTTATTGACAGACCATTACGAAACATATACACGCATATAACATATATATATATATATATATATATATATATATATATATATATATATATATATATATATAATATAATTTACATAAAATATTGGAAAACCACGATGAAAATAATTCAGTTACATATGTTCAACATAGTGAGAAAATAATAGTTTTATCTTGTCACAAGTAGCCAATAAAAATAATATTTATTAATATTTTATTTACTGCGATTTTTAAAATGTGCATTATGAAAGTAAATAATCATTTTTAAATGTAAGTTACCCATATTTTTAAGTTAATAGAATTAAATCTCTTTATATATATATATATATATATATATATATATATATATAATAAAAATATATAAAATATTAATAGCATTTAAACATTTTTTTAGGAACAAAATATTTCAAGTTATCTACACAGGAAAAAATATAAAAATATGATTTTTTAAGTTCCAAATATTGAAACAATATACTATATAAAATTGTTATATTTAATATTTTACATCATATTATATATATATACATATATATATATATATATATATATATATATATATATATATGAATATATATATATACATATATATATATATATATATACATATATATATATATATATACACATATATTTACATATATATATATATATATATAGGTGTGGAAATTAATTCGGTGCCATTAAATTGAATCAATCATAACTCTGTTTGAAATTAAAATATTTTCTCGAGGTTTTAAGATTTTGAAGTGCCGAGCTTAACAGTTAAAAATTATATAACTTTGCCAAGTAGTTGGCATAATCTTACAAAACAATAGTGAGCACGATGACTTTTGAAAAAATGGAAATTAAGCATCGCATATTATTCGCATTCCAGCTGAAAAAATCTCTGACGAAGCCACAAAAATTATTTTTTCAGTTTTTGAGGAAAGTGTTGCGACGCATAAAACATGTAAGAAATATAACAATGATAACAACTATAACGGTGGAAGAACAATCCGAAAATATACTAAGATTTCCTCCACTCAAAGTCGCCATCGTCTTTCGACAAGAGACTCGTCAGTTACCTTATAAATGGAGAAAGGTTATACAAAATAGTAGGGGACATTTTTCTTTAAATATACATGTTCTATAAAAGAGACACCAAATTAATTTTTACAGTAATATATATATATATATATATACATATATATATATATATATATATACATATATACACATATATACATATACACTTATATATACATATATATATATATATATATATATATATATATATATATATATATATATATATCAAATATTCTTACATACTTGTTCCAACAAATGATCAATTAAGGTAACTTTGACCAAATTCACATTTATAAAATAAATGGAAGTTGTAAAATTTCAATAAATATGCAAACTTTTCCTCTTACAAAATAATTTAGGGTTTAAGAAGATCATTTTTCTGCTGTCGAGGGAAATAATGTTCAAGCGTTTAAAATGATTTTTGCTTAAAGAAGGAAGATAACAATGTATGTATCTTATGACCCATTGATTTATAAAAAAAGCATTTATGTAACCACAAATGATTTTTTTAATGTATACAAATCTAAAACGATAGTTATCATTTTGTTTGGAAAATATTTATTTTTAGAAATATTTAATTACTCTTTGTATAACTATTAATTGAAATGAAATAATGATATATAAATATATGTACATATATAAACACACACACATATATATGTATATATATATATATATATATATATATATATATATATATATATATTATTTCTATAATATTTATTATGCAGGAAATGAAATAAAACGACTTAAAATTTATTTAGCGAATCAAATTACTACATTCTATTATGTGAAACTATAATGTATTTTTTGAAAATATTAAATATTTTTAGTTTTAGTCAATAAATATATTTACTTTAATCATATTCATTGAAAATACAAGTAAATTCTAACAAATTACACAACCATGGTTCTAAATTGAAGAACGGATGAAAGAATAGTATATTTTAATTTTTATTATTTACTGTATACTTTATTTATATTAATCACTGTAGACACAAATTTGTTCTTTTCATTTAAAAGCAAATTAATTGTATATGGAAAAGTTTCTAAATGTTAAAAATTTCGTCAATAGCTCTACTAATATCGACTATAAAATTATGAAAATTAAATATCACTTAATGTGAGTTTCAGTTAAATAAATTATATTAAAGTTAAAATATATTTTTACATATAAAAGAGAATTTAAGAAAAATTCATCATCAATAATAGGACAGAATTTTTTAATAATTTTGTATATTTCCAGCCATATATAATGTGATACAGGCACCAGTTTCCGTACACATACAACTGATAGATGAGTTTTATATTTTCAGTTAAAAAAAAAGGTTATTTCATTATATATATATATATATATATATATATATATATATATATATATATATATATATATATATATATATACAATAAATCGTATTATATTGTTGTTACTTTATATCTCCAGCTTCATATTTTATAAATTAAATACTTTATCAGAAAAACAACAGAGAAAAATAAAAAAAGTTAATTTGACTGAGTTCACACATAATATACGTCATCATCGGTAAACTCGTGTAAACTCTTGGATCAGTTGTGATTAAATACAGTTAGAATTAGTTCACTAGAGATCATTTTTAATTAAAAATTATATTTTATATTATCAACTCAAAAACATCCAAATTTAAAGTATAGAGAGAAAACTAACAAAATCAATATCAGATTATACATTTCATTGGTAATGAATAATATACTTTACGGACAATTGATATAATATAAATTTTCTTAGTTGAAAAATTTACAAAGTAGAATTTTATTAATTTTGGTGACATGATTTTTTTTTGTAACCTTTTTACCTAAAAACTATAATACGCAAAATATATAATATAGATACAGAAATGACATCTTTTTACATAACAAAATGTAATAGAAATATTTCAAAATATTTGACTGTGCTGCTCAAAAGAAATCTATTTCAGGAGACAACAAATGTTCTTCATAAGTCGATATATAATAAACATTAACTGACATCTAAGACAGGTATATATAAAAAATAATATATAAAGATGTCCTTTAAATGGGAAATAATGAAGGAAAGTAAGTAAAATTCGACTCAGAAAATATTAAAAACTCGTCGGTTATATACTATGAAAACAGTGAAAGAAGTCATTTTAATATATATATATATATATATATATATATATATATATATTCGAAATGATAAAATCAGTATTCTTGGAGTAAGTAGAAATTGTTGATTGGTGAAAATGGCCTTAAATGCTATTATCAATGATCATTTGCTACAAAATTATCAATGAATGTTGTTTGATTCTTTTTAACCTTAAATGAATAGGAAAACATTAATAATGAATAGGACAAATATTCTATTATACCACATAAATTATAAATTTCCTTAGAAAGTTGATGATTAACGAATGATAATCGCTAAGAAAATTATTAGAGAATGGTTCCTACTGTTGAAAAAATATATTGAAATCAACTTGCAAGACTTACTAGACAACTTAAGTAGAATTCTACATGTAATAAAAAACAAACTATTATTTTTTAATACTTAAGCAATCTAATTTTTTGATGCAATTATAGGAAAATTAATTTTATATCTTCATTCGCATTGAAACTATTGACTTTAAAAACGAATGTTATATTAATTTTAACAATGATGTATAAAAGTTACTATTCAACAAATACTAATATATTGAGTGTAGAAGTAATTTCTGTTTGGAAAACCATAAATAGAAAATAAATATAATGATTAATTATATATTTTTTTGACTAATAAGACAACGGTTGATTACTAAAGCACTAGAGCCCTTTCACTGGATATTACTGGTAAACATCTACCCAACTGTAAAAAACACGTTCTCAAGATTTCAGCTTCTTACGCATATGAACAGTTAAGTAAGCATATTTCTGACAAGGTCACTTGTACCCACATCAAATTATATCCCATCTGAATCTTAGCCCATGACATTGTTCCAAAGACGGATAACATAAAATAACCCCAGGCTGTGGCTGGTATGTAAACTGTAAGTAAAATTAACTTAGTGCCAGAGTGAAGATCCAGTTAATCGAACTACTGCATACCTTGTCTCTTCCTTGGCGAAACAATTACACGTAGTTGAGTTAAACCCAGATTGTCTTGTTACAAGCTAGTAGTCTTTTCGCAAAATTAATATACATTTGATATGTTTCCGTGGATCTCTGTTAAATAATGTTTATGTCATGATATTTTATACTTTATGCAGAATGTAATTATAGCAGTAATTATACCAGTTATTTTGAATTTTAATTTTAGAGTAAAATATCAAAACAACAGTAAAAAACAAAACTAATAAAAAATATTATCACAACTCTTTCACTCTTAAAACTGCTTCAGATTATTTCAAATACTTTACTTCTGTGTAAAATGCTTTAAAATTATATTCAGATTCAAAATTAACATAAATAAATAATTCTTATCCATCTTAATTTATATTCAAAAAAATCTTGTATATTTTTATTAATTTCAGATAAAAATGTAACTGTGTTCCATATACCTATTATTTTATATTATTTATATTTTTTGACATATAATAATTTCTTAATAAACTTTATTTTATTATGTACTTTTTCTTATATTAAGTTAAATCTAACAAAAATAGTATTTAAATACGTATTTATTCTGATATATTTATGAAAAAACTTTTATATTTTGTTTAAAATACCTAATGCAGGTTTAATTTAGTTTAATATTAAATAATAAATAATAATAACAAAAAATACTCTCATAAGAAGACACTAGTAATACTATAATAGATAATAAAAGAGAATTATTTTTTCTTTAAAAAATATCAGTTTACTATTTTCTAAGAAAATTATAACTATATTTAAAATTATACAAATAAATAAAGAATATTTTTTACTTTATTACACATAATACGAATAGAATACTAGTATATAAAGCTTTGATTATTTGATTTCATTCAAATCATGCTATAAAATAAAGGAGTTACGCTATAAAAATTGTTATAAACACTACAAACAGTGGTTGTTAATTAAATGAACCTCAAGTATATTACAATTCAAGCTTTAATAAAAACGGAGGTTGTGTGTGCGCTGATTTCTCGTTACGTAAATTCTGCTTAAAACATTTTTTAATTTGTTTTTGTTTTTTTAATATACGCTCATTTACTATATGAAGTACATAAAATATTATACTACATATGTATGTGTATATATATATATATATATATATATATACACTTCTATTATTAACCATTTGTTTTTGGATGAAAATATAACAAAGATAAATACAGTATGATTATGTATGGTGGAAATAAATAACCAGTTTTAAAATGCTGGAAATGAATAATTAAGAAATAAGCGTTCTGATTAATGTATTGTTAAATGTGTTTCATTCCGTTTTGTTTTGATTTTTGATTTTATTTTTACCCAATAAACAACATAGTCCTGTCAGAAATTAAATGGGATTATGCTGATTTTTTTGATTTAGACAAATTATGGGGTTCTTACAAATGAGATTGGAATGTAAGGTTTTACAGGCGTCAATAATCTTAAAATTTATGAAATGTTAAAGAAAGTATATAAATATCATTTAAAATAAGTTATATTTTTTGCCTGCAATAAGGTTATTAAAATAAATCTTTAAATATTTGTGTTTAATCAGAACTTTATCATCAGAACTTTAAAAGAAACGATAAAGTAAATATTTTTTTAATTAAATTTAATGTCTCTAAAAGTTTCCATTAAACAATATAAAAAATTCACATAATTAAAGAATATTAAAATATCGATTTCATAAAAATAAAATTAAAAATTATTAATAAAAACATTATATTAGTATAATTAAATAATGTATTTTTCTATATTTTTATAGCAAATTTTTCTGAAATTTCAGATAGTGCTAGCAACTGATATTTCAGTATATATTATCACACTGCACAATATACATATATTGGCTTATATTGATATATATATATATATATATATACATATATATATATATATATATATATATATATATATATATATTACACATCAATACAGACATATATTTACGTTAAAAATATACATTAACTTTGGATATGTTCCAAAAGTAATGAAATATTAATTTTATTCACAATTATTACTTTAACCGGATTATCTTCCAGTGGTTGAACGTGACAAAATATAATGCGCTTTTCACTGTATATTTGTACAAACAATGTTAAATGAAACATTATTTTCAGATCATTGGCCATGAAAGCTATTTCCATGTCCACTTATTTATGTCTAGTGAGAGTTGCAAAATTGTTTCTGTAATGAAATTACTTTAGAGCTTAATATATATATATATATATATATATATATATATATATATATATATATATATATATTTGTATGTATGTTCATATGTGTGTATATTTATGAGAGCGAAATTGAATATATAGTAGTTATTTTAACTTATAAGTAAATATGAAAATATTTCCAGAGAATTAAACTAAGTTGTTGGGTAAAAAAAGTTTAATATTTCAGTATAGATTTTGTACAATAAAACTGAATCTTACATATTAGATTAAAATATAATTATATATTAAATTATTTTTAAAAATTCCTTATAAAGGAAAACCTACTAAATATTCTTGAAAAATGCCTGCATATTTGAATAAATTATTATACAATCTAAGGAAGCCGTAGTTAAACCGTATTGATTTTATACAATTGAAATCAATTAATAAAACGAAACGTTCGCCGTTAAATAGTCATTCGTAAATTTATTGTTAAAAGATAACGATCAGTATACATTTTTCATTTAACTAGAATAAAATTCCAAAGAAAATTGATTCTCATTTCCTTAAGTTGAATTTTATTGCAGTTTTATTTGTAAAAAAGCAAATATATAAAGTTTTATTGTCCATAAAATGTACAATCCATTCAGTTTAATCATACTATATTTTGTTGATATTTTTTATTCGGCTTCATTATTTTCTTTTAAAAAAAAGTTTGATATTTTATTCTTTCAAGTAGATCCAAATATTTAGCATATTTTTATAAATTTTCTTCGATTAACTGAAAACAAATATATATTATATAATTTACTCATTACTCTTTTTATTATTAATTTTTACAAAATAATTAATTAATGTATTTAAATATTGAACATAAACACAAATTTATCTTATATTTATATGTTATAAATTTATTATGAAAAGCATATTTAATCATCGTTAATAATTTACTAATTTTCATATAAATATGAAATTCAAATCTATTTCGCGAAATCAAAATGATCTCGAAAATTGTTAAATAAAACATAAGATTGTTTGTGTTTTCTTATATCGTTATATATGAATAAATAATACTACATTTATTTATTTTCAAGAAAGCTTAAAGAAGTAGCTCACTAAAATTGAATAAGAAAAAAGATATCCAAATACAGCTTTTCAAATCAATGAAAAGTCTACAAGAAGCACGAAAGAAAAGAAAATCTACGCGTATCTTTTCATATATTTTGTTCTGTAGTTTAGAGGTTGAAACGAAGTGGCATTTTCCTACCCACATAATATAGCTCGTCGCTGACTTACACATAAAAAGCAATCCATTTGCATAGAGGACAGCAGATGCAACATTAGTGTTTTCAACAACATACGCGTCAAAACATATTTTCACTGAATGGTTTTTTCACTTGCACAGATTGATTTTACTGTTTATCCGATTGTGAAGAATTGTAAATATGAATATTTAACTAACTTGGCAAAATAAAATGAAATATACTAATCCATTTATCTGTTTGTTTACATTTATAAGCATATATTTACACTAACGTTATATATATATATATATATATATATATATATATATATATATATATATATATATATATATATATATATATATATATATATATATATATATATATATATATATATATATATATATATATATATTTATATATATATATTTATATATATATATATATATATATATTTATATATATAATATATATATTTATATATATATATATATATATATATATATGTATGTAATAAACAAAAG
Source organism: Acanthacorydalis orientalis (assembly GCA_034766995.1). Classification (NCBI taxonomy): domain Eukaryota; kingdom Metazoa; phylum Arthropoda; class Insecta; order Megaloptera; family Corydalidae; genus Acanthacorydalis; species Acanthacorydalis orientalis. Next base: position 5,246,372 of record CM068320.1, on the reverse strand, counting down.
TTAAAATATGTAGTTAAATGCAAAAAATAAAAAAATAGAAAAAGCCAAAAAATCTATTTTAGATATTAATTTAGAGAGAGAGATTTTTCTACTAATTGTAGGACGACAATCCACTAATGAATGTAATTCGTTGAATGAAAATAATTTATTCCTTTAATCATGATAATTTAGTAATTATAAAAGAAATGAAAGGAACCGAAATAAAACTACTCTATACAAACACAATGCTAAGGAAATAACTTACACTGAGGAAAATAACAAAGAATTAAATACTGACCAATGTAAAACAAAGTTACATTTTAACTATAAACTACAACATAAAATTACAATACATTAAGCAAAATATATATCATGATTTTATAAAAACCTCACTACAGTATTTGTTACAAAATATAGACATATATAATAATAAATATATTCTCATAAAATATTTCATAATTAATAAAACACTTAAATAAAGTCTATTCCATTCAATTTAATACAATGTTCAATTCAAACTTAAAGGCTTTGTACAAAAATCTACTTAAAACAAAAAAAGTACTCCTAATATATCGAATTTCATTCATATGGTAAATGGCTAACATTTCCAATATTGTACTTTAAATATTTTTTTGTACATTTCTATTCCTAATAAAACACTAAACAATATTATACGCCTTCTTAACGGTAATATGAAATTTTATGTCCAGTAAAACTTCTTTAAAAAATATTTGAAAGTTTTCTTATATATAAATCAATTATAGTTCTCATTGATCGCATTTTATAACTCTCATCTTTCTATACCTCTCTGCATATATATATATATATATATATATATATATATATATATATATATATATTTATATTCCATCACTCATCACTTAAGAACAAAAAAATTTCAAAAATCTATCAGTGAAATGATTATTAATCAAAAATAGATATAGAATGTTCAGAGATTAAAAATACAAGCCGGATGAAGTGAATTATTGATGTCATTATATGACTACTTAACTGATATTTTCCTTTTGTTTCTTGTGGTCACAATTATACTTTTCACCGTAAATGTAAACTGATAAAATAAAATGATTTATTCGAAAATTGAAGATTGTGAAGAATACACTTCAAACAATCCAATTGAGACGTACTAAAATGCACCATACCCGAATTTCACTCTGATTGCATAAAAACGTATAAATGTTAATTAGAGTATTTGATTATAGCGTTTCATTGCAAATTAAAAATTATGTAGAAAAGATGTTCATAGTGCAGAATCTATAAAAGTTGTAACTGTTTTGTAATAAAATTAAAAATAATAAAATTAATTTACGTGGCGCTTAATGAAACAAGAACATATCAATTTAATCTTTTTATAATAAATTATGTAATAGTAACCTACCTGATACGCACCTGAAACCCGATGTGTATCTTACATTATGTAAATCCGTTTTCTCAAAGATTTCTAGCCCCTCATCTATTTTTGAATGGCCTTTTTCTTCATGTATAAATTCCTTCCCTACAAACTGGTTCTAAATTATAAATCGTATCATTTATTTTATAACTGTATGGGGATTTTTAATCTCAAATTCGTTCAATTTTTAAATAATAATAATTTTACAAAAGTTATCGATAATTAATTCTTAGATTTTTTTCTTGTTTCAATTAAACAAATTTTACATAGAAATTAATATATCTCAAAATTTAACTCTCTGTTAGTTTATTACTAACTTATCTACTTAACGGTAAGCAATCTTATGTATAAAAACCCGTATTAATGACCCTCTTGCCCTGTGGACAAAGTGACGAGTGTTTGCTTTGTCAGCTCGGATAAACGCAGTAGTATACAATTTCATTCTTAGATATTTTTTATGTTTAAATATATTCAGTTGCAAAAACCAATAAACAGTTTTTTTCTTTCTATATTTCTTTCTATTTTCCTGTCAATTTTGATAGGGTATGTATCAGTCTTTTAATAAAATCTCTATAGTTAACTTGAACGATATTTATTCATGTAATAATGAAAATTTTCAATTCATTAGAACTTGAATTTATGGATGTATCGAACATAACAGATATTTAAAACAATAAAGATATTTTGACCCTGTTATAAATCTTTCAAATAATCAATTTCGCTTCAAATTGAATATATCTGTTTTCAATTTAAGATTTCAATCATTTTCTAACAATTCTCCTTTTTTGATACAATATACGGTTAGAAATTCTGAACTAAACTATAAAAGCATGGACTTTAAAGAAATGTGGAAAGCAAATACTTTTAGGACGCAGTAGCAGGTGTTAGTAAGTGAGCTGCATCGGCTATCAGTCTCTTCTACCACGTTCAAAAAACGTTGTAACGTAACTATTTGTTCGCATCCTGTGCATTTGCTCGTATCTTCTTATTTTGAAAGGTATATTTTTATTAAGGAATAAGTTTACACGATTTTCGTGTTTCCAGATTTTAAATAAATGGTTCGTAATATGTCATGTGAGTTCATATTTGTGTCACATATTACTTTGTATAGAGTGATTCTATTTAGATGTCCACACGAATGTAATAAAAAACAATGCAAAAATTAAAAAAAAAACATGTTATCTCCCATTTAGTATTCTACTTCAATTGTATTTTAGTATTGAATTGAACTAAAGTACTTAATGAAAAATAACAAGACTTTTCTTAACCCCCCGTCCCTTTTATATTTACATGTGAAAACCTAAATTGAATAATCCTATATATATATATATATATACATGAGTATTCTTTATATTTTTCTATTATTTACAGTTAAAACACTTTAAAAGTTAACTTTTAGATATTTTAATATTAAATTAATTTTTATACATACATACATAAAATTGAAATACTTTTGACATGTACACTTATTTTTTGATAGAAATTAACGAAGGTTTACACATTGAACCAATACTAAGATTACTCCATAATTAAATACAGAAAACCTCAAAAAACATTAATAAATAATAAAATATTAACATCATAACAGTTATAAATATAACTAATTAATAACATTGAACTTAATATGTACCATAAGTTACGATATATTATATTATATTGTAAAGATTCACCTTATATCTTTCACCTTTCCTTTCACATTATATCTTATTGTAAAGATTCACGAATTCGATATGATAACACAGCATGCAGGCTTTAAGAATTCTTATAAATTTACATATTAATGTAATCTTAATGAGTAATTTCACAAATTCATTTTTGACGTTGCAAACCACACTAAATTTTTCGATCAAATTATTATCAAATATTCAATACAATCAGATTTTTTGGTAAGTTGACACTTTAAGGGTACGACATTTTCATCGAAATGTACATAAGTGACAATCGAAAATGATCAATAATAATTTAATAAATATTTTTTATAGAAAAATTTTGTGTTTTATGGAGTAAAAAATAATTCATTTGTGAAAATGAAATTTAGCATCAATGTCAGAACTATTTTTGTATTAGTACGATACGACTTTTGACACGTCTTTTGCTCTACCTGAATATGTTTCAAGATCTAAAACTAATGATAGATGAATACTCAAATGATTCATAGAATCAATAAGGTTAAACGGAATCATAAAAATCAAAACAGATAGTAATAACTTCAAGTTTAATATAATTTGAAGGATAATTCCATTTTATTCAACATACAAACCAAAAATAAACAATATTTAATGACTGATGGAAAGAAAGATCTCAATTAAAGTTATATTTATTTCATAATTAGTTGCTCCTATTATTTTATAAATGTTTTTTTTAATTAATTGCTACAAGAACAATGTATCTATCTATCTATATATATATATATATATATATATATGTATATAAATATTATTGCACGTATGTATACAAAATTGATTAATCTAATTTTTAAAACCTTCATACATTAAAAAGTAAATTCTGAAGTGTGATACGTAAGCATTAAGAAGAAATAAATGAAAAGAAATATTTAAATTAAAATAAACTTGTATTTCTTATTTAAATACCGTTAAAATGATTAAAATGTAATTATCATATACACATGTATGTGTGTACAAATATATATATATATAGAAAAACACTAATATAATGTATCATCGAAATCATAGGTACATAAATCTGTAACACTTTATAATTTTACTTACTATTTATGAATTTTTTCATTTATTCTACTTTAATATTTTATGTCATATTATTAATTTTACAATATATTAATATATATATAATTTAAATGTTGCAATAAAAGTATACTTAAACAACTTCTGTTAAATAATAATTTAGTCAGTAGTTGTTGTATTATTATAAAAAGTCTATACGTATTTATCATATTGTATTATGAATTTATGTTTCTAGAATATAAATTAATGTTCCCATAAACCGTACATATTAATCAAAAAAGTATTAAAAAATATATTATATTAAGAATTTTGATTGAGCTCGTGCCCGAATACTTCCGTTCTCATTCTTAAAGCTTACAGTGACGTCTATGGTAATGGTAATCGGCACAACGGTCGTCGCGACGTAAGACACAATGTAAAAGTATTTTTAATACAATTTCCACCCTTGTTGACTCGTACCCTCTTAGCATATACACAGAGCGAGGACGAAAGTACGTAGACTAGTCGTCTGCGCAAAAGGTTAGGTTAGATTCGAAAATTTGAAATTCCTGCCGAGCTGAATTCCGCATACATATTGTCGTATTAGGACGTCGACCGAATCTGAGTAGTAGAGGTATCCAGATGTGCCACCTCATATTTCTATTCTTTACCTCGCCCGATGTCGTACTTTAGATGTTTTTCCATGAGTTACCAGTTCCATAATTACAATGTAATGTAAATAGCAACAGATTTTATTTCTTTGTATAATATTAAACGGTAAGTTACAAAAATATATTTTAATTAATGCTGATTCAATTGAAGTTACTCAAAGATATTAAAATATTACAGTATTTATCTTTCATACTTCAATCGAACTACATGTATATATATATATAATACATAAATAAATCACTTTTTAAAAATGTTATAATTATATTTATTAAAATTAAATCTTTTTTCAACAAGATTTTGATCTAACTCAAAGTTAAGTGCGTAAAAAGATAAAAGTGTCAGTTTACAACTATCAGGCAGTATTCAATATTTTTTAAATTTGTAATTGACAATTAATTTGTACTTGTATAACAAATACAATTACTATGTTATTAATTTATATCTCAATTTTTATATTTTTACCTATTATATCTATTCAGAGAACACTGAAATGATTTAATTTGCAAATGAGTTACCCTTCAATGTGCGTTATTGTCATTAGATTTATGTGAGCTTAGCTCTCTTGGGATGAAAAATGGTTAATGTAACCTAATTGTACATCTTTTTAATTAATAAATATATATTATCAATTCGAACGTATCAAAATTTTAAACGTTAAGTTAAAATATACAAATATATTCTGATATGATATTTGTATATTATACATTTATAATATTATACTATACACTTCATGTGTAATCGATGACTAGCTTTACCTTCCAACATTTTTTTAGTTTTCTACTGGCACGAAAAGTTAGTCGTAATGAGTTTTAAAAGATAAACACTAATCTAGTATCAGTTCTCTTTACTTTACATTTTCAATAAAATGGTATTAATGGTAAATTTCCAAAATGACATTCTATTAGGTTGGTGTATAGTATAGTTAGTTTATGACCTTCAAATTCATATATATTTACGCAATTATTTTCCCACCAATCTAATAAAATATATGAAGGAGTATAATGTAAACAAATAATGTCATCTTCACTCATGACAATTTACAAAAAAAATTTCAAAATAGATTATCTTATTAAAAATATTTTTTAGAATTTAGTAAATAAAGCCTCTAACTCAATATGCGACGGTTGTTTGATAAGTATGGGAAAAAAAGCAAGTTAAACACCGTTTTTTTGGATAAAATGAATTTTATTTCTTAACATAGTCTCCATTGAGGGCTATACACTTGATCCAGCAAGTTTGCAAAATACACATTGACGATGCCGATGATATCCTCATTCGACGGCAATTTCTTCCCACTGGGGCAAATTTGTGAGTTTGGGAAGAGAAAGAAGTTGCACGGGGCCAAGTTCGGAGAATAGGATGAATAAGGAATCAATTCAAAACCTAATTCGTGCAATTTTGTCATTGCGACGGTAGATTTATGGGTCAGTGCGTTGTCCTGGTGAAAGAGCACATTTTTGTGCTCCAATCTTGGCCGTTTTTGTTTCAGCTCTTCTTTCAAATGGTCCAATAATTTTGCAAAATAGGCTCCTGTTATCGTTTTTCTCTTCGTTAAGTAGTCGATCAGGATGATTCCTCGGGAATCCTGAAAAACAGTAGCCACATTCTCCCAATCGACAAAACGGTCTTCGTCTTCTTCAGCGCACTTTCACCAGTCGATGTCCACTACTTTGACTGCTGTTTCGACTAAGATGTATAATGGTGATTCATGTTTCATCCACGATGACGAATTGATGCAAAAAATCTAGCTCGTTTTTCCATTTTTACGGTAACTACTACAATGCTCGCTTCAAAACATCTGTAGAACGTGAACAATGCGTCTCTTCTGGTTGAATTTTTGTCTATGCTATTTTAAAAAATGACACTTGATAGCCGTAACGTTACCAAATGAATGATGGCGCCATATCATAGAAATTTACCAAACTTATCAAAAGACCCTCGTATAATAAATAATAAAAATTAATTGGTGAGTATTTTAAACAAATATCAAGAATGGTGGTTAAATGGATGATAATGACAAAAAAATAGAATTAAAGTCGACTGGAGAAAAATTAAATTCCACGATCGTATACGACAGAAGTAGTACAAGAAATTTGTCAATAAATTCGTTATGATAGTTCGTAGAGTAAGTAATATTTTAAAGTGACTAGAATTACTTTCAATGATACCATAAACAATAAAATGGCAGAAAGTTATCGTCAGATGCGAACTTCTCTTTTTAAATTTAAGATGTAGAAAAAAATGTATATAATGGGTAATTAAACTTATAAAGGCGAATTTTCATAAAAAATTATGATCAAGGAAAGTACTTCTTAATATCAAAAGACCATGGAAAAATTTATATTACCTCTTCTTTACAAGAAGGAATTTTAATAGAAGAGCATTAATCACAGAGAAACTTATTTAAGATCAGTTTAAATTTTAATAAAATATGAAATCCCCGAGTAGAAACAAATAATTTGAACCTTCCTTAATATTCAACAATTCTGATTTTTATATATTATTATGTAAAGGTGTTTTTAAAAATCTATTTGCATTGAAAATTAATGAAGTTCAAATATACTTCACAATTGCTTTGACAATGATGTAACATTCTAATACTAATTGAATATTGTAGATTTAAATTAAAATTTATATATATATATATATATATATTTATATATAAATATATGTACTTATTTACATATATATATATATATATTTATATATATATATATATATATATATATATATATATATTTATATATATATATATATATATATATATATATATATATATATATATATACTCGTATATGATACTAAATAGGAATTTTATATAAATTCTGAGAGAATATTCAGTATAAAAAGAAATAACTATAATTATTTTAATATTTATTACAATTGATAAGATTATAATCGATTACTATTTTACAAACGATCTACTACAAGAGTTAAGTCAACAACAGTCAATTTTGATTAATTTTGAAAATATAATTTTTCTCATCTTTAACTAGATATTATTTTAAAAATGGCATTCTTTCAAAAAGTTCTTTTTTAATCTATCTTGCGTGCAATTATTCAGTTTTTACAGCTCTTGTAGATAATTTTATTTGCAGCTTAAATCTATGGTTCCTTTTATCTGTCGACTACTACCGTCTATATTATTAAATAGCACAGCTTAATCTAAAATTGAATTAAATAATAAACTAATATTTTACTAATGAACTTCTCTTCAAATAAATATAAAATTGTTAAAATTGTATAGTTGATACCTAATATTTTTGATAAATCAACGTCTTTATTAATAATGAATTGAAAATTATATATTCATACAAACATACATTCATACATATAAATATATATATATATATATATATATATATATATATATATCTTAAACACATCTTTAGACTGATAATGAAATATTAAACTCCAAAAGTTCGGAATTGACGTTTTATGAGAAAAGTTTTATTTTATTTTTACAGATTACAATAAATAAAATTCTTTTATATCCAGCTATCTATTTCATGAATAGCAGTATTGAAAAAATATTGCAACTGCAGTTAACGTTTCAAATCAATTGCCCGTCAGAGTTACATGCTGTATATTTTGTGTCGTTTTCACGTCTAGAAATATTTCAATGAATATTATTTGTCTCGACAAACGTAACACCATAGAAGTTAGAGAGACAATAACAAAATAAAATTTATATCTTACATCGAAATCGATTCGAAATGTACAATTTAAAAGAGAAAAACGTATATCTATTGTACAGAATACAGATGTGAATGAAAGTTTCCAACATCGGATATATTTATGAAATAATACTCAGAGTGATTTTTTCTTAATAAATTTAATTAATTTATAAAATAATATTATTAATATTTTAGAAGATATTAAAATATCAAAAAGCAGATTAGAAAAATATGATGTAAATAAGAAGTTTTAAAAATATCAATGAAACCCATAAATATATTACAACGAAAAGACTTATTTACGAGTATTGATAAAATTTCTCTTATTATACTCAAAAACTACTATGCTGTTAGACATAGTATGCTTGATATACGAGGTCAGACAATTAAGTAATGCGACCGATTTTTTTTCTCGGCCTGTGGTAACACTGCGAACCTGTAACTCCGCCACCGTAATAGCAGATTCCTACTCTCTCCATTGAGACCTTGACCACCCTCGTACGATCATTTCTCTGCCAGCTGTTTAGTGTTTTGTAACAACGCGCGAGTAGTGCATGTCACGAAAATGGAACAGAGCCCACCGAATGAACATCGCTCAAGATTGTCTCGAGCAGGTTGAAAGTGATCCTACTCTTCTCAATCGAGTTATTACTGGTGATGGAAGTTGGTTCTTTCAATATGACCCCGAAACTAAACGACAAAGCCAACAGTGGCTGTCCCCTGGAGCACCAAGGCCAAAGAAGGCGAGAATGAGCAAGTCCAAAGTGAAAACCATGTTGATTTGCTTCTTCGACAGCAAAGGGGTGGTTCACAAAGAATTCGTACCACCTGGACAAACCGTAAATCAAGTATTCTACCGCAATGTTCTCGAAAAATTACGAAAAAGGGTGCTCAGAGTGCGTCCAGAGATCGCGAAAACTTGGGTTCTGCAACACGACAATGCTCCCTGTCACAGTGCGTTCAGTGTCTCTCAGTTTTTGGCGTCTAAAGGCATCGCAACGTTACCACAACCACCCTATTCACCGGACATGTCACCTTGCGACTTTTTCCTATTCCCCCATATGAAAAAATTCGTCAAAGGTCGACATTTTGACTCCGTTGAATATATCCAAGAATCTGTGACGAGGGTACTCGGAGAGGTCCCACAAGAAGTGTTTCAGAATTGTTACGAAAACTGGAAAACTCGCTGGAATAAGTGTATAGATGGGGGAGGGGACTACTTTGAAGAGGATCGCAGCGATGTACCTTAATTTTTAAATATACTCGATTTTTGAATTTTGTCGCATTACTTAATTGTCTGACCTCGTAATTATCTATTTTACAGTAAATAAATAATTTTAATATAGTAAATACATTCAGGTCAAGAGTAAATACTTGATTACTCTTAGATTTCTCATTTAATAGTCATAACATACATGCAGAATATTCATAATCTATGGCTATAATTTTTGAAGTGAAAATTTTAAAGCCACAGTTACATAAATTTGCTTGGGCGAAACGAAAAGTGAGAAGCTTTGAGTGAAGTGAGGGAAAAACTTCTACTCCTACTTACTCTTGTTCCTACTCTCTCTACCTCAAACATGTCACGCGTATGCGCAGTTTGTACTGCACGTATACGTAGTGTAGGCGGTGTAGGCTAAGCGGTTTCACACTGCACCACGTATATAGTGTATTTTTATGAAGCATAGTTTTAGTCAATCATTTTTTTCTTAAGCCAATAATTTCATTCTTAGAATAAAAATCGATGGAGATTGATGATTAAAGATTAAAATATTTAATTTTATTACGTTAAGTTTACTCAATTTATAATATCATTAATTTATGTAATCCTAATATCCTAAAACTTATTCACATTAAGAAAAATACGGTTTGAAAAATTCCAACGCGTGAAAGTTCCACGCACCATTTTTTATTACCTATTGTTGCATTTAATTTATTTCTCCATATATTTTTATATTACATATAAAGTATTTTTTTGTTTTTATCTAATTTACTTATCTATCTATATATAAAAAAATATTCCGCAAAATTTCACCGAATAGACAAAAAAAATTTAAAAAATCGTATATTCTCTTAAAATAATATTAATATAAAAATATCTTACTTCTTTGATCCATTAATTCAATTTATCAAGAAAAACAAACAATTATTAATAAAACATATTTCTAAAGTTATAAAATTGTACAAAAAAGTTAATTTAACGCAGATTAAATTTATTTCTAAAATATAAAGTCACGAAATAAATTCTTTAAAAACAATAATTATACATTGAAATTGTGCGAGAGTTTTAATTTAAGTATTAAAATAAAGTTATGTGTAGAAATATTCCAATTAGTTACTATTTCATTACAGTTCTAATTGAAAAAATTCAATTCTAAAAAGTATTATATATGTGTTCGGATAAATTAGAATAAAATTTAATTTAATAGAAAAGTGTCTGATGATATTGATAATAAGCTCGGTTTTCATACGAATATTCGATTCGCCACACTCAAACCATTGAAGTTACCGCATGCTATGTTTGCGGTTGTTATAAGAATTTTAATTATTAAACTTGGGTCTTTTAATTATTTTATACTTTAATTTCATTTTGTACCTTATATTTTTTGTTCCGTGATATTTAATTCAAATTTTACAGTGAAAATTTTAAATAATTTTTAAAGTTTTGTTTGTCTTTAAAAATATACATAGTATAAATCCACACGATCTAAATTTTTCTACCTAGTTTTTTTTGTCTATGTTCTAATATCTTACATTACATATCATACACACACAAACACACACGCACACATATATATATATATATATAAGTGTGCGTTTGTCTGTGTCAAGTCGTTAATCAGAATAACATCAATTTATTATTGAAATATATTACAAATTCTAATTGAACATAGATTAAATAATATTACTGTTTCAAGCACAAAAAGGAATTTTATAAAAAATATCCATCTCCGATATATAACTCTAGTATATATTATTTAATACTAATAGGTTAAGGCTATTTCACACTGTTTTTTCATAAATATCAAATAAGAATATTCATTGCATTTTTTATATTCTTAAATATTACCTTTGTTCAGATATATTTTTAATACACTTCCATTATTTTTCGCATGCTCATGAGTATACAAAGATTACTGTTTGTACATTTTAGTATGTCTATACAAGTTTCATGGTATAAAATATTTTTTTGAATTTTTTTAAATTAACTTACAATTTCTAAGTAATTATTCTGATATGATGTATATATATATATATATAAGACTTGAAATATATTATTTTTGTTCAACAGAATATTATTTCAAAAATTTAGAACGGAAAAAAATGTATACATAATCAACTTTAAATACAAGTAGCAGAGTACACAATCCGTTTAAAATGAATTACCGTTTTTCTCTTGTACGTTCAGAGTTGAAGATAGCCAGTTAGATATGGTCGTTGGTGTTGTAGATGTGTGCCATTTCAACCACTATCTTACTAATAGGACGAATGTCGTTTTTTCGTTTCTCCTATTTTAAAATAGCAAGATGCGGAAAACGCAATTTCGTTTCGAAAAGAGTAAAAACACTTTATTGTACGGAAAATTGGATAAGTTTTTCACCATTTTCATTATCATTCTCAAGAATAAACATTTTAAATGATATGCTTATAACATACACACACACACACATATATATATATATATATATATATATAAAGCTGTTGTAATGTGGTTTTGTACATATGCGTGAATGTATATTTAATTCAAAGTTGAGCATTGTGTTCCTTCTCGAAAAGAAAGTTTAATTTGTTTTTCTCATTTCTCGAGAATTATAGTATTTCGTCTTGAGAAAAAGTTCCAATCAATGGAAATGAACAATTATCTCTTCAAGAACAATTAAATTTTTCTATAACAGAAAGTGTGAGAGAAGTGAAACCAACTATTACTGACAAATATCATACTATTAAACAAGAATTTCATTTATATCAAATATTGGGTACAAAAACAACAAATTTGGAACTACTTACAGATGCTTTGTCTACAATAAAGCCTACATCTACACAAAATGGACGTAATTTTTTCTGTTGCTAATGATTTTGTTACGAAGAAGATAAATCGATTGTCCAATACTACTTTGGATGCACTGTATTTTTTGAAAAAATATTTCATAGTTGAATAATAAAAGCATTAAATTTTGTTTTGCAATCATTTTTTTTCTACATATTGTGTTTTCTGTCAAAATAATAAATAAAAAATATGAAATCAGTATTAAAGAGTGATATTTCAATGTTATATAATCTTTCAAACTGAATTTAAGTTGACAAATGTTATTTATATATTATAGGAGAATTCTTGTGATTTCTCAAAAAATAAGAGGTGTATTTCTCTTTTCTCGAGAAATGAAAACTATCGAGAAATCATAAACATTAGTTGTGAAGTATTGTGTAAACACGAACATTAGTAAAAAAAATGAAAAATCACTAATTTTTTTAAAATTTAAATGGAAACGAATGTTAAATGCTTATGTTATATATATATATACATTATATATATATATATATATATATATATATATATATATATATATTGTATTATTTAAATAGAGTTTTGCTTTCGAAAATTATGGCGATATAAAAATATTTATTGAATATTATGAACTTAACTTTGAATTGTTTAATACAATATCGATTCAAAAATTATGAAAAGCTGCTTTATTTTGCAATACTATTTTATTTATATATGCACTCACAATCATTTTTGTATATATATATAAAATACATGTGGTGCTTTTGTGATCGTACTATTTGTAAAACCTCTATTAAGTAACTGTAACGGTGAGATACTACGATATTTTTATTTCTATATTTGTTAAAATAGAACAAATTAAGATAAAAGTTGCACGTTTTAAACTGAATTAGCGTAGAAGCAATGACAGTTGGAATAACTTGGATTGTTCGTAAAAAAAATAATTATTTATTAGGTGTTAGAATTAATTCGTAGCGTTTTACAAGAGATGGCGTAGGTAGTACATTCTTCTATTCTTCCCTTTAACCAAATATTCCCCATAAAACAGCTATTCTTAGGCGTCAGTTTCAGTATATATCATTTGGTTGAAGCGTAAATAACAACACTTTGTACTTTATCGAATATGTCGAATCTGATGCCGGATAAATTGTTTTTGCGGGGAGTTTTACTTCATTACTTTAACATGAAAAAAAGTGTTTCCGAAAGTGTTCGTATTTTAGTGGAAGTTTATGGTGACCATGCTCTAGCTGAGTAAACGGATCGAAAGTGGTTTGCACTTTTTGAAAGTAATGATTTCGACTTGGAAGACAAAGAACGACCTGGACAGCCGAAAAAGTTCGACGATGAAGAATTGGGGGCATTGCTTAATGAAGACCCATGTCAAACACTTCAAGAATTGTCTTAATCGTTGGGAGTTGACTTGTCAACGGTAGGAAAACGCCTTAAAGCCATGGAAATGATCCAAAAGCAGGGAAATTGGGTCCCATACGAATTGAAACTGAGTGACGTTGAAAAGTGTTTTTCTACCTGTGAACTGCTTCTTCAACGGGAGAAAAGGAATAGATTTTTGCATAGAATTGTCAAGGACGATGAAAAGTGGATCAATTACGTCAATCCCAAGCGCAGAAAGTCATGGGTTAAGCCCGAGCAACCATCAACACCAGCGGCGAAGCCAAATATCCATGAATCCAAGCTCATGCTCTGTATTTGGTGAGATCATAAGGGTGTGATCTACTATGAGCTGCTCAAACCGAATGAAACCATCACTGGGAATCGCGATCGACTACAATTGATGCGCTTGAGGCGTGCATTGAAGTAAAAACGTCCGGAATACTTTGAAAGACACGACAAAGTGATTTCTCAGCACGACAGTGCTCGTCCGCATGTCGCAAAATCGGTCAAAACATACTTGGAAACACTCAAATGGAAAGTCCTACCCCATCCGCCGTATTCTCCAGATATTGTTCCTTCTGATTACCACTTGTTTCGATCGATGAGTCTTGGCCTGGCTGGGCAGAAGCTCACTTCTTATGAAGATTGCAAAAAATGGGTCGATTCGTGGATTGCATCTAAAGACGAGGCGTTCTTCCGACGTGGTATTCGTCTCCTGCTCGAAAGATGGGAAAAAGTAGTGGCTAACGATGGACAATATTTTGAATGATATGTTTTTTTCAATTTCATTTAAAATAAACGATCTTTTTTCATGAAGAAAACGCTACGAATTAATTCTAACTCCCAATAATATTTAATCATTTAAATAGTCGTTTACAATTCAATAAACAAAGTATGATATCCCTTTGTTATTTTTAAATTTAAATATTAAATTTAAAATCTTATCAATTTGCCTGTATCAAAGCTAAATTAACCCCTTAACGAATCACTTAAAAATCAAAAAGCGGTCTTATTCCGACCATTTTTTATTCTTTATTTTCATTGTACACAAAAAATATTAACAAATCTTATTAGAAAACTGCTACAGAAATGTGAACATGCAACTATTTCCGGCTGAGTGGATGCATACAGAACTGTCTAACATACATATTCGATTGATACCTATCCGTGAAAACAAAATATAACGAGTTTACTGGGGTACACGAAAAATATTCAATTTCTTGAACCCCAGTTTACTTGGATGAGTATATTAAGGGGTCTATTTCTGAGTAAAATTCGTCAATACATAGTAAATCTTTAATAAAGGGGCTAGAATCTGATTTAAGCATCGATGTAATATCGACTGATGACACTATGTATAATTTCGTATAGTTTATTTCCAAATAGAAAAACAAGTAAGAGAAAAAATACTTTGTCTAGTGTACCTTATTTAGAGTGTAAAATTTTGTCAATATATATATATATATAGTGTAAACAATTAATTTTGAAAGGCAGACTTATATATTTTCGTTACTATGTAAGATATTATCTTTTTAAATAAAATAATAATAAATATCTTTACAAGTAAAAATATAAAAGCAATAAATATTCCATTGCTGACACAGTGTTTTCTTAAGATAGAAATCAAGATTCGAATTTAAAGAAAATCATAACTGCATCTCACTCATCAACACAAACTGTATTCTTTCACTGATACTATTTAATTTTGTAAGAGTGTAAAAGAACTTTAATAAATATACAAGTAAAAAATTAATTTTAAAAGATTTATAGGTTTTCATTTTGTGGTACTGTTTTGAATTTTTTAATTTGATATTAATGTAAATATATGAAGAAAATAATTTAACACTTTTACGGGTATGGACTGTATATCTATTTTTACTGAAATCCATCTTTTAGACGGGTAAATTATAATGCAATTTAACGTTTAGCACTCGTTTAGCATTACCTTCTATTTTGACAATTTTATGTTTAGAACTGAGCAATAATACCTTTTTGTTTGGCTTGGATTTGTAAACTGTGAGAACGTACTCATCTGATTTATAAAGTTTTGTAGAAAATCGGATCATATTATCCTTCTTAGCCTTTGCAATTTTGTCAATTCTCTTCTGTTTGCACGTATAATCCCCACAAGAGTTGTTTTTTTTGCAAGCAACATTTTTTCAAGGGAAATTCTTGTGAAAAAGTTGTTAGTAGTCATGTTTCTTCCACGGCCTAAATATGGTTTAGTAAGCTTGAGCACGACGAATTCGTTCAAAGGTATATTTGATGGTCGTATTTCGTCTTTCTCTAAATGTAGGAAACCATTTATAAGATATTTGCTTGTAACGTCCGATGCCAACCAAAACTTTATGCCGAATTTATCGGACTTATTTGGGATGTACTGTGTAAATCTGCATCTAGCTTTGGTTGGGAACAATTGTTCATCGATTGTAATGTTCGCGGCACGCTTATAACAAGCCTGACTATTTTGAATAAATCTGTCCCATATTGCAGAAATTAACGCAAATTTTTCCGTTTTTAACCTCTGACTTCGTTCATGCTTTTTATTGAAGCATAT
>CM068320.1:5217500-5227500 GCA_034766995.1 Acanthacorydalis orientalis | reverse complement strand
AGATAATTATAAAATAAGATTCTTAAAGTCATATGATGTGTGCGTATTTCATAATTTCAATTAGAGGTAGTGTTTTGAATACGTCATAGTACTAATTGTTTACTCTCCACACGCGGTGGTATTTTTTAGTTACAAATATATATGTATACAATTTTATACAATGTAAATGCAAATATATTCATTAACGAATGCTATTTGTAGACTTATAAATTACTTTACTGATGTGTTTATAAGTTATGAATAGAAAATTGTAAATTGATCAATAATGGTCGACATTTTTAAAATTAAGTCAAGAAAGAGAAATCATTAAATTTAGACAAGTTTTCAAATTAAACATGTCAATAAGACAAATCCATTTTGGTAAATGTACAATGTTACTGGTGCTATTTTCTTATTACAATTAGTTGTTTAAATTATATTAATTCTTTAAAAAAAATTCAGTATTATGAAATGTGCAGAGAACTTTATAATTTTATTAATGCTTTAATTAACATTCTTTTTATTAGATTATCTTTTTTTGTCTGAGTAAACACAATTAAATATGTTATTTTTTAAAAGAATAAAAGTCAGTCAATACAAGTTTGATAATAAAGAGAATACTTAAATTTACTTACATTCGTTTTAATTACACAGTCGTTATATTTATTTATATGTATATATATATAAAATAACAAGTTTATAGTTACAATAGGAGAAATATTTCTAATATTGCATTACATTTTCGAAAACAACCAATATAAGTGTTAAATAAATGAAAATGAAAAGTACAGCTACAAATTATTAGCAAAACATATGGTTACGATTTATGCTTTATAGCAAACTTTTACTTTATATATATATTTCTTTAATCGATACTGACCGTCGTGGTTTTAGTTTAAGAATTTATGTTCTCAAGTACTCTATATTTGGCGGGATTCCATAAATAGGTGTTGTGCATCATCACTATCTTACATTACTTTATAAACAATGCATGATAGCGTTACTTGTAAAAATGTATATTTGATGATTTTGTTCTCAAAAAAAAATGTACAAAGTATGTGTGTTTATGAAATATAACGACTTTTATACTATTATGTATGCTTTTATTGAGAAAATTTTAAAATCATTTCAAAACTAACGATCTATAAGACAAAAAAATTATTTTTCATTTTTAAGGACTATGTTAAGAATTGAGTGGTTTAAAATTGTTTACTAAAGAAATTGTCAACTGAAAATAGATAAGAGTTGTCTTCTTGTGGCAAAAGAAAATTTAAAAGACAAACTATGTTATATTGGCACATAAAATATTACCTTTCTATTAACAATTTAAAATCTAGTCATATTTGAATATTATATATATATATATATATATATATATATATATGCATATACATATATATGCATATACATACATATATATATATATATATAGGCACCGTTTTAAATTTTACTAATTTAATTAAACATTGTAAGAAAGAATAACTTTATGGCTAATAATTTAAATTAAATTGAAAAAAAAACTCCAATTTGGTTTATATCGAAAGAACCAATGTCTAAAATTACGAAAATAAATATAATTTTTATAGTATGTCACTATCTCTAACCGATTCAGAAATAACGTTTGATAGTCTGACTAAAATCAATATATATATATATATATATATATATATATATATTCTAAAATATATAAAAGACAATATTAAGTTCCATCAACAAAGTCGTATTTGAAAGAAAAATAATAATTCCATTTTAGGCAATCAAATCGAACACAGTAATTTATAATTTATTTCAGTAGAGCTAGAAGCAGAAAATTCATGTTAAAAATGTTCAATATTTGATTATTATACATTTTTGATTCTATTACCATCGAAATTAAAATAAGTATTAATCAATAGTGATTAGTCAATTTTTTTTGTAAAGTGAATAAAATTCATTTGTATAACTCATCTGTTTAGGAAATCTTAGAAATATTTTTAGTTATTTATTATGGAAATAAATGTGTGTCTAAGCGGGATTTCACATTTATTTTTAGTCTGAAAAAATATAATAATATAATTGTACTATTTGATGTCACTCTACCATGCAATTTTCGAAAAAATTAATAAACTTAAAAAAGAATTTTTATATTCCTCTTAATCCAAACACATTTTATTCAACTACTTAAAAAACATTTTTTCAGAAATCCATAAAATTATCTAGATGTGATTAAATAATTCTAAAAAATGTATCAGAGATTGTGAATGATAACAACAAAAATAAATTTGGGAATACTAAATTCATAAAAAAACCTTCATTAAATTTTCCTATTCAAAAACCTAATTGAAATATAAAAAAAAATGTAAATAAATTTCATTACTTTCAAGTTGTACTTTTATGGTTTTAATTGTTTATATATAGAGTATTTTCAAAAAAATTTAAATTTTTGGAACCATTTCTATTTAATTTTTAAAATTCTCTATAATTACTTTGCCTGATCATAAAATAGCTTACTCTATTGAATTAGAAATAAAATGTTATATATAAATGTTCGTGGCAGCACTATGAAGATATTTCTAGACTTTTACATAGACATTCGTCTCACAAAATGTAACAATATTAATCAAATATATTCAATAATTGACTATCGATGATTTATTATTGTAACATATGTGAATCCCAATGGCGATGTCATTATTGTCAAAGCGCATACAGAAAAATGTAATTAATAGAAAAATGTAAGGTATTTTTGATTATATTTATTTATATAATATATAATTTTTATACTAGTGGTTTAATTTTTATAATACTGGTTTCATTTTTATTATACATTATATCTATCCAAATTTTTAATTGAACCTGCGTTGGTATCATTTTTTATCCAAATCTAACGATTTTCAATTTTCTACTAATTCTTTTTGATTTTCAATACTTCTAAATCTACGAATATTCAAACAATAGAACATCAATTAAATGTAATCTATAAGGTAAAGATTTAAAAGGTCTAAAATCTATTTTTTAAATTTTGTTTTATTGGCTGTTATTTTTTTATAACCACATTATATAATTAATTAATAAAAATGTGATCTTGTCTTTCATAGTGCTAAAAATATCTCCGTAAATAAGAAATAAAATACAAAAAGTAAATAAAGTGTATGTATATATATATATATATATATATATATATATATATATATATATATATAACGCCATATATTTGTACACCAAACAAAATATTTGTATATTTTTAAATTATTTTATACATATGAATATATATATATATATAGAGAGAGAGAGAGAGATTTATACAAGTATATTGTTATAATAATAAATATACATTCT
This sequence comes from Acanthacorydalis orientalis, assembly GCA_034766995.1. Lineage (NCBI taxonomy): Eukaryota > Metazoa > Arthropoda > Insecta > Megaloptera > Corydalidae > Acanthacorydalis > Acanthacorydalis orientalis. The sequence continues at coordinate 5,224,203 of CM068320.1, read as the reverse complement.
AACAAAATAACATGACATTAAAAACAATAAATCAAATATAAATATTATACATTGTATGATACCTGTTGCGTTATATTTTTAACATTAACAACAGAAAACAACACATTTTTGCAATGCCCAAAAGAATATCTTTTATAAAAACAAGAATGTAAATACATTTCATTGTCAACGATAAACGATTATTATTTTAATTTATTATTTTTACGCATTTTTTTTGTGAAATATATATTTTAATGTCATACAAATTATATAATGTTATATGATATTATATATATATATATATATATATATATATATATATAAATCTCGCTAGATCATATTCCATTTAGTATAAAAAATATAAATAAACGACGCACAAATATTTAAAATGAAACATCTAATGTTATTTTAATCTGTACTATTTTAGTAACAATACCTTAGTTTTATATATATATATATATATATATATATATATATATATCTACCCACATTAACTTTAAGGTTATATATGCACAGATATGTTAACAACGACGCTTATTCACTTGCACACACACACAGTTTCTATATTCGTTGAAACATGGTCAGGATAACAGCATCCCGCAAGCAAACCGAGGTTCCCAATTAATAACCTGTAGTTACACCTAGTGTTTTGCCAGCGTTGGGTCATTTGTTACGAGTGACCATCTACCGCCTACAACTATACGAATTGGCAATTCGAACCCAAGCACTGTACATGGACATCAGTGGCTGCAACTGATAACACGCGGAGGGATTTGTTTTTAATTGACGTAATTTGAAATTAATAAGTTGGAATATAGCGTCGCAGTTTTTTTTCATTTCACAGTTATAATTTCACTCTAACAAGTAATAGTATCGCAAAATATTTCTGTGTTTATTTGCATAGTATTTCATTTATAATAAATGGAAATAATTAGTTAATCGTTTATTTATGTAGAGAGTATTAATTAATAAATCGCCAAGCAAATATTGCTTCATGAACTGAATTATAATTTTTTAAAAAATTAACTGATTTAAAAAAGTACATGATTATTATGATGTGTTATTTCAATAAACAGCAATAAATCACAATTCATCAAAAACGATATAGAAGATAAATATTACATTCATATTTACATAAACACAAACACGTCAATTCATGCAACCCTATCATTCCCTTAGCCTTAACCCCTCACATATACATGCACACATATATGTGTATATATATATATATATATATATTTTCTTTACTACCGGTAATAAAACTGAACCAATGAAGAAAAATAGATTAGGTGACTTGTAAAAAAGATTTATAAATAATTTTAATACTTCATTATTATTTATTGGTATTTCAGTTTTCAATTATTTTATAACTCGATTACTATTTTTTTTATTTAGATATAAAACAGTTTCATTTACTTTTACACCAAAAACATTTAATTATTATTTCATGTTTAATTATTGATACATAACAGACATTTACTCTTGTTTGGATACATGGATTTTTAAAATGTTTATCTTAGTTATAAAATAATCAGAAATTCAAAGTACTATTCACTTAAATTATATTTTTCTGTTATAAATAATGTTAACAACTTCTTATTGCTATATAATTTTTCAATTAATTTTATACGGTGCTGAGGATCGGATTACATAAATTATTTTGAAGACAGAGGAATTTTTGATAAATTACTTATAAGCTCAGCTTCTAATTTCATAATTACGATACAGCTAATTTTCAACTATAAAAGTTTTAAAATACTTATGTAGTTAGAATATATTCTTTAAGATTATTATTATTAATATTTTATTAACATGAAAATTATGGAGTCATTTAGAAACAAACTAGAAAATTAATTTTATTATCAAAAAGTTGGGTATTCATTTGTTTAAATTTTAATAGAAGTGTTCATTTCTTCTTACTTCACTTAAATCACAGACATACAAATAGAAATTTCTTTCTATATATCTACATCTATGTCTAGGTCTATATATATTTATATATATATATATATATATATATATATATATATTATGTACTGCTTCAACACATTTTAAATTATTAAAATAATATATTATATAAATAATTTATTCCTACATTCATATAATAATTGTGCTCATGAATAAATCTTAGATTAAATCAATTCATCTTTCTTAAATAAAATATGTAATACATCTACCAGGTAATGCTCATTGTTTTTCACTTAATGCTGCATCTAGGCCTCACTGGATAGTAGCACTTACTGCTTTTATAAATCTAGTCATGCTCATAATCATTTATTAAATACTACAACTAGGTATTACTAGTTAATAATGCTTAAAATACACTGGATCTAGTCATACTTATAAGGATATCCTTACGAATTCAATAAGTGTGTCTAATTGTTATAATATACCAGACATTGCTAACTATTGGCATCTAGTAGCAGTATTCAGTGAAATGTAATAACAATAATTCTTTATGAATAAGTTCTGAGTGTGACTAAATGTAACATATTAATATCCACTAACCAGTAAGTTATACCATCTAGTAACATTTTTAGGTACAGTATTACTGAAATATACAAGTAAGGCTAGCCATTTGTTAAAAGTATTTGTAAAATACAATTTTGGTACCTGATTCCAGCATCTACTATATGAAAACAAATATGACGATAATTGAACAACTTTTCTTTTTAAATAAATCTTATGCAAAAACTATTTGTCTACTAATAATTTTATTAATGTGACAATACTATATTGTTCAAAGTAAAATCTCAAAGACAAATTTTCAGACTAAACAAATAAAACAAATGTAGAAATTTCGGAAGGTTAAGAGAGTATAAGTTTCAAATTATAAAAATCACATTTTTACTATTGTAAGTAACAAAATCAAAATGTATTCATAAAGAAAATAATAGAACTTATTATTTGAGCAAAAAGGATCTCATTTCAAATATTTCAATTGCAAGGGGGCTGGGATGCTTGTTGCGGAGGACAAGGACTGATACTCTAAAGCTTCGGTAATTGAACTTAGATGCAGCTCAGTCAATGGACCATAATAACTGTTCTACTAGTTTGAAGTATACTACAACGAACAAAAAAATCGATATATTCGAGATGTACAAATCATAAACTCCATAACTTGTGATAGAGCGCTAATGACCTTAACTGTTGAAGCACATTAAAACTCCAATAACAAACCAACCATCCACTACTTGTACTTATTCCACGCACGTAAGTGGGGGTCAGGTCCTCTAGCTGCAGTACAGAGAGCATCTATTATATATGTATGAAAAAAATATTCCTATTGTTACTTCTGTAAATATTTAACAAATTTACTTATAGAAAAATAGCATCTAATAAAATCGTACTAAGAAACAATAACCATATTTGATTCTTGACCGTAACTGATTATTACAAATAGAAAAAATATAATTAATAACATCTACATGCCACTCCCCGTCTTTGAACTTGCAGCTATAGAAGACATATATAACAAAAATATTTTTTTTTATGGATCAAGAGATAGATCATCTTTATTAACATCAAATAGACCAGGGATTCCCAACGAGGTCGATATAGACCCCTTAGGGATCGATGAAAGTTGATAGAGGGTCGATGAACTCCAAAAGGTCGATTGGGGGTCAATAAACAATCTGAATACATATTCTACATGCGTACATATTATATATTTAAAATATTATATATTTGATGAAGCAAGGTTTTATATTATAAATTTTGATGAATTCGTTGACCAGTTATCTGCATTTAAGGCTAAAGGTTAACTCTCAGCTGGTAATAAATTATTTTACTTAGAATTGTTATATAAAAAACGAATATTTTTGTAAATAATTTTCTTTTTTAATTTAAATTCCCAGATTGAAAAATATTACTAATTTTATATTTTTAACTTTTCCTAGTTCTTATCTAGTAGAATCCAATTTCAGTCATGTAAATAATTTATTAAGAAAATCGAGAAATAGATTAAATATATCAGAACGTGTCGATTTACGGATTGTGCTAATTTTTCTTCGAACTGAACATACCAAATATTGCTGCAATCCATCAGGCTCAACCATCACATTGAGAATAAATTTTGGTTAATAGATATATTTATATTCAATTATAAATTGTATTATAATTTATACATATTTTTGTATTTACTGTTTTTTAGAAAAAAAATATTATTTATCAAATTTTATTATAAATATTATGCAACTGTATTTTTGTTTTCAATTTACTCCTGTGTATTATTAACGAAGTTAATAATAATCATTTATTAAATACAGTCATTTAAGAATTCTTGAAAACATTATTCTATATCATTTTTATTATCATTTTTAATACAAATATTTCTTCGAAAATTTATATTAAATATTTTAATGTCGTAAGAAAGACTCAATAGTAGTTCCAATTTTCAGTGGGGTCGAAAAGAAAAATATTTTTTTAATGGGTCAATGTATGAAAAAGGTTGGGAACCCCTGAAATAGACCATGCACAATCAAGTGTTATATAAAAGGAAACCTATAGAGATACTTTCGCTGAAGCAAATATGAATCGATGATATAGGACGCTTTCCTCTTATAAATTAAATCTGTATTATATAAATTATGCTTCCAAAAAATAATTATATAAATAATGGTTGTATGTAAGTAACATTGTTACAACATGATTTTGGCACTATAGCTAAATTCATTTTTGTAAACGAATTTTTTTAGTTGACGAAGGAAAACAAATTTTCTAATCAAAATTTTCACTAAATGATTATTAATCATTTTTTGACTGTCATTTATGCTAATTTCCATTGAAATTCTGTCTTCCTTGGAACGTTCACGTAATGAAAAAAATAAATCTTTAGTAACATTAGCCTCAACCTTATCTTAAGTTTAAAGGTCTGAAGATGATGGCATCATCATCTAAATACACACAAACTAGAATCAAAAATTATTAATAATCAACTCTTGAATGATTACGACCAAAAAAAGTATTTTTAATTCGTAAAGTGAATGAAAATTTTATTCATGCATTTTTGTATTGCAACAAAGACAGAAGTTACTTTTAAATTTCCATAAACAAGTATTTGTTAATAAGTAGTTGATATACTAGCTAATTATACAATAAAACTGAATTAAGTTTTACTTTTTTTTGTATAACAAAAACTGAGTTTGTATTATTCGAATTGCATATATATACTCGTATAGTTATATAAAGTTATTTTTCTCACACATATATTTTAGTGTATATGAAAATAAAATTCCATAAGTTCCTTAAAAATATTTTTGTATAATTTTTGCATTCATTATTTTTAAAATAAATAAAAACATGAATTAGAGAGTTATTTCAGTGACATGACCATATTTTCAGTTTTCTTCTAAATTAAAACTTAATTTTGATTTATACCCTACGAAAGTTACAACGAACAGCCACTGATCACATATACTACGCAGCTCGCACACACAAACACACACGTTCCTGCACATAAATATCATGTGACAAAATTCCAACCTTTCGTGAAAACCCATCCTTACAGGAGAAAAAACTTGTCTTTGAGCCAAGTGAAGGTTGCAATTACATAATGGCGACTGTCACATTAGCTATTTGTTTTTGACGATTAGATTAATTAACGGAAGTGGAGTTTTTACTATTGTTCTTCGTCTTATGTTCACTGACCATTCACCACTCACTGAAATTAGGATAACTTTCAGTTTGGTCTTTTTATCTTAAATGCTACTTTACCACACTAAAAGATTTCACATATTTTTTTATACAAAAGCGTACAATGAGATCATTATTCTATAAAATAACATAAAACGGTTTTTAACTCTAAAATCTAATTAAAATAATTTATATATTTATTTATATATATACACATATATATATATATATATATATATATATACTGTTTGTATACTGTATATATATGTATATATATATATATACTGTATATTTATAACTACTATAATTCAAGATATATTTACTTGTGTATATAGGTATGAGTGCACACGTTATGCTCGTACACAAGTTTCACAAATGATAATTAATGGTTAGCGAAAAATTGAAGCTGAAGTTTTTATTTTCTACGTTAACCATACAATGAAGTTTTCATTAGTTATAAAATTTCTCGATAGAAGAAAGTTTCACAGCATAGAAGACACTTTGAGGTTATTCTTTGAACATTTTTTTAACTGCAGAAGTAGGTTGCAGGAGTAAAGTGTCTTTCAGCTTTAATTCTTTTCAGTTTCAAAAGAAAATTCGTCCGTATTGATTTTCAGTAATGATGTAAGTTAAAAGACAGTTTTATTTTGTCATCGTAGTAACACTTAATCGTGATTTATTAATGTTTGAAAATTAACCTCGAATTTAGATTTCACATTGTTCTTGTCTCCCATTATAAAATATTATCTTTATCTTAGTTTATAATTACTAATTTTATGGAAAATTTTTATTTAATTTAATGTTAATTACATTTTTAAATCAAATTGTAATACAAAAATTATTAATATTTCTTAAATACAGAAAATTATACTTCAAAATTGGATATACCAAGCTTGTGATAGAATATTTATAAAAAAATAATTACAAAACAAATTTAAAAATGTTCAACATATTTATTTGTATATATATATATATATATATATGAATAATACATTCTTAAATGTGTAATGTATACAACAAAAAGATTCTACTTAATATTTATTATTTTAACTAAAATTTAAATTTTTTTAAGTTCATCGTCACTTTATAT
>CM068320.1:5172500-5207500 GCA_034766995.1 Acanthacorydalis orientalis | reverse complement strand
TATATTTATTTCAGTATTCAGTAAATAAATAAACATTGTACTAATAAGTAAACAATAAACAAAATGCTTGTATTTATACCACAAATACATAAAGTTTTATTTTAGAAGATACTGAAAATACTGATTGTTTAATGATGTGCGAGTCCCATACAAATAATACATAATAGTAATTGTGTCGATAATTTTATAAAAAATCAGTTGACAATGACAATATTTAAAAAAGATTGTAAATACTTTTTCTTATTAACGTTCTTTAAAAATCGTTATATACTTTCCTTACCTATAAATTTTAATCAGAAAAACGTGTTTTAAAATAATCTGAGTTTTTAATATTAAAATTTATATCCTGAAATCAATTTGATGCTAAATATTTTAAAAGTAGTGTTTATTTATAATTCGATTAGCGAAATTTTAAAAAGGTAAGTTTAATAATAAAAATCAAGAAATTAGTGAGAGGAAGGAATTAAAGTATTTTTTTAAAAGTCAATTCAGTTATTTTATTCAAAATTATAAATATCACTCATTATTAATGTACATAGTTTTGTTATATACAATAATTTGAAAGATAATCGAAAATAATACAATAACATTTAAATGTTATTACTCATTCTGAGTAAACGCATATTAAGTAATGTTCAAACAACTAAATTAGATAATCTTAATCAATTAATGAGTATTGAAGACCAATTTAATGTGAATGTTAAAATAAATCTCTCTCTTTCCGCGTTTCTCTTTCTCTACAGAGAAATAGAGAAATAAAAAGAGAGGAGAGATAATTATATAGATAAATAAAGTTAAATATCACTGTTTATATTGTTATGAAAACATTATCATAAAAATATGTTGCTTGTACCTTTAAATGTTAATAAAGATATAGGGAAACATATTGAACTATTAATGGAAAATAGAACATTGATTTCTGAAAAACGTCAACGTAAATGATCACTCTGAAGAAACTTGTCACCGGTTGCATTAAGAAGCATACCCAGTCACGTTATTTTTTCAAGGGATTGATCCACCTCCATACAAACACACATATTCACATGTTGATACACAAAAGTAAAAGCTAGTGAAAGGAGAAACCTGTTAAGGCTGACCCTCGGTACCATACGTTTCAGATTGGGTTGAACACGTTGAGAATACATATAAGACATCTCTTGTTATTTTTTTCGTGAATGTATTTTTTCGCAATTGCTTGTTTGTATTAAATTTGTAAGCTCCATTTCAAGAAAACGACTGCCCAATTTTTTTCTTTCAGCTAGTATGATACCGTGAACAAGATTCTTGAAGAATAGGGAATTTTCTTTAACAAAGGGTAAAAGTGTCCCACTAGATTATAAGGATATACATAGTTTAGTGCACTGCTTTCTTATCTGTATATCGTCAGATATATGTCAATCTTTAATAATATTAACTGTATTTACGTATTATGTTACTTCTTAAACAAAAAATTAAACAAGCTGTTATAATTGATATATTTCTATTATGATAAAATAATAAGAAAGAAAATGAATGTTTCTTTTTAATGACAATTTAATGTACGAACAAAAAATTAGAAAAAAAGTACAATTAAGCAAATTAAATTAGTTTTTCATTTTTATAGATAATTTCAAAAATATAATCAAATACTGTTTTAATTAAAAATTAACACTCTCTTCTCCTTCTATCTTGAAGCAAATGTTTATACCTGTATGAGTTCATTTTCCCATTCTAACAAAAAAAGAATTTTCATATTATTAGCAAAAGAATAATTTAATTATTTTAAATTATTGCCATAAACTTTGAAACATATAATAATAATCCTAATTTACTTCGTACCTTCAATAAATTTAGATCACTTAAATTTCTGTTATCACTAATAATTTTGGCACGTTTGTCATTTTCAAACAGATTTAAGATAACTGATGTTAATTCAATTTTAGTTTTATTTTGCTAACAGAATCGAAATCAATATCCAAATCTAAATAAAAACGGCATACACATATCGAATCGAAACAAATGCGTCTGATTATCAAATGACAGCCGTCACTGTTGCCTTTTAAATTATATATAACATGATAGATTTTAATCACTACCGCCACCATATGGCACTCTTAACACCACCTATTGAATAGTGTACACACTTTTGCACTAATGCAATATATATATATATATATATATATATATATATATATATATATATATATATATATATACATAACTAAGTTTAATCCGAATTCATTCTATACAATGAAATGAATGAATAACAATGTATATAATCAAAATGAATCTTCGAAGTGTATATTAATTTCTTTCTGTAAAATAATTCTCCTTTTTCTAAAATAATAAAATAAACTTTTTACATACCACTTTATTTATGCAACTTTAATACTGTTCTAGTGAAAAACGTTTCTGATTTGTAATATGTAAAATGTTTTAAATGAGAAAATATTTGAGTAGACATAAATATATATATATATATATATATATATATATATATGTATATATAAATATATGGATGTTTGTATGTATATATATATATATATATATGTATGTATATATAAATATATGGATGTTTGTATGTATGTTTATATATATATATATATATATATATATATATATATATATATATATGTGTATGTGCACATTTGTATGTGTAGGTTCGTTTGTGTACGTATGAGTACGTGAGTGTACGTGAGTGAGCGTGACTTACGTGACTGTACGTGAGTGAGCGTGAGAGAGCGTGAGTGCACGTGAGTGTAGATGAGTGTAGATGAGTGTAGATGAGTGTAGATGAGTGTAGATGAGTGTAGATGAGTGTAGATGAGTGTAGATGAGTGTAGATGAGTGTAGATGAGTGTAGATGAGTGTAGATGAGTGTAGATGAGTGTAGATGAGTGTAGATGAGTGTAGATGAGTGTAGATGAGTGTAGATGAGTGTAGATGAATGTAGATGAATGTAGATGAGTGTAGATGAGTGTAGATGAGTGTAGATGAGTGTAGATGAGTGTAGATGAGTGTAGATGAGTGTAGATGAGTGTAGATGAGTCTAGATGAGTGTAAATGAGTGTAAATGAGTGTAGATGAGTGTAGATGAGTGTAGATGAGTGTAGATGAGTGTAGATGAGTGTAGATGAATGTAGATGAGTGTAGATGAGTGTAGATGAGTGTAGATGAGTGTAGATGAGTGTAGATGAGTGTAGATGAGTGTAAATGAGTGTAGATGAGTGTAGATGAGTGTAGATGAGTGTAGATGAGTGTAGATGAGTGTAGATGAGTGTAGATGAGTGTAGATGAGTGTAGATGAGTGTAGATGAGTGTAGATGAGTGTAGATGAGTGTAGATGAGTGTACGTGAGTGTACGTGAGTGTACGTGAGTGTACGTGAGTGTAGGTGAGTGTAGGTGAGTGTACGTGTGTGTACGTATGTGTACGTGTGTTTATATGTGTGTACGATTGTATACATATGTGTACGTGTATATACGTGTGTGTACGTGTGTGTACGTTTGTGTATGTATGTATATATATAAATAAATTGTGTAGATCTACTCGTATTTAAATTCCATGATACAAAATACTAATACGTATTTCAATATATTTTCGCTGTTTATTTGAACATTAAAATAGTTTTTTGTGAAGCAATACTTCTTCTGATCAGTTTAGTTTTGTAAGATTATTAGGCACAAGAATACATTTAATTTCAAAGAAATATGTAATATACCTATAAAGTACTATTTATTGTAAGATTTTCACTCTCTCTCGCTATATATATATATATATATATATACATATATATATATATATATATATATATATATATATATATATATATATAACAACCAGTGAAACGTAAATTTTTACATTGTTGTAAACTTAATATTAAAAAATAAATTATTTTTTAATTAAGAATAACACCTTTTTATAAAATGATCTGTTCATTTATTCTACATTTATAAATGTTGATCTATACCGTTATATGAGCTAAATTTTCATAAAAAAAACATTAACATTAAACACAATAACAATTTACTTACATTTGAAAATAATTCAAGCAATATAAAAAAATCTTAAAAAAAATAGAACGTGAAAATAGCATTTTATAAACGATTGTCAAGACAATAAAGAAACGATTTATTACATTTTTCATGTGGAAATATTTATTTAATAACTAGTATTACAATAATGAATACTTCACATATCAATACTCATAAATATTTCAAATATACAAACATAATACTCATTTGTTATATATAATAATTGTTTCACAACTTATAACCCAAATATGAAATAAATTACTTCACCCAAATTCAATTACTGTACGTTTCTATGCATTAATAAAAACAATTCTTCACATACACACAGAATGTATGTGTGTATATATATATATATATAAATATATATATATATATATATATATATACATATATATATATATACATATATATATATATATACATATATATATATATATATATATATATATATACATATATATATATATATATATATACATATATATATATATACGTATACATATATATATATATATATATATACATATATATATATATATATATATATATATACATATATATACATATATATACATATATATATATATATATATATATATATATATATATATATATATTTACAAATAAATTTATCTATGATTAGTAAATTACAAAATGATTTTTGTTCAAAAATATTCAGTAAATGATTACTGATTATTTTTGAGTGTTGTTAAGCGCATTTGGATGACAATTCCATCAGTCGCAGAAATAAAATATGATAATTATTAATCTTATTTGATCAGACAAAAATTAAAGTAAAAATAAATTTGTGAATATAAATTTACATTTACAATTATACTATTAAAAATAATTTTAATATGAAATGGTAGTTTCCATTTCTTACTATGACAATTTTAATCATAAGTTAACATATTTATTCTTGTAAACAAAAAATTCTTAACATGTATACATTATATTTTTGACCACAATTAATAATATTTGTAATATTGTTCTGATACTGTGACTTAAATACTCTTCATACACATGATTTTTCCACTCACTCATTGCTTCCTTATTGAAAATATGAAATAATTATTAACTGATTGTTTTATTTTTTTTGAAACGCATTTCTCTAAGGTAAATAAAAGTTTATTTTGCTGTAATGTAGTCCAAGGGTGAAAGTATCACAGCCGAAATGCGCTTAAGAAATAACCGAAAATAAGCAATAAGTAATTATTGAATAGCTCTAATCAAAGAAAAATTGAGGTTTGGAGATGAGGCAAAATTCGTTAATGAAACTGGGTTTCATAACTTATTCATTAAAAGGATAAGTTTCCTAAAGGTTGCAAACATATTAAAAATAATCGAAATAACTGAGTTATTTTCACAAAGCTTATAAATTTCGAAAATTCGACTACTGATTTTTATTTAAAGTTCCTAAATACTATATGTATATATGTATGTATATATGTATGTATATATATATATATATATATATATATATATATATATATATACACTAGGTTACCTACATAAATACACTTCTATATAAACTAATATAAACGATTATGTAAATTGCTTTTATCCAACAAATATCACATATATTGTTAAAATAATACTACGAATAAACCTTATAAAATATATTCGATTAAAATAAATATTTATTCAAAGTAATGAGTATACTGTATTATGAATGAAACAATATTAAAACATTGTAAGTGCAATGTATTTTGTATATTCATATGAGAACATACCCATAGTTAAAAACAAAACGCACACATTCTTCTACAAGCGTACACACACACACACACACATATATATATATATATATATATATATATATATATATATATATATACATATATGTATCAATATAAACAAAGTTGAAATATAATATATTTCTTCAAATATTAAGTTGGTAGCAAATGATTTCGATTTAAGACATTCAAATACATTTATTTAATTTAATTAATTTTGAATTGTCCAGAACTGTTGGATGACTAACGCGTAAATTTTGTGCAAGCTCTCGAATTGTTGTGCGTAGTTATGATTCAACTAATGCATTTAGTTGATAGTTATGAACTAAAGAAGGACGCCCGCGACCTTCATTTTCAAGTCTCTCATCCCCAGCACGATTTCTTAGAACCACCATTGCACCGTATGTTCCGTAACAGTACCCACACCACTTCAAAATTCTAACCTTAATTTTTTTTAATGAAAGTGTCATTTCATCCTGTTCATGTTAATATAATTTTAATGTGAACTTTTCGGTCTGTTTTTAGATAACATTCATTAAGGTTTTATTATTATTTTTTCTTAAAATTCGACTATTGAACTAAGAAGAAAAACAAGTAAATAAAATTATAAAATCTGTTTTGAGAGTTAACGAAATGGGTATGGATTTGATTCGGGTATAATTTAACAGTTGACTTTAGTTCATCGTGTCATTCTGATCACTTCATAGATAAAAGATGGCATTTATTAAAGAATACAAATTCTAAAAAAATTGTTAATAATGGCTAATAGTAAGTAATAATCAATTTTTTTGTTCCGAACGAGAGGTTTCTTAATTATATATCATTTTTTACAAATAAAATATATACCGTTTTATTAATGCTCATTTTAAAAAAAAGTGTTCTATTTACATTTTTGTTATGTAATTAGAAACGAACTGAAACAAAAATACCTTTCAATTTGAATTAAAATCAAATTCAAATGTATTGATTTTGTTCAGGCATATTCGTTCTCATCCTCATTATTTCATTTTGTCCTCACTGTTGATGGTGAGAGATAACTTATATTTTAATTAATTTGCAAGGGTAAAAACTAAAAAAATCATGTTCAATTTTATATGTACAAATTAATATAATATTGAATATTGATAGATACGGTTATATGAAGCAAAGTTAATTAAAATATATATTTGTGTTCTATATACCTTTAATTTGTGAACATGTTATTTTTAGAAAGTGCACCAACTTGAAGAAAGCAGAAAAGGGTTTATTTCCTTATACTAGTAGTATATAATAACAGTGACTTATTTAGAAAATTAAAGCAAAATTTTTAAGTCTAGAAAAAAATCTTAAATTAATTTATTTTACTTATAAAAGTACGGTATATCCTCTGCAATTAGCTACTAAACTTTGTGTTCGTTACCAAAGAGACTTAACTTAGTATTTAAATGCGCATGTTACCGCAATGTGTTTATTTACATTTGGTTTATCTATTCTGATTAATCGTAACAGGTTTGATTGAAATCGGTTGTACAGTTCGACTATTTGCATAACATAAACAGTATCTTAACTGTGCAATATTTAATTCATACTTTTACCTATAAAATCAAATCAATAACTATATCCCTATAAAAATATGTAATTTTAGAGTTCATATAAATGTCCTTTTCATAAATAACAATCTTCGTACCTAATTTTTTTAAAAAAATAAATATTTTAACTTTTTCCAAATCAATGCAAACAGCTATAACTATAAAAAAATATTCGCTCTATATGATCAATAAACACTTCATTTTCCACATTATATCGTTTTTATTGAATGATTATTATGAATGCCGTATGAAATACTCATCATTAATATTTGAAATGCATTTCATATAGTCGAACATAAAATTTTATGTATATGTGCATATGTAATGGAATGCGGTTTATTGAATTATAGAAAAAATACACGAGTGCCTGAACCGAAGTTTATTATACACTCTTACATACAAATATAGAATATATGTATTTAGAAGATAAAAATGAAATGTAATTTGATATAATCTTATAGGGTTTTCGAAACAACTAATACAATCTGAACGTGCTCTTCCAATTTGTGATCTGATTTAATCAACAACATTCACGTCAGCATATAGCTTCCTTGTTCGCTTATAGGCAACATTGATTATGCAAACATACGATACTGAACTGATTGGTTCCGTGAATGTTTAGCGAAATCGATTATAGGATTGATCTTGGACATGTTATGTAGCAGCCAGATTTAGATACGTGTAGTGACTTCCAATTGATGGATTCATGGCCTATATTTTACAATCAGTCGACGTTCTTCTATATAGAGGAAAATCGAAATATTCAGTCAAACAACGCATACATAGGACGCACACACACACACACACACATATATATATATATATATATATATATATATATATATATATATATATATATATATATATATATATATATATATATATATAATTCTAGATACGTGTTTTGATATTTTCTGTTCAGTTTATACCGAAATAATTAAATTTTCTCTATTGACATTTGTAATTAAAATCCAATTAGTCATTGAATAGCAGATATTTTATTAATTTCAAGTAATAAATTTTCGCTTGAAATATAAGTCCTTTTATTTAAAAATATAATATCAATAAAAAATAAGAAAAAAAATATTTTTTAATTATTTAAATTGTTGAATACTTCATTAATTTTTATTCAAAATATTATATTTTTTATTATACATTTATAATGAACGTCTCTTTCGATTTTTAATGAATGTAAACTTAATTTATATTTTCTAAAACTTTACTACTTTATTTTTAATATTTTTTTTTACTTTCATCCATAATAAATAATTCAATTAAAATTCAATTTATTACATTTCGAGTTATTACATTTAATAAATACATTATAAAACATTATTTCAATTTTAGTTTCGTTCACGTAAACTTCAAAATTTCTGAAAATAAAATAAAAAACATGTTTGTGGTTGAAATGTCATTAGTAATTTAAAGAAAGTTTAGAATTACTTTTTGTACACTTTTACGCTCGAGTTTGATATCGTATCTGTTTCAGAAAGTCCTTGCAAACTTCCATCTAATAATAAATTACATTTACAGTAAACGTTTTTTGGAGTAATCTATAAAAATGGATGTGAAATACAAAAATATTATTGGTAAGAAAAACTACAAACGAATAAAAAATTTTTAATTAAATTATAAACAGGAATATTTTAAGTGTTGGTGTAAATATTGATTACATATATATATATACACATATACATACATATATATATATATATATATATATATATAAATATAAAATATTTATTTGTTATAATATTCAGCTAGTATCATACTTTTTGACTCCGATTACAGTGTCCTCAAATGAGACTTTATTTAAATAATAAAAAGGAACGTAATGCGATTATTATTGGAAAAAACGAACGTAGAAACTACACGAATTAATACATAAAAAAAGTAAATAAAAACCTTCACTACTATCTACGAGGGTAACGCCATCCAGCAAAAGATCGAAAATAAACAACTCAAACGGTAGGAAAACCGCCATCAGTCAACAACAAATAAAAAACGTTGAATTAAATGTCAGAGAAAAGTGTATATGCGGTCGGACTTCGCACAACATAGTATTTCTTTACAAGAACGACGCGCTGAAAGCGGGCGTAATATTATACCATACAATCTGATTATACAACAAGCAAATACTATCGTAGGATACTCTTCCTTACACTACCGAAACAACGTTGTATATTTCTTTATCACAATAAATAAGTTTTTTATTTAAATCTTTTTTAAAATAATGTATAAATATATGTGTAGGTATATATATATATATATATATATACATATACATATGTTTTATTATGCCATAAATATATCAATATTAATAGTAATGTAAAAAATATATATTTTTATTCCTAATATTATATATATAGAATGATTCAATTTAGGCTTCCACACTGAAGTATTAAAAGTGGGTGCAGGGGTTAGGAAAAGTCGTGTTATTTTTTATTTACTCCTTTAGGCCAAAACAATACTAAAATACAATGGAAGTAAAACACTAAATGGAAGATAACATGTATTTTTTAAATACTGACATGTGGAATCATAAGTAATATCACTCACTCACTCACTCTCTCTCTCTCTCTCTCTATATATATATATATATATATATATATATATATATATATATATATATATATATATTAGGTTTTAAAGAGGAATTTTTACAGGGGTAAAATGTCTTCATTTTATTATTGTTAATACAAGATAGTGCATAAATATTGGATGTATCTATTTCTTTCATACCCATTTGTTCATTTTTCCATCGATTTATATTTATTATAATCTATAAATCAACTATTTGTAGTTTCTAATCATAATTATTATTAAAATAAAATTAATAATTCCGAAATACATCCGTAACTACGTACGTATTATTGACCTTGGAAATTTGGATTAGTTAAGTGTATTTTCTCCACTTCTATTAGGTTATTAAGTACGAAATGTCTAATTAGATTAGTAATTTGTTTGACAACTGCCATTTCTCACATTTCACTTTGATTGACATCTTGTTCCTTCCTTATTGTGAAAGTATATATCTTCATTCTTTCAAACGCTTGTTTTGATTTGTGTTTAATATTCAATTAATTTTTAGAGCAATGTTTGTGAAACCATGGACAAGTCAAAAATTGTCATTATTTTCTAATATGAATTCCATCGTGGAATAAATGCAGCGTAGGTAGCTCGAAATATAAGCAGTGTTTGGAACGGATGTGGATAATAAACGCACAGTACGCCGATGGTTTAATAAGTTCTATTCTGGTGACTTTAAAATTAAAATAAATCACGTGGACGACCTGAGGCCATGGTGAATAATAATGAGCTGGAAACTGTAGTGGAAGCAAGTCCATCTCCAATTATACGTAAATTAGCAGCAAGGTTTGATGTTACTATTTCAACAATATTAGACCATTTGAAACAAATCAGCAAGATAAAAAAACTGGATAAATGTATTCCGCATGAATTCAACGAGCGTCAAAAGAGAAATCATCTCAAATATTGCTTTTCTTTGTTCCACGACATAAAGGTGAATAATTTCTACACTGTATTGTCTCGTGTGATGAAAAATGAATTCTTTTTGACAATCGCAAGCGTTCAGTACTATGATTGGAGAAAGACGAAGTGCCGAAACACAGTCCAAAACTGAATATTAATTAAAAAAAGCTAATGGTGTCTGTTTGATGGTCTAGCGCTGGTATTATCCACTACAGCTTCATGAAACCTGATCAATCGATTACAGTGAAAGTCTAATGCAAAAAAATGGACGAAATAATGAGGATGATTTCGATTAAGCAGCTGCTGTTGGTCAATATAGACAGTCGAATCCTCTTCCAAGTCAACGCTCGACCACATGTCACAGAAACAACGCTGCTCAAACTACAAAAGCTGGACTTTGAAATTCTCTATCAATCACCGTATTCGCCAGACCTTGCACCAAATGATTAGCGTTTCATCTAGGCTTTGGACCACTTCTTGCAAGGGAAAATATTCAATTCTCAATAAGCTATGAAAAACGCCTTTCTCGATTTCATCGCCCCACGCTCACCAGGCCTCTTCATCTGGCTTAAACAAACTACTTTTAAGATAGTAAAACTATATCGGTAGTTTAGGCGCATACTTTGATTAATTGTACTGATTCTTGTTTGAAACTTTTAATTTGAAATCAGATATTTCATATTTAATGACCTTACATATATATATATATATATATATATATATATATATATATATATATATATATATATATATATATATATATATATATATATATATATATATAAAGAACAACTCACACATCACTAGTGTAGAATTTAATAGGTATCGTAAAATTTTCAATTTAAAATGCTTATCTCAATTTAATTTAAAAAATCAATATTATAGTTAAATAGTGCTATTTTAGTATCCAATGAAATGAATCATTTTGTAATTATTATGGATGAATGTAAACGTTCTATTTAAATGGAAGTATCATTTCATCGTGTTCATGTTAATAAGCATTTTAAAGAGCATTTTTCAGTCTATATTTTGGTAACATCGACTTTGATTTTATTATTAATTTTGCTTCCAATTAGACTATTAAATTAAAGATGGAAAAGAAGCAAATAAGATAATTTTTTCTATGGGTTCAAAACGGGTGGTAAAGCAACAGAAACTGCTCGTAAACTAAACGATGCTTCTGGTGTTGATACTGTTAAGGAACGTTCAGTACAATGGTTATTCCGAGAATTAGTATTGGACACCAGAGCCTTTAAGATGAAGAAAGTCGCGGGCATTCTTTTTCAGTTCATTATGATCAACTAAAGTAGTTAGTTGAATCAGAACCACGCACAGCAATTCGAGAGCTTGCACAAAATAAAGGCATTAGTCATCTAATAATTATGGGCCACTCAAATAATCAATAGCTAGCTAAGAAAAATGTGTATTAACTTGAAGGTCATAAACCGCAATTATTTTTCTATCAACCAAATAGGATATAAAATTTTATATACTTTTTTTTCTAAAAAAAATCGATTAAGAACAAATATGCTTTTTGTTTTATCGACCCACAGACATTTTTATTAATGTTTATTACTGAATAGAGTTCCATCTTTTTAATATAGCACCTAAGTTATAATAATTTTTGGCAGACAAATTAAATAATAATAATGTGCGTGCAGTATTACTGAGATAAACTGTTTGCTTAAGATAGAAAGCAAGTTCTGATTTTCCAAGAAAAATTAAATTTTTATCTCGTTTATGAGCATAAAAGGTATTTTTTATTAGTTCCACTAGATTTTCTAGCTATTTTAATATATTAAATAAAATGTATTATTATCTGGCATACATGTTCCAACTGAATTTGTCAACAAACTTTTAATAAAGATAGTTAATTTTTTAACATTAAATTTTCCTGTTTCCATCCTTATTACTTGTTTGCACTCTTAAAGCGATAGATTTATAGAAACAAGTCATTTTCATTTCCCTTAATCTTCTATTCGGAATTTTTAGATTGAAATTATCAGTATATATATATATATATATATATATATATATATATATATATATATATATATATATATATATACATGAATTCATTCCTTATAAAAAAAGAATACTTTTTTGAAATACAATCTAAAATAATAATTGATAGCAAGGCAAAAATTAACATAATACATAAATATTTTGAGTATAAATTATTTTCAAACCAGTTAATTTCCCCAGCCATGATTGTACTTTGTATCTCTTGCCAGGTGTATACATTTATTTTTAAATTATAAAACAATGAACAGTTGTCTGTGCGTCTAAATAATAATTAAACAACTTTATTGTAAACAAAATTTCGTAAAGAATAAATACTTCAGTTCACTTTACGTACGGTATGTACATTTCTAGTACACTCACATTGCCAAATCATTCCTTTTCAACCTCACACCGTTTCTTTATTGTATACAAGAGTCTTGGCTAGCTCTATATAACCGTCTCGGTATTCGCGGTCGGAGCAAAAGCAGGAAATCAGTTGGGTGCCTCAAGCCGTTTCCATATGGCTTTATTCGCTTAACACGGTCCAGATATCATCCTCCGTTCAAATACAATTTTTATCATCGGGCTCCTCTATTTGGATGCATAAAACATTTCTTTTCTGCCTTACGGCCTCTAAAATTGTCACCAATGCGATGAATCAAAAGATTTCTTGAAATCGTAACGTATATTATGATGTTACTTTTGGCAATATGAAACGTACAATATTTACAATACCTATTACCATAAACTTACATAAAAACTGACATACTGTTGCACAAATACAAATATTTATATACATGGATGTTTTCATACATACAAACACAAACATGTATGTACGTATGTATGTATGTATGTATGTATGTACTTATATATATATATATATATATATATATATATATATATATATATATATGTATATAAGATCGATAAATGTTTTTCAATTACATAATAATTCTTAAGTCATATTTATGCAGATGCATAAATATAGTTTATCAAATCAAAAAATATTTATTTTTTGGTACCTGTGACCATCATCATGTGTATTTTTTTATAGGTTTTGATCATATTGAATATCCTGTACAGTAATCTGCTATAACTATTTTCAGCTCTTGAATCAGTTTTCAGATAGCTTAATGTCATTTTTTTGAAGTGTTACAACAAGATGTATAAAGAATATAGATAAAACCGATATTATTGTAGCAGATTACTATACAAATGATTCGACGGGGTCAAGGCCAGTAAAATAATGTAAAAAGACACCTTGTTTCTTTGATATAAATTAAAATACAAAACAAATCCAAATAATTATATTTGGAATTTCATTTATAATTGAGGTCGTTTATTTCAGAGCCAAAACTAGATTTACCTCACCAGACATTTCATAAAATTTTATATACTAGTTCGAAAGGTTTTCAGGAAACAAAAAATAGTTAAGCTTACTTAAGAACACTTAAATATTTTAAAAAAAATATTTAAAAGCCATTTATAATATAAATGGGTCTAGAAGATTAAATTGTTGGAATAGTAAGGAAAAATAATTAACAATCATAAATTTAAAAACTTTTCCAAAAGATCATTAACGGTTTCAGTGCCACCCAGCGCGAACACGCTGTTCATAAGTTATAACGAAACGTGTCATTGCATGGAGTCACGATGCTCAATTGATTGTGCGCTTAGATTCTATTGTAGCACGTCAGTCAGAAGCGCGATCGCGCCGATTGGCATTTTTGGGAACACATTAAAGAAGCGCGATTGCGCCGATTGTCATTTGTCAAGATATTATTAAATAAGCTCTATCGCGCCGCATGGAATTTTTCTACATCGAGTTAAGCGAGCGCTACCGCGCTGCTTGGCATTTTTCGAAAACATACTAAACAAACGCTATCGCGTCTCGTGGAACTATTCAGTAAAATTTTTGTGAGGACTCCTGGCACTCAAACGGTTAATGTACACACAAATGCAAATCAACATCGTTATTCTTATTTCTATTTCATGTGTGTTTTGATTTCCAGTATCTGTTATATAGCTGACTCTTGTCGCAAATAAAAGAAAACTATTTTTACGCATTATTCTAGATAAGGAAAGATCTTTAATATCTGTATTATTTCTGTAGATGTCATGTTTAATGGGAAGGTGACATTAACTTTTTGAGCTAAATATTATATTTAGTACTTAAGTGATTTTTAAATGAGTTGTATTTATATTTTGTAGTGTAACTTTTTTCTAATTATATAAACAAAAAAATATTCTTATTACGAGGGTGTTCTTAAGATTATTTAAATTCAACCTTCTGAAAATATGGACTGAGTCTTTTATTTCTTCATAGATGTCACACTCAGGATCAAGTTACATTTTTGGGTTTTAATTTAATAGTATTGAATCGTAATTGTTCGTTTCATTTTTCCCATTGTTTTTAAATTTTAACTTCTTTTTCTATAAAATATTTTAGTTTTTATAGAAAAATCCGGATTTAAGAAGTTCTTATATTTTTACATTATTTTTAATCGGTGTCAATAATATAATATCTCCAATAATAATCCTGTAAAATTAACTTTCAATAAAAGTACAAGTGTCAGTATAGTACTAATTACATTTTTAATAGCAGCTGAAAGTTAATCATAGAAAAAAAATACATTTATGTATATACATATTAATAATAAAATATGAAAGTTTATTTTAAATATCTTTGTGAGCAATAGAAAACTTAATAAATGCAGTTATAAAGATACGAGTTATTTATTTTAGACAGACAATGCGATTTGACTTACAAAAAATGTAAAATCGGCAACTTAGTCAACAAAAAATTTTTGTTTTATTAATACCGTTGTTTTCAACCAATCTAACATATTAGATAATATTTCATTAGTCCTTATTCCATCTAACATATACTAACAAAAAAAATTAACAGACTTATGATGGGAATAGTTTTTTTTTTAAATATTAAATTTCCTATTTTTTTGTTTTATTTGCTTGCAGTCTAAATCCGTTGTCTTTAAGAAAAAAATACATGTCTTAATTTTATATTCATGAATTTTAGAATCAAATTGATTTAGTATACTAAAAAATAATTTTTAAATTCAATTAAAGATATAAGAATCGAATTCGAAGTATATATTGTTAAGTTTATATTTATAGCAGATTTCAGTAATGAAATTATTTCGACCTAAATGGTAAATGTAACCTAATGCAATGATAAAACTCAATTATATAACAAGTACTTGCACTATTATGAATTGCATATACTAGTTATGTATATCACATTAATAAAAAATGACGTTTACTCCAAATGTAACATAATTAAATGAAAAGAAGTTACATTTAAAGCAAGTGTATTAAATCCTTATTAAAAATACTGACCAAAAAATAATTAAAGAAATAAGATACATATTTAAATTATAATTATATATTTATTATTAATAATATACAAATAAAGATGTAATGGTAATGCAAAAAAACATTACAACAAATCAAGAATACTCAGTCGGTAATAAAAAAGTAGTGTAAGCATTAATTGGACTTACGAAGTTTCGTTATATTAGAAAATTGTTCAGTCGGTAAAATATTAAACATAAATTGAAAAAGGAAAAATATGTCAACGTGCACATAGAATATTTTATTTTAAATCATTTCCTATTCAATGATTCGATATTGAAATGTATCTTAAATTGTGACCTTAAAATATTTATATTCTAATTTAAAATTAAATTAACTTTATATTTAACTGTTAAAGAAAATAAAAATTAACAAAAATATTACAATGAAATAAAATTTATTTTTGAATAATATTAATTTTTACAACTAAACCCAATTTATTTATGCTTGTTCAGAACACTATAACTCTTTTTGATTTAAAATGTATAAAAACTTGAACAAGTTCCAGTTACATCGAACTAAATTGTCAGTCATGGTATAAAACATGTTCTGACAAATTGAAATTTTAGTGTGAAAATTCACTAAGTTGATTTCAGATTTGACATACTTTTCTATGTTCACTCGAGCAGTATTTTTGATTTTATAACAAAGTGATTTTTCAATTCATTAATTTAAAGAAACTATTGATTTAATCTATATTACAAAAGTGTTGAAAGTCTATTATTATTTTTATTAAAATTGAAATATATAAGCTATTTAAATTTGTACACAATTTTGAATCGTGACACAATTTAATATATATATATATATGACAAAATGCATCATTTATATCAACAAAATAATATAAATAATTTAAATTTCTTTCCAAGAACAGAAATACAAATTTAAATTTAGGAAAAAAATTCTACGGAAAAAGAATAATTTAAACAGATAAACTGTATCAAACATATTTCGGAGAACTCTACAAATTTTGTTTTTACGTAAAAAAATTTAAAGGAAATTTCCTTAAACAATATATTTGAAAGCTTGAATATCCTATTAATATTTTTTTAAATATTTGTTTCTGCAATATAATATTTGATAATAATTTATTGATTAAATATTCTACCAATATAAACAATTTATTCAAATAATAAATTGTAAAATATATTCAATATAAAGTTCGAATAATACTTAATATATTGTAAGTAAGACTTAATATATTGTTAATTCTTGATCAATATAAATATCTAAGAAAAAGTATCTCAGTAAAATAACTAACAAAATTTGAATCTATTTAGAACTAATAACAAAAAGTAATTTTCATTATCAAATTACAAGCGTGCTTATAGAAACATTAAGTTTTTCATAAAAATCTAATTACAAATTTCAATATTTTGACTTTTATATCAGTAAAAATAAGTTTTAGATTATTATTCTTAAAAGAGTTTTTTTTTAAATAGCTCGTTATAATTTATGTATTTTCAATTTATATAAGATTGAAATCAAAAATGGTCTTTAAATATTTTACTTCATAATATTTGAAAGCAAGTTTGTAAAACATTTCGAAGTATAATTAGTCTTATGAAATAAATATGTTTTTTATATTATATTCAACATAATATTCCAAAAATATGAACGTTTATAATTACTGGAAAAAATTAAGTATGCTTCACTAAAGATAAGGCTTTTTCTGAATAAGTAATTACAGTACTGATTAGGTGAATGCAATAAATTAAAACTGAATTGTGTTTCTGTCATTGAAGTGAATACAATTATTAAATATTAACCCACACAAGTTATTGATTTTTTATTCGCAGATATTTTAAGATAAGATACACATTTTATATATTATAATATACCTCTATGGGCATTTTTGTATTTGCATCTGGATGCATTATATTTTCAAAAATATTTTTTCAGTTTCGTTTATATAAACATTTTAGCTTTTTCAGTATAGTATTTCTGGATAATTATTAAATTTAAATTAACTTTCAAAAAATAATTATTTTTTGTTATGCAAAAAAGTTTTTTATTCAAAAGTATACAATAAACAATTTGATCATATTTGATTGTTAGTTATGTGTATTTATATAGCGAATAAATTATCTTTATATATATATATATACATATATAAAATATATAAAAATATTTTCTGAGATTTTTCTGTACCTTCTCTGTGGATAATGACGTTGCCATCGAAAAGCGCATAAGCAACAATCAAAAATAAGTAATAATACCTTATAGATATTTTTGATCGGAAAATATTGATGTGGTTTGTAGGGTAAAAAAGTAATTAATTTGAGAAAGTAAATTTAGCCATAATGTCAGAACTGTTTCTTTTTCTTTAATAGATCATCATCTTCATTATTTCTTCGTACCAGATAGAAATCCGAAAGGAAAAATTTATAAGGTAAAACTTGTAACAAATTAAAAATTAATAAATACTTCAGGAAAAAAAATATATGTATAGTTACCAAATTTCCCTTTCCCACCTTTTTATATCTTTCTGCATATTGAACAGTATTGCAAGAATAAGCCATATTTTTTAAAAACAAATTAAAAAGTAAATACACTTATAATGTGAAACAATAATAAATTCAACTGAAAACATAACGTGTCTACCATTCAAGTAAAATGAATTATTCGACATTCTTGGCCTCAAGCTATTGCTATTGTTATCTTAAGTTTTCTTTTTTGAATTATGTTAGTAACGCAAATAGTGTGACTATGGAACATACATCTTTGTATCTTGTCATCTTTTGTCTTAAGTACTACATGATTTATTCATTTGAATTCTTAATCTATGATTTAATATAAGCAACAATATCTAGTTAAAACAAGTAAATAAAAATTTGCACCTAATATTTTTCCACTTATTTAATAAAGAAAAAAATATGTCTAAATTAAAGGTCTCTTGATGAATATAAACATAGGTTGAACTTCAGAGTATACAATGTTTATATTAGATTAATAAAAAAAATTTGCTTTATGATCTTCAAATTCGTATACATCTTTTAATTTAAGTGGTTTTAAGTGATCTGAAACTGTTGGATGATCAACACCTAACTTTTGTGCAAGCTCTTAAATTGTTATGCGTGGTTCTGATTCAAATAACGCATTCAGTTGATCGTTATGAACTGAAGAAGGACGCCCGCGATCTTTTTCATCTTTAAAATTCTCGACTCCAGCACAAAATTTTTAGAACCACCATTGCACCATACGTTCTTTAACAGTACCCACACTACAGTATTCTTTAGTTTATGAGTAATTTCTGCTCCTTTACCACCATTTTGAACTCATATAAAAAAAATGTTCTTATTGACTTATTTTCCATCTTTAATTCAATAGCCCAATTTGAAGAAAAATTAATAATAAAACCAAACCAATGTTACAAAAATATTGACCGAAAAATTCACTTTAAAATGGTAGTAACATGAAGATGATGAACGAAACACTTTCATTGAAGAAATGAAAGTTAAAATTCAGAAAACAAAAATCCCAATTATTTTCCTACCAAAGTAATATTTCATTGTTGCATTTACTTTGTTTTTGAAAATATTGAATATTAATACAAATATCGAGTTAATATCGTATAATATATATATTGAATATTAAATTTTACTAAATTTTAGATATTCTGATAAATTTTAGATAAACTTAAATATTCTGTTAAATTTTAAAGGGAATTCATAAATTTTGTATTTTTTAATACTTTATTTATACATTTAATCATTTTTACTATCAATGCTTATTATCTATTTAATTAATTATATTTACTTAAAAATTAACATTTATGTATATTATCTTTTACTCTTATGAACTACCAGAGGTTTAAGACTATATAAACAATTATTACATATAAAATTTCATATTATACTTATTATATCAGTTAAATGTCGTACATTAAAGTATTCTAAATTACAACGAGTCCTGTAAAATAAAAGTAACGACTCTAAATATTATGTTAGATACATATAAATGCTCAAAAGTAATATAATTTTAATTTTTTTTTTTAAAATAACTGTATTTTTAGTTTACACAATTATTTATCAAAAGTAAATAAAATATTGAAAATAGTCTCTATAGAGACATAATTCAATCAGAAAAAATAAATTTAATTGAAAAATAACGGATACAAACAATAGATTCTTTTTTGCAATTACAGAAACACTTAAATTCAATGTTTCACCCTTCAGTCATTTTATTACCAATTATACTGCTAAAAATAAATACGCATGGTAAATGAAATATGTATATATTAGAAAAAAGCACATGATACATTGACGTAACATACATTATTCTATTCTACGAAAGGAAAATATGCTATTTTTATACCATATTATAATGTATGATGAAAACTGAATTCTTCACTCTAATCGATAACATTCGTCATAATGGCTTAATGCAGATTAAACAACGAAACATACGCTTAATCCATTCGTCAAAGTGTCAAAAAATTAAATGTGATCTGTGTGATATATATACATAATTTATATATATATATATATATATATATATATATATATATATATAAATTAACATTTTTAGTTATTTCACTACGTACTTTCATATGTAAATAAATATATTGTTGTAAAATGTTTTCCTTCAAATATACTATTTTTTAATATTAACATTTATTATATCAGATTTAGTATCATTTAATATTAACACAAACATTTATACGAGGGTCGTTTGATAAGTATGGTAAAAAAACAACCTACACAGTTTTTTTTACAAAAAATCGTTTTTATTGCTCAACATAGTCTTTATTAAAGGATATACACTTGGTCCAGCTTATCTATAACATAAGCATTAATCGGTGGCGTCGATGACATCCTCATTCGACGAAAATTTCTTCCTACCAAGCAAATTTTTTTAAGATTGGGAAGAGGAAGAAATCGCACTGGGCTAAATCCGGAGAATAGGATCGATGAGGAAACAGTTCTAAGCCTAATCATGCACTTTTGCCATTGTGGCGGTCAATTTGTAGGACGGCGCGTTATCCTGGTGAAAGATCACTTTTTTGTGCACCAATCTTAGTGGTTTTTGTTTCAGCTTTTCTACGTTCAAACAGTCCAATAATGTTGCATAATAGGCTTCTGTTATTGTTATTCCCTTCATCAGGCAATCGGTAAGGATAATTTCTTAGAAAACCCAAGAAACAATGGCCTTTGAACAAGCCAAGATCAGTTGACCTCATCACTTTTCCAACCGACAAAACAGTCTTCACCTTCTTCCGCACACTTTCACTAATCGTTGTCTACTGCTCTAACTGCTGCTTTGATTCAGGTGTCTAGTGATGGATCCATGATTCTTTCACGATGACAAATCGACGCAAAAAGGCCTGATGGTTTCCATTTTTGCGGCAACTGCTACAATGCTCACTTCAAATATCTGGAGAACGTGAACATCGAGTCGCTTCTGACGGAAATTTCGCCTGTGCTAGTTTAAAAAGTGGCACTCGATAGCCGTTACAGTACCAAATGAATGGTGTCGCCATATCATAGAAATATACCAAACTTATCAAACGACCCTAGTGTATATTTATATATACATATATATATATATATATAAACAAATATCATGTAAATGATAAATCGAACTTTTTTAATAAATGGTACGATTATAATTATTTATTTTTTAACTGACATAAAGCATATTAAGGCCCTAAAAATTTGAATACTGAATTAAATAAATTTTAAATAATAACTACATATAAATATTACAATTCTATACCAACGACCTTCAGTTCATCATATTATTGATCATTATGAAATTCATTAACGTTTCATTTTACAGTTGTAATTATTTTTATTTTTTTCAACAATTTTTGTTGGATATACATATTTTCCATTTCTTTGATTGTTATATCGTTTTTTATTGGAAATATGTTGCACGAAAAAGCAAATCACTTCTATGTTATAATAATAATGATCGTATTATGAAATTTTATTTTCTGTATAAAAATAACAATAGACATTAATTATATATTTTGTTTAAAAATATTTTGGGTGAAGGGACATTCAATCATTTTTAAAAACGAATAACTACACTTCTTATAATTTTTTTTACTATTCATTTTAACTTCTGTAAACAAATATAGTTAATAATATTTTTCTTAATCTTTTTTATATTCTTTTAGTGATGTTGGCTATGGCATAATTGGAGAATATAAAAATTTTGAAAATGAATTTTCCATTCATCTCGAAAACTACAAAAACTTGTCTAATCAAAAATGTAGAATAATTTATTATTGAACATTTAAACATTAACTTTTACTATGTATGTCAACCTGTTCCAAATTATTATTTAGAAAAAAATTTGTAAGCAATAAATTCGTGTAGATCAATCTATGAATATTATAAAAAAATATATTGGTAATATATTAATTGAAAACTTATTTATTTATAGCCAACATTTTTACATTTTTATGGAAAAATAGTATAGAAAATCAATTAATAATATGAAAAAGTTTAAAATACAAAAATTAAAATTATTGTTATTAAGGAAATATAATACAACAGGATCAACCAGATAAATTTTATATTGATTTTATTATAATTTTTTTTTAAAAAAAAAAACATTGTAAAATATCTTCTTATAAGCATTTAGATTTCTCAGTAATTCGTGTAATCGTTTAAATAGTGATATCATCTTTCTCCGAATACTAAAGTACAGAAAACCTTATATTATTTTTTTTACAATTGTTTATTCTTATTATCATTGCAATAATATCCTTCTGAAATTAACAAAATACTCGCGGAAAAAAATTTGATAAAATTTTTCATTACCTTATAACTATCTCCCTAGGAAGGATAACATCACCATATAAATGCGTATAAGTAGTAATCAAGATAATTAAGAATCAAATTTTAACAATTTGATCCTAAAAAATTGTTTGTAAGGAGTATAAAATCTTTTGTGAAAGATATAAACATGTATTTTGGATAAGAGGTATTTGCAGTCTGTTATAAAAATTTATATCCAAAAATTTATAATCACAATGCCATGAAATAAGACAAAATCAGTACAGAAAAAAAGTATCAGCAAATATTTTTCAATGAAAAAATCCATAAAAAGTATTTATTATTAACGTCTTAAATACTATAATATTTATATATCTATTTTAGTTGACTTTACTTTAAAAAAATGAACTGAAAAATGTATAAAAATAATTGTTTATTTTATAGCAATGTTTTCATTTAGTTATTTTACATTTTATGAATTCCTAATAGAATTATTAGTAAATAATGTAACTGTAATTACTTTATAGTATTATAATTAAATAATGAATTGGATTTAAAAATGTTAATCTTTCTCACTTTCCCGCATGAATAACTTTTAATTACTTTTTTTTTCAAAAAAAGATAACTTACTTAATTACAAAATAATAGCTATGTATAAATTAAAGTTCGATAATTACGATCCGTCATACAATGATCAAGTAGACAGATCATTCAAACAGAGAATTAGCAAACAAATCAAATTTTGACGTATCAAACAATACGATTCCATGGTCGTTAATCATTTATTAGACGAAATTCAATTTTCCGACAAAAGGTGTTCATTTTTTAATTTAACACATGAAGAAAGTAAATTAACGCAATATTAGATCCGCGTGAAGCAAAATTCTCTTTTAAGACAATACTTTTTTATATCCACTGAAAAGGAAATTTAATTTTGCATAATTTTTATCTAACAAATATACATTTGAAAATAAAATTGAAACATATTTATTCAAAGAATGATTTATTAACTTACGCATCGTACTTTAAACTTACAACTGTTTTATATGTACAAAGTGTATGTCGAGATATCTGTATGTTTTCAAAATTTTGCTATATATATATGTACAAATTATAATTTGAAAAGTAAATAAAAATTTCGCAATCTCCTTCATGTTTAAGCACATAAAAAAATTTCTACAAAAATTTTAACTGCGCTGAAAGCATTTAAAATGAGTGATAAAAGAGAGTGTAATTTACAAAAGGTTGAAATTATAAAGTTCAGAGAATTAATCAGGGAATATAATGCTAAAAATGGATGCGTAGTTCATTGGAAGGTCTTTTCATTTAACACTGATATTATGATGTAAGTTTATATATATATATATATATATATATATATATATATATATATAAATATATACAAATATATATAAATATTTTACTTACAAATTTAATTTATAAATTACAATATATGCTTGTTATTAATCCATACATTTTTTAAAATCTACTAATTTCTTCTTAAATTATTGAATCAAATTTTCACAAGAATTATTTATTTTTAAATTGTCAAAATTTAACTAGGAACTTGCTGAATAAATATACATTCTTTTGACAAATATTAAATAAGTGTTAACCAAATGAGGACAATAACCGAATATAACAACCAGAATTAAGAACAAAAATTTAAATACATATTTTCTGAAATAATCAACAGATATTAACTTAAAATTTCATAAATCAAGATATGTATATATATATATATATATATATATATATATATATATATATATATATATATATATATATATAAAGGAACCATGCAAAAACAAAAGTATTGTTCAATTCGTATGTTCGTTCGAAGAAAACTGAAATAAAAGGAACAGAAATAAGAAGTAGTTAATAAGCATGTCTATCTAGGCTAGCTTATCAACATGGATGGATCATTCATTGAAAAAGTAAAGAGGAGAATATAAATGGAATAAAGCTCATTTGGAGGAAACGGCTTGATATTCAAATCAACAATACGAGTCTGTTTGAAGAAAAAAGTATTTGACAAGTGTATACTACCAGTCCTTACCTAGGACAGTGAAACATGGGTGTAACAACAAAATCATTCTGATTCCAAACAACACAGAGAATTTGGAAAGATGTATGCTAGGTATAACAAGACGAGAAAAAGAATGGAAGGTATACAAAAACAGACAGTAGTCACAGATGTAATAAGAAAAGTAAGGAGTCTGAAATGAAATGGGCAGAACATATTGTAAGAAGAGAAGACAATCGACGGACAACAGAAACTATTACCTGGGAATCAAGGAATGTAAAAAGACCAAGAAAGAAATCAGTGAACAGGTGTGATAAGGAAATTAAATAAATACTGGAAATCAATGGAAAAGAAAGACATTTAATCGTACAAAATGGAAAATCATGGAAGAGGCCTTCATCTAGTGAATTTACAGAGGCTATTGCTGCTGCTGGTGATATATACATATATATATATATATATATATATATATATATATATATATATAAATAAATAAATATATATATATATATATATATAAATAAATGTATATATATATATATATATATATATATATATAAATAAATGTATATATATATATATATATATATAAATAAATAAATATATATATATAAAACAATATAGTTCTACAAGTAAGTACTAGTAGAAGCACTTCTACTCTAAGTATTCATAAACTGATTTTATTGCATTTCAAGTTTTATTCCATAAAAAAAATCAAAATTTTACTTATTAAAGAAGAAATATTTCTTATTAAAATTATTGAAGTGAAACTTCTAATGGCGCGTTAGAGAGCGGTTAAATCATACTGAGGTCACGAAAAACGTTACCATGAATAGAGCCTTGAACGAGAGAGACGGGGCGAATATGACTGCATGAGTGTGTGAGAGAGAAAGGAGAGATACTGCGCTGAAGATTCATTTCTGTCATACGTACATGAGCACACATTCGTTTTTTTAATAGTTACTAAAATAATACACATCTGGTACTTCGATTAAATTCTATTATTTCACGATCGCCTTATATAATATATTTAAATTCTGATAAAAATATTTAACATTTGAAATTGAAGAATTGTACACTTCGTAAATAGATCTAGTTGCAAGTGAAATATGTATGATAGTTAATAACCTAAACTTCAATTTATAAATAGTTATTTTTCTTTACCGTCGATCAATTTGACACGGTTTATTAAAATTCAAACTTTGCATGACAGTACATTTGAATACGAAAATACTTTAATTTCAATTTGAAAAAACATTTATTTTTTTTAAATTAAGCTAATTTTTTTAATAAGTTTTTTCAAATGTAAATTAAAACTATAAATATGTTTCGTACTTAGGTAAATCATGAATATTTAGTATTATAAATTGCAATTTAATTTTTATTAGAAGTATTAAATGTGGCCTCACAAGAATTTCTATCATTCTAGTGTCAACTTTCTACTTTTTCAAAAAATGATCTAGAATGTAATAAAGATAAAATGTACTAGTAAGAAATAATAAATTACACGTCTCGTAGAAATCTGTATATTTTTGTTGAAATATAAAAATCTCTGGTAATTTTATTATCAGTTATTTTTGATATTGCCACATATTCACATCTTATCAACTTCCGAATTATATAACAAAACAAGTTTCGACACAATTATTTTTTCTAAAACTATAATTCATAAAAAATTAATAACCTAATTTTAATACAATCTTTCCCTTTATAACCTTGATTAAGTTTTATATAATTCAATTTTACACAAGCCTTTTGTTCACAAATTATACAAAAAAGCTTTCAATCGATTCCTAATTCTTTTCAGATATTTTTTTGTTGCTGTATTCGTCAATTTTTTATTTTACCATAAAACCACAAGTAAAAATACTAAATTTTCAAACAGTACATCATTACATTAATACATACAGTTTTAGATATAAAGAAGAAGTACTAATTCATATATTATTTAATTATACTTAATCATTGTCATAAATTTCCTAATAATTTTGCTGATACAAATGAATGGAAATGTTAGTTTTTACTTTTAAAATAAAGGAAATTAAATATAATTTACTATAAAACATACACACAGTCTGAAGATAGTGTGTATCAGAAATATATTTTGGTACTGGAGTTAAAAACATTTACATATAGATTTAGAATGAAAAAAAAATAAATTTACAAATTTCTTATCATTTTTATAACCATCTCATACATCTTTAAATAAATACGAAAGAATAAAGCTTACATTATTTTCTTCGCTACAAATATTTAACATTATATGTAAAATCTATGTAAGTATAAAATCATTTTTTTATCAATTTTGTACTTAAGATTAATTTAATGTCATTGAAAATATTAATAATTAACCGATTTCAAAGTAAATGATATGATGATTCAATTTAATTCCAAAACACGTTCTGTTTTCAATTTAATGTTTATGCTATACAGAAATTTTGTGAAAAATCAATTGAAAAAACTAAATTTAAGTAAAATAAATTAAAATTATTTAATCCACATTTATATCAACAAAACACTACCAAAATAAAAATCATTAAAATTTAAATAAGAAACATAATTAATAAAAATAAATAATTGTATTAATTTTAGGTAAAAAAATGCTGAAAATATACCTTAATATATTTAAAATAATTGAATAATAACACTGAAGTAATATAAACTAATTTTGTTTTTAGTTACTGTTCCCAAGATTAAATTCTACTTACAGTTCAGCTGATTAATCTATTGTCAAGGGTAGATGATAAATACTGGTATTTATCATTTACTTTCAAATAAAGTTTAGTTCTATAAAGTTAAGTACTGTTCAATAAATCTTGTGAATACTAATTTAAAACGAATTTTGTTTAATTTCATTTAACAAATAATTCAAATATAAACTCTATTTAAATTTGTTGAAACAAATATTTATACTAGAATAAATATAATGATGATATATAGCAAAAGTATATATTTTTTTATTCATACGAACGTTAGTATTCGAATATTGGAAATATATTTTAACATGAGTAAAATATTTTAAGAAACTGTAAATAATCCTTTAAATTATTTAGATGTTCTTTTAAAATAACTAGACAGAATTTTAAATAAAATTATTATTTTGATATGTTTAATTATAGGTTAATTTACTTATTACCGTATAAATGAAAAAAAAATAAAATTGTTACAAAAAATGTCTAAAACTGTGATTAAATTAATTTTTATAAATAAGCGTGTTTTGCGCTCTGAGAATAATGTTGTTGCCATCAGAATGCACATAAGCTACAATCTAATATAATCATTAACAATTTATTGAATATTTTTGATCAAGAAATGTTTATGAGATAAAAAAGAATTTATATGTGAATTTAAAAGTTTTATTATTAAATTCACATACACAAAACCATGTATCAATATCGTACTCAAGATGACACATTTAACATACAAAATAATATTCACATTAATCGTCAAACTCAAAACATTCATTTCTGATAATAATTTAATCACTCATTATTACATAAACAATATATATATATATATATATATATATATATATATATATATACATAAAATCATGTGTGTTTTCTAAAATGAAAGAAATAGAAATCATAAAAGTGTTGATTTAAAATCAACTTATTTAGAGAATGATGGATTTTATTCATTGTAAATGTTATCAGGAGAGTAAAACGATATATATATATATATATATATATATATATATATATATATATATATATATATATTCACAAAAGGTTTTCATATTTGAATGTAAGTTCCACCTGATTCGATTAAAAAAGTACTCATTCAATGTATTCCAAATGTGTCGACCAAAAAAACTGAAACATGGCATCTAAATGGTAAAGTAATTCAGCGACTCAAGACAACAAAGATAAAAGCATACAAATATATAAGTTGAAAATAACAAGAAGATGTATGAAAAAAAGTTGAAAACGGTAATTACCCTTATAACAAGGATTAATAACTTTCATATACAACTGAAAGGAACATAATAAGAAAAGAGAAAATTAATCGAAATTATTATTAAAATAAGAAATGTATTGATCCTGAAATAAATTAATGAATAGATAAAATAATGATACCAGAAAAAACTGCAAGAGATAATACACTGAATCATTTAAATTGAAATCGTATGTAAAAGGTCTTAACCATTTATTAGATCTTTATTTGGATCATTTATTTAACGATGATATAAAATAAATTAATTATTTTTTTATGACAATGAAGAATCATTGCTCTATTGAATTCAGTTTCATATATGAATTTGTCACTCACTATATATAATAAATATGATCAAATATATATATATATATATATATATATATATATATATATATATAATTATTATTCACTTTAATTGTTGCTTATGTATATGCTCCTCAGGGTGCTAAAATAGAGAAAAACCTTTCAAAAATATTTTTTTAGAACACCTAAATATCTTAGCGCTAAAGAATATGTTAGCGCCAATGTAATCTGCATAGGCAACAATCAAAAATTTCCAATAATCAATTATTGAATATTTTTTCCAGAAAAACATTTGTCGTTTATAAAATAAGCGTAGATTTTAATTTTTGAAAATTTTATGTTCTCCATTCAATACATAGAAATCATTAAAAAAATTTCTTACAACGAAAAAAAAATTTGTAAATTCTATGAGAACAAAATATGTAATTCGAGTTTTTCAATGTTCAAAGAAAATCTACTAGAAAAAAATATGAATACCTATATTGATTTACAAAACTTAAGTATAAAATAAAGAAACCATATACGAACAAACCGTTTATAAATAAATCAACATCCTATATATCAAATAATCTTTAGTGAATATATTCATCTCTTGATTATTAACATTTTTATATCAAAATGTAAATTTTTTATTAAAATTATCCTAAAAAGCAAATACAAGTAATGTGATTTTTGATTTTATATATTTAGAGTTCATTTGAAAGAGAAACCTAACTTTAATATCTTGAAATATATTTATATAGAAATTAATTTCAAATAGTTACTATATTCCACTCATAATAACTTTGTAAATGAATCAGGTATTAATAAAATATCATAAAATTTTTGTACTTTTAGGAAAAAAAATCTTTTAGGAAACATACACAAACATTGTTTTATTTATTAATCTTATATATATATATATATATGTGTGTGTGTGTGTGGATATATATATATATATATATAAATATATATACATATATATATATATATATGTGTGTATATATATATATATATATATTAATAACAAAAAAATAGTGAAAGACTACTACGCAACTTATTTCCAGTTTATGTTCAAAATTTTAAATCCTCCTATTAAATATCAGTAGGAAAGTAAACGCGTACAAAAGTATTATATTTCATTTTAATTTAAACTAAGCTGATTGTCTTGATTTACATATAATTTATTT
Source organism: Acanthacorydalis orientalis (assembly GCA_034766995.1). Lineage (NCBI taxonomy): Eukaryota > Metazoa > Arthropoda > Insecta > Megaloptera > Corydalidae > Acanthacorydalis > Acanthacorydalis orientalis. The sequence continues at coordinate 5,177,151 of CM068320.1, read as the reverse complement.
AAACAATACAATGTCGTAAACTTAATCGAATATTACAATATGTTAACAAGACTTAAAACATTCCATTACATATATTTGAACTATAACATTATATTGTCATATTAAATGTTAAATATGTATATATGTATATATATGTATATATATATATATAAATATTTGTATTTATGTATGTTTGTATCTGAGAATGTGTAAGAGAAACATTTACGTAATCTCGTTGTCATGCATACTGATTAATCTAAATGGTTATAGTTAAAAAAAAAATATCTTATTCATAATAAGGTAATTCGATGCTATCTGTTGCACATTTTCTAACAAAAATTTTATTTCAAATATTATGTAAATAATATATGCATTTATTCTTTTACTTATTAACTTTCAAGTCAATTTTTTATCAAACATGTAACATTTTGGAAGAGTAGTATAATAGAATATTCTACGCATTTTTGTCATATATATATATATATATATAAGTTTTAATTTGTATGTTCTAAAGTAATATGTTAAAGATAAATATTAAAAAAAATCATTAAATGTTTACTATGATAATCTATGCGTCAAACAATACAGATGTTTTTAACATAGAATTATATAGGAGATACATTTTTATACTAGCAATAACACAGATATTAAATATAAGCATAAAATACTTTATTTTAAAATCACATAACATGTGTTTAAAAAGTTAATTAATAATAGTATTCAATAGATAAATCTTCCGTTTTTTTTATCATTTCGATTGATTATTGTACTCAATACAAAAGTATTTGAAGCTTTTAAGATAATACATTTTTTCAAAAAATATTAGCTGACTAACATGTTACTACTATATATATATATATATATATATATATATATGTATATATATATATATAAATATGTATATATATTATATATATATATATATACATATTATATATATGTACAGATGAAACCGCGGTCATATATTTATTTATATGTAAACTCTCTAAGGTATTGAGCGTAAAGCTTCTTAACCAACATAGTGAGCATGAAATAAGATTTCCTTTTTCCATAATGTTTGGTATTAAAACTGATGTTTTCTTAAAAAATCTTTTTTGTTTTTTCTGTCCAATAAAAAAGACAAAAAATACAATATTTATAAACAAATAATTAATAACTTTTTTTTAAAATAATAATTAATATCTGAAATTAATAATAATAATTAATATCTGATTCAATCAAATGTTTTAATCGATAAATTTCATAATTTTAATACATCTTTGTTGTAAATTAACTTTTAATTTAAAATACACGTCAAAAATGTCAGTACAGAGTGTAACTAGAGTAATAGTAACTCCTATACCGCATTCAGATTTAGTTTACTAATCAACTTTGGTTACAGCTGAATTTTATATATCAGTTTTTTTTTAGAATTTTATTAGAAGGTAATATAATTTAAGAGACCAGTTTGATTGTCAGTAGAGAGTTCCAACTTATTAGTTTTACGTACATATCATTTATTAAATTTTGGATATATTATATACACTTCATATATATATATATATATATATATATATATATATATAATGTTTGTTTATGAGTATTTGCGTATGTAGGGGATTATTATAAATAATTAATATCATTTATATGAAACTTTATTATCGAAATATTAATACAAGTATAAAAAAGAGAAGAAAATTGCTTAATGAAGAATTATTCTTAGTAAATGTATAGTAATAATTTGTCATATAAATGATAACAAAATATATTATTTATCAAATATATACCTCTTTGTTGAAAATAATTACTACAATATTTATATATACTAATATTTACATACATGTATTTATATATATAACAACACTTATTTTGTGCTCGAGACCTGTTTCTGATATCCTATCACTAGATTAGAACTTCAAGAGACTTTCTTAATGTACCATATTGCACATAATATATACGTAGATTTTTTTTATATAATATTAATGACAAAGTATATTTTAAAATTGAAATATTATTGAATAGTGCTTCCTTTCAAAAAAAAATATTTTAATTCAATGAGTAGATTTTAATACTAATGTATAAACACAGAATAATATATAATATACATATTTTAACAATATGAGTTTGTATTAAGAATTTATAAATTGTACTTGTTTTAATAATTCGTTAGTTTCTATAGCTTGTAAAGTCATGGAAAGCTATATCGATAGAGTGATAATTGAGATAGCGTTAAACAACATTTTTCAATATATATATATGATAAAAAAAGTAATATTTTGTTACATGTGTACATAAATTTCTGTACTCATCTCATTCCACGCTTTATTTCATAGAATAATTTTTATCAGTGACTATTTAATCAGCTTTAATCCACACACATTTATATATATATATATATATATATATATATATATATATATATATTCCCTTTTCTCTTACACATATACATATGCATATATGTATATATGTGTGTATGATGGCATGTAAATATATATGTATGTATGTATGCATGTACATATATATATATATATATATATATATATATATATATATATATATATATATATATATATGTAGAGAGAGAGTTAAAATCGCATACAAAGGTATATAAAATATTTAATATTATTATCTAACACCAAACATAATTGACACGCAACTAAAATGATAATTTAATGATTTTATTTCAACACAAATCCCAAATGTACATATATATATATATATATATTTCACGATAACAGAAGGAGGAGGAAAAGATAATGTAATATATTTTGTAAATATCTTTTTACAATTATTATTTTTCATTCAAATCAGAAAACACATTTACACAGACGTTTATAAATTCATGATTAATATGATGAGTGTATATATATATATTTATATATATATATATATATATATATATATATATATATATATATATACATATATACATATATACATATATATATATATATTTATATATATATATATATATAGTTAGTTGTGTCTACATGTATGAAATTAAAACAAATGTTAATGAATAGCTTCGTAATATAAACAATCTACTGAAGATGACATGAGTAGTAGAAATGATATATAAACATACTATAGATCAATACCATTAATATATAAAAAGTAAAATCATTTTAAGATATTGTATATATATATATATATATATATATATATATATATATATATATATATATATATATATATGTTTTTGAGTGATCAAATACAAAGAAATATATTTTCTTACGAAAACTTCTGATATAACTACATATAAAATTTATAAAAAAATTAAGTAAAAATTTATTTTTTTAATATTAACAAATATAAAATTAGTTGTAAAGAAAAATGAACAAATATGAGGATAGTATACTTTTTTCATTTCGCAAATAAATATAATATAGTTGTAAATTATAACGATGTAAGAAATATAAGACTCCTTCAGTACAAGAAAATAAAAAAAAAATAATTTCTAATTTTGGACAACACTGAAATAAAAATAAATAGTTAAAAATAAGTGAATAACTATATATATATATATATATATATATATATATATAAATATATATATATATATATATGTATATATATATATATATATATATATATATATATATATATATATATATATATATATATATATATGTATATATATATGATTAAGGTGTAAAATGTGTAGAATTTGTACATAATTATATCTTATATTACCGGTAATTAACGGTAAATTTGTAAAATAATCAGCTATTGACATTTATCTGCAATTCTGTAAAAATATTGTAATGAACTTTGATTAATATAGTGCTTAAATGTGATACATATTAAGAAATTATATAGTGGTATTGCACTTAAAGGTTGTCATTTAAAGTCAAGATAAAGTCAAGTTAAATCCAAGATACATGCGATTAGGTCAATTCGAAAATTCTTGTAGAATATAAAAACAAACGTAATGACGTATGTGCACACATTTTTTAACTGCAGTGAGGGGTGTAGTCTAAACAAATTGTCAGGTTAGGTCGGTTCGGCCAATTTAGGATCGAAAAATTAGCTAAAGAGACACGTTCCGAAAATAGTGGTGTACGGCCAAATCTCAACTGAGTCAATGAGACAGGAGTATAAAAAAAGATCAACGGTATTCAAGGTATAAAAACAAATAATTAAAATTTTAAATAATTTATATTTTATATATTAACCAAGTAGACAATTAATTATTAATAAATTACCAGTAATAATTTTTAAAAACAAAAATTTTCTACAAAATCTTGATTATATTTGCTGTTAAACAAATATGCGGTTGCCAGATTCAACACATAAACATAACATAATTTGTGTATACATATATACATAAATATATATATGTATATATATATATATATATGTATATATATATATATATATATATGTATATGTAGATATACATATATATATATGTATATATATATATATTATATACAAGTATATATATATATATAGAGAGAGAGAGAGAGAGTTTCTTCTCTATCAAGAATAAAATTTCTTCTAAGCAATTATTTTATAAATAAATGCTTTAAGATTTTTAAACTTTATCAATTTTTTTATAACATTGATAATGCATGATACCACCTAATTCTATGTAACATAGACCATATATCATAAAACTGGTGTGTGTTCTAATATATATATATACATATACATACATATATATATATATATATATATATATACATACATA
>CM068320.1:5147500-5170000 GCA_034766995.1 Acanthacorydalis orientalis | reverse complement strand
TGAAAACGGCATGATCACTAGTCCTAAAAAAAAGTCCGCCACAGCCAAAGACGCAATAAACCAGTTCTGAATGTTTTTGAGAGCTTTCTCTGTTGCAATGGCAATGATGACCAACATGTTTCCAACTACAACGACAATCATTAAAATTGTTACTATTATCGATGCAAGAACTATATGAGGTGTTGAATATCCACTCGGGTATGGACGTACTACGACAAAAGTATCATTTGGTAAAGAGCCATTGGCGTACGTCCCATTTATGAACGTTCCATTTGCGTCGCCTCCAGATTGCATAAAATCTTCTAAGGATTGTGCAGAACGCGCTGTAGTATTTCCAATGGTTTGATCCATTTCTGATTTGAGTATTATATTCTTCACAAGCTCAAATATAACTTCGATATCTTCTTGTATACGAGTACGCTGATTGGTCAATAAAATACATAAAGTATTTTGAAAATAAAAACGAAAATATCAATGAAAGTGCACCGCTTCTCAACTTTCCTCTTCAGTATTTTTTTTTTATAATTTGATTTTCATTTTCCTGTCCAGTTCCTTAAACGTTCTAATCTTACACAAAACGAACGCAACTGTAATTTATTTTTGCGTTGATTTTGGTCCCAATAAATAATACAATTAACTTTATTTTAAATATTTAATTTAAATGATTTTTTACCTTACAAATCAGTTTCTATTGAATTTTACTACAATTTGTGTTTGTAACATTTATTTTTTTTTGTTAATTCAAAAAACTTGATTACCCGTTTTAGCCCGAACGATGTGTCATATTTGTCGGCGAATTTAACAGAACAAATTATAAAAACACACGCACATTTATATAAAGAACTCCTTTTTAAACGATTCTTAATTTACGTGTTAAATAATGGACAAAAACGTATTCAAACAACTACATACAAATCTAACTTATAGTTGATGTTTATACATTTATTTATTTATACACATAGTATGGCATATATACAATAATTGTATTATCATTTGCATCCGTCTAGTTAATTTCGAGTTTAGTTTGGAAATTAATAATTATGAAAACGTTCAATTTAAAGTCAACTTACACAGAACAATTATTTCCTCTTTAATTGTTAACACTTTCGTATTTATATACATACATTTTTACTTAAAACAGATTAAATTCATTCTCGTTAATAAACGAATATAGAATACTTTGTAAAATTGTTATAAAAAAATTAGATTTTTTCTAAATTGTTTGCGCTTATGAATTATGATAATTACGCCACCAAATGTGGCCCATCGTTTGCAATGTCATTTAAAAAAATTAGTCGGTATGCACCAAACATCTTAAGATCGATATATTTTTTGAATTAATACGTTATTTTATTGTTTTATATCAAATTCTTAGTATCCGACCTTCTTGCAAGTATTGGTATTCGTCGAGCGATTATTTACAAAACTTGTAATTATACCTCGCAATATTAGATAATTCTCATATTATGTGAAATGACTACGCTATCGATTTAATAAATTTGCAACAACTTGTTTATTACGCTGTTAGAAATTCAATTTTCAATATAATGAGAGTTCATTAGTTTTCAACTACGTCTTTGCATTACGGCTCATTCGCTTACAGCATTTTTACTGAGATTGGGAAATCTGGTGTTTAAGTGTCTAGTGAGATTCAGTGAATTATTAACTTCTCCGTCTCGCAAGAGTCAAGTTCCAATATATAGGTTTAATCTTTCGTTTAGTTGATGAATTTAAAATTACTTTCCAATTTTAAATAATCGTGTTTCAGAATGCGTTTTTTTTATGAACATAACATGTAACTGAAACAAAAACAAACAACGAAAGGATGAGTAAAGTATTTTAGTCACATTTTGATATACAAAGTTAGGTAATGGAACGAAATCGTTAAACCTGTTACGTTTTTAATTCATTGTGATATTTATATTATTTACATAGATTATTTGATACAAAATGTAGAAATATGGGTTTATAAAATTCCATCCTGTACACTCTTTCGATTTTATCAATAAGTTATTAAATCCTTGCTCATGAAATCGTGCGTTAACTTATTATTGAACAATGATTACGTTGTTAATTTTTGTTTTATGTACTTTTACAAAAGAACACTCACTTTGAAGAACATTGTTTTTTTTATGAAATCTTATTTGGAGAACATTTTAAAACTAAATAATTACACCAAATATGAAATAAATAATAAGTTTAATATCTTTGTTTATTATAATGATAATAATAAATTTAAATAATCGTTTGAAACGAATTCGAGAAAAGTGTGTAATTCATAAAAGAGTGAATTCGTATCGACAATTTTATGTATTTTTTCAAACTTAAATATTCTTTAGTTAACAACTAAATACAACCAAAAACATTTTTATTGATATAGAAAACACTCTCAGTTAAAAGAGATATCCTCAGAAGACATGCTATTGAAATGAACAAATTTCTAAATGTAATTAAGAAATATGTCGTTATGTTTAAAACGTGCTTATTATAATAATATTTGGTTATTGGATTTTGTTAGTATTTTATTGAATTTAATTTTAAATCGTATACATGAAGTAGTAGATAAAAGAAGTTTTTTAAAACAATGCCCGATAAACGTTTAAAAAATTCCATTCGTGTTCCAATATTTCATGAACAATTTATATTAATATATGGTTAGTATTTTTTTATTATATTTTATTAACACAAATTTTATTTAATACCAGGAAAAATTCTTAACATTTTTTTATATGCACTCTATATTTACAAAACTTTAAAATATATTGAACGTTCGACATTTCACAATAATTTCCATAAGATATATAAATTTATTTTTATACGTTTTTCCGTCTAATAAATTTCAAATGAACATTATTTTCGAATACACTTTTTATTTAAAATTCTTTTTGTAATTCCTAATGTTATGCAAATATATTTTACTTGATAAATATGTTTTCAAACACATCCATGTCTCGTATTTATTTATTAATACTTTTTTTTACAAAGCAATTAACATATATTATCCAAAACCAACAACTATAATGATCTATATGTTGATGAAATTTTCATATATATGTGTAAATTGCGCTGTTTGAAGTTCGATCCACAATCTGCTGTTATTTTAATTATGGCACTGTTACTTTATAGTGACAAAACTGATGATTTTTAATAAAAATAATTGAATAGCAACACACAAAAATCGAACACAGGATCACAAAAGTTACATGACAACATAACAAACTAATGACATTTCAAAGCAGTGTTCTGTAAATTATTATTTATCATATCGTACTCAACGTTAAAACTCTTTTCATCACTATGTATTTACATTGTGTATTTTCCTGTTTATTTTTTTTTTTGTTTAATATCCCGGTGTAAACGAGACAATCTAACGGTCATGTGTTCGAGTCCCGGTCGACGCGATATACGACCGTGTACTACTGGAGACGTCAGTCGTCGAGACGCCTATCCTGGCAGATTTCGTAGCGCGTGCGCATTATTCAACGCACAGCATTAATATATATATAAATGTATATGAAGACACATACATTCGCATGCCAACACATCTACACACACCAACAGAATTATTGCATTTGTTCTCTAGCCGGGTGCTCTCGTTTCATCTATATGTATTGTGCACAAGCAGTACTGCTTGCCGCCTATACGTATGTATATATATATATATATATATATATATATATATATATATATATATATATATATATTAAATATATACATATAGAGAGAGAGAGAGGGGGAGGGGGTAATTGAAACAAAAAATCAGATTATCAATAAAACTTTTGTCATTAAAAAATTACAGGAAGCAAATGTCTTCTTCAAACTAATCTCCACGCATATCATAACGCAATTCTCTATTTTCTCCTTTCACGTTCTAAGACATTTTTCGAAAGAACTTTCCAGATTTTTCACATCAAACGTATCTTTATCTGTTTCACGTTATCAAAATGTATTCTTTTCTGAAAGTTTTTTCGCTTTGAAAATAGAAATAAATCAATTAGTTGAAATTAATATTTTTTAAACAATAATCAAATTGTTACAAATCAAAATAAATTGAGAAAATAAGCTAACACACAAAATAATTAAATGTTATTTTATTATTTTCAAATCAGTAATATTTTTGTTTATATGTATATGTATATATATATATATATATATATATATATATATATATATATATATATATATATAATACCTTCGAGGCAAGGAGGTTATAAGGAGACTGAACTCGCCCGATTGCCTATTGTAATCAATTTATGAAACTTGGAAATCACATGGTAGCTTTAGTAGTAGTATTAATGGACTTTTGCGCAGAGGGTGATGCGTACAATTCTATTTCAAGTAATAAAATTGGCTATTTCAAGTCAGAATACCGCGGTCACGTGTTTTTCTATGCACAGTGCGTTCCGATTGAAAGTCGGTCAACCATTTTTTGCTGCCTACCACCACCGGAGTAAGGTCTCTTTCTTATAGCCTCCTTGATACGAGGGTAGCACCAAAGATTCTCGGCTTAACATGTTTTTGCAAGCACACACATGACGAATCTGTGCAGTGTGGTAGATTCATGTCTTACAAGGGGAGGGTTCGCCATCGGAAATTAAGTTAAGGACCAAACTTTGTACAGTGATAGGGTACCCCAAAAGTATTAATGTAGAAACATACTAGTTTGCCCTATCCAGCTATTTTCGAGAATAAAGGTTCCAAAGATTTCGTAGCGACTTATAAGAGAAAGATTTGCACGCGTAAACAACTAGTTTGATAACTACACTGTACCGTGCCGGCTTGAAGTGTCTGATATATCAGGTTCGATCCTCATTCGAACCATGCAGTTTTCTTTCTACATCTGAATAATTATTTAATGCATTTTCTTTAAAAAAAATAAATAAATATGAAATAACATTTTCTTGAATTTCTTTTTCAATAAATGGAAAATATATTATATATAATTTTGACGATTTTATTCCAGACAATCATTTTTCACGAATTTTTTTAAATTTTTTACATTCTTTTGTAAACATATTCGTCTATTAATATATTCACGTGGTATATGATCCCGTTAATATGATCTCGTGGTATATCCGTGAAAGAATTTTATACCTTCCTCTATACACTATATTCCGTGAAATATACCACATGAATACTTTAATATACGCATATATTTGCAAAATAATGTAAAAAATAAAAAAGTTCGTTAAAAAATCGTTTTCTGAAATAAAATTGTAAAAATTTAGAAACGAGCATTTTTCGAAAAAAGAATTGCAAGAAAACATTATTTCATCTTTATTTAAATATATTTTGTTAATAAAATGTATTTAATAATTATAGTGAAAAAAAACCTGTAAAAACGAGCGGGAATCGAACATGACACCTCAGACATTCGAAACCACAGCGTTACCGCTTAGCTATCGTCAGTTGACAATGGATTAAAAATCTTTCTCTTATAAGCCGATGCGGTAAATTTGGAAACTTTTTTCTCGAAAATGGCTGGATAGTGCAAGCTAATACGTTACTATTTTAACACCTTTAAGGTACCCTACTACTATACGAAGTTTGGTCCTAAAGTCAATTTCCTAGGGCGTATCCTCCCCTTTTTAGAAGCGTTCAGTAAAAATTTTAAGGTTATAACTTGATCAGTCGTACAGTGACAGCGATGAGTAAGATGTATTCTTAACAATTGCGGTAATAAAGTTTCTGACAAAATAAAATGTTACACCACACCTAATAAAACAACGATTAGGTGGCGTATACGGGGAAGCTTCTCCTCCATATTCCACGATAAAATTCATGCGCTAATGACGTTAACTGTCGAAGCGTCCAAAAAACCCAATAACCAACCAATCATCCAAGATAAACTAATGGGTTAAGGGACTTCGGACAGAAGAAGCGTCACTGGAAAATGAATCGTGTCCCGGTTGTCCTGTAGAAGTGCTCACATCCGATTCTGTTGCACTTTTCAAAGACTTGGTGCTTAGAAATCGGGCCTTAAAAGTGAAAGAATTATCAGTTATGTTCAATCTTTCATATGCAACAGTTTACTGAATTCTTCACGATCAATTAGGTACAAATACGGCCATTGCAAGATCGGTACTCAAACTTTTTTCGACATTCTGCGTCAGCGTCAAGTAGTCTGCGTACGTTCATTTTTAGAGCTCTATAAGCCGGATTCAAATGCACTAATCGTCCATTGTAAAAGGTGATAAAATAATAATCCTTTACTATAATCCTATGTCTAAAAGAGAATCATGGAATGGTGACAAGCAAGTGAACCACTTTCAATAAAAATCAAGTGTCTCAATTCACAAAAAAGAACATGGCCCCAATTTTTTGGGATAGGACATTTTCATAATAGATTTTAAGGATTATAATACTAATGTTAATGGTCTATATTATCATTCACCATTCAGGAGTATAGCTTCCAAGAACTTCATCACCTACCCTACAGTCCGGCGATATTGACTCCTAGCGATTATTACTTTTTGGTAATTTAAAAAAGATTTACGTTTACAGCTTTTTAATGATGACAATGTACTGAAAACATCTGTAACTGAACATTTTAACACACAAATGGAAGGTTATTTTTATAAAGGTGTAGAATTGATAAATACGTCCTGTGAAAAATGTATTGAAGTTAAAAGCGATTGTACATAAAAAAACTCTTTTTTATTTACATTCCTTCCTATCTAAGCCGACAATATTTGGAGCTACCCTCGTATATGTATATGTTTACATATATATATATATAAAGTTGCTTTGGTGTTAAAACAATCTTTGTAGTAATTATGAACTTTTTCAACTAACGAAAATGCGAGATTGAACGAGTTACTTTTCACTACCAAGCAGCCTTTAACTTATCTACCATCACTGTCAATCGTTTCTTTTACTTCAAACATTAACTTTCATTTGTAAATTATCGAGCAAGAACATAATACATTACATGGCTTATAACTTCGAGTCAGACCCTTCTATTTTAAATTTATAAACGGTTTTAATTCCCTTTTTCAATCTATGTTCGAATTGTGAAAACATTAAATCTAATAAATAAAATAACTTAAATGATGAAAAACTTTTCAACTTCCATGATGATTAAAAGCTCTTCTAAACGAACTCAAACGTAGCATATTGGAATTAAAGTTTAAAAAACGTCAAAAATGCTTACGTGTAGTATGAATCAAAATTATATTGTACTAAAATTTCCTTCTTAAGATTTTGATCAGATTCGTCATTCTAAATAGTGTTTTTATCAAAAAGTTTTATCATCAGTATTACAAAATTAACTGGAAAATTTAGATTCAGAAAATTTGAATGCGTATGAATTACCTGATTATTAACTCACTAATTAACTTTAATTAACTCCTGAACGATACAGACAGAGTATACTGCAACAATCAGCTTTGATTGCATCATCCACGACAAACAAAAACATATTTCAGATCAACTCCTTGTTATAAACTTGTTGCTCTAGTTTTAACAGTAGTCGAGCATAAATTATATACAATAACTTCGAACATGGCCCTGAAACTCCTATAAAGAATTTGATTAAAAAATTCTGAAACTACACTTGAAGCTGTATTAAATTCTTGAAAATGTTGAATTTGACAGAATGATTTTGATACTTTAATCTAGTTTAAACTAGAAATATTTTAATTATAAAAAGATGTTTTATATAAACACGTACTTTATTTTTTGAACATTTTTATTAAAATTGTAATTTTATTCATATTAATATTTTTATTTTATAGACTGACATTGCATGAATACTTTAACTAAAGACAATTCATATCACAAGTCGTATTGAAAATTCTTATTTACTGACTAAACTTCATTTAAAACAATATACTTTATCAAAAATATTAAAATAAAGTGTTCTTCATATCATTATTTTCTTTAATCGTATTAAAAATATACATTTATTTTAATGTTTTACGTAATTATCCACATTAAATATAAAACATTAAAATGTGAACACAAGTTATTCTTTTGCGACATTTAGCAGTATACATTTCGAAACATAGATTTTTACATTTTCACCCTATTGAAATTCAAAACACTGCACTGTTTACATACTAGATATGATAATAAAAAAAACTCACTACAAGTTATAACTTCACATAAAATATTTGAACATTTTCGTTTTTACATGTTCATTTGAATTTCATAATGGAATATCTTTACATAACCTAAAATACTTTAGATGTTCATGTATGTTGTATCCAATGGTGTAAATTTGCAATTGTACTATTATTACAAAAGTTTCTGTGAATATAAAGCATTTAGAGGATATACGAGTGCACTACTGGTATTACTGTATATATATATATATATATATATATATATATATATATATATATATATATATAAATACATAGGTGTATACATCTTATCACATAATTGTTTATATAAAAGCAACTAAAATATAACCGAATTATTTATACACTTTTAAAAAAACGTATTTTGTAAAGATTCTCTTGAAAATGTTTCATTCGTTATTTCTTCGTGCAGGATAATTCAGTGTATTCCAATATGATAGATATAATAAGTTCGATAATTGACTATAATTTACAATATGAACGGTAACTTTAAATATCGTACATTATTATATTCTTATAATAAAAAGGATTTAATGGAAATAAAATTCAATAAATAATAACTTATAAAAAACAATAATTATTAGTATATTTTACAAGTATATTCCGATGAAAATAATACAAGGCTTTATTCTATTATTATTTCATATTAAATTAAATTGCACATAGGAAATGGGCTTTTCGCATTAATATATTTTTTTTTAATTTTAAATATTTTTTACACGCTTAATAGAAAAATCAAGTATGAATCATTATTTTTTACGTACTAAACTATTATTTTGTTTAATTAGACAAAATAATAATTTTTTGAGACAAATTTCAGACAATCTTAAAAGGTAATTAATAATATAATACGTATAATGAACAAAATGATAAAAATTGTTTTAACTTATTGCAAACCCAAATATCTATTTCTAATTCCATATCAAAATTATAATTGTATGTTTTTACATCTGTTATTCGATTGTTGCATTATTCTGATAGTCTTCATTCTATTAGATCATCTGGATATCTGTTCTCCACTACTAATTTTGACAAGTGTACCATTGCCAGGTAAATAAAAGACAGATAAATCTCTATATCTGCCTGAAAATGCTAAAAGTTCCGAAATTATTAAGGAAAATACACTTAAAATGATCTAAAATTATCAGAACAATAATAAAAATGTTTGACAATGCACCATAATTAATATATTCTTATATCTTACTGAACAGGTATCATAGTATTTTTTTTTTACTTGAAGATGTATATCTTATAGTTTACGTATATTTTAAAAGCCCAAATAGGTAGACTGAACAGTAGGAAAAATAAAGATATCGACACTAATTAACTAAATTTCTGTTTTATTATGGTAGAAAATGTATTATTGTTAAAATTCTATTAAAAAAAAATTTATTGTCGAATAATATCCTTAAATTAAATTAAAGTAATTACAAATTTACACTATATGATTCAATTTTTGTTATTTTTGTTTGATATTTACATAATTCAACATTGCTTATTGTATTAACATTTGAGAGAGGTAATATAAACAACACATGTCAAATTATGTAAATTCTGTACAGAGAATTATGAATAATCACATGTACCCTACAGAAACTTATATACATTGTTATTTAGTGTCACAGTACAAATATATTACACAACAATCGGTATGGCATGTATTAAAATGAAATTTAAATTGACTTCTTTGTAAAAGAATAAACTAAAATATTATATTTATTTTGATGAAAAATACATATTTCATTGTATGTCCACAAGTTTCTTTTTTACAAACAAATTTTATGAATTTTTGTAAATCGGTATGCAATAAAATCTATAATCAAATGTATCTTAGTATGGAATTAAATATTCTGTTCAAACCTCTGATATAACATTTTTTAATTATATTGAATTGTAATGAATATTATTTTTTTAAAAATAATGTTAATTATGAAATAAAAAAATTAATAAATAAAAGAGTATTAAAAATTCCAAAATATTTTCTTATATTAAAATATACTTAATGATAGTTAAGGCGTTGACACACTTTTGAAACTTTAAAAATCACATGAATAATTTTAATATTTATTGTTTTAACAGAAGCTCTTGCCCTTTAGAATTTTCAATTAAAAAATATTTTCTACTTTACAATATTTTATTAAGAAGCTATAAAATATTAAAATGCTTCTTTGATTATATATATATATATATATATATATATACACATATATATATATATATATATATATATACATTAAATATTTATATATATATATATATATATATATATATATATATATATATATATTTATATAAATGATGATTACATTTAGAATTTTACATGAAAGTATTGAAACAATTTATAAAAACTAAAAAAACATGTTATTTTTTATAAAGTATTTTAGTTCAATTCAATACTTAAATACAACTGAACTAAAGTACTAAATAAAAAGCTACATATTTTTTTTTCATTTTTGCGTTTTTTTTAATAGTAAATATATATATATATATATATATATATATATATATATATATATATATATATATATATATATATACACTAAAAAGAAATTATTTAATAGTTCGTAAATTGCTAGAAATAAAATATTTAATAACAAAATTATACAAAATTCTATACGATACATAAAATACCCTTTACTCTTTCACTTTTTCTGATAGTATCTTCCGAATTATATTTTTTACAGTGTGTAGTCAATTAATGATCCATAATTCAATATTATAATACTGTTATCACTTTTGACATTACAAAAAATATGTTAAATACTGCAATTAATTATACTAAATATTAATCACTTCTTAATCATAAACCAATTTTATGTTTCACAAATTAATTTTTTCCACGCTCCACAAACTACAAAAAATTGATCAAACATCCGCATTTCGATAGCAATTCTACCATCCACAAAGCACTAAGCTATATAAAAATTTGATTCTTTCTGTAGTATAGTTTTGAGGAGAATGACACTACAATCAAAATTCCCATAAATAACAATCAAAAATGTTTAATAATCAATTATAAAATATTCTTCAGTAGAATTTTTTTTGGAGGGAAGAAAAGAAAACATTTATGAGAGTAAATTAAGCAACATCCTCAATACAATATTATGATATTTTTAGCTATTTTATTCGTATTTATTGCATCTTATTAACTTGTGTTGCAAATAACATTACAAAAATTATTATTTTTTAATTTTAAATCAGTATGCTTTTACATTTGAACGTCTACCATAAGTAAATATAATACAATCGATAAATTTAAATACATAATAAAACCATGTTTAACAAACATGACATTCTCTTTTTGATCAAAAATATTACTGTGCATACATATAATACTAATATAGTATTGTATGGGTAGTACAATAGTATATTCTCTAATAACATTTCATTTCAACTCAAAATTAAATACACTTTCAAATAATAAAGAATTAATACATTTGATTACATAATACTAAGTTAATTATTTTTGTAAATTTGAATTTGGTTCATTAGATAAATTGTTGCGTACATTTTGTATATTAATTCCAGCACAAAAATAATAAAAGATACTTTAAAAAAAGATTTGTGGATAATTTACGCGTGGTAATATAATCTGTCTTTAATTAGTTAATTTAAATATGAGTTTTATAAAAGTAAGATACTAGTTTATATTATTTCTTTACAGAAAAAAAATTGACTACTGAATTATCTTCTAAGTTTGTATAAAAAATAATCATAAATATTTAAAAAATTTTATATAATATTTTATTTTATATATAACATTTTTATATTATTATGAATAAAGAAAGTTAAATATTTTATATAAACAAAATAAATATTATTATTAATTAATTACCTTAACAATAGGTACTTTCAATAAACTTAAATAACATATTATTTAACAAATATAAAGACTCATGCATCAAAATATACGAATATGACAAAATCCAAGCCAAAAATATTTACTGAATGTAAAAGATTCATTACTAATATTTTTAGCTTTTCCTTTTATAATTATTTCTAAAAACCTTGTGAATATATATATATATATATATATATATATATATGGGTGTGTGTGTGTATAAATATATATATATATATATATATATATATATATATATATATATATATATATATATATATGTATATATAAACAGAAAAAGAAGCGCATGTGTATATAAATATTCATGTGTTTATGCTGATAATTGCTGAAAGTATAAATTTATTTCTAATAAATTACAGTTATTACAACTTACATAAGACATTTATTATATTCTTGACATTGCCTTAAAAATGTATTTTTCAACGTACCATTTCTTATATAAATATTTGAACTTATATTTTTTTTCAATTACCATAAATATGATTTTAATATTTTTTTCGAAATATTAATTTGTTCTGGATATTAATCTTTATTAATTATTTTTTTCTACACATTTTTTTCAAACTAAAGCCTAGTTACTTGGCATGTTCATTTGTTACAAAATCAATATGGGTAAAGTAAGATTCGCCATTTAATCTTGATAAGTGAAATAATAGACATGTATAAGTAAAAGATACTTATTATACTCTTTTCGTTACTTTTATATTAATGAAAAAAAAGTTAATCAAATAGAATTTGTTTTTCAGTACTACTGATATTAATTTTTTCATTTAAATAAATATATGTCTAGGAAAACTTCTATAATAATAACGTTTTCAGCAATTATTACAAAAAGTAATTTAAATATAAAAAGTAGTTTTTAAATAATAAAAAGAAAAAAATTCTAATTACTGTCCCTCTCTCTTCCTCTCCCTTCCTCTCTCCATCTCTCTCTCTCTCTCTCTCTCTCTATATATATATATATATTAAGTTTTAAAAATAATTGCGATTTTTATTTTCTGAATTCTAACCAAAATTTTTCTCAATATTTCTCTCATTATTTTTAAAAGGTTCTTTTTAAAATGTGTTATTCGTTATTTCTTCGTGCTTAATGATTCAGTGTGTCCAATATGATAAGTGTAACAAATTCATTTATTGACTTTCGAAAATTAACTATAATTTACAATATAAACAGTAACATTAAATATCATACATTATTATATTCTCATTCGGTTGATAGGAAAATAATTGCGGTTTTTGTTTCCTGAATTATTATCTTAATTTTTTTCAATGAAAATGTCGTTCCATCGTGCTCATCTCAATATCATTTTAAAGTGCATTTTTCGATCTGTATTTTGGTAACATCAACTTTAGTTTTATTATTAATTTTGGTTCAAATTGAGCTATTGAATTAAAGACGAAAAAGAAACAAAAAAGAGTAATTTTTTGTATGAGTTCAAAATGAGTGGTAAAGTAGCAGAAACTGATCGTAAACTTAACAATGCTTTTGTTGTGGGTCCTGTTAAGGATCGTACGGTGCAATGATGATTCCAAAAATTTCGTACTGGGAACGAGAGCCTTGAGGATGAAGAAGGACGCAAGCGTCCTTCTCTAGTTCATAACGACCAGCTGAATGAGTTAGTTGAATAATTCGAGAGCTTGTACAAAAGTTGGACGTAAGTCATTCAGTTCTGGATCACTTAAAACATAGAATTATTAAAAATGTATATGAATCTAAAGATCATAATCCACAATTATTTTTTTTACCAACGTAACATACATTTATATATATATATATATATATATATATATATATATATATATATATATATAAATGAAAATTATATATATAAATTTATTTTAAATTAAGCTTGACTACTAAAAAATATTTTCTAATATATTAACGAATAGAAGATAGTAATATTTCATTTTATCATCTATGTACTATTTTTAATATTCACCATTAAATAAAACCAATTTAGTTAAAGAAGTATACATTTTCTGATACTCTTTTTTATATAAGGTTTTAAAAAACGCTCGTTTAGAATGGACAAAAGTCGTATTTTATTTTCAAAAAATATTTTATCTCAATTAAAAATATATTTTCGAATCTTATTTTTTTAAATAATACAAAAAAAATAAATTAAATCTTCTAAGAATATTTTTACACAAAATTAGAAACTGGTGTATTTTTCAAACTATGAATCCTCTATAATATATAAAAAAAACTGTTTGATTACAAAGGAATTGTTAGGTAAAATTGCAAACAACATCTATATATATATAGAGAGAGAGAGATAGATAGATAGATATATACATATATGTTGCTTGAAATTATATTTAACAATTTTTTGTAATCACACAGTTTTGTGACACCCACACACACATACATATATATATATATATACGTACGTATGTATGTATGTTGCCCTGGTTGTCTGCGTACGTTTAGATCACTTGAGTTGGTTGTTTTCTTCCTAGTCATCATTTTAAATAATGAAAAATAATCTAAAATCTATTTGAAAGTAGCATTCATTTTGAAACTAATATGGAAAACGGAAACGTATGTGATCCAAAGGGAACGAGTACCATCTAAACAACGTATCAATGGAATTACGGATATGAAAACAATCAATTATTTAGGTATATATATATATATGTATATATATATATATATATATATATATATATATATATGTATATATATATATATATATATATGTTATGTATTAAAATTTCTTACAATAAATTTTAATATTAAAACAAAAAAAAATCCAAAATGGCACTCGTAATCGTATAAATTTCTATTTTAAATCACCAAATTTAATTAGCTTTACATTGCTAATAACA
Organism: Acanthacorydalis orientalis; assembly: GCA_034766995.1. NCBI lineage: Eukaryota > Metazoa > Arthropoda > Insecta > Megaloptera > Corydalidae > Acanthacorydalis > Acanthacorydalis orientalis. The sequence continues at coordinate 5,155,225 of CM068320.1, read as the reverse complement.
CACACAAAGAAAAAGCATTTTGATACTGGTATTTTTTATTCTTTAATGAATACCTTACTTTTTGATAAAATCTTGTATTATTTTGTTATAAAGTTTACTCTGAAAATAAACTAAATTTTGTATAAAAAATACAATATTTTTTTACCTGCAGACATTACTCCAATTTTCTACGTACATATCTCTTCATTAATATAATAAAATATTTTACTTTGCTTGGCGTCACACAAAACTATCATTTAAAAACCTTTTAAATACATGTAACTGCAAAACTAAAATAAATAAATAATCAAGCTTTTTTATTTCAGTTTGAGCTTCTTTTTTGGATAATATTTGTAGTTGCTTTTAAGTTCTTGTTTATAAAATAATATATATGTATATATATATATATATATATATATATATATATATATATATATATATATAGTATCATATATGGTGTTGCAAGCATCCTACATTGGTTGAAATATATCAATATAATCGAATATAAGTGTTTTCGGTCGACCGTTAATAACTTTCTGTCAAAATCCATTTCATATATATTTTTAATGGTGTTCGTCACTCTAATATCATTTGAAAACTCGAATTGTGTAATATGACGCAAACGCAATTTGTCGAGTGACATTTCAATGTTTCATATTTTCTATTAAACGACAATACAAATGCTATTATATTCTAAAAAATGTCAATTTATGAAATCAAGTACTACTTGTATAATTAGTTTCAATTTAGCATCATTAATTGTGTCAATGCCTTTCACATAAAAATTAAAATTATATAAATTCTGTTATATAATTTCCAAATAACTCCAGTTGACTGGAAGTTACTAATTTATTTTATTATTTGGATTCATTAAAATTTAATTTCAAAAGAGCACTATTTATTAAAATAAAAATTACACGAACGACAAAGAAGCAGAGTATTATATGGAAGTACATCGTTTTATATCGATCATTTCATCAAATGCTATATGAACTAAATTATATTAAACTAGATACGATAGTAAAATATTCTCTATATAAAAAAAGTCTGACAATTATACACAGATAACTTTTGATTAAAGTATAATTTCAAACTTTTATATTTCACTTAAAAATGCAGTCCCTTCCAAAATAATTTCGTTTGAAATTATATAATGACCTAAAAGTTTTTTTTAAATCCTTGCAGGAAGTTTAATAATATTTTTGGGATTTGAATTGAATCTGGTAAACAAAGTTAAGTCTAAATTTTCTTTTTTTTTCTACAAAATCTCTACAATAAGTGAAACATTTTTATCATAACAAAATCTTAAATAACTACCTGTTCAATTTTATTAAATATCCGATTTCATTATGATTATCATCTCATCATCTAATTCTAGATTTCAGTTGTACACTCACTACCGTATTTTCAGAAGGAATATTGTTCATAAATATCAATTTTAAAAATCATAATTAAGTGACTTTAACTTGCTACGTAATAAATTGTGCCTAGCTCTCAACATACCCAAAAATAGATATGATATAGGAGTTAAACTTATTCCTCTTCAAAAATATTCAGTTTTTTTAGTTGTAAAAGATGAATAATTTTATTAATTTCGAATGAATCATATATTATATATATATATATATATATATATATATATATATATACATTATATATATGTATATATATATATGTATGTATATATATATATATATATATATATATATGTATATGTATGTATGTATGTACTTATGTATTAGGTTAATAGAAAAATAAACGCGGTATATGACCTTCAAATTCGTAAACATTTTTCTATTTGCTTATTTTCTTTTCTATTTTTAATTCAATAACCCAATTTAAAACTATATTAATAATATAACCAAAGTCGATTTTACCAAAATACAGACCGAAAAATTCTCTTTAAAATATTATTAATATGAACACCATATAATGAATTTCATGGAAAAAAGACAAGGTTTAGTATTTCAAAAAAATCGCAATTATTTTCCTACCAATCTAATATATATATATATATATATGTTTATTATTTAAAAAAAACGCAATTATTTTCCTACCAATATGATGTATATATATATATATATATATATATATATATATATATATATATATATATATATATATATGTTATCCTCATGGTTTTGTCCTACTCTATTTCTGTCTGGCTTGTTAAAATTTTTGTTTATTACACCGAAAATATCGGTAACTTATTAACTACATTTTATTGGATTACAAGTATTTTTAATTCTTTGTTGATTTATTTAAGTCTTGTAAGAAAATTACTGGAACTATACTTACAACAGACAATTCAAAAGTTAACCCATTATTTGAATATATGTATCATTTTTGAATTCATAACCAATTTTCATTAATATGATTTTCTAAGTTAATTAAAATTTTTTGATATTTTTGTTTAGCGCGTTATTTTTTTGAAATTTTACATTTATTGTTTCGTTTATAAAAATAAGCTCTTTAAAAATACAGAGTCAAACAATAATTTGAAAAAACACAGTATACATTTACAACAAATCATATAAAACAAAAGTATCTTACGTTTAATAATAATATCTCCACTCAAAATAACAAGTTACCTACGGGATCAGCTAAAGAAATATCTAGAAATTTTCAACCTCAAATAGAAAATAAATAAAAATAAATAAAAAATAATAAAAGAAATAAAAATCCTTCCACTATTAATAAAATAATTTTGCTACATTGAAAATAACTTCTGTACTAAATACGAAAAATAATAAAATTAAAGTTTAAATATGTACTTCTAGTTTTTAAACCAACTTTTGTTTTCATTATTATGCTACTTTATTGATATTTGGATTTCGGATATTCAACAATACCGGACACATTTTCCTTAAAATTATTACAATAAATCGAGGACATATTCTATATCCATGTATACATACATACACATATAATATATATATATATATATATATATATATATATATATACATACATAAACAGATAATAAATGTTAGTATATAACATAGTCATTAAACTAATTTCTACTAATAAAAATAATATTTTCTTCAATACTTTATTTTATTTCTTAAAAAGATTCACGGTTTTGCATTTGCCTGTGTTTTATGCGAATCAATATATAAATATACACACACGTGTTTAAATATTAATTCGTGCCATCTTTTTACGAAAGCAATTTATTTTCATTTTTCAAGTTTTCAGTAATCGTGTATCAGAATTATTTTAAGGATGTATACGTATGTATAAAAAATTATCAAAATGAAACAAGCAGCTGTTTCGTGTATACATGTCGAAATTATAGCGAGAAATTATTGGACTTTTTTTAAATATAATAAACGTATCAGGAGTTTGTATATATTTTCTTTTTTTACATTTAAATATGATATTTATTTTCATCATTTAAAGTGGTGTCAAATTACAATTGAAGTAATTATTTCCACTCCTGACTTAAATAAATAACTTTGATACAAATTTATATATATATATATATATATATATATATATATATATATATTATATATATATATATATATATATATATAGGTAGATTTATTATTAAGTCGATAGGAAAATAATTCCGTTTTTTATCAATTTAAAGGTCATAAATCGCAATTAATTTTCTACCCACCTAAAATAAGAAAATGAAGTGATTTTAATAAGCTTATAATAATCAGAATGTATATAAGTAATACATTTTTACGAGTATATTAAATACACAAGCATTTTTAAATTTAACATCATAAATTTCCTATTTATTAGTTTATAAATTTATCCGCTAAAACTTTCTTACTTTACAAATATTTATTTTTACTTACAAGTATGTCAATTATAATATAATAATATTATTTGACAATATTTTTATTATTTTCATATAAAATGAAGTTCATATCTCCCCTAAAAGCATTATGCCACCCTCTAAAAAAGATAACTTTTTTATTTAGTGAAACATGAAGAGTGAATTTGATTTTGAGTTATTGTATCCAACCATCACTTCAAAATTGTATTGTGAACAATTAGGTCGTTTATACACGTTGTAAATCACAAAACTACCACAGTTGATAAACCGAAAATTTATAATGGCACTGCGTGACAACTTTCAAGCTTATATTACGAGAACAGTAATCAGAGCCAAAAACTGATGGAGTGGAAAATAATACATTTCGAAATTTTCAGATATTTTCAATTGTGTATATATATTTTGTGAATATTTGAATTGTGTATATATACTTCAATTATAAAGTGTCATCGGGACAGAAAATCTTTTTTAAATACAAATTACTGTATTATATTACCAATAATTTTATGTATTAACAAAAAGATTACAAATTACATTACCATTTTTTGTAATATATTACATACAAGTGTACACACTTCTTTACATATATATATATATATATATATATATATATATATATATATATATATATATATATATATATATATATATATATATACAATACATACTATTTAAAATAATAAATATAATAAAAATCATGCTTTATGCCTATGTTATTTTTAAACTTATCTAAATTATGTTGTTAAAATTAATACTTAATTATTTAATATTATGTACAATATTAATTCTCGTATTAGTTGCCTCTTGGATAATTTTAGTATATTTTCTTCTACAATCCGTGTACATGGAAATATTATTCTTATAATTAATGTTAAGTTTAATTATAACTTGTTAACTGTAAAATTTATATTTGTATATCTTAATATGTTTTTTTAAGAGATAGTTAATTTTGATCTTGTTTTTAGCACTAATAATTTCAGAATCACTGTATTTAATGGCTATTTATTCAATCCGAAATATTGTTAATTTCAATATTTTAGTAGTTCTTATTTTGTTCTTATATAGCATTAATTAATATTATTTTAGTTGCAAGAAATATTTCATATATAATTTTATTTATAATTGAAGAGCAAGAATTTATATTAATAAAATGAGAATTTTGGCAACATATACTCGTACTGTATTTTAATTAGTGTCTTAAAATAGTGTGACAAATGTGATTCGGTTATTTAATATAATTTTTAATATTTTTTTAATTGATCTAAAAGTAGATACACATGAAACTATTTATGCACTTCATTAATGTAAAAAAAATTATTCCTTAGGATTTGAAAAGATTAAATGTTGTAAAAAATAAGATTTTTGAATTTTTAATTTCCGCCATTTATTGACTCTATTAAAACTAATATTAATTAATAAATATTTAAAATTGCGACTTATAGATAAGTGCATGATAAACATATGACTTTTGTGATGTATTCAAGTAGAAATATTCAGAACACATATAAAAATGGTGTGGATGTTCAAATTATTTTCAATGAGAAGATTTTACCAAAAAAAACTGTATATAAAGAACTGTATATAAAGAACAAAAATAATATTAGTGGTGAAAAAATTTCTCTCGCATATAAATTATTAAAATTGAGAAAAAGAATGTATAAGAATTTAAAATTAAATACCTTATAACAGAGAGTTTAAGTATAAAGGGAAATATAAAATACAAATGTAATTAGTAAACATTAGTACATGACGTGATTTTATAAAAAAAAAAACATTCGTAGTGTATTTATTAAAAATACAGTTTCTCTGGTAAATTATTAAATATGAAAATGAAATCAATATCAGTGCATTTTCTCAATGGTCAATTCAAAATTACAAGTTTCATATAAATAATAACTCAATCCGCTAGAGCGCACTTAATTCACTATTCATTAATTGCTCTATATTTACCTACTAAAATTGACTTTCACAAATGATTTTGTTTCGTTGTATTCAATAACTTCATATTCACAGTTTTTAAAATTGTTACCATCCTCAGAGTGCCAAGGTACAGACAAATATCCCTTATAATTTCTGTGCTCCTGGTACTAAAAATATTAGTATTTTATATATATATATATATATATATATATATATATAATATACACATATGTATATAAATGTATATATATATATATACATATATATATATATATGTATGTATGTATGTATGTATATATTATGCGTGTGTGTATTATGTATATCTTTTTCTAAGTTCAATTGAAATATAATTTTTGGCGTTTATTACAATTACACGCTCTTCATCTCTCGCTGCTACTATTCTTTTTATCATTATTTTTTTCCGGTTCACCAAGTTTAAAAGGTAAATAATACCTAATTTATATGTGAAATCATGTTATAAAACAAATTAAAATTAGTGAAATATCATTAAGAATAACTTTACCTTATACTATTTGACGAAACATATTTTATGTAGTAAAAAATTATGTATGCAGTAAAAATTTTCAAATAAAAAAATATGAAAAATACTTGAATTATTGTATAACTTGCCCTTAACTGAAAACAATTTTCACACATAAATATAGACAATATCCATATATATATATATATATATATATATATATATATATATATATATATTTAAAATACACAGTTTGTAAATAGTAACAATAATGAAATTATGAAATAGATACATGCATATTTCCAATAAAATAAAATAAATAATTTAATGAAATTTTACGAATATTTCAACCAAGACATAAAGGCGAAACCTTTTTCTTTTTTTTATATTATGTAAATAGAAAAATATTTTTGAATCAATTTTTTAATATTACCTACAAACTATTTCAATTATTATCTTTTACTATTTCGTACACTTTCATGCTTCTATGTATCAAGGAAACGTATTTTAATAAAAATAACGTGTAATTTATTTCATTACTGTTTAAAGTTTATCAACAGTTGGCTAAATAGAAAAAAAAATAATTTCATTATTAATAAATATACCATTAAGTAATCCTTAATAATAATAGAAAAACATTGGATGCGCATTTATTCTTCACGCTGTTGAAATATACGTGTTCATATTGAAAGTTAAGAAAGTTTTCTAGGGTATAAAAAAGTCATAAATAAAACCATCTAAGGAAATTCGTAATGTTCTCCTATATTATGAAAAACGAATAATGGCAACATGTAAAATCTGTGCATGAAGTACAGATATCCTATATGAAGCTACCTTGAGCTTTGTTTAGTAAACAAAAAAGGGAAATAATTGTTTTTATAAGTCGAATCTTCTTTTCTTTTGTCTGTGTTCCGCCAATATTATCATTCGTAGGTATGTTTATCTACGTTTCGTAGGTTTATCTACGTTTGGAATCTCAACAATGAGTATTTTAAGTACAATACAATTTACAGGAGTTATAAAAATAATCGAATTGAAATGGAAACTCCAATGTTTATAGCTTCGTTGCAGTCGAGATTGAAATCCATGTTTATATAGACATTTTTATGAGGAAAGGGCAAAATAAATGTCATAAGAATTACAAATACATTTAATACATGATATTTTTTATATAGTTATATATATATATATATATATATATACATATATTTATGTATATATATATATATATATGTGTGTGTGTGTGTGTGTGCGTATATGTGTGTGTGTCGGCTAAAATCAAAGAGCTCTATTAAATGTCATAACTCCATTATTACTCTCATCTTGACAATTCTTATATATTTCACAGTACGTTTCCTTTCATTTAAATAATCAAACTGAGATTAAACCTACGCAACAAATTCCCTGCATTCCAGATAAAAAATGTCCACTTTCATTAATCTTTCAGCCTTCTGGCCACGTTCCCACCGTATTTCCGTTTGAGATACTTCGTTTATATATTAGTTTGTTGATATACATTTATGCTTGTTCCCTATATTGTATCCTTAAAACA
>CM068320.1:5092500-5142500 GCA_034766995.1 Acanthacorydalis orientalis | reverse complement strand
TAACGTACAAAATTCATATAACATTATTTTTTGTAATTAAAGATATTTTATATTATTAAAATGAAAAACTAACAAAATAAATAAAATCTCAAAAATTGTATTTGTGTAGTGTGAATATATAAACAATAATTGTAATATAAAGATAAAAATTACTATAAATTAATAATTTATAGTGTTTGACAAACTTTAGTTAAAAGAAATGTTAATACAACTACTGAATTGTTAAGTACAATTTATTGACTTGCAATTCTAATCATATTTTCATTCAAAAAATAACATCATTTTTTAATATTTATATGTTAACAAATTTTTATGCCCTACTTTATAAAAAAAATAAAACAAACTATTTTGTCCCGATGAAAGCCTTCGTCTTTTTGGGTCATCTGAACGTCTGTTCACTACTATTGTTTCGGAACGTATCCGTCGTCAGATAATTATTAAAAATTGATTTTTATATCTCTGTTCATTTAAATATATTTAAGATAAAGTATGTGTTTTTTAAAATATGATTGATTGATTGACTATTTGGGGTTTAAGGGCGCGTCGACATCTAAGGTCATTAGCGCTCGATTGAAGATATAAAATATTGTATCGATATTTTGTATATTGATTTATTCCATGTATTATTTTTATATATTTCAAGGTACAAAGAAAGTGTTACTTTTTCCTTTATTTTCAGTATATATTAATTGCATTATATTATTTATCTCTTAAATAATATATACCATGGAATTTAAGCTGGATAATAATGTTGTTTTTAAAGTTATTTTTATATTGTGTTTTTTAAAAGTTTTGTTGTTTTATATGTACAATTTAAAACAAAAAAAAGGATTAATACTGACTTTAAATAACAAATTGAAAAAAAAACAGATATATGCAATTTAAAGGAAGTACGTAAACTAATAAGTAGTATAAATTATACTAAATATATAAAATCTAAATTAAAAATATATTGGTTAAGCAGGCAAAAAAATTAAAAACCGATATAAAATAAACATAAATTGTATTAATTATAGTAAAACAATCTGATGATTTACGAAGTACATATCAGAAACGGGATATAACGTTATAGATATAAATATTTCAATGAAAATAATAAAAATTGAAAATAAATCTATAAAGTTTGAACAATGTGTATATATATATATATGTGTGTGTGTGTGTGTTTTGTAAAATTTCAAAAAAACCACAAAAAATTGTATAGGAAACGTAGAGATTTTGTATTAAATTATTATTAAATATGACACCGGAAGTTACACGAAAAATTATGATATTGGTATCATCATAACTCAAAATGAAATGCGCGACTTTATAAAACAAACGTCGCAGTATAACTGTGAGAATAATTATATAGACATATTAACATATATATATATATATATATATATATATATATATATATATATATATATATATATAAACTGTGTCGTTCGTAGGAGAAACAGAGGGAGAATAATTTGTTCAAATATATTAGTATATAATAATAAATTTGATTTAATTTATCAATTTGGATTACAAAATTTAATACACAAATCTAAGATCTGGTTAAAAGTAAAAATATTAAATTAATGTATCTTACCGAGCTTCGTCTATAAAAATAGTAGATAAGTCCTAAATATCAAAATAACATAATGAATTCAAGTACAGATAAACACAAAATAATTTTTTTTAAAAATAATAAGGCGAAATAATAGCGAAAGGGAAAATATATTTAAAAACTTGCAGGAGTAATAAATGCAATAACAAAAGTAAACGACAAAAATAAAGAAATTTGGATAAAGGCTATCAGAAAAAAATGATTGAATTTAATAAAAAATCATTTGGTACATCAGTTTCAGTACAGTGAAAATTATTACTTGACAATCAATAAATATGAAAAACCATTGAGGTTAAATAATTGGTCAGATAGTTGAATTTTAGAAGTGCAATTAGAACTGTATGAAAAACAGAAGAGCAGGCCCATTGAAATTCGAAGATAATATATATATATATATATATATATATATATATATATATATATATATATGAGTGTGTGTGTGTGTGTTGTGTGTAAGTGTGTTAAATATTCTGTCTTTAGCTAAAATTATTTAGTTCAATAAAAATAAATATAGTCTCATTTGTTAAAATTCTAATTATGTCAAATAAGTACAATTTATTCTAATTCATTTCGTTCATATCTTTTTGTTTGCTATATTCAAAGTCTATAAGCAATGGCTAAATACTAAAAATTGAATTTCAGTTTCGTGCATATATATATATATATATATATATATATATATATATATATATATATATATATATATATATATATATATACATATGTAAGAAAAATTTAGACGCATTAATTAAATAGTTTACTCTTTTCTTTAAACAAACAAATGTATTTGACCTATATATGCAAGTGATTCGTGTGAATAAACATCAATTCGTTTTTATACTTGAGTTAAATTCTTCAAAGACTGTTTCATCTTTGTAATAGAGTTGATTCTTCGATTTCCGTTCTTTTATGACGATATCCATTTGTTTAATAGAATAAAAGCAATGGCATATGACTGTTATAAACGTTCATTTTGAATGTATATATATATATAAATAAATTATATTTAAATGTATACAAATATAGTTCATATTTTAGATTTACAATTTTTCAATTTTTTTCAGTAATTATTATATTATGCGTCATATGCTTTCTATTCACAAACAAAATCGTTTTAATTACAATTTACTTATCGTGATATATATTTTATTTACTAGAAGGTTTCGCCTCCTGCTAGTTGTGCTCGCCAACCCCCGAGAGAGGTACGCTACGTCTCACTCTCCCGTAACAAATAACAGGAATTAGCAAATTATACTCACAAATAATTTGCGTAAAATTAAGTCATAAAATGTTTAGTGGAAAAGTTTATAATTATTAACATAACAAAATACAATATTAAAATGTGTAACACTATTTTTTACGCTAAATCTTCAGTAAATACAAAATTTTGAATAAATGTCATCAATTTTACATTAAAATTGTATAAGCCTCTTACGTTTACAACGTGAGAAATCTACATATATGTGACTGATGTCAACCAATCAGAACAGAGAACACGCGATCTCCGTCAACCAATCAGACCACGATTAATCGGTTACACATGACGACGACGACCACGTTTAGGTTTTTATTAATATATATGTGTGTCTGTGTATGTGTTTGTGTATAGTGTGTAAGTATATATTGCAGTATCCGATATGCACACGGATTGTCATAGCTGTGTAAGCAAACAAATACCATAGAACAAATAGATTGTTCTAGAACAATCCAACTCGATATAAAAAGGTTGCTTAGATAATTATCGATAGCATTTGTTCAAACAACAACAACAAACTAATAGACGCATAAAAGTAATCAATAGTATTTGACAATAAAACTAATATATGCATGAGATAAATCTATTGAATTTGTTTGACAACAAAACTGTATTCATGCATAAAATTAATCTATTGTAATTTGTATTTGTTAACAAATTAAAAAATTAAATATAATATAAAACTCTTGGACAAAGTATGGTGACAGCGGTTAAAAAATCAGTCAAGATCGACCATGGGGCAGCGAAGGGAACCGTTCTGGCAACCAACGCCCGAGGGATACGAGAATATATATGAATATGATAAAAAAAATATTAGTCTTTTTATTCTTTATTATACAATCTTAAACAAATAAAGTGGAAATTGCACCATTTAAACTGTTTTAAATATTTCTTTAAGTACTAAAACAAAAAAAAAAACAGATTTTCTGTAAAAAGTATATAATTTTTCAATTTTTAAAAGTAAAAAGTTTACATTTACAATTGCCAAAAGTTACTTTTTACTTACTTTTATACTTTATAAAACGTTTTTATCGTATTAATTTATTATTTTAATAGTGGCATGGGCGTTAATGACCATAGCTGTAGAAGCACCCTAAAATCTCAAGAACCAGCTGACCAAATAGTAACATGTAAATAAAAATCTTTGATAGAATTATAATGAAAAATTGTTTTATGTTTTTAAATAACAGATAACTGACTTTTTTATAAAAATCTAATTAGAAAAAAAAAAAATATATATATATACTAGTTTAAAGTTATAAAGACATATTTTTAGTAAAATATGTTTTAAAATGTATACAATTATTTTTAAAAAATTTAAATAATTAATTTCAAGCGTTGTTCTCACAGTCTTTGTTCTTTTAGATCAAGTGATTTTTTCTTATGCGCTACTACTTTTAGCACGTGTACCATCTTGAAGTATATTTTAAGTAACTGTCATTCCAAAAAGAAATCAAACTAATAATGGTGAACAAATCTATAATGATCTAAAACGATGAAGATAATCAAAACAATATATCAATAATTACACTTGTTTGTATCCAAAATGTGACGTATTTAATTAAAAATATATGGCTCTATTTATTTTAAGTAAAAATTAAATGTTATTTAAATACAAATTAAAGTGTACAATTACAAAAAAGATTTAATTTAATATTTAATTTGAGTTATAGTGAGAACCTGGACCGAATTACAAAATTGTGTTTTGACACAGTTACTTCTCTATCTATCTTCAACAGAAGTACAAAATAGGAAACATGAAACATGTGATATAGTTTTGTTTCGAAAGAATCGCTATCACTTGATTTATCCTAGATTGGTGTATTATTATTATTCATTCACATAAGAGTCAAATTTGATTTAATTTCTCACAAACCCAAACTTTACGTATCAGTTAAGAAGGGATACATATAGTACTCCTTTTTTCGTGCCTTCATCTTGCATACTATTGTGAATAACATAGATGCTGCTAAGATATTTCAAGACTATGCAGGCAGGTTTTTAATATCGCAGCTGTTTGTAATTATAGATTTGTTCAGGAATAGATCTATAAATTAATAAAGGAAAATATAGTAGAAAATGTTTTAAATATATCTATGAAAGAAACGTTAGACCATTCAAAGTATTGGTATTATAAGGTCGATTAGTGTTCACCTAAAGTAATTCTCTCTTTATCTCGCTTTCTATGTTTATATATATATATATATATATATATATATATATATATATATATACTTATAAATATGTGTTACACACAGTTCCGTAACTACCATTTTATTCATCGAGCCCGACTGAACGTCGCGGAATACGGGGATAAACGACATCGATGTTGCGGCTTCGTAAAAGATACGCTCTAAATGCTGAACTGCTACAAGTTGTATTCAACAACATGGCAACGCTGGCATAATGACATTTTGAATAGGCTGACGCATGCATCGATAGCCGACTGCGGGCCCGTAATACTTGTAAATAGAACGGCCCCAGGTAATAAAGGGTTCTTTCGATTTGATCTGATTGTCAAGACGAGGAAGGTTACAAAAACTATTGACATCTGATATTTTGTGGGAGAAGATAATGCCCTAAAGACGTCCTGATACTAGAAAGTTGCAAAATATCAATTAATTACTACTGATCTTATTCCAGGGCTTATCTGTGATCCATGTACACATAGATGCACCACACAGATTGGAAGCAATTCTCAGTTTCTTCGACCAATATATGACAACGATGGGCTGAATTTTGATGTCCATGACCATCTACTACTTAAGGGACATCTATATCGAACACTACAGAACAAGCTCAGCTATCAGCAAGGTTAGTCGTCTATGACGTCAATTGAGTTGAATAAAGCATTATAACAAAGAGAACCCACATTTTTTTTTAATAATATAAAGTATTGATATGGTAGATTAAAATATTTATATGAATGTGATTTTTCTAGTGTGAAGTTACAAATTAAAAATATAAACTTGTTTAGCTCAAAAATATAAAATACTAAAAGGAGATATCTTTGATCGAAAGCTCGAACTAATCAACATTCGTATAACACCTTTTCAAACTTAGCTTATACTTATAGAAAAAGAGTATGCTTCGTATTATAAAATGTTTTTCAATAGAAAGAAGATAAATGAAAATAATATCTAAGATAAAAATTAATCAATTTTGTGCTTACAAAATAAATTCATTCAAGAAAAGCAAGAAAAAAGCTAACGTGTATAAAAATTAAGTGACTAATTAAAGTATTTTAATTATGTCCATTTTAACATCAATTATTTTATTATATATATATATATAGCCATCTTCAGTTATTTTTATGGATTTATGGATATATTGATGATACTTTTAAAATAGTATAAGTAATGGCATATATGATGTCACTGCCTAAACTTGAATTTAGAAATGATTTTTTTTTCTTTTACGACGTTCATTTCAACTACATTTATCAATATTAATACTTGCAATGATAACACATTGGAATGTGTTTTCTTAATTTCAACTTGACAAAATGTTTTTTTTTTAATTTAAATGATATTGTTCTGGAAGAAGTTAATAACTGAGAAATATAAATAAAAATACATACATATATATATACACAAAGAGAAAGAGGGAGAGATATTTATGAAAAAGTGGATATTTAATGTTAATAATTATGGTATTTAACAAATTTTTAAAGTGTTAAATGTGACTAAAATAATATTCAGTTATGTTTTATAACTTGATAATTTTGCAAACTGTAGAAAAAAATGAGTTAGAATATATAATATAGAGCAAAAATGAGTTAAACGTTTTAAACAAATCTGTATTTTTGTACAAATATAGTATGTTCTAATACTTTCCTTATTAACCACCTTTAATGTAGCCCATCACCTCAACCAACCCTCACTCACGAATTATAAAAAATGAAAATTTAGATAAATTATAATGAATTTATCTAAATTCTTCAATAAATTTCATCTATTTATAAATAACAAAGCATTTTTTTTAAAATATCAGGCTGGTAGGAAAATAATTGTGGTTTTTGTTTTCTGAATTCTAAACTTAATTTTTTTCAATTAAAGTGTCATTTCATCGTATTCCTGTAAATATCATAAGTGCATAAGTGCATTTTTTAGCCTGCATTTTGGTAACATTTATTATTTATTATTAATTTTGCTTCAAATTTTACTATTGAATTAAAGATGAAAAAGAAGCAAATGAGAGCATTTTTTATAAGTTCAAAACGGTTGATAAAGCAATAGAAACTACTCATAAATTAATTATGAATTTGGTTTGGGTACTATTAAGAAACGTACGATGCAATGGTAGTTCCAAAATTTTCATGCTGGGGTCGAGAGACTTGAAGGTGAAGAAAGTCACGAGCGTCCTTTTTCAGTGTATAACGAACAACTGAAGGTGTGAATTGAATCGTAATCACGCACAATTCGAGAGCTTACACAAAAGTTAGGCGTTGGTTATACAACAGTTCTGGGCCATTTAAAATAGATAGGAAAATCAAAAAAATCTTGACAAACAGGTGCCGTATGAACTGAACAAAAATCAAAAAAATTACCGGATCGAAGTTTTGTTCTACAATTCTTTTACACGAAAGAAACGATCCATTTCTCGATCGTATTGTAACGTGTGACGAAAAATGAATATTTTACGCCATTAAAAAGCGGTTTGCACAATGTTTGGACAAAAATTAAGTCATCAAGCATTTCGCGAAACCGAAATTACACGAAAAAAAAATATGGTGACTGTTTGGTGGTCTGCGGTCGGTATAATCCACGACAATTGTTTGAATCCTGGCGAAAACAATACACTGAAGATTGATTGTTAATAAATCGATAAAATGTATCAATAACTCTGACGTCTGGTCCTCAGACTGGCCAATCAAAAGATTCAATCTTGCTGCACGACAGTGCATGGCCACAAGTAGCACGATTGACCCTGCAAAATTTGAATGAATTGGGCTATGAATCATTGTTTCATCCATCAGACATCTCGCCGACAGATTATCACTTTTGAAGCATTTCGACAACTTCTTACAGGATAAGGTCTTCAACAACCAAGCTGCTGTTGAAAGTGCATTTCAATATTTTATGAACCCCAGAACTCCGGAATTTTACACTACTGGAATCAATAAACTTGTAATTAATCAACAAAAATTTGTCGATTCTAATGGTGCTTATTTCGATTAATAAAGTTAATTATTAGCTGAGAAAAATGTATACGAATTTGAAGGTCATTAACCGCAATTATTTTTCTACGAACCCAATAATTTTTAAGTTTTATAAAATTAATTTAATAAACTACCTAATTATTTACTTATGTACCTTCAATTTAATTATCCGTTTAATTTATTTAAAAGTACGGGTTATTTATTATTTAAAATAATATCATTTTTTTGATAAATATTTTCAAAATTCATGTGTGCCACAAAATGATTTACAATTGATTTTAATTCCATAAACAGTGACACATACAGTTTTTATTGTTTTATATTGGAGGAGAACCTGTTAACATTTTATATATGAACTGTTCCTCCCGTGTAATAGATACTTGTTAATTTTACCATTACTACTTGTTGCCTGGAAAGTCTATCAAATGTTAAAAAGTCGTTACATTTTTAATGTATTTACTTATACAAATATATATATATATATATATATATATATATATATATATATATATGTACATGTGCACCTAAAAAAAAATAAAATACACGCACACATAAATATTAACAGTTTACCTCGTTAAATCCAAACGCAAGAAACCATCAAATGTGCAATTCAAAACAAATTGGTGTAATTATCTAATTTTCGCTCAATGAATCATTAATTGCTTACTGCCAATTTTCGTCACGCAGCAGTTAGTTATCGTATCGTTACGAGTCGTCTTTTGCACCGCAGTAGTGGAGTATTGCGAATAATAGGCAAGCAAGTACTACCCTCTTAAAGAGCTACGTCGTCTATATATTAACATTCCCTTCGCACACGCATTACTTAGTACATTGACGTAACTGTCATTCCTGCAAACGTTCACCGAAATTATCTTTTTTTCTTTCGTAATTCAATATTATCTATCATCCAAAGAATCAAAAATAAAAATATTATTTCGTATTGTGAAATAAACATAGTTATTTTATAATGTTTTATTTTCTCATAAATTTATTGGAACGGTTAATAAACACTAATTTACCTTTTTTACTTTCATATCCTTAGTATGATCTAAACAATAATATAACATCGATAGGAGTTTTAAAGTATTATATAATAAAGCACTGGCAAAACATAATAAAAACTTCGTTAATTTAATTTACAGTCAATGCCATTTGTCTTTGTGTCATATAATAGAATTTATTTATATGCAATAATAATTTATACTTATAAAATAGAGGAAATGAGCAAATAAACATAGATATTGTCTTAAGAAAATAATTAGAATCTAAAATATCTGGCATCATCAATATTGCGATTAGATAGAAATTAAAATAAATTCAGAGAATTAAGAATAAAAATAAATGAACATAATTACTTGTAATACGTTAGCGGTTTGAAGTGTAATGTGGTATGATATTAAAGACATTTTCAGTTTCAATGTATACTTTATTTTTTGATACAATCCCCTCAAAGCTCAACGCAATTATCTCTACGTTGTTCAACTCAAAGATTTTCACCTGAAAGTGGGTTTCTTCTAGGTTCTTAGAATCGGCGTTTTTGATCTCTATCGCTTCTTTATTCGACCCAAATCGCATTCCATCCAGGAAAATTTAGAGTTTCAGGACTAGATGGAAATCATAAGGAGCCAAATCAGGAAAATAAAAAGGATTTGAAAGGATTTCAAATTTAAATTTATCCATTTTTTGCTGAGCGACAACGTTGAATGAGCCGGTGTATTGTCATGGTGAAACAATACTTTTTTGGAAATTCCAGGACCTTTCTCCTGTGACATCTGACTTCAACTTTTCTAAAAGTGCTACGTAGTACTAGTCAGTAGCTGTTTATCCATTATGAGGATAGTTGATCAAGACAATTCCTTTCAAATACCAGAAAACTGATGTCATCACCTTTCCAGCTGAGTGAACCGTCTTTGCCTTTTTTGGAGTCGTTACACCACGTTCATTCCACAGTTTTGAAAGCGTTTTCGATTCTGGTGTGTAAAATTCCACACAAAATCCGTTAAATTCTTCTCAAACAGTCTCCGAAGTAGTCGGATGATTTTCGTACGAACTTGTTTTTGCTCTTCCATGAGCAAACGCAGCATCCATCTTGTGGAAACTTTTTTTATACGCAATTCATTATCCAAACTGAAATACGTTCGCTCAGTTAAGATGCCTATGACCTCTGCTATCTCGTTCACTTTCACTTTCCGGTCGAATAAAATTATATCGTGGGATTTATCGATTATTTCTGGAATGACAGCTGTTGTCGAACCTCCTGAACGTGGTTCATCTCGATGCTCATTCTACTACGTTTAAACTCATTCACGCATAATCGAACGGTTTCTCAGAAGGGACAAAATTCACTCAATGTACAAAATATCCCCTCATGGATTTCCTTCGCGATTTTCCCTTCAAAAAGAAAGAACTGAATCATATCTTCAATTCCAGTTTTATCCATTTTGCATTTTCGCATGACACGCTTGTATTGAAACTGTCAAATGAATGATTAATGACAGAATTATTTGCAACTTCACATGCGTAATTAAATATAATGGAGCTATATGAAAATATATGCAGCTGTCCTCCTCTCCTTCAGCTAGTACATCAACCTAGTTACTCTTTAAACCGCTCTCACACATTAAACCGATTTTATTTCAATTGACTGATATTACTGTTTTATTTCCACTCTCGTTAAACAAATAAAACTTTTCGTAGATTATATAATGCAATACAAGCAGGTAGGAGGCATAATATGCTGCTGATACTTTGCTTTTCATCTTTATTTTCATGTAATTAAAGAGTTACAGTAATTAAACAATTTAAATATTTCAATTCAATTTAATATTAACAATTCAACAATACTCAAAATTTTAACCAATAATGCAACATTTTGCATGTTATTGTTGTTTTATTCGTTGTTAACTGTTAGAAAGCACAGACTGTTGGTGACATGAAAGTGTAATAAATACTAAAAGTTATTAACTAAAGTAACTTTTGATTTATTTTAGAAATTAGAATCAATAATTTTTGTTATAAACATAAAATATTATTTTTGAAACAAGAAAAATATGAGTCGATATCTTGTGTTTAAAATTTTCTTTAATTTTCATCAAAAATATTTTCTTACAACAGAAATGTGCATTTCTATAATAAATATTCATAAATAATCATACTTAAAAAAAATGTCTATATTTGACAAATGAATGATTTATTTACTACACAAACCTCAAAAAATATTTTGAATAAAAAATCAATTTTTTATTATCAAATCATTAAATTTT
The DNA here is from genome assembly GCA_034766995.1 of Acanthacorydalis orientalis. Taxonomy (NCBI): domain Eukaryota; kingdom Metazoa; phylum Arthropoda; class Insecta; order Megaloptera; family Corydalidae; genus Acanthacorydalis; species Acanthacorydalis orientalis. Next base: position 5,131,224 of record CM068320.1, on the reverse strand, counting down.
CGTATATATTATCACACTAACAATACGGTATAACTATTGACATGAGATTAGACAGTGATCAAAAACGATTAATTATCAATTAAATTGAAATGAATTATATATTTTAGTGAGTGAAAATTTAATTTTTAAAAGTTATTTTAGTCAACATATCAGAAAGTATATTATAAATTTCTATATTTTTTATGAATGTGTGCGAATATTGACTGTATTCATGTTTGATAACTATATTATTTATTTGATATATAATAATGATTTTAATTCATTAAATTTTTAATTTTCTAACTTTTACTACTAAAAATATACTTCTAACAATATTAATAAAGTTTTCATCCTCGTTCGTTTTATAAATTTTAATTTAATAAGAAAAAAATATTCCATTATATGATATCATGAGGTAAACTTGCTGAGAGGTAAGAATCACAAGAGAAATTAAGGTATTCCTCACAGTAGATAAGGAAAAGTTTGTTATATAATATATATGTTTATAAATAGACATTTCTATATTATAATAATAGGAGGTTGTATTGAAAGCCGCTGCCGACGAGTAGATGGCTCTAGGTGCATATGCTGTGGGCAGTAACAAATGTGCTTTATATTATTTTGAAGCGTGAACATTCCCCACTAAAATTCAGTCATCAGACACCATTCTTTTTTTACAAAAGTGCTTTTCTATAACTGAATTAAAATAGAACGCGATAGGTTATTTTTCCGATGTGTACTTCTACACTACTTTAATTTGAAAAAAAGTTCAGCTGAAGCTCATCGATTGTTTAAAAAAATTATAGTGTATCTGCTCCATCAGAAACTGTATGTAGAGATTGGTTTCGACGATTAAAAAGTCATGATTTTGACGTTCATGACAAAAACATAGCCAGATCGATCGAAAAAGTTTGAAGATGAATAACTGCAAGCTCTATTGGAAGAAAACCCTGCTTAAATACTCAATGAATTACCACAACAGTTCAAAGTCGATAAATCAATCATTTAACGACGTTTAAAAGCCATAGGAAAAATCCTGAAAGAAGGGAAATTGCTGCCACATGATTTGACCGAAAATGCATTATCTAATCGTTTAAACATCTCGATTTCTTTACTTGCGGAGCATAAAAAGAAAAGTTTCTTGTGGCGCATCGCGACTGGCGATGAGAAATAGATCTATTTCGACAACCCGAAACGCAAGAAACCATGGGTTGATCCTGACCAACCATTAACATGGACACCCAAGCGAAACATCCACGGTCACAAAGCAATGCTTTCTATTTGGTGAGATATGGAGGGTATCGGCTATTATGATCTGTTGAAACCGAAGAAAACAATCACCGCTGAACGTTATCGACAACAATTGGAGTGTATGAATGATAATTTGGTGCAAAAACGACCAATAATCAAATGGCCGAAAAGTGATTCTTTTCCATGACAAAGCTCGGTCCCATGTTGCTATATCCGTGAAACAAACACTGATGGAACTCGAATGGGAGGTTCTCCCTCGCCTACCGTGTTCTCCGGATCTGGCCCTAAGTGATTACACTATCTGTTCCGATCGATGTAACAGCTTTGTAAGATACACATTTCCATAACTATGGAGAAGTCGAAAATTGGATTGATGAAAGGATTGGCTCAAAAAAGAGACCATTCTTTTGTCGCGGAATTCAACTTTTGCCAGAAAGTGGGAAAAAATCATAGCTTCCGAGGACAAATACTTTAATGTATTCATACATTTTGTTATTGAAACAAATTCTCAAAACAGGAAAAAGCAGCTTTCAATGCAATTTCCTAATAATATATGTTACTGAATGATCAAAATACATTACTTTAAATAACAGTAGTACTAGTAGTATTGGAGATAAGTAATTAAATAATACTATTAAAAATCTCTTATGCTTTAAACAAATATTTATCTCATGTTGTAGATAAAACTATTCAATATTGTCCTGGGGGTGATAGTATTTTCACTAAATGCGTAGAAGTAAGAATGAAAAATGAACAACAATTATTTTTTAAGCACTCCTAATCATATTTTTTATGGTTTTTAGGACGAAATAAAAAATGTTTGTAAACGTAAATTTAACTAATGTCAGAAATATATAGAGATTTATTCTTTTCAGTTAACAAATAGCGTTGTGCAATTCTGCACAGGTAATGCAAATTGGTTTAGAACATTTTAAATGAAGAAATATGCGAGTGTTGAAAGTTGCTAAACATCAAAACCTACCTCACTCGCTCCTATTATTATTTTATTGTTATAAACTATTAATTATTTCGATAAGTATACATTATGTGTTGTGTGGATGCATAGCTATAAGTTTTTAAACACTACGTAGATATTAGCAAATAAAATATTTTCTTATAAATACTTTTCGAAAAAACGGATTAACCTTTTTCTACAACTAATATCTAGTTATTGTATATGTTTTCGAACCAATATCATAATAGTTTTTGTTTATTCGCGTTACAATAACACATTATTGTATCACATTCATATGTTAATATAAAGAGTTAATATATATGTATGAGGGTCATTTGGTAAGTATAATAAAAACCAAGTTAAAAACCATTTTTTGGGAAAAAATGATTTTTTTCTGAACATAGTCTCCAGTAGGGCTATACACTTGCTCCAAGCGAGTGACCATTTTTTTCATCCTGTAGGAAAAGTCGTTTTTCTCGAAGTCTGCTAAATATGCAATGACGGTAGCAATGACATCCTCAACCGGCAAGAACTACTCATCGAGCCAAATTTTCAAGTTTTGGAAGAAGAAGAAGACGCACTGGGCCAAGTTCAGAGAATAAAGTGGATGAAGAATCAATTTAAAGCCTAATTCGTGCAATTTTACATTGAGATGATCGTTTTGTGGGTCGGCGGGTTATCCTGGCGAAAGAGTACTTTTTTGTACGCCAATTTTGGCCATTTTTATTTTAGCTTTTCTTTCAAACGCTCCAATAATGTTTCATAATAGGCTTCTGTTATTCTTTCTCCCTTCGTTAAGTAGTCGATCAGGATGATTTCTTTGGAATCTCAAAAAAACAATCTTCACCAGCTTCCCAGCAGACAAAACAGTCTTCCCCTTTTACGGTGCATTTTCACCAATCGTTCTCCACTGTTTTGACCGCTGCTTGGACTCAGGTATATAGTGGTAGATCCGCGTTTCATCCACGGTGACGAACCGACGCAAAAGGCCTAGTTGTTTTTTCCATTTTTGCGGTAATTGTTATAGTGTTCGCTTCAAACATCTGAAGAACGTGAAAAACGCATCGCTTCTGGTTGAAATTTCGCCTATGCTAGTTTGAAAAGTGACACTTGATAGCCGTGATATTACCAAATGAATGGTAGCACCATATCATAAAAAAATTCCAATCTTATCAAACGCCCCTCGTATGTATTTGTGTATTTTTCTTGTGTATACCTATTTAGTACAAAATAGAACCTTGATTATATTCTATTAATTATTGTCAACTGTATATACTTACTAGCAGCGATCCATATTTTAGTTTTACATTATTTTATTTTCTTCAAAAAATACTACTATGAATTTAAATGTTTTTTGTTCATTGCCAGTTTCTGATATTTATTAGAGCAGATCTTTCTTGTAATATATATGTTGTATCGTCATACAGCCATTTTATCATTTTTATAATAAAAATTCTACAAATTATTTTCATTTTCCATCGTTGAATTTAAACTATAATTCACAACAATTGAATATGAATAAAGCGTATCTTGAATTTATATTATGATATTGAACACACATATTTTACTTATTTCTATCATTTTAAAATAACACTAAAAAAGAAAATATTAAAAGTATGTTCTTTTAGTATATTTTGAAATATTTTTAAATTAGTGATATTTGATACTTTATTCAGTTTTTCATTTTTTATAAGATTACGTTAACTTTTTATCATCGAGTATATAAATACTTTTCCAAAGATAATTTTTATTCATAAAAATAGAAATTATAATAATAATATGTTTGGTAAAAAGATTAATACACCCTTTAATGAATCTGTCATTAGCCAGTAATAAACTAAATATATGTATTTAGTATTTTAAAGAAATGTGAATATTATCTTGCTAATTTATTTTCTTTTGTTTTTCTGCGTAAAAAATACTTGTTAACCATTATTAAGTATATTGTCTGTGTAATTTGTTATTCTTTGTTAATCTCCAATTAACTACTCATGTATATATATATATATATATTATATTCCAACTTCTTTTAGTATTTTGAAAATATGTTCATGAATTTCGAATATTTTTGTTTGATATTGTATCTTCTACAAGATATTAGGTAACCAAGAAAGTTATGTCGCTGTTATAACGTACAATAATTCCAAGAATTGTTTACACTTATTATCGGATCAAATTTCAAGAATTGTTTATCAATAATATTAGCATGTATTTTAAATGAATTTCGAACTGTTCACTTTGATTTAAAAAATAATTCTAATCCTTAAAAATGTCTGTGAAAAATAGTGTAGTATTTGCGTGTTTGCTTTATGAATTTAAACTTGGCACTAACACTACAAAAACTGCATAAAAAATTTGTACTGCGTTTGGAGAAAATACAGTTACATCAAGAACGGCCCAGAGATGGTTTGAAAAAGTTTCTGTCGGGGATGAATCCATTAAAGACGAGACCAGATCAGGCAGACCATCAAAATTAAATATCGACGAATCGAAGACAATGATTGAAACAAATTCCAGTTTAACGTGTCAACAGCTTGCAGAATTGTTCAAAGTAAGTGACAAAACAATACGGAAGGGTTTACACAAAATATGATAGAGGTGGAAATTAAGTAAATGGGTACCACACGAATTAACTCCCAATAACAAATTATAGCGTCTTATCATCTGTACATCTCTTATTTCACGACTACAATCAAAGAAATTTTTGAATTAAATTTTGACCACTGATAAAAAATAGATTATTTATTCCTACTACAAACGTACTCACCACTGGATTTCATTAAGCGATCCTGTCCCACAAAGTCCAAAAGAAAAGTGCCACGAAAACTTCTTCTGTGTGTTTGGTGGACTTTAAAAGGAATTCTTCACCATGAATATTTACGAGTGGATCAAACCCTCACGGAAAACATTTATAGTGAACAACTCCAACGAGTACACGATGCATTAAAACAAAAACAGCCAGCACTTGTAAATCGTAAAAAAGTATTATTTTTGCAAGATAACACACGACCGCACGTTTCAGTAGAGACCAGAACAAAAATTATGAATTTAGGGTGGGAGATCCTCCCCCATTCCCCGTATTCCCTAAACATATCTCCTTCAGATTATCGCCTATTTTTTTCTTTGGACAATCGTATGCGTGGTAAACAGTTTAATAATAAAGAATAATTAAAACTGGAAGTGTCTACATTTTCAGAAAATAAAAATAATCAGTTTTATAAAAATCGAATTTATAAATTATGTTCCCGCTGGGAAAGGGTTGTTCAATGCGAAGCTGGATATTTTGATGAATAAAGTAATTTTATGTAAAAATACACAAGTGTTATTTTCTCAATTCAAAAACGACAGAACTTTCTTGGTCACCTGATATTGAGGTACCAAAATAACTGTTTAAGAGGTTATTTATTTATTTCTGCTTTATGATGAACCTAAATATAAATAAAATATAGTAAAAATAAACAAAAACGATTTTAAAGAGAAAGAATGTAAATATTAATTACAACCAATTTCTAGACATGTATCACATTTATGTCACAATATGTATTTTTTATATCTGCAATCCATTTTAATATTTAAGATACTATGAAAACTTTATCATATTATACTCAATAGGCTCATATATTGACTAAAGACATTTATAGTAGTTGGTGATAAAAACTTTAATTTGTCTTTTATCTCGATCCAATTTTAAAAATTAAGCTTGATAGGTTACTCACATTCCTTTCTCGAGTGAATCACTTTTATTTTATTTACAAAATCTTGATTTCATATATATATATATATATATATATATATATGTGTGTGTGTGTGTGTGTATTTTAAACTTTTTTTGTCTACATGAGAAGCTTATTCGGTGGATCTAAAGCTTTTATTCTTACACGATACGCTTGTATTCACTTTTGTAATTTTAACCATCTTCTAAATACTTGTTCAAGTTGTAAGAAGTTTTCGCCGCCTAAAATTTGGTTTATTATTTTTATAAGTCGATTGTAAACGACAAAAGGAAACCAAAACAGTTTAAATGTTTAAAATCAAATAGCTAGAATTGAAGTTATGAATAATGTAACTTTTATGCTCACGCCCTCTGCTTATTCTACCGAATCATATTACCAACTAAAGTTGAAGAAGTGAGACAAACGATAGCAGAGAAATCAGAAAATAGTTGGGAATGAATTGTTTCTGTTTTGTATTTTCATTACCAATCGGTTCTATTTTAATGCAAAAAATTTAATAAGTACCGTCAAAGATGTTTGTACATCAAAATTAACATATTTGGTTATATTATCATTCTCATATTTATTTTCATTATTAAACCTATTAAAATATAGTTCTTTGGTTAAATATGGACATTTATTAAAACAACATAATAAATTTTATGTATTAAATGAAATTCATGTGAACGATGTGAATGATGTAAAAGTGGTTACAAATGTGAAACGTAGGTGAAACTTACTAACATGTTTATTCAAATTTGAAACTTAATTAATTTACTAGATGTACACACCGAGACTAAACATATTCGAGGCAGTAAGCAATTTTAAATTATGTAATCAATGTGAATTGTAGTAAAAATTGTCCAAGCAGAAAAATACAAGAAAGGTAAGTAAAAATCATTTTTCCTGAACAGTTACCACTGCTAATTCAAACGTGAATAAATCGGTAGTTGTTGAAGTCGGAAAAGTTCAAAAACTAGGAGTTGCTAGAATTGAGGCCATACCGTGTATACATTCTTACTATATCTAATATAATTTATTTCTATCTTAAGGTACATATTTTCTTCTTGCATATATTGGTTGATATTCTAAATGTATGTATGTTTTTATGAGCAAACACGATACAGAACAACGTGTTTAATTACAGAGAAGTAACTGGGCCCCAGGTGCACCGTACTCAAATATACTGCTTTGGCTGTATTGTATTCTACATACTATATATCACCATAATCATTTTAACATTTGTATGTATTAAAAAATGCTTACTTTACAACTACAGCCTTTAAAGGTTGCTAATATTGTTTTTTTTATATAAACCAGTGTTCTTATAAACAAATGTTGACACAGAAACATTCAGCGTTACAAATTTAAATATATATTAAATTTCATATACCGTTGACTGGTTACTCTTTATATTTTGTAAGAATAAATACTTGTTTTTTTAATATACATATATATATATATATATATATATATATATATATATATATATATATATATATATATATATATATATATGAATATGTATATGTATGTATATATATATATATATATATATTTACATGCTTATAACTATTATAAATACATTATAAAACTTACATTTTGAAAACAGGATGTAACTCTCCTTTATTAACCTTAGTGTTCAGATTTACATTTTCGTATTTACAATTACAATAAATAACCTAATTGATGCTATAATTATTTAATGTTTGTTTCAAGATAAAAATCATTCAAGTGTATTAACATTTAAACTAATGATCAAATTTTTAACTTGTTAAAATCTTGAAAACTGCTTTAAATATCTCTATTTATACTATACAATATATATATATATACGTGTGTGTGTGTGTATGTATGTGTGTTGTGTTCTTTAAATGCATTAAAATAGAAATTATAGAAAATGATTTCATGATAAATGATTGATAATATAATAATTAAAAATGAACATAATAATAAATAATTTGATATTGAGTACAAAATAAAAAAAAAATAAAGTACCCATTAAATACATCCCTACGTGTATTTTTTAATAAAGAATACAAGTATAAAAAATATATAAATTTATTGTTGAAATAAGTAATAGAGTATGGTTTGAATTATAACATATTCATAAAATATCTAGTAAAATCACAATGATTTAACAACCAATCTATCTATTCCAATAAATAATATAAATTTATATGTTGGTTACAAATATCTGTTAATCGTTATATCTGTTTAATTTTTATTGTATTTTTTTCCGTCTTTGAAATATTGATTCACTTATCAATATAAATATTATAATAACAATCAATAATTACATCTACATTTTGTCTCTCTCTTTTTCTCTCTCTCTCTATTTATATGAACATTATATATATATATATATATATATATATATATATATATATATATATATATGTCAAAAATAGGTACAATCTGTGTTCAGAAACAAACGTGCCTACACAGTTATTTCAGTGCAATTAGACTTACACTTTTTACATAGTGCAATAAACCGTATCTACAACAAAGATTCAATCTCTTTTTATAGAATTAAATCTGTACTCAGTAAGTGAGATATGATTGCTTCGAAAAAATGTTGGGAGAAGAACAAAAATTAATTATTTTTTTACGTAATTAATATAGATGTGGTATGGGATAGATGGGTTTCGCATGAATTAAAGGAGCGTCAGAAGAGAAATCGTCTTGAAGCTTGCTTTTCTTTACTGTCACGGCATAAAGGCGAACCATTTCTACACCGTATTATTAGGTGTGATGAAAAGTGAATTATTTTTTGATAATCACAAGCGTGCCCACAATGGTTGGATAAAGATGAAGTGGCAAAACACAGCCCATAACTGAATATTCATCAAAAAAAGTTAATGGTGTATGTTGGGTGGCATTGCGCAAGTATTATACACTACAGCTTTATGAAATCTGTCCAATTGATTACACCTAATGTCTACTGCAACCAATTAGACAAAATTATGAGGATGCTTGCTATTAAGCAGCCGAAATTCATCAATAGAGATAGGCCAATCCTCTGCCAAGACAACGTTCGACCACATGTCGCAGAAACAAAGCTGCACAAATTACGGGAGCTGGATTTGGAAACTTTCTGTCATTCACCATATTCACCAGACCCTGCACCAACAGATCACCACTTCATCCGAGCTTTGGACCACTTCTTGCAAGAAAAAATATTCAATTCTAAACAAGCTGTGGAAAACGCTTTTCGCGATTTCATCGCCTCTCGCTCTCCAGGCTTTTTTGCATCTAGCATAAAGAAGTTACCCTTAAGATGGCAAAAGTGTGTAGATAGTTTACGAACATACTTTGATTAATTGTACTGCTTCTTGTTTGTTATATAATAAACTAAACTTTTTATTTGAAATCAGACATTTCATATGTAATGGCCTAAAAGTTTCGACACGAGTACCAATTTAAAATGGATGTTGAAAACTAATTTTAAATTTGATCTATGTTTTGCTAAAATATCTTTTATGAGATGTTGTTTATTCTTTTAGAGTATAAATTTACTCAAATTATATACATAATAATAATATATATCCAAATACATACACAAATGTACATTCTCATATTTATTCATATAAATTGTAACATATTTTAGATGTACAATATTATAAAATACTATTCGTATACTAACATTTATAAGATAAATCGTTTTATAAGATACGTTTATATATTATCTACTCTCGAAACAAAGAACTCAAACGTTTTAAAATAAATATTCAAAGTAAATTTTATTATCTTCTGCTGTGTATCCAGCTGCATGAAAACATTTCACACAAGAACTGAGAAACGTAACGTCAAGAGTACCCGAGTTAAATCGTCTTGTAGGAAAAAAATAATTTAGACTCTTTCTTCCAATCGACAAACTGCAAAGTTTTCAACCATATCGGAATAAATCTAATCAGTAACTTTTTGCAATAGTGCCAGTACCAAGTGTTTATTTGATCACAAAGCGCACCAGGCACATTATATTTATAAGATATTTTAAATGTATTTTCAAATATCAATACAAATACAATACAAAAATACAAATTCTGTTTTAATATATAGTTCGTATTTAATATAAGATATTTAATGATTTATTTATTAAATTTCAAAGTAATAATTTATTTTTTTAAAAAAATTACTATATTTCTGAATATTAATAATACATTTCATATTGTACAAAAATTATTTATTTGACGTAAAATATGGTTGTTGTTTGTTATATATGAATTTGTTTAAATTTTTTATGCTATAACCCTTTGTTGTATCACATATATATATATATATATATATATATATATATATATACATATATAATATTTTATCACAAAATTTTTGACACTGTTGCTGAATTTACTTTCAAAAATGAATTATTTTTTCATTCCATAAATTACACAAAACATTTTTAGTCAAAAATGACAAAAAAGCATAATAGTGCGCGAACACCTTCCGTATTCGTCTGATTTTACCCTATGTCACTTCTAGCTATTCTCAAAACTCAAGTTGTCAATGAAAGGAAAGCGGTACATCATTCAGAACATCAAAAGGCTTCGACCGCGTTTTTAAACTCGATTCAGAAAATGGAGTACAATGATAGCTTGTAAATTTTTTTAATTGTCAGCAATGTTGTATCAAGTCAGAAGGCGTTTATTTTGAATAAAAAAAAATAAAAACAATATGTAAATGAGATCGTGTAGTTTTTTCGATACCAGTTGCACCAGACTCTGGACAGACTGTGCACATAAACTGATCATACCAAATATAAGTTTTCCTTTTTTAACAAATAGAAAAATAATTATAGAAAAAATATACTTTTAGTTTTATTTGTTCCATTTAGAGTGTGTAAGGTTAACAATAAACATATTTATATAAACAATCAATTGTAAAAATCAAATTTACAAAGTTTCGCTATTATAATATTTTCCTTTATTATTAATAGAAAATTTTTGTTTATAAATCTATACTAAGAAAAATATATACAGAAATAAAGTATTTTTTCAAGAGAGAAAATAAAATTTAAAATAAAAGAACACAATATATTTTTCTCAAGTTACCGCTATATTTTGTTAAACTACTTAACACGTTAATTAATATTTAATTTCCCATTAACTATTTTACATGCACCAACTAAAATTTTTAACAAATTTCTGATAAGAATAGCAAATTATTCATAAATATGAAATTTTATGTAACTATTTGCTTTATTCATTTATATTTTCAAAGTAATAGATCTACAGGAAAAAATATTTTGAAACCAAAGAACAATTTCTTATATTTTTCCATATCCGTAAACTATATAAATAGTTTTATTTCCAATCTCTGTTTTATTGAAACACAAAATATTGAAAATAATATAAAAATGAATATGGGTTACTTAACCGTGTTGAATCAAATAAAGTCGACAAAGGGTCTAGTGTTCAATTTTATCAATTGTATGTAAAATATTTATATCGTAGTAAATAAACAAAGAACAATAAATCAAAATATACTTTTAAACACTTTTATAATCAATAGTTAAATTTTTATATCGCTGCTAACATTCTTGAAATATAATGGTGAAAAATTATAATTTGATTAAATTGAAAAAGAATATTTTGTATTTCATTTCAACTGTTGTTTTTATTTTTGTATTTAATTTAAGGATTATATATATATAAATATATATATATATTTATATATATATATATATATATATATATATATATATATATATATATACGTATGAAACACAGAAAATCAAACATAAAGTATGTTCAAACTAAGTATATTTTGTTATATATGTACTGAAATATGATTATTGCAAACTAGTAGAAAGCAGCTGCTTGAACCAAATTTGTAAGTCTTTATAATTTAAATGCAAGAAAGAAACTATAAAAAGAAAATTATTTGCAAAATCTGAACTAATTCTATCAAAATATTTTACCCAGTACAAATTCGCTACTTGAATACGAGAGAGAATCGATTAACAAGCATTAATTCCAAACTTCTTCTTTATCCTCATCGTTGCCCCGTTAGTTTATTTTTTCATTTCTCATCGAAATCTTTTCTGTCTTTTCTTCCCTTTTCTGTATTTTTTTTATTTCGCTCCGTCTCTGCCGCACAACTTTAAGCAAGTAAAAGCCCCGAAGCAAATTTCTATCGATCGTTTCTTATGTTTTTGAGTGTTTTAACAAGATGTGATTTCTGTTGACTATAGAACAGTTCTGTAATACTATACAACTAAAAGCTGCTGGACTAGCTATGGCTTACAACCAATCACATATATACTATGATCAGTGGCGGGCAATATTAAATAAATCAATTTGTAGAATAATATATTTCAGTTTTCGTTTTCAAATAAATCAATTACAAAAAATATTTAAAGAAAAAAATAATTTATGATTTTTGTGACTTTATCGATTTATAAAAGCAACAATTAAGACATATTTTGTATTAATTATTATTTTTATTATATATATAATTAAATCATGCTTTATGTTTTTATTTCTATTAATAAAAATTAAAATATAAACGACTCATTAATAGTGAGAATAACATTCAATATTGTTCAAAACAATAAGTTATATTTTTTTTAAATTAAATAAAATAGCCCACGTTCTATCATAACAGAATCTTACTAATAAATATGGTAATGAATATGTCAAATGTTCTGCATTCTATTTTCATTATTCTCTCTTATAAATTCAATAATACTTTTGTAGATAAAATACAGTTTAATTATTTTTTCAATTTACAATATCTAAAACTCTAAAATTATTACTTTTAAGTTGCATACTATTGTTTATATAATATGAAAGGTCAATGAAATAAATTTCGAAGTTAAAATTTGAAAAATATATTTTTAATACTACAAATGTTTTCAATGAGTAAAATTTCCTAAGATTCTTTTCTTAACTACTTACATTGCTTGTAGAATCCATATGATTACTAAAAATAAGTTTTGAAGCATTTAAATGCAATTACTTTATAATATTGTTTCGTATAAATATTTATTGCCTTAACGAATAAATAGTGCTTTATTTTCGAAACGCTTTTCAATATAGAACGATCTAGAAGTCTTCAAGAACTAGATGATGGTTGATAATGTTTAATATGAATTTGTATTTTTATTAAAAAGTCACATACTTGAATTGAATAATGAACCGGTGTGTTACTGTGATAAAAAATCATAACGTACTCCGCAATTCATTTCGCTTACAAATGACAAAATCAGTCAACTTCGATAAAACTCAACATAGAAATGTTAATGCATAGTTGTTCTTTCTGACACAAGAACACTTTATATGATACCCTAAGTCACAAAGTAATTCTACTTTACTTCATTATAACAGCAAAATTTATGACAGAGATTGAAATAACGAAAAAGATTAATTTTTACTAATTTGTTTTCTCAATTCATATTAAATACTTTCACCGAAGATAATGGTGAGTGTAACATACAATTAGTTAGCTTTTTATCATTTTCTTGCTTAATTTTTAATACATGATTATTATTTATATCAAAAATGATACGTTATTCTTGGATTAAAGTCCTTTTTTACTGGATATTTTACAAATGATTTAATACATAAATTACTTCCTCATAAAATTTCATTTTCAAAGTCTCCTATCATTTCATTTGGACTATTCGACTTACAATATGTGTTTATGATAAGACGTGGAACTTTTATTTCCATTCATTCAATATCTTGTTTTTTCATAATAAAATATAAATATTATAATCTCCTCCTTCAGTATGAAGCTACAATTATTAATTTTTCTTATTTATAAATCAAGTATGTTATAAGATTTACGTAAAAAACAATAAATATACCTTTCAAATCATAAAAATAACTGCAAAATGATTCCTAGATATAAAATGTATCAAATAAAAATAATATAGATTTTAAACTAGATGGTTGAAACTAATAATTTTTATTTCATGTAATGAATCAAAAATAAATCGTCATGTATAAGTACAGCTTCTTTTTATTTCCCTTATATAAACCTTCTTCAGATAATTTGAAGAGGATAGTAATAAATTTTATTATCAATCTAATTGATAAAAATATATTTAGTAAAAATATTTCTAAAGGACTATAAAAATATAAATGATACTATCTAAAAATCAAAGAAAATTCCCACTTATGGACACTTAATATTTGATCTATTAAATTAATTCTATTAATTTTATTTTTATTTAAATGACTAAATAATAATGTTTTTCACATTATCCATAAATAAAGAATCTGTAATAATGTAATTAGCCACAAATCCTATAAATATAACTAACAAAATTTCTTATACTTAAGTATTGGATTGGCCAATAAGTAATGTTGGATTTATCGGTAAATTTCTCGGTTTTTTTTTTAATATAGAAAACTTTTTTTAAATAATGTACTAACCATTATGATCAATGGCTTTTTGGCATCTTGTAGACAGTTTGCTAATACCATTTCTTCCCAGAATTTGTTGAGTTTTTTTTATCAAAAACACGCATTTCAACAAGCTCAAAACAAGAATTTCACGGGCCTCTAAAAAATATTTTTTTCCATTAAGAAAATTTTGAAAAGAACGAAATAAGTAGAAATCTAATGGTTCTATGTTCGATGAATATGATGGATGAATAAAAACAACCCATTTAGCTCTCTCAATTTTGATTGAGTCTATAATGATACGTGTGTGTCGCGTTATCTTGGTGAAAAACTAATCCTTTCCTATTGGAAAATTCTTGTCGTTTTTCCTTAATACTCTGTTCAGTATATCTAATTGTGAACAGTATTTATCAGAATTAATAATTTGATTAAGCAGCAGGAACTCATAAAACAGTACGACTTTCCAATCACATCATATGACTTTCTTGGGGTGTAAGCCGGCATTGGGAGAAGTTGAACGAGATTGATCCTAGTTTACTCTAAAGTCTTTTTCATATCATTTTATAATAGACAATTCATTTTTCATCCCCATCAACAATCCTCTTCAAAAGTGATTCGTTTTTATTGCGTTCTAACAATGAATCGCAAGCCGAAATTCGATTAACTAAATTTCTTTTGAAAACAATGCGTGGGACACAAACATCATATCTGGAAAAAAAATAAAAACTAGTTGATGCAAATGGTGTTCAATACTGAATTTCAATATTCCTTATATTTCTGCAATCTCTCGTGTGGTATAACGTAGATTATTTTTAATTAGACAAGAGATTTGATAATTATCAATCTCGGCAGATCTTTCCAAATATTTATTATTGGAAAGACTAAAATCTCCATCAATGAACTTTTTGAATCATCTTTTCACCATTCTTTCATTCACAGTACCATCATCATGCACATCAGAAATGTTTTTTGCTATTTGTACCGCATTTTTACATTTGCGATGCATTTTCAAATCTTTTTGTTATTCATATTTAATTCAAAAGAAGCACTGCAAAATTTAACTAAACATAATGATTTTTTAATTATATATTGAAGTATCAGCTTTTATAATGTACACGCGATTTATAGGTTACAAATTGTCTTTCGTTTTAAAAATAGCAGAAACGATCTCTAATGAAAAAATCCGACATTACTTATTAGCCAACCCAATAGTAATAATGAATAGAAAATTAGTAATTTATTTGGAAATGTTTATTTCTTTATTTTGGATTTAAAACTCATCGAAATTTTTTGGAATATATATATATATATTTGGATATATATTTGGATATATATTTAGATATATATATATATATATATATATATATATATATATGCATGTGTGTATGGGTGTGTAACATTAAATGATATTACATTCATTTCTTTGTAAGTTTTAAAAATAATTCTATTTCTCTCAGCAAATATAAGAATACAAAGAATGCACTAAATAGAAATAACATACTTTTTTCAGTTAACAAATCCAGAAATAGAAAATTGCACTGAATTTTTTTACAATAATAACTTTTATTGAATTGTGTCGATAAAAGGTTTTACTATAAAGAAATTGACTGTTTTTATATAAAAATAAAACGTTTTTGTTCCCATTTCCTTGACTAAAAATAGCTTTTTCTATTTTTTTAAGTTTTCTCAATAGTGACATTTAACGTCGAACCTTGTTCTAAAACTAGATATAAATAATTTACTATTGAACAATATATGAGAATAAAATTCTATCTACATTTATTTTATAAATATTTCTAGTTATATCTGTACAATTTCTTCTTATATTCGGCAATTATATTCTCAACATTGTTATTATTGCATGATTTATGTATTATTTTATAGGAAAGAAAATTAATTAAAATAAATTTTCTTTCACAAATAATTATTTTTTCACTTCATAAAACACACCAATGTTTTTCGATCGAAAATATTTAATAAATTATAATCAAGCATTTTCGATTGTCGTTTATGCGCATTTCAATAGGAACTCCATCATCCTCAGAACGCCAAGTTGCTGAAAACTTTTGGTGTAGTTTGCGGGGTAAAAAACTAATTTGTGAAAGTGATTTTAGCCACATTGTCACAATAGTTTATGTGGTAAAATAAATTTGATTATATTATATTTGAACATCTATTATACAGCAGATAACACATTCACAACATCTTCATTTGCTGCTTCCACTAATAAAAATGATATAACATATAATATTAATTTACATAAAACCAATATTTATTGTAACTTGAACTATTCTCACACTGTGTTTATACATAAATTTCAAATTTTTGTTCTATTTTATGATCAGTATATAGTAAAATTACATTTAGAAGAGAAATGAATTTAAATTAGATGATCTTAAACATCTGTCTAAGAACATGAGTCGCTACTGTACACACATACATACAAATTCGTACAAAGAGTACAGAGAGTTGTACTCTTTGTACGAATGAGTACAGAGAGTTGTAATTTATTATTCTGTAACATTTCTGTTTACTCGATCGGAAGAAAAAACGTTAACCGAATACCAATGTCTGAAAGTCAATTATTGCAAATTAAATTTAATCCTTTTGTATCGTATACATACCTATACTCGTATATATATATATATATATATATATATATATATATATTATGTAATTATCTCAAATTGTAACTTAATTTCAGTATTTATTTAAAGAAAATGCACATAAATAGATAGATTAAAAAGAAACCAACATAGTTAATTACATAATAATGTTTCCGGAATTTATATGTACGAATTTTTAACAACTGATTAAGAATAACATTAAGTGAAATAAAATAAATGCTTTTCTATTATAGGTGATTTACATAAAAGATTAAATCATTCTTTTCACAATATCTGTAAAAATATGCATTATAAATACTATTTTTTTTTATAAAATCTATTATTTCAATATAATTTATGATATATATTTGTTATAATGAATATATTCATCAAATTTGTGTATCAGGTTGGTAGAAAAATAATTTCCGTTTATGACCTTCAAATTCATAACAAAACCGCAATTAATTTCCTACCAATCTAATAGAAAGTAGTCGTTTATTTCTATTCTACGCTTAAATGTTTTACTTAACAGAATTACCAATCAGAATATTAGATACACGTTTAATCATTTTTCAAAATAGAAATGTATGAAAGAACGTTTTTGAAACAGATTTTCACATAAAACTGATGAGCACATGTGTAGGTCAACAAGCGTTTGCAAACAGATGTCTGGCCAAGCCAGTTTAAACACTGGCTGAATGAAATAATATATACTGATTATCGACAACAAAGATTCTATAAAAATAGAAAGTTTATTAACAAATTTTTGTCTCGTTTTATAATACTAGATGGAACTAAAATATCTAAATTAATAAAATCTCAAATTAAGGAGTCAGTTTACTGATATACATTAAATAATGAACAAACTATTTACTTATTTCTTCTTTTGTTATACTTGGATCGTTTGATAAGTTTGGTACATTTTTATGATGTGGTTCCACTATTCATTTAGTTACGTCACGGTTATAAAGTGTCACTTTTCAAATCTAAATATGTGAAATTTCAGTCGAAAGCGACGCATTGTTCACGTTCCACAGATGTTTAAAACGAGCATTGTAGCAGTTGCCGCAAAAATGAAAAAAAAACAAGTAGGAATTTTTGCGTCGATTCGTCACCGTGGATGAAATATTGATCTACCACTACATATCTGAGTCGAAGCAGCAGTCAAGGCAGTAGACAACGACTCGTGAAACTGCACCAAAGAACGCGAAGACCGTTTTGTCGAATGGGAAGATGATAGTCACTGTTCGCGATTTTTCCTGTGGTCCGAATCGGCGGACCACAAGTGTACGCGGATGAAATGAATACACACTGTAGTTCAAACTAAATTTATTTTATTCTGTAATTTTACAAAATGAGTTACAACAACAATCAAAAACTAAAAATTAACAATAGATTCTCTATCTACTGCCGTGTTTGGTGATGTACTGCCTGTGAATTGGTGGGGTGTCAGTTTTTTTTTTTTTTTGGACAGTTTTAAGTTTTTGTCTGATATTGTTACCAATGTCGGTATTCTTGAGGCGAGTTTTCGAGCCTTGGGATCAAATGCCTATTATCTAGACTTTAACCTGTATTATTAGCAATCTTGCTGTTTTCTGAACCAAATCTTGAGTTTTACGCTAGGAAAATTTTCAAAAAACCTAGTTGACCTGTCTCGACGAGTAGAGGTCACCCACCCCCTTAGGCGGAGTGTCTTGGCGACCGTACATAAAAATGTACGGTCTGTCCGAACAGTTCATTTTGTCGGAGGAAAAGAAGATACGTTGCACACGGCCCGACTATGCAGGGATGGGAATAGACCAGTCTTAAATTTACTGGCCATTCGGGATTCTCAGAATCCCGAACAGCCACTTTTTTGCGATTCCCAAAGAATCATCCTGACAGACTACTTAACGAAAAGAAAAACGAAAATGGGAGCCTATAATACAACATTATTGGACTGTTTAAAAGAAAATCTGAAACAAAAATGGCCAATATTATCGCAAAAAATACTACTCCCTCACCAGGACAACGAATTGTCTCACAAATCGACTGTTGCTATGGAAAAATTACAAGAATACGGCTCCGAATTGATTCCTCATCCACCGTTTTTTTCCGGACGTGGTCCTGTGCAACTTCTTCTTCTCCACAAACTTGAAAATTTGGCTTAGTAGGAAGAAATTTTGTTCGAATGAGGATGCCATCGCTGCCGTCAATGTATATTTTTAGGACTCACTGGACTAAGTTTATAGCCCTCAATAAAGATAATGTTGAGAAATAAAATCGATTTTTTACAAAAACGAAGTTTAACTTACTTTTTTACCATACTTATTCAAACAACCCACACATTATTATTAGTGGTATTTAATTTCAACTTACACTTCTCATAGAAAAAAATACATTTTTCTCTCTATAATTAAAAATCAGTCCCGTGTACACTTTTAGAAATTTTATTCGTGTTCTAATTGGTTGATGGAGATCGCATGGTCTCTATTCTGATAAGTTGACATCAGTCATATATATATATATATATATATATATATATATATATATATATATATATCTTATGGTATACAACGAAAGAGAGCATACTATTTCAGTGTGAAACTGATAATAAATTTATTTTAAATATTGTGTTCACTGAGGCATTAAAGAAAAATTTTTCAGTAATTTTAACATTATATTTTGTTACTAATTTTTATAAACTTTTCCAATAAAAAAATCACGACATACATTTTAGGCAGAGTATTTACGCGTATAATTTGTTAATTTCTGTTATTTGTTAGGTGTGAGCGAGCGCTAGGCAATTCCCCACTTTAGAGGGAAAGTCAAACGCAACGGGCAATATGCGGAGCCCTCTGTCAATAATTAAGATGTTTTATTATAAAAATATATAATTAATGTTTTTATTTTATAGAAAATGAAAACTATACTAGAGAGATAACTCTAATTCATATGTCATTATTCCTTTTCTGTTTTAAGATATTATATTAAATATATTATTATCTTTTTACATTAATAGTTTCAACTATAAAATGTGTCTCACCAACTATATAATAAGAAAGAATTCCCATACCAGATAGATTTTGATATACAATGATGTTCTTTTAAAGAAATGTTATCTCTGTTTTGTCCATTTTTCTGTCTAATATTTATATTATATAAATTAAATTTATTTTCATTATAAATCACCAATCTCTTACATTAAATGTCATTGATGTTCAAACTATTTCCAGTTTTCATTTATACAAATATTCTTTTACGCCATTTAAGAGAAACTAGTAAGCAAATAATCCATTTCTTAAGAAAGTTTTCACAATATTTTAAATCTTTCACCGATTTTGATTTTCTCCCATAATTTTCTGTAAATTCATTGCGGTTAAAATTGTTCTCTTATAGTTACATTTTTCTATATTAATTATGTAAAATTCTCAAAGTTTTCATTTTCCGGCATTATATATATATATATATATAAAATAAAAACATAAAATATATTTATGTGCACAAAAGTAAAAAGAGTAATAAAATCCATATTTTAAAAAAGGATTCTTAATTTCTTTTTGACATCTTATATATATACATATATATATATATATATATATATATATATATATATATATATATAATTCTAAAATTAAATGAAACCGTTATGTACATAAACGTGATTTACATTTCGAAGTAGATATAAATCTTAATTAAGAAAACAATTTAATGAACAAGTACAAGAATGAATAAAGTGTCAAGAGTCATCCACTCATCCGGTGTATTGTGAAATAATATAGAATCTGTATTTAACAAAAACTCGGCCAAGGTTTAAGGCAGTGACCTTATAACGTGGCATTTGAAAGTATTACCTAGTGCACGCAGACACTAAAAGCGAAGTTTTCCCGATTTAATGTTGTAAAAGTATTTCGCATGTCGGCTGACTGACACCGTCGAAAATGACATTAATCAATAAACATATCAAAATTTACATTTATGAAACACCTTGAATAAGGGAAAACTTTTATACTGATTTGTATTCGTGGAAAGGCACAATACACATTTAATGTCGGTTGAATACAAGTGAAAATTTTCAATAAAATATTTGATTAAAATGACATAATTTCTGATTCATTAAATTTTACACAGAATTTGATTTCATTGAGTTTCATCATAAATCTTCAACATAATTATTGAAGCTTATATATATATATATATATATACGTATATATATATATATATATATATATATATATATGTGTATATATATATATATATATATATACCATTCTTGTTACGAATAATAGTTTCGATACAAATATATGTTTAAGTTTGAAGTAGAGTCAGCCAAATTTCCTTAATGTTAAAAGATTACACCAATTATATTTTAAATATCAAATAAGACCAATGAGATTTTTTTCTAAAATCAAGCATTACGTTTTCCTCACACTCACTGACAATTATAAATTTTCAATAACATTAAAGAAAATCGATGTTTTTGTCATTTTCCTATATGATTTTTATATATACATTATAGAGTTAAGTCGATTTTGAATAAGAACGATGCGTTTGTTATTGATTAACAAAACGACGTTGCTTACTAAATGACCTTTGGTACGTAATACATGAAAACGAATTACTTGTTAAAAAACTAAGTAACTATGATAATCAGTTAAGGGCATTAAATGAATTTGATCCAAAATAAACTAGACTATTTTTAAAGAAAACACGGCGTATTCTGTTTTTAAAAAATGAAAAAAAACTCCAATTTACCGGAAATATAAAAAGTACTTTGAATAAGTTCTCGTAAATGAAAAGGTGTAATATATATATATATATATATATGTATATATATATGTATATATATATATATATAGTAATATATATATATATATGTATATATAGTTAGATTTTTTCACAAACCAATATGGCACATTTTAATATTAAATAGTAAAATAATATGGAAACCCGACTCAATAAGCGGCGATCTTTCCAATAGACTGGCCAGAAAGCAATAATAAAACATATTTCAATACTAGTATATATCCCGTAAAAATTGATGAGAGAATAGAAAAAAATATAGAAAGAAAAAACTTTTTGTTAGTTTTTACAACATAATATATTTAAAAATAAAAAATACCTAAGAACGAAACTTAATAAATTAAACTGGAAACCTATTCATTGTGAAAATTTCCTTATACATCACATTCGATGATGGCGGCAGACGGTCACACATTGTGCACAAAGTGACGAAAAACGTGAATTTTTAATATTAAAGAGAAGAAAGATTTCCATAGAAAGAAAAATATGATTATTATTTTTAATCCATAACCGTTATCATCAATTGTTCACCCATCGGCAACTATTCTTTGACACAGGTGAAGTGTAATTGTGTATGAAAATTGTACATCAACAAGTTTTCATTAATAAAAAGGCAGAAAATTATACAGTTCTATCAACAACTCGTCAATATATTAAATAGCTGACATATCAAGAAATTGACTAAGTTAGAGTGTGAAATTTCGACTCGTCTACCATACACATCAATTTTTTAACCAATATATCACCAATACTTCACAAATATAGACAGATGTTCAATCGAAAAAAATATTCTGTAATGAAAATCACAAAACCAACTTCAAAAAATTACCCAGTCTAAATTTTTAGAATTCCAAAAAAATACATAAATCGAACATCTGAAAAACGTTATGTATTAAATTTACTGTTTACAATTTAATTTTTAATTGAGTTCAACAAATTACATTTTCGCTTAAAGTTGTCAATCTCATATTTAATAATTTAATATATTATATGTATATATATATATATATATATTGTGGACAGTAAACCAATAAATAGACAAAAATAAAATAAATCAGAAAAATCTGCTCAGTACTAATATTTTTTACAAGACAGAATTGGGAACATTTTTATAAATTTTAGAATGACATCATTCTTATGTTAGGTTATGACTAACTTTAGAGAAATGTCTATGAAGTTAATTCAAAAATGATCTAGAAGGTTCTAGAAAACAATCCTTTGAGTACAAAGTAGTTTGGTGGAAAAGTCGAATCAGTCATTATCTAGTTCTGGTATTGTAGCTAAATCCATTTTCACGAATTAAATTTTCACTCGCCTCACTCAACAATCACAAAAAATTTTTAAAATTAAAAATATTCAATAATTGATAAGAAAACAATTTTTTATCATTGCTTATGTATATTTATATATCGATTCTATCATGTTCTAGTTGCTAAGGTAAAGAGAAGTTTAAAGATATAGATTTTTTGCACCTAACCGTTCTGTGGATGATGGCATACCTATCGAAACCACACATAACCCACAACCAATAATGATTGATAAACATTTTATTGAACATTTGTCATTAAATATTTTTAATCAGAAAAATTATTGTAATTTGTCAAGTCAATCAGTTGACATACAATAATCAGTTTTTAAAGATTTGCGAGTTCTTCAAATTTACAAGTTGATAAAATTCGTAAATCATGAAATTGGATTATGAGTGAATTGAAGAGTACTAATTAGTAAATTTGTGAAATAAAATCAAAGATTCTCATAGAACTGACATTAAGAGTTTATTGTAAAGCTTATACATAAATAAAATCATTGTGAAATATATTTCTGCGTGCTAATTTCTTTCTGTTTTATGAATGTACCTTCGACACGTAACAATATTGTATATATATATATATATATATATATATATATATATATATATATATATATATATTCCACTTCATGCTTGAACAGATAATATTCTTGTTTTGAAATTTAAACATCATGTTTGATAATTTACACGTGAGAATTTATTAATTGTTTTATTTGATTTAAATTAAAGTAAAAACAATTTATGTTTATATGGTAGGTTGATACAAAAATAATTGCGTTTTACAAACTTCAAATTCATATACATTTTTTACTTTTTTGATTTTTCTAGTTGTTTTAAGTGGTCCAGAACTAACGGATAACTAACGCCTTACTTTTGTACGAATTGTTGTGCGTAGTTCTGATTCAAATAACGCTTTCGGTTGGTCGCTATGAACTGATGAAGGACGCCCGAAACCTTCTTCATCTTCAAAGCTCTCGCCCTCAGCACAAAATTTTTGGAACCACCATTGCACCGTACGTTTCTTAACAGTACCCACACCAATAGCATCGTTTAGTTTACGAGCAATTTCTGTTCCTTAACCACCCGTTTTAAACTCATACAAGAAAATTGCTCTTATTGGCTTTTTATCCATATTTAATTCAATAGCCCAATTTGAAAAAAATCAATATTAAAATCAAAATCGATGTTACCAAAATACAACTACAAACTGAAAAATTCACTTTAAAATGATATAAAAATAACAAACAAATAAACACGATAAAATGACACTTTCATTGAAAAAAATTAAGGTTATAATTCAAAAAACAAAAACCGCAATTATTTTCCTACGAACGTAATAAATATTCTTACAAATTGTGATTACATTCATAAAACAAAAAGAAATGAGCACACAGAAACACATATAAAAATAAGTTCTATCGATCTGTAAAATTGATAATTCTTAGAATAAGTTTATTTTCCACTAATTTATCTCTCTCCCTATATATATATATATATATATATATATATATATATATATATATATATATATATATATATATATAAACTCTGGAAAGAAGATACAAACACCCAGGAATTGAAACTAATATTTTTTCTTTTCTGACAACCTCTCTATACTTGTTACTAGTAGAAACGCCTTAAAATGTAAACTAAGCACATTAAATGAATATTGCACAATTATTAATTTCAAAAAAATAATATCCCAATCAATGAGAGAAAACCAAAAATAAAGTAGAGGAAGTCAAAAATTACATATACTTGGTAATACCGTTGGTAAATTATTTGAATGAACTTTCCTGTTTATATTAAGGTATAACGTCGGATTGCTACTAATGACGAATGCAAAGAAAAAATGAATTATTTTTAAAAAAAAAAAGTATCGTCGGTAACTAAATATACACTGGTGTATTTAATTAAAATAAACCTGAACAGAAAAATTAATGAAAATAATGTACAAAATAGATTTAAACTCTCAGTCAAATCAATTAGAAATGGATAACAGCATAAAATTCTATCATCTAACATCCTACTTATTCAATTTGGAAATATGATAAAATTAAAATAAATACAATATAAATATCTTAAAACATAACATATAAATATATATTTTTCATTTCATTAATAAAGATGCACTCTCTCGTTTTCTATTTCTATTTGTATATATATATATATATATATATATATATATATATATATATATATATATATATATATATATATATATATATTATAACTAAAAACTTTTTTCGAATTTGAATATACATTTACAGTTTGAAATGTTATTAGATTTGTTTAAACATTTGAAGCATAACTATTAGGTTGATAGAAATATAATTGCTGTTTATGTACCCATTTGTCAAGCTTGTTTGATTTTTTTAGCTGTTTTAAATGGTCCAGAACTGTGGAATGACTAACGCTTAACTTTTGTGCAAGTTCTCGAATTGTTGAGCGTTGTTCTTATTCAACTAACGCCTTCAGTTGGTCGTCATAAACCGAAAAAGTACAACAGTGACCTTCTTCGTCTTCAAAGTTCTCGTCCCCAGCATGGAATTTTTGGAACCGCCACTGAACCTTACGTTCCTTAATAGTATCCATACCAAAAGCATCGTTTAGTTTACGAACAATTTCTGCTGCTACCGCCCGTTTGGACTCAAATAAAAAAATTGCACTTATTTACTTCTTTTCCATCTTTAATTCAATAGCCCAATTTGAATCAAAATTAATAATGAAACCGAAGTCGATGTTACCAAAATACAGACCAAAAAATGCACTTTAAAATGATATTAACATGAACAGGACGAAATAATACTAACACTGGAAAAAATTAAAATTAGTAGTCAGAAAACAAAAACAGCAATTATATTCCTATCAACCTAATACACCTAAAACTATTTCTTAACTCTTATTAAGTACGGCCATATAAAGAGGTCATGTCTGTAGTTATTATATTATGTCTGTAGTATGTAGCATTTAAATATACAAAGACATCTGTTTCTGCATACCAACAGTAATGTGGAACATTTTTTCATTTTTGTATTTTAGAATGCTTTTTAACATCGAAGTTATTTTGACGTTGACACTTAAAATATGGAAATGAAATGTGTTACAATAAAATATATATGGTTTTCATTTATATGTCAAGCTGTCACATTATTTTCTAGTGAAGAGTTATTCAATAACAGATCTTTACTACTGAATTTCAACGAGCAATGTGATTCATTTCCAGGAAAGTCTCCATTGAACAATTGAAATATATTTGCAATATAATTGATTAATAATAAATAAAATGTGTATGAATCCAACATCAGTTTAATATTAATAAGTTTTTTTTACTAGTTTTAATAAATCTATTTTCATAATTAACTACATCTAAATAATTTTTTACTATTTAGTAATAAATTACATATATTTTTTGATATAAATTGCGGCTTATGAAAATTAATAGTTTTTATTATAATTAGTTTATTTAATACAAATAAAAAGTATATTTTAATGATAATAATTTAATCAAATAGATACAAAATGTCAATAATACTTTTCGTATGTTTTATAATAAATACTTTTTAAAAACAAAGACTAGTAATAACTACAAAAATATGTGCTAAGCTATCAACAATTATATAATTAAAAATAATCTACATGAACGTGTTATAATAATTCTATATTTGTTTAAAAAAAATGCCAGCAAATGTGAAACATAAATATTTAAAAAAATATGAATAAATATATAAGAAAATTAATTAAAGTATATACAAAAATTTCTACACAAGAAAAGATATACATATACAATGTACATATATATATATATATATATATATATGTATGTATATAATGTATGTGAGTGTGAGAGAGAGTCTTAAATGCAGATGCTTCATACAGCTGTAATTAAATATCATCAAACGTAAGCGTGTTTTTGAATAAATTATTTACTGAAATATTATTGCATTTGGAAACGTGACCACAAATACAATAATTAATTTATAAGTTAATATCTTTTTGTATATTTTATGCATATTTTGTTGTAAATAAAAACCGTTGTATATTAACAAAATAGGCCTTTGAATACTTGTCTTTTAAAAAATATTTTGTTATAATTTTTTTCCATAAAAATTATGAACTTTTTACTTGTTACTATATATTATTTAAATACTTGTTACTAAAATGTGTAAATATCCATCGAAGATGTACTTTTTAAAAAATTATTTAATAAAAATTTTTAAACGATAAAGAAAATATGTTTCTTTACTAGCAATATTAACTTTAATTTCCCTTTGTATAATATTGATCTAAATGTGTTAATGTGACAAAAAATATCCTAATTTTATTAGAAGATCAATCGATTATCGATTGAAACAATAACAATGATTCAAAATCGAGAAAAAAACTTTGTCTGTCTCAATATAATTCCAATACTTACATAAATTGCTTCCGCAAAGCCATTAATGAGACAAAGAAGATGATCAAATTAATGAAATGTATCAATTCGTTGGACTTCAAAAAGCATTATGTGATGTTATCTCATTACATAGAATTGTTCGTGATGGCCTGAACTTTTCATTTTAGCAAACATAACAAAAGCTAGTCAGCAACGATTAAATCTACAGTATTTACTTCATTTATATGAAGTTAATGAATGAAATTCTTCATTCATACATTGAAGTAAGCTGCAAATTAATGTATATACGTTTTTTTAAGGAAGGGTCTAACAGCGTATTTTAATATATCTTATTTTTTTCTATATTGAAAGTTATTTTATTTTATATATATATATATATATATAAATAATTATGTGTGTGTGTGTATATGTGTGTGTGTAGGAGAGAGAGAGAGTGAATGAGTATATGTATACGAGTATATAATTTCAAAGTAATAGTAATTTTTATGTTTATTGCTTTGTTCGCACAACTTCTGTAGCTGTGGATATTTTTTTATCTCCTTGGATATATTTTTTCTGAGAATGATATAGTATGGAAATTTTATTAATGCATGATACAAATTACCTGATCTGATTAGATAACAAAGTTAATATTGTCCTTCTTGTTTTACAAATTATATAATGTTTTATAATATTTACATATATTTTATAATGTTTTACACTTATGTGAAATAACGATGTTTTCTAGTTTGTTAATCATAATCTGCTTAAAATTCTAATTAATGAAATATTAGTGTTTCTAACATGTCAGACGCAGTTTATATATTGGTTTTCATATAATATATACTTGCAATTATCACATCATGTTGATTCTATGGTTATGTCATTCTTAATAGTACTGACACTATGGTTAAATTCACTTTTAAAAATGAAATACATGTTCACTCCATAAATTACAATACTTTTTCTAATTAAGTTGGTTGGTTGTTTGTTTAGTTTTAAGATCACGATGACAACTAAGTTCGTTAACACTCGATTTTTTTTTGATCAAAAAAATTCAATAAATTATTATTATTTTTTATTGTTGCTTACACGCATTTAAATAGGCATAACTCATTTTTAGAGTACTATGGTACAGACAAATCTGACATTTTTATACGTCAGCGCTCTAAAAATGATTTTATCGTCATAAAAGTACATAATACCAACAATCAAAAATCAACAATAATCATTTATTGAATATTTTTGATCCAAAACATTGTAATTTATGGGATAAAAAGAAATCATTTTTTTTTAAAAAATATAAAAACATATATTACACTTTATTGTAATGGTACTTATAAATTTGCATAAGATATATTCTGTTATATCATTTCAAAATAATTAAAACAAGCTGAAATTAATAATTAATTTTGAAATTATCATTAAATAATATATGTTTCAAGACTAAATCAGAATTTACAAAATAAATTAAAATTACATGGGAGGAAAAACCATACTCATTTGGAATTTCGAATGAAAACTAAATCAAATTGGCTATTTGGTACTATATCAAAAATATTCAATAAATTTATATATATATATATAATTTTTTCAATCATAATAGTATACAATTTATAATATAATTTATACATATTTGGTAAAAAAATATAATTTCATTATTTTTTGTTATATTTTAATCCAAATATTCTTTGATCCATTACAAACAACATATTTAAATACAAATTTACAACATACTATTCTACCAATTTTTGGAAGAATAATGAGTTTAATTTACTAATATTTGAATTATGACTATTAAATAAAATAATCGTTATTTTGTAAAATAACTCCCAACCGTATTCATACACTATGACAATGAAAATTTTTAACTATTAAATTAAAGACATTATGAATCAAATGATAAATTTATTATTTTTTAATAAATGAATTATTAAAAAATATATTTGTTATCCAAATTACATAAAAAAAATAAAATTATACATCTAATTGGTATTAAATAGGTTACTGACTACCAATACAAATTATGGACACATCTGAGAAATAAAAAATTAAATAAAATCTTATATAAATAATTGCTTTTATAAATATTTTATATGAATTTCATATACCATAATTTATTAAAACAGTTGAATATATCAATTAATCCACATTAAAAAAAAAGAGTAAAAAAATTGTATATTTTTTATTCCTTGTTTCTAACATAAACTTCTGAGTCTGTAAAACATATTTCATAATATTAATATCTTACACAAACTAAATTTAAATGAAAGTGTACAAGAATTAAATTCATTGGTAAATTAAAACTGTAACAAACATTTAAAGAACAATGAACTTAAATATACCTTTTCTCTTTGCCTAAATAAAACATTCTTTACTTTCCATCAAAAGTTACATGTAAAAAAATTGTAACATTAATTTTAAGTTACATTATAAAACAAAAATTGAGTTTAAATTATAATTTGTATGTTAAAAAAATATATAAAGTGAAATTATATATATATATATATATATATATACATACATATATATATATATATATATATATACATATATATTTAAGTAAATTAAATTTGTAATTGTTTTCTTCTGTAATTTAAAACTTGAATCGTACTTTGATTTATAATAAAGTTATTTAATTAAAAAATACGTAAACAAGTTTTGATAGAAACCTTAGTGACATTGTTTCACTATACCTTTTGAAAAGTTAATTTTATACTGAGGAATGAAAAAAATTTGGATTATGTACGTACTCTGTATATATATATAGAGAGAGAGAGAGACAGCGAGAGAGACAGAGAGATAATACTTTATAAAATAAGCGTAATCTCGATATAAAGTTTATATAGTAGGTACTTTCAGTGAATGAATATTCCCATCTAATATTTTTGTATGTTTAAATATATTTGTATAGACTTTTTATTTTAATTTATTTCAGAGTAACAAGTCTTCAGTTGACATGTTAAATGATAATATTTCAAACAAAATATACACAAAACTGAAAAATCTGTTACAAACGCCACTACTTTGTAAATACCTTTAAAACATTGTATAGGAATATATTCTAATAATATTATTCATGTATTATTTCCAATTGAGATTAATATTATTAAAAGTCAAATATTTGAAAACAAATTGGAAGAAATCAAGTGAATGAAGAAAAATATTTTGCTAATGTGAAACTTGCATTTAGAAACCCGGATAATAAAATTTAAAACTATCTACTTTAAAATGTCACAAAGAATAAAATTATATTGTGTTTTAAATGTAAATATTTATAAGTGGAAAATAAATTTATTATATTGGAATTCCATTTTTTGTTAAAAAAAAACAGTTATTATATATATATATATATATATATATATATAGGTTTCATTTAAATATTAAACACATTGCTATTAAAAAATGTATCCTTTATACATGAAAGTCTTTTTAAGTGTTGGATATGATGAAAGAGTTTTAGAAATGAAAAGAATTGGAATTCGTTTGTAATTTAAATCATTTATTTTTTGCGTAACTTCATCCATTTTAGATTGCAATACATTATCAGTAGGTAAATTATTTAAAATAGATTTATGATAGTTAAATTCAAAAACTTACATTTTAAACTGTTAATAGTTAAAATTCCTTTGATCACAGAATCAATTATAGATTTAAGATTGGTAGGCGATTTAGGTCGATCAAACTTATAAGGGTTTGACATTAAACCAAATTTATTTTCTAAACAATCATTAGAATATTTTAACTATTTCCAAAATTAAGACTAAAAACTATAGAAATAATTAAAGATATTGGTTGTACAAATAATGTTGTAACAGTGCAACTTTTTCAATCGTGTGGGAAAATTTACCGAAATGAATCAATTTGATGAAATGTCCGATTTTTTAAACGAAAAGTACACAACTATTGACAACAATATTTAACTGTTAAAAGGAAGGCATTTAGGTGAACAAATATCTCCAACAAGTCGAGCAATCAGTGTTAATTCAACAGTTTATTGAAAAATCATTTCTAGATGAGAAATAACACTTATAACAATCTGAATACAATTTTTCTCTTTTAATGATATAAATTACACCTTTAATTCGCTGATTTTTTCGTTTGAACTAAGCAATACAATCGAAGTTAGATATGGTTACTTTTTTGTTACTAAATGTTTATCCACGTTTACAAAGACTTTTTATTTCATTCTCTTCGTTTCTAAGCTCGTTCTTTTATTGACTTGAATATTTTTTCGTTAGATTTGATGTTTTTATTACTATACAGAATGCTCTGTTTCGTTTGTCTAAAGTTATAATAGTTTTCTATAGCCAGTATTTTTGCAATTTAAAAACTTGTAACACTTCAAACTTGATTTGGTATTTTCACAGTTCTATAGAAAATAATGAAAAAATCGACCTCGTTTACATTTTCAAAATGTAATAGTTAAAAAAAATTATGAGTGATTAGATAATTAATATTAGTGACTGTGTCAGGAAGATCCAGGGAGAGACAAAAGAAGTTAAGACAGTTTAATATCAAAGATTAGTTGGCAGTGATATGTTTCCATTTTAAATTTTCGTTATCGATTTTACTTCTGTCCAAGAAAGCCATTACTTCACCAAAGATGTTTTCCCATCAAAAATTTATAAACTAACGAGAATTATATTCTGTGTATGATCATATGATGATGGAATTATTAACATATAGATATTCTTAATAATATTTTATAAAGTATATATTCATACAATAGGATGATTCAAATTAAACTTCCACACAAAAGTACTAAAATAAACATGTTATCCCATGTTAAAACATTTAGTATTTTAGTTAATTTTTTTGA
Source organism: Acanthacorydalis orientalis (assembly GCA_034766995.1). Classification (NCBI taxonomy): domain Eukaryota; kingdom Metazoa; phylum Arthropoda; class Insecta; order Megaloptera; family Corydalidae; genus Acanthacorydalis; species Acanthacorydalis orientalis. The sequence continues at coordinate 5,099,081 of CM068320.1, read as the reverse complement.
GTATTAAATTGAACTAAAATACTTAATAAAAAATCACATGACTTTTTCATAACACTAAACCTACCGACATTTTGTATATACCTATTTCTACCAGTGGGGATTAAATGACCGCTTTTTAAATAAACGTCATATTCTTTTTCAGTTAATTATAAATAAAAGAGAATTTACCATGGACAATAGAGCACAAAATAATTGTCGTGTAGTAATTAGAAAACATTTATTTTTTTTGGTATTTTAGGCATATACATTTTTAGAAAGAAGACTAGAATTTGAAAAATTATATTTTACTTCTGTAATTTAGATATCGTTTTTCAAATTAACATGAAATTTATTCGACGATTCTCTTTTCACAGATGGAGGATGTCTCTAGTGAACATTTTCCACAAACATATTTTTTACACGTACAACAGATGTTTGTGGCTTTATTTTTTTGCAATATCCGATTTGACATATTTTTTGTCTTTTAGAAATTGCAGTGAAATCTGTTGATTTTCTCTCCATACTTTTTGTTTCTTGTCGATATTCGGTGGCAAGTTCTTCTACCAACTGAAATAAAATTCTTGTCGCTATATCTTTTCTCCGGTCGTTTGCTTATATAAAATCCATGCATCTATCGCAGCTAAATCAGGAATGTTGAAAAATACTCCGTCTGTAAACGTTGGCTCCGCTTACTTTTTTTATCAAAACGGACAAATCTCAGAATTTCTGTGAAGCGATTCCTGATCATTGTTCGTAAAAAGAATGCAGGAACCCATTTCTTATTCCATAAATATGACACGTTCAAATTTCTTGTTTCGTATGCACCACGTGTACATAAAATTGTATACATTTTTTCAGCGGTCAAAAGACCGCCCATGGTAGATAACGGTAGAGTACATAAGATTATTAGGAAAAACGAAAGAAGAATAGAGATAGATATTAAAAAAATAAGTAGCTATATACTATAGAAAAAGCAGTAAATTCAGGAAAAGCAAAAAACTAGGTTTAGGTTAACCCCTGCACCCACTTTTAATACTTCCATGTAGAATCTTTATTTAAATCGCTGTATATATAAACATATATATATATATATATATATATATATATATATATATATATATATATATATACAAATAGAAAATGCAACTCCAACCGCCGAATGTGATTTATTTGTCCTCTGATTGGTTTATACTAGTCACGTGATCTTTGTTCTGATTGGTAGCTATGAATCAAGTGATCGAATGATCTTTACCTAATTAATTTAATTGGTTTATATCTTCAATTTTATGTTGTTGATTATGTAAATTTTAAATTTTTCCAATAAAAATGATGATTTACATTTTATCAGTATTATTTGTGTGTATTATTTGTTAGGGTGGGAGCAAGCGTTATCGAACGGGGGACGTAGAACCCCCTTCTCGGGTCAGTGAGCGCAGCGAGTAGAGAGAGGAGTTTCCTAGTGTGTATATATATATATATATATATATATATATATATATATATATATATATATATATATATATATGTAAACGAGGATCGTTTTATAAGTCTGATAAATTTCTATTATGTGGCGCTACCATTCATTTTTTAATGTCACGGCTATGGTATTTAACTTGATTTTTTACCATACTTATCAAACTATCCCCGTGTATATGTATATATATATATATATATATATATATACATATAAACATTTATATACATTTTTTATATATATATTTATATATACATTGTTTATATATATATATATATATATTTATATATACATTGTATATATATATATATATATATATATATATATATATAAACAATTCACTCGAATCTACCATTTCTTCAATTGAAGTTATATTAATTTAGGTAATCTGCCAATAAAAATTAATTAACGTTTACTTATGATAAATAAACATAGGTTTTTTTCGGTGCAGATTGTTCATTTTGTACTAATCTGTATTAACTTGTGTTATTTTCGGTTCCTTGCGTGTACCATATCTTGTATATTCCATGTATTTGTATGTAAATAATGTGGTGTAAGTTAACGAGCCGTTACAGCCATTTGTTTCAAGCTCTGTAAGAAATCGTACGATTGCATGGATATGGGTAGCACTGTATATTGTACTATTTATTTCTTAACTTCAGGACACAATACCTATTTCTTAAATGGTTCTTTTAAAATTACTTTAAAAAACCTAGACTGGTGATAAGAGCTTGAGTCGTGCATATGCTATTTAAATACTATGCACATATATTTGAAATGTTAGTGTTCCTTGTGTTCAAGAATTGTGGAGGTTTTCTTTAACATTTCTTTAGAATTTATCTTAAACGCATTAGAATTAGATGTATCTAACTAAAAAATAAGAAATATTTTTTCAGTATACTAACTTTCTTTTTTTTTTGTTTATACAATTTTATAGTGCTTTTAAGAGTAAAAGTTGCGATCAAGTTAGTTTTGACGAAAACGACTAGCCAAACATGGTATAAAAGTTATTTTGAAATTGTACCATGTTGAGTAGTAATTACATTTACGTAGTACCTCGTTTAAGGGATGTTAAAGACTAAATTTAACTTGTTCTATTTAAATATTTTATATAGAAATTTATTAAAATTTCGTTAAAATAAAATATCTTTTGAGAGGAAATTGTTGTAAAGTTAGGAGAAAATTTTTTGAAAACAATTCCCTGAAAACAGTTTATTGGAAGATAATTCTTTCAAAGAAAATTCTTGAAAATCTTAAAAATATCCCCAACCTAATCTATTCTAACGTTATTAGAATTATTTTATGAAAATTGTAAAATATGATATACAAAAATTGTACTTCCATGAATGTTCTCTTTTAAATAATTATACTTCCAAATAATTGAATCATTCTTTCGAACAAAAGTCCTGTTAAACAATTTTAATATTTATAAGATCGGTATTTAACTTATTGCCCATTATTTTTCGAGCCATGTTTTTCTTTCAAAAAATATCTCGGATATAAAAGTAATTTGTTTTTAACTAAAATTCGAAAAAAAGTATGTTAAATCATTTTTACCAATATTAAAAAATAACTATAATATAATATAATATATTCTATATAGTATACATCATACATTATATGTACTAAACAGTTACTCTTTTACAGAATACAATTCAATATATAATTCAGAATAAATTGAAAACTTTTCAAGTAAAAAAAATTATAAATGGAATACTGTGGGTTTTTTTATTTGTTTTTGCCACTTTATATACGGTATACAAATATTAAAATTTCATGAATTGATATTCTTCCAGTAAATCACACCTTACTACTTCTAATACTTACTGGCTTCCACATTCATAAACAACTATTTCAGTTCTTTTCTGATAAAATCAACTATGTTTCTTTTATAATTGACTATAAGTATATTGTTTTTTACAAAACTCAAATGCTAAATAAAAACTTTTTTAAACACTCCAAAGATATTTAAAATGATAATGTTTTTATATAATAGAAATAACAGAGAATTTTTAATAAATTACAGAACAAAATAAAATGCTAAATCTTCTATTTTTTTATATGGTTTTGTATATATTTTTTAGTAGTTTAATAATAATATAAAATTCTTAAAAATCCATCAACAAGAAAATAATTATTTTCAAAATGATATACTAGGAGATTGCATTGAAAGCTGCTGTTTACATGTGGATAGCTCTAGGTACGTATTCTGTGGGCAGTAACAGATGTGTCTTATGTTATTTTGAAATGTGAACATTTCTCACTAAAATTCAGTCATCAGATGCAATTCTGTATCTACACAAGTGCTTTTCTATAACCTAATTCAAATGGAACGTGATAAGTTGTTTTTACGATGTGTAATTCTACACTACTTTGATTTGAAAAAAAGTTCAGCTGAAGCTCATCGATTGCTTAAAAAAACTTATAGTGAATCTTCTCCATCAGAAATAGTATACACAGATTGGTTTCGACGATTCAAAAATCATGATTTTGACGTTCATGACAAAAAATAGCTAGATCAATCGAAAAAGTTTGAAGATGAAGAACTGCCAGCTCTATTGGAAGAAAATCCTGCTCAGACACACAAAGAATTAGCTCAACAGCTCAAAATTGATAAATCAATCATTTATCGACATTTATAAACAATAAAAAAATACTCAAAAAGGAGGGATATGGCTGTCGCATGAATTGACCGAAAATGTCATTGCTAAACGTTAAAACATCTCGATTTCATTGCTTGCAAGGCATAAAAAGAAATGTTTCTTGTGACGTATCTTGACCGACGATTAAAAATGGATCTATTTCGATAACTTGAAACGCAAGAAATCATGGGTTGATCCTTGCCAACTATCAACGTCGACAATAATGCGAAACATCCACGGTCACAAAGCAATACTCTCTATTTGGTGAGATATAGTGTCGTGTATTATGAGCTATTGAAACTGAAAGAAACAATCACCGTCGAACGTTATCGACAACAATTCTAACGTTTTAATGATAATTTTATGCAAAAAGGACCATCAATTGCATCAAATCGCCGAAAAGTGATTCTTCTCCATGACAACGTTCGTTCCCATGTTGCTATATCCATGAAAAAAAACACTAATGGAACTTGAATGGGAGGTTCTCCCCCACCTAGTGTATTGTTCGGACCTGGCACCAAGTGATTACTATTTGTTCCGATCGATACAACACGCTTTGGAAGATACATATTTCCATAACTACGAAGTCGAAAATCGTTTTGCTGAATGTATTGTCTCAAAAGATAGACCTTTCTTTCCCACATTTCGCTAGAAAAGTAGGGAAAAGTCATAACTTCCGAGGAAAAATACTTTGATTAATGTATTTATACATTTTTTCATTGAAATAAATGCTCAAAAACAAAAAAAAAACAGCGGCTTTCAGTGTCAGCACCTAATAGTATACATTTTGAGTTTATATATATATATATATATATATATATATATACATATATATATATATATAACTCTTTATTTAGAAGATAAATATTATATCTATTAAATTTCTAATATGGTTATGATTTGAGCATTCTTCCATAAACACAATATTTCCTTAAATACGAAATCAATATTAGATGTCATATTTTTGGCGTACTCTCATACATGAAAAATAAAGGTGAATACACAAAATATCGTAAGTCTTGTTTAGATTGACGAACTCTCGGAAATGCAAATCAAATTATCCCATGCTGAATAAACCTCAGATCGCGTTGGCAAACGAGACCAAATATTTAATTGGTAGAACTATCATTTGTGCGCTGAACAAGATGACCTTGTTACCGAATATTTCCGACACAAGTGGCATAGGCTGCTTTCTCCAGAGGATGAAGGCGTCTGCGAGTCGGTTACAACCGCTCCCAAAATAAAGTCAGTAAGAGAGTGCTTTTGCGGACATTCTGGAACTCCGTTGAACAAAATGGGAGATGCGATTCGATCGGGGGTCATGGAAAATTGATCTCCTATTCAAAGATTGGTCGCTGAAACAAAAGTTCGTCGCGTTTTCCAATAGATATCATTAATTGCAGTTTCGCACACAGCTCGATTATATGACATAACTCCATAGTGTTATTGTAACAAGGTGAGATTTCAAAATTTTTTCCTACTATTTTTGTACAATTTTAATCTGGTAAATTTAAAATTGAAAATGGCGGAATGTAAGGTGCGTTTTCGTCATTTGATGCTGTTTTGTTTCCAGATGAGAAAAACGCTGCGGAGACAGAAAAAAATATATCCACCATTTATGGAGAAGGTTCCGTAGCTATCAGTACTGTTCGAAAGTGGTTCGCTCGGTTCAAAGATGGAAAATTTGACCTGGAATATCGAAGGCATTCCGGTAGGCCCGCAGTTGTTGATAATGACAAAACTACAGCACTTATTGAAAATAATTCAATGTCATACGACGTGGGACATCGCAAAGATACTGCAGGTATCTCATACAAGTATTGTGAGGTATTTGGAGACACTTGGAAATGTGAATCGCTACGATGTTTAGGTGTCTCATAATTTAACTAAAAGAAATTTAATGAAACGCATTTCCATCAGATTATTTCGCTTCTTAAAAGAAACTAAAATGAACCGTTTCTGAAACGATTAATCACGAGCGATGAAAAATAGATCATCTACAATAATATCGATAGAAAAAGGTTTTGGAGAAAACGAAATGAGCCTCCGTTAGCCACTCCAAAAGCGGGTCTTCATCCGAAGAAATCCATGTTGTATATTTGGTGGGATTGGAAAGGTGTTGTGTATTATGAACTTTTCCCAAATAATCGAACGATAAATTCGGAAAATTATTGTGCTCAATTGGACCAATTGAAGGCAAAAATCGATCAAATGCATCCAGAATTGGCCAATCGTAAGGGTATCTTTTTCCACAAAGACAACGCTAGACCTCAGGTCTCTTTACAGGCCCGGCAGAAATTAGTGCAGTTTGACTTAAACCTCCTACCTCACCCTCCATATTCACCTTTAGATTACCATTTCTTCCGGTCCTACATACTTCCGTTAATAAGAAAACTTTACTTCCCTGGAAGCCTGCAGAAACCACCTGGATTAATTCATCGTTCAGAAAGATACCAAGTTCTGGGAGGACGGAATTATGAAACTAC
>CM068320.1:5052500-5087500 GCA_034766995.1 Acanthacorydalis orientalis | reverse complement strand
CCTAATCAAAAGTATATAACATTTATAAACATTAATTGATCATTTTTGACTATTAGTTATGTGAATTTATATGGCGAATCCATCATCTTTTGTGAGCCACAATACATAAAAATCTTTTTTCTGATTTTTTTCTGTAACTTGGTGTTTTGAGGGTGTTACATTGTCATCGAAATACGCATGTCACAATCAAAAATATAACTAATAATACTTTGTAGAATATTTTTAATCGAAAAAATTTCGATATAGTTTAATTTTGATTTGGTAATAATATTAATTCATTTTATTTCATATCACTGTATTTTTATTAACAGTATACATTTTTACACATAACTTCTGTTTTGAAAGAACATATTCCGCATACAAAATTTTTGAACCCACAGCAAATGTTATTTAATCTATTTTTAATAAAATCCGATTTGGCAAAACTTCCGATTATATCCGACAATGGATTGGAAGTCGTCTTACGCTTATCTCTGTAGTCCCTCTCTATTTCATTTATATAGTATTTCACTAATTCTTCAGACAATTGAAAAATAAAATCTTCTCTCGATATATTTAGTCTAGTAGTCTCCTTGTACAATATCCTCGCATTGATAGATACTAAATCTAAGATGTTATAAAATGTATGAAGAAACCATCTATGGGACCCTGCTTTGAAACTATATTTTCGTGCCATTTGATCTACCATATCCACTTCAAGCTTGGTTTTGTTATAGAATGTAATTGTCTCCGGGACATGTTAATTATCGTTCCCAATTTTTACAAATTTATGTCTTGAACTGAGTAATAGTATCTTTTTCTTTGACTTGTTCTTCTAAATTGTTAGAAAATAATTTTCTAATTTATTAAGTCGTATGGAAAATAGGACCATATTATCTTTCTTATCGTTTGCAATTTATGGTATTTCTTTTTTATTTGCATGTATAGTCCCAACTATACTTGCAGTAGTTTTTTTTGCAAGTGAATCCCAGTTGTATGTAAAAATAGAATTCCAATTCTAAATAACCAGAAGAACAAAAAAATTTCTGTATGATCAATTGTTCACATTCAACCGAAAATTATATAACATACAATATTTTATTTTTCAAGGGACAGAATACAGTATTCTCTTTAACATTTTCGTTTTCTTTGTCCTCTAAAGTATCAGATTACTTCGTGCTTTTAGTTATAATTTGATAAATAGAGACTGTTTGGACGCTTAAAACAAAATTTGTTAACCCGTCAATTTGACAGGATAAATAGGTCAACTGTACACAATTAAGCGGAAGTAGAAATCCGGTAGATAAATTGAATTGAGATATATATTCATATCATTATATCAATAAAAGTCAAAATAATATTTCAAAAAAATAATAATTATATTTTCTTTATTTTTAACCATGAAATCTGAAATCCGTCAAATTGACGGATTCCTTAAATCTAGTGTTAATAAACATGTAATGAATTCAAAATTATAGACCTTATTTTTGCTATTTACTTTAAGATGAAATCAGAAACACTCATATATTAGGTGATTCAATTTAGGGCTCCGCATTCAAGCATTAAAAGGGGCACAGGGGTTAAGAAAATTTATGTTATTTTTATTTAATATTTTAATTCAATTCAATACTAAAATACAATTGAACTAAAATACTCAATGGGGGATAACATGTTTTTATAATTTTTACGTTTTTTTAATATTTTTATATGGAAGCCTAAGCTTAATCTTCTCTCTCTCTTTCAATATATATATATATATATATATATATATGTGTGTGTGTGTGTGTGTGTGTATCATTTTTAGTGTTAGTAACACAGTTTAGTGTTTAGTAACACAGTGTTATATATAATTACAAACTTTACAAGTTCTATGAAATAACACACAGGAAATAATTTGCGAGAGATTTTAATAAGTTTGCACAATGCAAGATGAAAACAAACTAAGTTACAACTGACTACGCTTGATCGTTATATTCATGATCAAAATAAAAGTGTATTAAATGAAGAAAAACAAACTTGAATACGAAGAAACTTGAGTCTAATTGGAAAACTATTACTAATTATTTTCTGGGGTACGCTACGGTGTTCATACGCTTTAGTACAAATACTGTTTTAATGGTGTTCAAAACTTTAAATTGTTAATTCGTATACTATTACTGGATTTGTATTTGTATTCAGATAATGTATTGTTTATTGAAAGTTTTCAAATTCTTTAGGTACGTGTTCTCTCACAAAAAAGTATACTTGTTTTAATTTAGATGAAATATCACTAATTATAAACTCGGATAAAGCAGATAAATATAAATTAGCCTTTTTTCTTCTTATCAAAATTCATTTTTAAAATTATTCAAATGTAAAATTTGTTAAATTTTAATTGACTTTTAAGATGAAAAATAATTATTTTTTTATTTAATATTATCAAAAACTAATTTAAAATAAATAAAGTAAAAGAACGTAAATATCACATATTTGTATAACTATGAAAATATTTCTTACGAAAAATGTATACCTTTGTAAAATTCTGCATCCACTTTACATATTTGATCTACAAAAGGACTATCAGTTTATTTACAAATCATTGAAGCGTTTATATGACTCTCAACGTATTTATTTGCATTCGAGGCACACAATGACCTATTACAAAGGTGGTTGGTATTACTTTCCATGTGCTTATTTTCTTTAAATATTTACAATTTTTCCAATGAAAATAGTAATAATGGTGAGTTTAAATAATAAAATAATACTGAACGTAGTAAATAGTACAGTAATACATAATAATATTAGAGAATAATATGAAGTATATTTTATTTATTTAGATAAAATGATCGAAGTTCCAAGGCTGAAGTTATGTAATAAAATATATTTCTTACTTCACTTTTGGTCTCTATAAGCATTATGTTTGGAAACTGATTATAAAATATATATTATATTCAATGAGTTTTTTAAACAAATGTAATATAACAAAATATTGTATAAGGAAAATACAACACAAGTATTAAATTCGATACATTTTCAGTTTACATTTTTTTTTCAAATTTATTTTAAATATTTCGTATATTTATTTGAAATTAATTATTAGGTTGGTAGAAAAATAATTTCGGGTTTTGTTTTTTGACTTCTAACCTTAATTTGTTCATTAGAAGTGTCATTTCATCGTGTTCATATTAATATCAATTTAAAGTGCATTTTTTAGTCTATATTTTGGTAACTTCGAGTTTGATTTTATTATTAATTTTGCTTCAAATTAGGCTATCGAATGAAAGATGGAAAATAAGCAAATAAGAGCATTTTTTGTATGAGTTCAAAACGGGGGTCAAGCAGTAGAACTGTTCTCAAACTAAACGATGCTTTTGATGTGGGTACTGTTAACACTAGATTTACGGGTATCGACTGTATACTATTTTTACTCTACCTATACATATTTTACTTTTGAAATCCGTCTTTTTGACGGGTAAATTAAAATGCAATTTTTTGTAAATCTTTTTATTTTAAATCAGTAGATTTTTATTAACAGTTTTATTCAGTACATTTTTTACATATAAACCCCGTTTTGAATGTACATTTTCCACATACATACTTATTACACTCAATACAAATATTATTAGACCTATTTTTCTTACATAATCCGATTTGGAAAGACTTTCGTACATTAATATTTTGTATAACTAAATTGGAACTAGTATTTGGTTCGTCGCGAAGGTCACTGCCTAGTTCTTCAGCCAGTTGAAAAATAAAATTATTTCTAGATATGTTTACTCCAGTGGTCTATTTATACAATATCCAGACATTGATGACTGACAAATGTTAAAAATGTTATGTATAAAATTTTATAAAACACTTGAAGGAACCCTGCTTTCACGCTATATTTTCTAGCCATTTGGACTACAACATTCACCCCAAACTTAGTTTTGTTGTAAAATATCATTCACGTTTAGCATTACCTTCTATTTCGACATTTTTATGTTTCGAACTGAGCAATAATAAGTTTTTGTTTGGATTGGATTTGTAAACTGTGAGAACGTGCTCATCTATTTATAAAGTTTTGTAGAAAATCGGATCATATTATCCTTCTTAGCCTTTGCAATTTTTGGCAATTCTCTTCTGTTTGCTCGTATAGTTCCCAGAAGAGTTGTTTTTTTTGCAAGCAACTATTTTTCATGGGAAATGCTTACGAAAAAGTTGTCAGTAGTAATGTTTTTTCCATGGTCTAAATATGGTTCAGCAAGTTTGAGCACGACGAATTCGCTCAAAGGTATATTTGATGGTCATATTTCGTCTTTCCCCAAATATGGGAAGCTACTTATAAGATATTTGCTTGTAACGTCCGATGCCAACCAAAACTAATGCGGAATTTATCGGGCTTATTTGGCATGTACTGTGTAAATCAGCATCTAGCTTTAGTTGTGAACAATTGTTCATCGATTGTAATGTTCATGACAGGCTTATAATAAGCCTGACTATTTTGGATAAATCTGTCCCAAATTACAGAAATCAACGTTAGTTCGGTAACACTTGCATCAGAATCCGATCCAGATAGGTGTTCATCTATACTGGTTAGTTTTTTTATCAATTCAATATCTTTTCGAGATTTGCCCATAATACTTAGCCAAGTAGGCAGAACATGAATGTAAAAAAATATTTCTTTATGGATAGATTTTCAAACTACCTTGAAAAATTCAAATCTTTGTTTAGTAAATAAACTCCACTTCCTTTTCTGCAAAATTCACTTTTGAAACTGCCTCACTAAATTTCCAAATATCACATCGTTTCTCTGCAAACTGCACAGTTGAGATGATCATTCGTGATATGATAAGGTTTGCTCTTTTTGTAAACAAATAGTTCAAAGCTGTTCGTTTACGTACTCGCTGCTAAACAGCCGTTATTTATTTTGTTTTTCCTTACTCGTTCTCATTTTTATATTTGTTATTCCGCAACAATTGAAACTATTGATTGTAAATTACGTATCCCGTCAATTTGACAGATTTTCGTAAAAATAGCTATACAACATATAGAAATAAGAAAATATAGGTGTTCTGAATAAAATGACTGGAGATATATATTCAATACATTATATCATTAAAAACCAATATATAATAACTAGAAAATAATATTTATATGTTCGGAATTTTTAAGCATTAAATCAGAATCCCGTCAAATTGACGGGTTCCGTAAATCTAGTGTTAAGGAACGTACGTTACAATAGTGATTCCAAAAATGTCGTACTAGAGACAAGAGTCTTGAAGAAGGTCGCGGGCGTCTTTGTTCAGTTCATAACGGCCAACATAAAGCGTAAGTTGAATCAGAACTACGCATAACAATTTGAGAACTAAATTGTTCAATACTGAATGTATAATATATGAATTTGAAGGTCATAAACCGCAATTATTTTTCTACCAATAAATAGTATTTTAGTAAATACAAATGTAAAGAATATAATTTAGTAAATAATTTTAAACATTCACAACATGTATGAATTAAAAATGAAACATAGTAGTAAATTCGAGTTTTTAATCTGATTTTAAATATTTAAAATTTTCAGTTCATTATAAGTTACATTTATCCCATTTGAAAAGAATGGAGTATATATATATATATATATATATATATATATATATATATATGTATATATACATATATATCTTAAAAATCAATCACCGTTTATTATTTTAGTATTATTCTTCGATGTTCTTCAAATTTAAACAAGTAATCACTTCAAAGTTGAACCGTTAACAAATCATAACATTCGAAATAGCGGCGCACATTAGAAATTATTAAAGTTGGTCGTGCGTTGATTGAACCAAAACAACACTTTGAACTCCACCATTTTGTCACAGTTCGCTTTGATAATTTTTTGCTTGAGTTACTTATTGAGTATTCAACTTTTCATTTCATGTTTAACTGCAATCGCCAGTTTCTTCATTTTGTTCTCATGATATTCACTTTATCGAATTAACTTTGTTTCACAAGTGTTGATTTCAAATATCTGTGAAATTTATTTGCTGGGAGAAAATTCATGTCGTTAACGTTCTGTAAATTATATATATATATATATATATATATATATATATATATATATATATATATATATATATATATATATATATATATATATATATATATATATACACACACACTAGGGAGATCCAACACGGACTTGCCAATTATAAGTATGTACATGTAACCGAATGAAACAATGAACATATTTGGGTATCATAGAAACTTCGTCCCAAATAAATAAGTGGACGTCATGGAGTTTTTCTTTTTAATAGAGAATTTTGATTTTATATATATATATATATATATATATATATATATATATATATATATACTAGGGGCTTTCGTCTCCTTCTCGCTGCGCTCACCAACCCTCGGACAAGCTGCATTCGCCCACTTGTCAAGGCAATAGAGGTACAAGGACTTTTAACTTGAGCGGGTGGAGATTCTCGTCCCCAAGTATTGAGGAGAACGTAAGGCACGATTTGAGCAGTATGCAGATGGTGAAATTGCAAGACAGTATTACGGGGAGATCGAATCGGGGCGCGAGGGAAGCATGCTGCTCACGACCCACTACCCGCCGTCATGTCCAGATCTCTATTTTGAACGATCAGGTGGAGGTCTACCCATCGCAACGCGAGTAGTTTCGGCCGCTTATAGCGGTACCATGGGTTAGACGGATCGTAAGCACAGAGAGTATTAATTAGGGCGTTCTGGCTGAAGTCGGACCGCCCGTACAAAACACAAGCTTAACAACGCACAAACTCGCGGAGTGTACGGATCCTAAAATCATTATGCAGAGATCATTATTGCCCACTTGCCAATAAAGCATGTACATGTAACCAAATCACACAATAAACATATTTGGGTATCATGTTTCAAATAAAAGTTGATGTCATGGATTTATACATACATATATATATATATATATATATATATATATATATGAATGAATGTTGAGTGCGTTAACAATAACATATATATATATATATATATATATATATATATATATATATATATATATATATATATATATATATATACTTATATTAATTGAATTCAACATATGAATGATCAAAATATTACATGCAATGTTAATTTAGAGTCATATTTAAAAAAGAGAAATATATCGATATATATATATATATATATATATATATATATATATATATATAATCAAAATTATCCACAAAAAATGTATAGAATAGCACGTTGCCTAAAATAATCTATCTGCGAGAATGTTTATATAACCATATTAACATATATATATATATATATATATATATATATATATATGTTAATATGGAATAGAATGGACGCCTTTATAAAAGACGCCTTTATTCAGCAGTGGATAAACAGAGGCTGAAGATGGTGATGATATATATATATATGTATATATATATAATCAAAATTATCCACAAAAAAATGAAGATGGTTATATAACCATATTAACATATATATATATATATATATATATATATATATATATATATATATATATATATATATATATATATATATATATATATATATATATCGATATATTTCTTCTTTCTCAAACATGACTCTAAATTAACATCGCATGTAATATTTTGATCATTCATATGTTGAATTCAATTAATATAAGTATATACAAGTTATTGTTAACGCACTCAACATTCATACATATATATATATATATATATATATATATATATATATATATATATATATATATATATATATATATATATATATATATATATATATATATATATATATATATATATATATATATATATATATATATATATATATTACCATTTACGGCCAATTTTCTCCAAATAAACGCCCTTCTAATCTGAAATACATGTGCCTCTCATTTTCAGTATACTTGTTATATATTATTACATATCTCTCTCTCTCTCTCTGTATATATATATATATATATATATATATATATATATTATTAAATATCTTTTTTCCCGCTGTTGCTTTATGTTTTCACGATTTTATTATTGTCCATTTAAGTGGTGTTTTTGCAATATATTCTGCCATATCCATTTCACATGCTTTCCTGTCTTAGTTATCTCTATACTCCTGATTTTATTATATTTCAAGCACTTATTATTCATAATAAAATAAATTTGAACACTTAATAGCTTTTCATATCATGCACCTGACAATAAAGTGTGTCGAACCCAGTTATAAAAATCAAAGACTCAACAACAGTGCATTATTTATATCATGGTTAAACACTGCAGTTAAATTCACTTACAGAAATCAACTTGTACCGAAGTAAACATACAATTAAAATAATTTCCTGTTATATTTATATATTTTAACGAACAACTATATACATTTCTAATCCAGATTTCTCAAAAATTAAAGAAAAAAACATGATAACATATCTATTTATTCTTATAAATTATAATATTTTATTTTATTATTCCACTTAATAATATTTCTATTTATTTATATAGTTACACAATCATAAAATATTTACATACGCATTTATACACACAGGACACACACAAACATACATATATATATATATATACACATACATATATATATATATATATATATATATATATATATATATATATATATGTATATATATATATGTATATATATATATGTATATATATATATGTATATCATCATCATCATCATCTTCAGCCCCTGTCAATCCACTGCTGGATAAAGGCCTCTTCCATGACTTTCCATTTTGTTCGATTCAGTGCCTCTCTTTTCCACAGTTTTCCAAGAAAGTTTTTATTATCCTTATCCTATCTGTTCATTGGTCTCTTTCTCGGTCTTTTCATATTCCTTGGTTCCCAGTCAATAATTTCTCTTGTCCATCGGTTGTCTTCTCTTCTTGCGACATGTCCCGCCCATTTCCATTTCAGACTCTTTACTCTTCTTATTATATCTGTGACTCCTGTTTGTTTTCGTATCCATTCTATTCTCTTTCTATCTCTTCTTGTTATTCCCAACATGCATCTTTCCATACTTCGTTGTGTTGTTTGGAGTCTTTGAACTATTTTGGCGTTAAGCACCCATGTTTCGCTGCCATAGGTAAGGACCGGTAGTATACACTGATCGAATACTTTTTTCTTTAAACAGAGTGGGATTGTTGATTTAAATATCGAGGCGTTTCGTCCGAAAGAGCTCCATCCCATTTTTATTCTCCTATTTACTTCTTCCGTGAATGATCCATCTCTGTTGATAAGCTGGCCTAGATAGACATATTTCGTGACTTCTTCTATTTCCGCTCCTTTTATTTCAATTTTCTTCGGACATACAAACGCATTGAACAGTACTTTTGTCTTTGTATGATTCATGTTGAGGCCGATTTTTTGACTGGCATCGTTTAGTTCTTCTATTCTCTTTTGCAACTCTTCCGGAGTATTTGCGAAAATAACTATATCATCGGCAAACCGGAGATGGCTTAATCTTTCGCCCTTTATCTCGATTCCTTTGTCCTCCCAGTCGAGCGATTTGAATACTTCTTCTAAGGCCGCAGTAAACAATTTCAGAGAAATTGCATCTCCCTGTCTTACACCTTTCTCGATTTTTATCTTTCTTGTTTCTTCATGTAGCTTCACTGACATCGTTGCTTTTTTATAGATGTTATCTAGCAGCTCGATATATGTGCCCTCTATGCCCTGGTTCTTCAGTGCAGATATTACCGACAAGGTGGTGATGGAGTCAAAAGCCTTCTCGTAGTCTATAAATCCAAGACACACTGGTATTTGGTATTCATTTGATCGGCTTATTACTTCTCTCACTACTTGAATATGATCCATTGTACTAAATCCGGTTCTAAATCCTTCTTGTTCCCTTGGTTGGGCGAAATCTAGTTGCACTTGTAGACGTTTCGAAATTATTTTAGTAAAGATCTTATATATCGTAGGTAGTAAACTAATCGGCCGATAATTCTTCAAATCTTCTTTATCTCCTTTCTTGTGTAGAAGAATTACGTTGGCTTCATTTCATTTATCCGGGATAGTTCTTTTTTGTATACAAGCAGTGAATATATCAGCGAGAACTTTTTCTGTTTTTTCTCCTACTAACTTGAAAATTTCTGCTATTAACCCATCATTTCCGGCTGCTCTTCCATTTTTCATATTCTTTATTGCATATGTAACCTCTTCCAGTAGCACGGGTGGGACACCTTGGTTTGTATGTTTTCTATTCTCGTTTTCTTTGTTACATGTATTTTTGTATAGGATATATGTATATATATATATATATATATATATATATATATATATATATATTCGTACTAAAAAGGGGAAATCAAAATGAACCGGACAAAAAGCAAGTAATAATTACAATTAAAACTAAAAATACTCATGTATCAAATTTTTACAGTCATGTATTAATATACCTTACGTTCAAGACTATACTTTCATATTAATTTGTTATCCTTCGTTAAAAAATATCCCGAATACATTAAACTTTCTTGAAAGAATTATTTAAAAAATACTCATTTATATATATATATATATATATATATATATATATATATATATACACACATATATAATATACATACAATATACAAGTATATATCTTATGAAATTAATGAAAAATATACACTTTTATATCATTCAACAGATATGAATTTAATAAAAATGTTGCATTACAAAAAAATATTTTCTCGTTTACGGAAAGTAACAAATATTCATTCTATTCCAAATAATTAAAAATTAATGGTGTGGTAATGAAAAAATAAAAATAAAAATTATTTCCGGAACATACAAAATGATTACAAAAAGAAGGACTAAACCACTAAGCAAGCTTTTTTATATAAAAATTTCTTAATTCAGGTTTCACGGTAAAGATCTTCCCATATAAAGTGAACAACATAAGAAATAATGACACAATGCCATTCCGGTGACAAACTTTTTTCATCGGTCCGCAACATTGTTTAAGTGGGCGTGCCCGGAATCGGGTGACAGTGTGGAATCAAGTTTCAGGGTGACTGGATGTGAGACCAGACTGAAAGACTGAATCTACTCTTATAATGAAATTATGTACACTGTCACAGTAATACAATTCTTCGTCTATATTTTAGTTAACGACAAACAAGTTTTCATTAGGTTGTATCTTAGGGAGACGAAAAAGCATGATGAGATTCGACACCATAGTGTTTATTACGAAATTGTTTTTGTTAAACTAAGGTCTGCTTGATATGTTGATGTTTGTTGTGTTCGTAAGTTGACGTTTAAATGAGAAATATAATTGATTAATGATATTTTAAATGGAACAGTTTCGTAACGTTAGTTAAATTAAATTTATTGTTTATACTGCAGAGGCCAAAAATATGTGAAGTGAGTAAGTAAAAAAATACAACAGAGCAATAAATCATGCATACTAATCAAGTATCATTTCATTTTAATCAACGAAAACGATTATATTTTTCAGTTTACGCTACAAACACATTCATTGAACGAAAAATAATACACTGATTCATGCACATTTAAATTAGTATCACATATTCTCTCGCATGTATATTCACTTATATATATATATATATATATATATATATATATATATTTATTAGGTGTTGGAATTAATTCGTAGCGTTTTCTTCATGAAAAAAGTCGTTTATTTTAAATGAAATTGAAAAAACATATCATTCAAAGTATTGTCCATCGTTATCCACAACATTTTCCCACCTTTCGGGCAAGAGACGAATACCACGTCGGAAGAACGCCTCGTCTTTAGATGCAATCCACGAATCGACCCATATTTGCAATCTTCATAAGAAGTGAACTTCTGCCCAGACAGGCCATGTCTCATCGATCGAAACAAGTGATATTCAGAAGGTGCAATATCTGGAGAATACGGCGGATGGGGTAGAACTTCTCATTTCAGCGTTCCCAAGTATGTTTTGACCGGTTTTGCGACGTGAGGACGAGCATTGTCGTGCTGCAAAATAACTTTGTTGTGTCTTTTAAAGTATTCTGACCGTTTTCCCTTCAATGCACGGGTCAAGCGCATCAATTGTAGTCGGTAGCGATTCTCAGTGATGATTTCATTCGGTTTGAGCAGCTCATAGTAGATCACACCCTTATGATCCCACCAAATATAGAGCATGAGCTTGGATCCATGGATATTTGGGTCCGCCGCTGATGTAGATGGCTGGCCGGGCTTAATCCATGACATTCTGCGCTTGGGATTGTCGTAATTGATCCACTTTTCATCACCCGTGACAATTCGATGCAAAAATCTCTTCCTTTTCTCCCGTTGAAGCAGCAGTTCACAGGTAGAAAAAAGTCTATCAATGTCCCTCGGTTTCAATTCGTATGAGACCCAATTTCCTTACTTTTAGATCATTTCCATGGCTTCAAGGCGTTTTCCTACCGTTTACAAGTCAACTCCCAACGATTCAAACAATTCTTGAAGTGTTTGATATTGGTCTTCATTAAGCAATGACTCTAATTCTTCATCGTTGAACTTTTTCGGCTGTCCAGGTCGTTCTTTGCCTTCTAAGTCGAAATCATTACTTTTAAAACGTGTAAACCACTTCGGACACGTTTACTCAGCTAGTGAATGGTCACCACAAACTTCCACTAAAATACGATGACTTTCGGCAGCACTTCTTTTCATGTTAAAGAATGAAGTAAAACGCCCCGCAAAAATAATTTATCCGGCACGAAATTCGACATATTCGATAAAGTACAAAGTTTTGTTATTTACGCTTCAATCAAATGACGTATTCTGAAACTGACGCCTGAGGACAGCTGTTTTACGGGGAATATTTGGTTAAAGGGAACAATGGAAGAATGTACTACCTACGCCATCTCTTGTAAAACGCTACGAATTAATTTCAACACCTAATATATA
The DNA here is from genome assembly GCA_034766995.1 of Acanthacorydalis orientalis. Taxonomy (NCBI): domain Eukaryota; kingdom Metazoa; phylum Arthropoda; class Insecta; order Megaloptera; family Corydalidae; genus Acanthacorydalis; species Acanthacorydalis orientalis. Next base: position 5,074,687 of record CM068320.1, on the reverse strand, counting down.
TATATATATATATATATATATATATATATATATATATATATATATATATATATATATATATATATATATATATATATATATATATATATTGTGCTGGAACATAGGTGCATAGTGTTTTTAAGGTGAAATTCAAAGGCAGTGTTTACTTATTTGTATATTTATATATATATATATATATATATATATATATATATATATATAAATATATATATATATATATACACATATATATATATATATATATATATATATATATATATATATATATATATATATATATATATATATTCTAATACGTATGTACCATTTTGATCCAATACCTTCCGCCATCTTTCACTTAGTGTGATAATTACGTCCTCCCCAAAACGTGGCATATTTTTGGACCATGAATTGAAGTTAAATTCATTCCATTAATGGAATTCTTGAATTTCTTCAATTCCGAATTGGTTGATATTCATTTAGTTCATACGGCACCCATTTATCCGTTTTTCTTTCAATTAGAGTCAAATATCGAACAACTGTCGTTCAACATTGAGTTCTTCTGCTATCTCTCGAGACGTTTTAGGTAGGTCCGCTTCAATAATGGTTCTCAAATCATTATTGTCTATAGCTGAAGGATGTCCACGACCCTCTTTACTCTCAAAGCTTTCGTTTCCATTCTGTAATTTTTGGAACCAGTGTTAAGCTGTACGTTCACTTATTGACTATTCGTCAAAAACAAATTTAATATTTCGCACATTTCCTGCTACTTTACGGCCCAATAAAAAGTCATACAACAAAATCACGCGGATTGGCTTTTTTATGGCTAATTTAAGAGGTTACATCCAAGAATACCAAAGAATGAAAACAGTAGAACTAATGTCATTGTTTACAATGATGTATCACATGACTATAACAAAAAATAACCAAACTTAAAATGAAAAAAACCGCAATTATTTTTACACCAAACTTATGCAGTTCAGTTAGAATGTTACTATTCATATAGGATATTTAGAATAACCTTGAACAATATTTCTAATCTATTTAATATATTCAAAATTCTTAATAAAAAATAAAAAATCAATTTAAAAATTCAACGTTTTACGATAAATAAAATGTGAACTTTGCAGTAGTAAGATTAAAAAAATTTTTACATCATATAAAAAGCCCATCGATTAAAATTATGTATATATATATATATAGATAGATAGATAGATAGATAGATAGATAGATAGATAGATAGATAGATAGATAGATAGATAGATAGATAGATAGATAGATAGATAAAGAGAGTGAGAGAGGAGAAATGTAAAATCATTTACGATTTTATATATTTACACCAATGACTATATCAACTTAATTTTCATCCCCCATATTCATAACTTCCTCAATATTTTATACTAAAACATAAACATTATATAATACAAGATAAATCTATGAAAAACATATTTAAAGAAGAATATAATTTAATAACTTGTTTATTTCTAGTACAACTTTAAAACTGAACACTATTTCAACTTTCACATTTTATTAAATAATGGTAGTGAAGAAAAATTGAACATTAATTAAATTATACTGCTTTACAAAAAAAATAATGATCTCTTTTTTATAAACAAAAATATGTCCCAAGTTAAAGTTAAATAAGTTGTTTGAGAGGTAAAAACAATTACAAGCATGCTATTAATTAACACGGTAGTCTATGGATTGTGCGACTAGTAAATGAAATAACGTAAAAAAACTTAGATACAAAAACTGATTATCAAAGTACACAGATTAACTATCGGTAGACTAGAGAAATAGTAAACGTGAATCAACTAATTTCCCATCAAATTCTAGATAATCATTTAGAGTTGAAAAAGTTTGTATCCCATATTCTCACAGAGATAACTGAAGAACAATCGAAAGGTAATGATGATGAGAAAAGTTGAAAAAATTTCAACAATTTATAAATCAATGTACATAGTGTTAAAAAATAGCATTATGTTTAATAAAATTCGATCATTTACATAAATCATACAATGAAGCTATTTTCTTAAATAAGAAATAGCATCGATTAAAATAAATATGTATTTCTAAAAAATCTGTTTCATTAAATAAGTAAATAATTTGTAAGTTTATAATAATACAGATATCTTACTTCTAGTATAGCTACAATCGAATAACTGAATGTTACGATCAAGTAGGTATGTCTCAAGATGATACTTCATCATTTTGCAGACGGAAGTCAATTGTGTCAACTATCTTGGGATAAATACAACTGAATCTATATGTCAATAATATATCGACAAACAATTCTCCAGGACATATCAATGACATTTTTTAATATATTAAACAGACTCAAATACGAATAGAATTCTTAAATCACATAATAATTATTTTTAATATTCAAGGTAACATTTTATTTACACATCACGATATCTTTTATAATTTAAGAATGAATAAATATATTTGTTTACAAATTCTCGCATAAACACTTTTACACGGGATCAAATTTAATTTAATACTTAATCACTGTCTTATAAGTATGTTCTGGAAATATAATGGTCACAAAATCAGAATAGTAACAGTAATGAATTTAAAAAAATCGATAACTTCAGGGTAATATTGCATTTCTCATATGATTAATTAAAAGCAAAACTACAAAATATTTACCACAATTTATTAGGTCGCTAGGAAGATAATTGCATTATGACCTTCAAATTCATATACATTTTTTTATTTTTTGATTTTCCTAGCTGTTTTAAGTAGTTCAAAACTGTTGGATTACTAACGCCTAACTTTTGTGCAAACTCTCGAATTGTTGTGCGTGGTTCTAATTCAATCAACGCGTTCAGTTGGTCGTTATGAACTGAAGAAGAACGCTCGAGACCTATTTCATCTTCAAGGCTTTTGTCCCCAACACGAAATTTTTGGAACTACCAATGTACCATACGTTCGATAACAGCTCCCACATTAAAAGCATCGTTTAATTTACGAGCAGTTTTTATTACTTTACCACCCGTTTTCAACTCATACAAAAATTGTTCTTATTCGCTTCTTTTCCATTTTTAATTTAGTGGTCCAATTTGAGGCAAAATTAATATTAACACCAAAGTTGATTTTACCAAAATAGAGATCGAGAAATCCACTTTGAAATGATATTAACATGAACACGATGAAATGGAACTTTCATTAATAAAATTGAGGTTAGCATTCAAAAAACAAAAAACCGCAATTATTTTCCTACCAATCTAATAGTTTTGTTACTATAGCTATATACTTACTTTCACAAATTATTTTCTATTCGCCTCTATTAAAATGAATTAAAGATCAGTTTTTTATTTTTATTTATGCATATTTTAATGGAATTGTCATTATCTTAAAAGCACTAAGATATAGAAAATTGAAAATTCCGTTCTTCAGCGATTTCTATACTTTCCTAATCTTTCGTAAGCCACACTCAATATGATCAATACTCAATGATTGAACATTTTGAGCTCAAATATTTATTGAAATCTATAATAAAGTGAAAAATATTTATTAATTCATATATGTTTTTTAAATTGTCATTTATATCATTTATGTATTTGTAGTCTCAATCGGCGTGTGAAGTAATTTGTTTACTAAAAATTTTCATCTGTAACTTTTTTTTTGTTTTTGTATTTGTTCGAATTCATTTTTTATTTGTTTCTTGAAGTTTTATTTATTTACAATTAATACTTTTATGATTTTTTAAAGCTCTTATTAGTATTTTGTATTAAAATTTATTATTTTTAAATTAACAATTTATTGACATTATTTATTTCATCAGTTTCTTTTAGATAATGTATACAAATAATATTTAAGTATGCTTTGGTTGTGTATATATGTGCATATATATATATACATATATACATATATATATATATATATATATATATATATATATATATATATATGTACCTAATTTTTGTATATGAAGTTTTTGAACCTAATCTATCCAAAATAAGTACAAATGTCATTTAGTTCATTTTAAAAAAATATTCGAGACTCAAAAAAGAAATAACATTAAAACTATATATCAATTTAAGTGTAATTAGTAAAAACTAATGTGTACGAGAAAAATTTATAATTCATGAAACCATATAGCAACACTGCTAGTTAAACTATGTAAACGACGGTAAGTTCATCGGAATCTGTTAATAAAGTTTTATAATGTTTCTTTTTATAACAATTATTGAAATATAGAGCGTTTCATTTATCATTTCTTATTTCAACTATGTTATATATATATATATATATATATATATATATATATACGAGGTCAGACAATTAAGTAATGCGACCGATTTTTTTTCTCGGCCTGCGGTAACACTGCGAAACTGTAACTCCGCCACCGTAATAACAGATCCCTACTCTCTCGATTGAGACCTTGACCACCCTCGTACGATCATTTCTTCGCCAGCTGTTTAGTGTTTTGTAACAACGCGCGAGTAGTGCATGTCACGAAAACCCACCGAATGAACATCGCTCAAGATTGTCTCGAGCAGGTTGAAAGTGATCCTACTCTTCTCGATCGAGTTATTACTGGTGATGAAAGTTGGTTCTTTCAATATGACCCCGAAACTAAACGACAAAGCAAACAGTGGCTGTCCCCTGGAGCACCAAGGCCAAAGAAGGCGAGAATGAGCAAGTCCAAAGTGAAAACCATGTTGATTTGCTTCTTCGACAGCAAAGGGGTGGTTCACAAAGAGTTCGTACCACCTAGACAAACCGTAAATCAAGTATTCTACCGCAATGTGCTCGAAAAATTACGAAAAAGGGTGCTCAGAGTGCGTCCAGAGATCGCGAAGACTTGGGTTCTGCATCACGACAATGCTCCCTGTCACAGTGCGTTCAGTGTCTCTCAGTTTTTGGCGTCTAAAGGCATCGCAACGTTACCACAACCACCCTATTCACCGGACATGTCACCCTGCGACTTTTTCCTATTCCTCCATATGAAAAAATTCGTCAAAGGTCGACATTTTGACTCCGTTGAAGATATCCAAGAATCTGTGACGAGGGTACTCGGAGAGGTCCCACAAGAAGTGTTCCAGAATTGTTACAAAAACTGGAAAACTCGCTGGAATAAGTGTATAGATGCGGGAGGAGACTACTTTGAAGGGGATCGCAGCGATGTACCTTAATTTTTAAATATACTCGATTTTTGAATTTTGTCGCATTACTTAATTGTCTGCCCTCGTAGTCACTGTACAATTCTGACACTGGTTCAATTCATTTTTAAAAATATTTTTTTCTGACCTATCAACACCCATGGTACAATTGTTTTTGGAGCGCCAAGGTACAGAGAAATTATAAACAAAAAATATTTCTGTATTTGTCGCTCTCGAAAATGATTATAATTGAAAAAAGGTTAAAAGTGAATAATAATGCTTTATTAAACATTTTTAAAATTTTTTTTTATTTTGTTGGGTGGAAAAATGACTCATTTATAACATTTTAATTTATTATTTCCATATGAAAAAATATACTGTAACCTTATTCTAAGTGATTACATTACTATATTACATATTGTTAATGATAAAACATGTTATGTTGCAAAAATATTTTTGTGCAGCATTTTCTTAAGTCTACCTTTCTTCTTATGTACACACACATACAAAGACAAATACACACACACACACACACACATATATATATATATATATATATATATGTAATACTTCGTGCCTTTTAAGCAGAAATTTAGATATAATTTCTACATTATATGTGGTCTGAATTGAAAGTGATTATCCTATTTTTTAGAATTAAAAACGGCATCAATGTATACATGAAACTATGCTAATGTTAAGCATGGCTTTTCTTCTATAACTTCAATAGATGTTTGTTCCGTTTAGTGCAAGCCGTATAATCATAAAGTATACAATGTTGTTATTTAATTGCGTTACGAAAATAGAGCCGATAAATAATTTGTATGCCTCGTATGAGTTCCTTTCATCTCATGAACGTTGCGGCGAAACGCACGAAATTAAAATTACACGAAATTAAAAATTCTAAATATTCATAAGAAAACCTTATTCAAAATTATTTTTTATCCGTTTGAGTGCCAGAGGTTATTATAAAAATTTATTCAATAGTGCCACGCGATACGATAGCGTTTGTTTAATATGATCTCGATAAATCAGTCTGTCCGCTATTTCGTTCCCCCGTATGCCCATATAATTCCCACTAATATACGGACATCCTATTTATATATAAATGTTCAAAATTTTTTCTCATTATTAAGAGGCATACATCTAAATTATAATAAATATTGTTGTTGATACCCAAATAGAAATACTTTTTTTCTTAAAGTGACAAAATATTTACTCATACCAAATTTTATTTAAAAAAATCATAATTTTAAAGTACTATTTTAATTTTAAATATTTATTTTTATACACTTAATTATATATATATATATATATACATATATATAATAATAAACTATTTTGGTTCCAAAGGAATACATGCACTACAAACATTTCTTATAAGCTAAAGACAAAAATTTAAACTAAAATCGCTGATGAATAAATTATTAAACTGTTTGAAAATGCAGTAGAACTTGATTCAATTATCATGTTCTACAGGAAATATATTTTAATGATTTATATAATGATAAACCGAAGAAATATTATACAAATAACTTGTCTCTCTTTCGACTGTAAATATAATAATTTATATAATTCTCTTTAATAATGTGTACCATACAATTTGCATTCATATTTCGTATTTTTTGTTATTCAGAATACGTCAGATGGTTATAAAATATTGAAGCAGTTTAAAATTATTTAAGATATATAGAGTCTAGAAACATCATTTTTTTCGCGCAACACATAACCCGTATCAAAAATAAATGTTATTTTTTAGTGACATTCTTTAAAGAAAAATATTTTTTGTAGCATCGCGTCAAGGACTTTGTCAGTTTGATAATATTTTTGCTTGAGTTGTCGCCAACTTCACCCTTCGACGCGTTTGCTTTAGATGCGGACGTTGGTATCTCAGTGTTATCTCTCTTGCTCTAGCACTATCTTACTCTTATCGTTCTTAGTTTTCATGGTGTATCGTTCAAACAAAGAACAAGCCTTACTAAATTTTGTTAGCTAGTAAGATTTTATTTATTCCATTCTGTATGAATATAATTTAAAACGTCTTTATAATATGAACTGTTTTACATAATTTATCATATCCTTTTAATTTTTCTTTATATTCTCTTTTAATTTAAATTTGTAATTAACAATGTTACACTGTTTATTATTTGAATTTGATTTAAAAATAATATATTTTATATATAAACATATACTTTTATGTTTATATGTACAGAAAGAGAGAAAGAAATCCAAATTAATTCAACGTACTTTTTTACATTCTGCAGCGCAACTCACAATATTTTATAAACGCACTATTATTAATAACACCCATCTTTTTCTAAACATAAAATAATGAAACAGAACTAAATTAAATGTTTTTATGATAATTGTTAAAAACACAATAAGTGAAAGAAAATACATGAATGTGATGTTGGAAAATGTCAATTATCAAAGCCAATAAAAATTTAAAAACCATTCAATATTCTAGATTAAAACCCAGTGTAAAATTGTAAGTACGGTAAAATATAATAATATAAATGTAAAATTTTCATTATTAATTTAGGATCTGATTTAACAATGTACGAACCACATTCAAAAGCTAAATTTATTTTTTCGTAATTATTTTCATATCATAATTTCATAAAATAAAGAAAATATTATTTTAAAATTAAACTTACTGAATTTTTTTAATGATATATAAATAAACGTATTACTTTTGTGCTAAAACTCACAGAATGTAAAATATCAAACAGAAGATAAAAAAACTTGCAAACATCTTATAAAAAAGATACTGGTAGGTTAGTTGGTATTTAAAATTTTAATTAACGAAAATTACCCTTTCAAATTCTGTAAAACAACAGATGCGAATAATGACCCGCAATCATAGTAAATTTAAAAGAATATACAACATGAATAAAACGATTGGAAACAATAAAACCTGAAAACAATAATAAAACAAAACCTAAGCACTAAAATCAACATATGTGGTGTCAATTAAACGTGGAACATTTCATTGGATAAAATTATTTTGCATAGCTAATTATTCCTAACAATATGTTTTAATTCTTAAATGAAAGAGATTCTTTAATTTAAAAATCGTCTTTATAACATATTTTTATATCTTTTAGTAATTGAATTATTTTGTATAATTATAAATATCTTACTGATTATAAAAATTAGTAGATATTTAATTATTTTCATCATTCACAAATAGTTACTTATAAATAATTGATTGTTGACAAAAACAAATATTTTAATAAATTACTAATTATATATAACATACCATATACGTAAAAAATATAAACTTGTAATTTTATTCAAAAATTTCCCAATAGAAAATTAAGAGAAATGCAAATATTTTGTCTGTAGAGTTTTTTTTACCTTTTAATTATAAATAAATAAAATAAAGATAGAAGAAATTTAATTTTCATAAATTAAATTTCGTATTAAATAACCTCATCAGAAGTTTGTTGAAAATTATATTTGGTACATGCAGGATAGACAAGACAAATTAAATATTCTTTAAAGCATTTAGAATTATTACAAAATTTAGCGGTGAAGAAATAGATTTTTTGCTGATGAGTGAAAGGTTGATTTGGAATTTATTTGAAAAGCAAACTTTACTCTCTGACTTATATTAATATTTTGAATCTGTAACGAATATTTGTTCAATTTGTTTACTCATAAACATATTTACATACATTTTGATTACTGTAAAAAAAAAACATAAAACTATACTTTATAGTAAAAACATCTGGCACTGTATTTTACAAAACTTATCTATATGCATATTAAAATCGAGTGAGAGCACAATATAAAGTATAATGCTAAAACTGTAGCTAAATCTACATACACAAGTAAAATTTTCTCTCGTTCCAATTGTGATAAAAAGGTACTGATTAGAAATGTTCAATAAATAATAATTAATCATTTTTGATGCCGTTCATTTGCATTTCAATGACGATGCTATTATTCTAAAGTATAGAAAAATAGTGAAAAATGCATTTGTAAGTTGTATAAATCAATTCGTTCCCTTTTTTATAGAAAATGAATGTTTATGTACGGAAAATGGAATACATTTCGATCTTTAAAATATTCCTCATTATTCTATACAATTTTGCTCCATCTGTCGGGTAACTGACGAATCCTTTGACGAAAAAAATGACAGCTTTGAGTCAATGAAGTCAGATAAAGAATACATGCTAGAGAGTGAGATGTAAATTTGACATTTCTTTGAAAATCAAATCTCTTTTTCTGTTTTAAATGAATACAATTACTTATTGTAATCAATTTATGTACAACAATTTACATAATAATTATAATGCGGTTATTTAAATTTTATTACTGATAATAGAAAGATGAATTTATTAAATAGATATTACATTCAAAAAATAATCTGTAGTTAATAAGAAAAACGCATAAAAATCTCTTATAACTATTCGTTTGTATATATATATATATATATATATATATAACAGAATTCTTCATAAAATGTGCACTTATTGTATACAACAATAAAAAATATGTACTTATATCAGTGGTTAGTTTTTAGACTTAAATTAGAAAAGAGGTAATGAATCTTAAACGAATTTAGTTTTTGTGAAATGTATATATCTTACATGTGTAAAATTTTTGATATATGTATACAGATGCATATATATATATATATATATATATATATATATATATATATATATATATATATATACAATATGAAGCACAAATGTCTGTGCCTCTCTTACGTATTTCATGAAGCTTGTGTGTAGACATGAATATAAGTGTGATTTGAATATATTCGTACGTGTTTGTAGTAAACTACCCTACGGCGTCCACTACGGTACCACATGAGTCTGGATGTAAATGAATGTAGTAGTGTTAAGGAAATGAATCTATGTGAATATCTTTTGAAGTTGTTCAACGATAACACCATTTCTTCAGGCAATGGTCACCTAAATGAGTGAGTAACTTTAATATATATATATATATATATATATATATATATATATATATATATATATATATTATTTTAAACAGATACATTATACTTAGTGAATTTAACTGGGTCTTATGCAATAACAATTATTACAAAATTCTTAAATTTACTCAAATAATGTCAAACAAAGTAAATAAATTGTTATAAAATCGTATTTTATAAAAATTAAATTTGGGAATTAAATTCACACAAGTGAACTTTTCATTCAATTTACAAACCAGAAATGATTTTTCTGGTTAAAAAATGGAATAATTGATTTATGACAATTTTTTGTTCTTGTTTATTTGTATTTCGTTGGCAACACCATCAAGATGATGTCATTGCTATAGAGATGCGTATAATTAACAATCAAAAAGTATCAATTATTGCACACCTAATGTCACGAAATTGTTATATTAGTTCAGAGATAAAATATCAAAAGTTTTCAATATTTTAAATGAACAAACATATGGACGTCATGAATAGTAAAGATATTTTATCAAAAATACTGGATGGACGGTGTTCTAAGCTTAAATTCAGAAATGATTTTTTATTCTTTTCCGACAATTATTTTGGTTTAATTTATTTATAGTACACTAGCAATAATTTGAACTTTACGGAACAAAATTAAATAAACTTTAAAGACATTATTTTTTGATACAAATAAATTTATAAATAATAATTAAATACTGATGATAATTAAAAAACGAAACATATTATATGTATATATACGTATATATATATATATATATATATATATATATATATATATATATATATATATATATATATATATATATATATATATCGCTATAAATTTCAACATTCAACATATTTCTGAAGTTAAGCATGATAACACTAAAACAATTATCTGTCTGGTCAATAATATGACAGTCTTGTACTCTATAGTAAAAATGTGCTAAAAGATAATATACAGAAAAGGAGGGAAATATAGAGAGCGCAAGTAGAGCAGGAAACATTAAAAGGAGGATTGTTCACTCCAGTGATAAATTGTTACTTATTCATGTCTATTTAGTGAACATAGAGCAGTGATTTGGTGCACATCAAGTTTTTACTGTAAAAATATTAGGTTGGTAGGAAAATAATTGCTTTTTTTGTTTTCTGAATTCCAACATTAATCATTTTAAAGTGCATTTTTAGTTATCTATTTCCGTAACGTCGACTTTGGTATTTTATTAATTTTGCTCTAAATTGGGATATTGAATTAAATATGGAAAAGAAGCAAATAACAGCATTTTTGTATGAGTTCAAAACGAGTGATAAAGTAATAGAAACTGCTCGCGAACTAAACGATGTTTTTGGTAGGGGTACTGTTAAGGAATGTACGGTGAATTAGTGGTACCAAAAATTTTGTGCTGGGTACAAGAGCACTGAAGATGAATGATGAGCCTCCTTCAGTCAACAACGACCAATTGAAGGCGTTAATTGAATCAGAACCACGCACAACAATTCCATAACTTGCACAAAACTTAACCGTTATTCATCCAACAGTTCTGAGCCACTGACCTATATATGCATTCCAAGGTCATAACCCACAATTATTTTTCTACCGATCTAATATTTTACAAAAATGGCGAGTCTACTACAACTGTACAACGGCTATTTCACAATAATTATAACACTCCGTCGTGGACAATTGTAGGGCGCTTATGACATCAATTTTTGAGTTAAGAATTTTGAGGAAACAAGTTTCAAATTAAATTCAAAACTTCAACAATCCAAAAGAACAGTAAGAACGTTAACAAATATTTATCGTGTTAAAGCGTACCTCACGACGTTCAGTCCATACACATCTGTACTGAACATTAGTAACACATCAGTACGTCGAATGTTACATAAAAATAGACGAGAAAACTCTAGCTTGACAGATTTTCCAACCAATACAAGGAGTAATTTATGTTCCCCCGAAGCAATACTGCACACAAGCAAAGTGATCCTCTATTTGTTTTTTTTTTTTGTAACCTCTAGCCGAATCCTTTAATTTCGAAGCTGAATTCTTTCCTGGTAACATCTTGTAGGAAAGATCAGTTTCATCGGCATTATAAATTTGATCTGGTTTTATAAATTTAATCCGGATAAGCCGAAAATAGGGATTAACGAGATCCAGATAAACGGATTTCTACTGTTTATACATTTTCAATATGATCCAATACGATCTAACTCTATATAAAGGATGCGAAAAACTAATATTACGTAATACACTATTATATTTCAATTTTTTTTAAAAATATTGTAAAATTTATTTCATTTTTAAATATACAAAACAAAATGCAATAATTATCATATGGAGATTTTTATACACATAAAAAATATATTTTCTTATGTGTATATATGATACCAAGCGTTTTATGATTTAATTCGCATACAAGAAAATTAGAAATAGATACAGACTTTTTAAATATGAATAGACAAAATTTAGAATAATATATATATATATATATTATGAACATGCTTGTTTAATGGAATTATACATTTTAACTACTTTAATTTTATAAAATATGGTTTTTAATTATACATTTCATTAAATACCTGATTTATAACTCAGAGAAAACAATTGATTTATATTATATTCTTCTCAAAATTTGTGTGGTTTCTATAAAAAAAACATAAAAATATCTCACAAATAATTAAAAATATTAAATATGTGTTGGAAATTTAATCCATCGAATAAAAAATTGGAGTTTTAAATTCGAAATAAAATTTTCGGATATTATAAATTTATATTTATATATATATATATATATATATATATATATATATATATATAGTTATATACAAATATATACATATATTTTCTTGGAAAACTGTGGAAAAGAGAGGCACTGAATCGAACAAAATGGAAAATCATGGAAGAGGCCTTTATCCAGCAGTGGATTGACAGGGGCTGAAGATGATGATGATATACATATATGTATATATATACATATATATATATATATATATATATATATATAAATATATATATATATACATACATACATATATTCATTCTCTCTCAAGTTTGCAGACACCTATTTTGACTACTTTTCAAAATAATATTAATATTAATTTTACACATTTTTTTATAAATACTAAGTACGTAGATAAAAGTAAATAATTATAATTAATAATTTTCTTACAAAATATTTGAAGTAATTCGATAAAGTGAACAAATTGCAAAAAATAAGTTTTCATTGTTTAGATTTTAGAAAATTAACAATATTTTAATACTGCTTTTAATTTTCATGTCCAATATCACTCTTTGTTTACGAAATATATAAATATTGCTTTTTTGGAAATTTCATAATAATAATAATTGTAAGTGCACTTGCATATAACAACAAATTCAATAGCAGGGGATCTCAAAAAACACATTGAATTTAACTAATTTCTCTTTTCATGTTATTCTTAAAAGATGCCACTGATAGAAACAATGAATTAGTATACAGATACAAAACTATTTCTAAGCACAGTCTATAAAAAATTGAACATTCAGCTATACCAATTTTTTAATTTATTTTTTAGCTTAGGATCACTTTCTCACATGAATTTTTTCTTCTCATCATAAATCATAAACATTTTTTCTGATCAAAAATATTCAGTAATTGATTATTGATTATTTTACATTTTTAATTTTACACATTTAATGGCGATTTTATTATTTTCAGAGTACTAAGTTATATTTCATATACCTTAGTGCATACTATTGATCAGAAAACTGTTTGTGACTTGTGGGAGAAATGAGTAATGAGCTTTTGAAAGTGAATTTAGCTATGGTGCAAATAATACTGGACCATGATTTGTATAATGTTTTCATGATATAAAAAAAAAACAGTTTTGGGTATTTAACTTGAAATTAAACATAATTGGATTTTATTTTAGGATCTATTATAGGTATATAATGAAATTCAAATTATAAATTTAAACATCCAGAAAAACGTGAAATGAAAATGTTATAATTGAGTGGAAAAATCGCTTTTCGCATAAATATAAATGAAAAAAAAAAATAAAGGTATAATGAGTTTGGAAAAGCATAGTGAAAATATATTTATAGTGTATTATATTACTGTAAAGATGATTTAATGAAAATAGTCACTATGAATCGTCCTATAGCAAAATATGGCTTCTATTAAAAAATACAATTTAATTGAACACATTTCATAAAAAATAAATAATATATATATATATATATATATATATATATATATAAACTTATTAGTATTTGGTTGTAAATAAACGTACGATTATATATATATATATATATATATATATATATATATATATATATATATATTTACATTGATTATATTCAATTATTCTATTAATAAATGATGCCAATCACTGCTGACTGTTGGTAGTCAATTGATAACAACCGGAAACATTCAATGATGCACAATCTATTATTTATATAGCAATTCATTCCACGGATTTAAACTGAGTTATTCTGAGTTAATTTATATTTTTGTTAATTATTTTTGTTTTGTAAAATTTATTTTTTTATTGCAAGATTTTCGGACAACACATGTGAAACAACATATACAAATTTAATGTGTACATAATATGCACATTTAGTAAGAAAGTAACTTTTATGATTGATTCATTAAAGGACTTTAATTATTTAAGTCAAGTAATAATCTTTTAATGATACTTTAAACACTTGAAATGTTTCTCTTTTATACACAATATAATTTGTTTTCAGTCTGAATATATATATATATATATATATATATATATATATATGGGTCGTTTTATAACTTTGGTAAATTTCTGTGATAGAGCGCCACCAATTATTTGGGAACGTCACGACTATCAAGTGTCACTTTTTAAACTAGTATAGGTGATATTTCAGTTAAAAGCGACTCGTTATTTATGTTCTACAGATGTTTGAAGCAAGCATTGTAGTAGTTTCCGAGAAAATGGAAAAAAGAGCACGTCTTTTTGTGTCGATTCATCACCCTGGATGAAACATGGATCCACCACTACACACCTAAGTTGAAGTAGTAGTCGATGCAGTGGACAACGATTGGTGGAAGTGCACCGAAGAAGCCAAAAACCGTTTTGTCGGTTGGAAAGATGAGAGCCACTGTTTTTTTTTTTTTTGGGATTCCTAAAGAATCATCCTGATCGAATACTTAACGAAAGAAGAAACGAGAACAGTAGCCAAGTGTAAAAATTTATTCGACCGATTGAAAGAAGAGTTGAAACAAAAATTGCTAAGATTGGCGCGCAAAAAAATGCTCTTTCACCAGGAAAACGCGCCGACCGACAAATCGACTGTCGCGATAGAAAAGTTGTAAAAATAAACTTCGAATTGATCCCTTATCTACCCTATTGTCCAGACTTGACTCTCTTCCTCTTCCAAAACATGAAATTTTGGTACGATGGGAAGAAATTCTCGTCGAATGAGGATGTCGCTGCCGTCAATGAGTATTTTATAGATTCACTGGATTAAGTGTATCACCCTTAATGGGGACTATGTTGAGAAATAAAATCGATTTTTTTCCAAAAAACGGTGTTTAACTTGCTTTTTACCATACTTATCAAACGACCCACGTATATATATATATATATATATATATATATATATATATATACATATAATATATATAATATATATATATATATATATATATAATATATATATACCAGTCAAAAATCGGCCTCAACATGAAACATACAAAGACAAAAGTACTGTTCAATGCGTTTGTATGTCCGAAGAAAATTGAAATAAAAGGAACTGAAATAGAAGAAGTTGCAAAATATGTCTATCTAGGCCAGCTTATCAACAGAGATGGATCATTCACTGAAGAAGTATATAGGAGAATAAAAACGGAATGGAGCTCTTTTGGACGAAACGCCTCGATATTTAAATCAACAACCGCACTCGGTTTAAAGAAAAAAGTATTTGATCAGTGTATACTACCGGTCCTTACCTACGGCAGCTAAACGTGGGTGCTTAACTCCAAAATAGTTCAAAGACTCCAAACAACACAACGAAGTATGGAAAGATGCATGTTGGGAATAACAAGAAGAGATAGAAAGAGAATAGAATGGATACGAAAACAAACAGGAGTCACAGATATAATAAGAAGAGTAAAGAGTCTGAAATGGAAATGGGCGGGACATATTGCAAGAAGAGAAGACAACCGATGGAAAAGAGAAATTATTGATTGGGAACCAAGGAATATGAAAAGACCCCGAAAGAGACCAATGAACAGATGGGATAAGGATATTAAAAACTTTCTTGGAAATCTGTGGAAAAGAGAGGCACTGAATCGAACAAAATGGAAAATCATGGAAGAGGCCTACATCCAGCAGTGGATTAACAGAGGCTGAAGATGATGATGATGATGATGATAATGATAATGATATATATATATATATATATATATATATATATATACACCTATCAATCTTTATAATGGCAATGAATATATCGTGATGTATTTTTTTAGTTAGATAGTAATTGAATCAGTTGTATATAATTAAATAAATATACCTTAAAGTTTCAAAATATTACCTTACTTTTCTTAAAAAAAAACTAATATTAAAAATCTAATAAAATACTTTTATAAGCAAATTTTTATTAAATTTATTTCCATCGAAAATTATATAGACTTCTGGATAATAACGGCGAGTTATTAAAAGAATAGAGACCTTTAACATTTTAACAAGCAGATTATACGACCATCAATAAAGTTACAAAACCAACCCCTTGTCTGTTTAACGAATACTTTTTTAGGAATTTTTTCGTTCGATTATTTTAACATGAACGACAACTGATTGGCAGCCTTGTGAAAAGCATTATATTTGGTTCTATCTCGTGTACGTATTTGAAGTTCCAACAAGTCTCACACCAATGAAAATTACAAGCGTCAGCTTCAAAGCAAACAAGAGTTTACTCAAAGTAAATTATTAACACAGTGCCTTTGTACACGCACTCGATATTTTTTAAAGTTCATGTTTATTCACATAACATTTTCATTTTTGTTTACGTATATGTTAAAATTCTATTGTCAGTTTTCGTTATAATTTCAATATTTTTTTGTATAAAACTGATTTAATTGATTGAATGTATAAACATTTTTTATTAGCCATAATTATTGAAACATTATTTCAAATATTTTTTTTATATTATATATATATATTTACATTTTATGAGTAAAAATATATTTGGTCATATGAATGAAAAAATGAGTAACGCAACAAAAATGAAGTTGATAAAAACAATGAATGCTTGACTAACTGAAATTGTTGGCATCTTTCCAAGTGAGCTATAAACACAAGGTTATTTTCGGCGAACATTGTATAAAATGTAAATGAGCTTAGTTAAATTCGTTTAATTGAAACAATATCGCAGATATAAATCGTATATTTTAATTCTTAAGAATACCCTTGATTTCATACAATCGATTTACATTAAAAACAATTCTAAGTAATGACTTCACAATTTATTTTTTTTGTATTTGTTTTCATGATTGTCGAAATGTAATTATATAAAACAGTTTTTAATAATAACTTCGCATTTATAAAAAATATATATTATACTAAAAATAGTTAGAATGTTTATTGAGAGGTATCAATTCAAACAAAACAAAAAAATAATGTTAGAATATCAAAATACTAGGAATTAATGAATAATTGATCAAAAAAGTAAATTTAGTATTTTTTTATATATTGCTGTATTGAAATGATTAAATTTTGCCATATATTTTAATTGGAAAAATATATGAAATGTAAAAAATAATTGAGGGTTCAAAATGATACAAAAATGAAAAGTATATAAGATTTTATAATTAAAAATAATTATGTCTTAAAAATGATTTTTTTTCTTGAAACTAAATTATATTTGCAGTATTAAATTTACTGAATGCAGTTTTAAGTATGAAATTGTTTGAATATAAACCAATTCGATTACAAATTCCTAGTATTATGTACAAACTGAAATTTACTGAATCTGAAATCTACTATCCAAATATAATAATATTTCAAAATATTATTTTTTAAGATTTGAACATTAGATTGTCAAAATATTTCATAACTTTTTATTCTGATATAATTGAATTAAAAAAAATATTTAACACATTCAGTCAAAACAACAAATTAAATTTGTAATGGCTTCCTTAAGATAAAATAGGCATCTCTGAACCAGACTCCTAATGTTAGTAAAATCTATATTATGTGGTTAGATTTACTTATTTTACTTATTAAAAGAAAGGGGTATATTAATTTGTTCCTCTTTACAAATGTTAGCTGAACCAAATTTAACTATTAATATGAAAAAAAAATCAATTTATATATGAAGAAACAAAACCAAATTGTGTCACCGATTATAAGAAACATATAAGGAGAGATATTACCAGAAAAACGTACATTTCTGTTTTTCTATTATGAGACATTTTTCAGTGGACTTTTGAAAAGTATTTTTTTTTATTTAGAAGACAGTTCTTCGACATTTACGTATTATATCAATAAATTACTAAAAACAAAAAAGTTAACTTATATATTTTCGAGGCGATATTACAAAAAAATTCTAACTATTACTTGTCAGGAATACCATATTCATGGAATATAATCGTTATAGGACACGCCATTACTTCTATGTGTCAAAAATTAGTCTCATTTTACGAGATACACAGCTACCGAACATAAAGTACATGCCTTAAAACACTACATGGTATGCTTGGAATATAAAATCATCAATTATTATTTTTATAAATAGAATTATATTTGTATAATAATATTTTACAATGTATGACTTTTCTTGACTCCTGCTTCCCCTTTTAATACTTCCATGTATAAGCCTAAACTGAATCATCCCTATATATATATATATATATATATATATATATATATATATATATATATATATATATATATATATATGTATGTTAGATTGGTGCAAAAATAATTGCGGTTTTTAACACTAAGTTTGATGACGATTTTCTAGTTACCGTTATCTTTTCTTATAGTCATGTGATACATCATTCTAACAATGAAATTAGCAGTATTGATTTCAGATTATATCTAGTATTTTTATTCTCTGGTATTGTTGGGTGTAACCTCTTAAAGTATTCATGGAAAAAAGTGAGTATTTGTTTATTGCTTAAATTTATCAATTAATCAATTTTTTTTATTATTAATTTATTATTAATCAAATTTATTTTTCACGAAGAGCCAAAAGTCATTAGTAAACGTACAGCTCAACACTGGTTCCAAAAATTTCGTAATGGAAACAAAACCCTGAATGATGAGGAGAGTTGTGGACGTCCTTCAGCTATAGATTAGTATTATATATTCTCTACAACAATTGGAAACGTTTATCATAGTGACTAAACCGAGAATAAGCACCGAAACAGTTTCTTAAACCGAAGCTTCATGATAAAAAGAATATGGACACTGTTTGGTGGTCGGCAAGTGGCATCATTCACTACAAATTCTTCTTGTTTTATTATTTGTTGTAAAATAAATATTATAAAAAAGTAAATACTATAAGTAAAGTAAATATTATATTTAAATACCAAAAAAAGCTCGTTTTTAATAAAAATAGGCGAAAATTATCGAAAAATTGATCGTCTTCAAATGATAATAAGTTTATTTGTTCAATAGGAACTTACAAATCCGTGTATGAAAATCAATCACTTTTAATATTTCCATAATTGTTAGTTAAATAATTAACAGACATTTATTTATCTATTTATTTAAAAATATAAAAAAATAATTACATTTTTCATAAAACAATAACATTTTCAATCACATAACAACTTATTAAGCTAATAAAAAGAACTCAATCAACTACAAAAAAACACATATACAGAAATATGATAATATGAAAATATCTATATTTGGAAAGTCTCTCGTCGAATCCTACTGAAAGAACTATGTCGCTCCGGTTGTCAACTTGAGCGGAAGTTATGTTGAAAACCAATTACCATGTACGCAATTCAAAATATGATCCTTCAATTAGATTTGTAATCCACTCAAAAGTTTCCGTGCACAATCCCATTTAACTAACATATGCGATCTAACCGCTACTAGATATCAAATATATATCTATCTATCTTTTCATCTGTATATATATATATATGTATGTATGTGTGTGTATGATATATGTATTATGTAGGCATGTAGATTTGGAAATACATGTTTTATATATTCCTATATATGTATGATTATATATGCACATCCATTCGTATTTACTTACGTTAATAAATAAATTTATATATATATATATATATATATATATATATATAAATATATATTTTTGTGTGATCGCACGTGTCTGTATGTACAAAAGTATAAATATTTGACTTTTATTTAATGTAGCAAGCTTAAAACCTGCTGTAAAAGTACCATTAATTTCGTACACATACAAATTTATGTATTATCCAAATTTTATTTTTTTAAATGTTTGTTGTACCAATTAGTACTAATAACTGTTATTTATTCACTGGTTCAGTATCTTCAGTATTAATGGAGATAAAGTAGACAATTAATTTTTTTTATAATATTTAGGATTTGTTTAAAAAATTAACTGAAACCAATTTTATGTTCAAAAAAAGTACGATTAAAGGCATAGAAATTATTACAATTATATCCAACTTTACTCATATGTTTATCCACATTTTATGTGAAATTACTAGATCTTTTTACTTTATTTAAATAATTGTGAATTTATTTAAACAAATATCGTTGTATAAATACAATCTGGATGGACTAAAACCTAATAGAAGTAAACAAAATTGATAAAGCGAAATATTTCAACATATATATATATATATATATAAGGTATGTGTCTATAATCGTTCTCAAAAGTTATATACATGGGTCATTTGATAAGTTTATTAAATTTTTATGATGTGGCATCAACATTCATTTGGTAATATCACGGCTATCAAGTGTCGATTTTCAAACTACCATAGACCAAATTTCAGTCACAAACGATGCATTGTCACCGTTCTACAGATGTTTTAAACGAGCATTGTAGCAGTTGAACAGAACAGAAAAACACAAAAAGGCATTTTTGCGTCGATTTGTCATCATGAATGAAACATGGATCCACCACTACACACCTGAGTCGAAGCGGCAGTCAAAGCAGTACACAATGACTGGAGAAAGTGTACCGAAGAAGACGTAGACCGTTTTGTCGGCTAGCAAGCTACTGTTTTTTGGAATTCCCAAGAAATCGTCGTGATCGAATGCTTGACGAAAGGAAAAACAATAACAAAAGCCTATTATGCAAAATTATTTGATCGTTTAAAATAAGAGCTGAAATAAAATCGACCATGATTGGCGCACAAAATAGTGTTCTTTCACCAGAACAACGCGCTGTGCCATAAATCGACTGTCGCAATGGCAAATATTGAACGAATTAGGCTTCAAATTGATTCCTCATCCACCGTATTCTCCGGACGGCCAAGTCCGGCCCCGTACGACTTCTTCCTCTTTCCAAACTTGAAAATTTGGCTCGATGAGAAGAAATTCTCGTCGAATGAGGATTTCATCGCCGCCGTCAATGAATATTTTACAGACTCGCTGGACCAAGAGTATATCCCGCAATGGAAACTATGTTGAGAAATAACATTGATTTTTACAAAAAAAAAACTCTAACTTGATTTTTTACCATATTTATCAAACCAGCAACATATTTAACAAAAAGAAACTAAAATTGTCATCAGTATAACATTATCAATTTAAATGTAATGAACAGATAACTGAAAATTGTTCATGAAAAGAGTTAAATAGCTTATTTTCTGATTTATAAATTAACTATATTACTTTTAAAATCATTCCTGTTTGAAATATTCACTTGAACTTAGTATATATATATATATATACTATCTTCAAACTTAGAACAGAAAAAATATTCTTTCGACAACATATATGTTAACTAACAAAATTGTAAAGATTTTTTTTCTCAAGTCTTGTACATAAATTCAAGACGAATATAATCTTGTAAATAAATACAAGAGTTACAACTATTCTGAAATTATATAACAGAGTCTATCTTTAACTAGTAATAATTTAAAATGTATAAGATAGAGGACGACAGCGAATAAAAAAGGTTTTCTTTTATTACTACTACTACAACCATCATAAAATATTATAATTGAGAAACATCTATATAAAAATATGGCAACATTTTTGCT
>CM068320.1:5037500-5047500 GCA_034766995.1 Acanthacorydalis orientalis | reverse complement strand
TTTAAAAACACTTTTAGTTAGTAAACTTAATTTTGAATAATTATAATCTTATTTTGTCATATTGATTTGATTTTATTAACAATCATTTTTAATATAATCAATCTTGACATTTACAAAAGTATATACATTATGTTTGAACTTAACGCAGATATAGTAAAATTAAGTAAAGTAATAGTTTTCAAGCTTATTTTTAATAGACGATGTACGTAATAAAATCTTATATAATTTTTTTCTATGTATGTTCATCGAAAAATTGAAATATATATTGAGATCTATTTATTTTTCATATTCCTACTAACAAAATTACTGTACATGCTGGAAACATTACTATTATGACGTGTCTAATTTTTTTCAATTCTTTTATTTCTTAAAATACCTAGTAATATATAAAATATTTTACACTATTTGAATATAATAATACGAATGTATTTATACATCATAATTTTGTATTTGGATAATGTTTTTTTCTCAAAATCTTAATGTTTTCCAAAATTTTCTTTTAAAAATTAATCAAATAACGGTTTTCAGGCGAGATATTTACCTGTAAATTATTTAACAATATTTCTTATTGTAAAAATCAACAGTTTAATTGAGATACATGAATACAATTTATCTACTCGTTCTTTACAAAAATTATTTTCTGAACAAGTATTAATTTTAAGCAGTAATATCATTTCTTTCAATAATCGAAATAAAAACTCCTTTTCTAATGAATAATGTAACTTTATTCTTGAACCGTTTAATCAATCTGCAGCCAAACGTGGAAACTTCTCGGTTACTAACAGATCTAAAATAATTTCATTAACGTATAACTACAATATTAATAAAATGCAAGGATGTTTTCATATCTACTAATTTCAATTTTAGTTTTTTTTTAAATTCCATTAAATATGTAATGTGTGTTACAAGTATGCTTCACATTTTCTGCATAGTTCGCTTTTATTCAACACCGACTATTAGTCTAATTATGCACACTAAATAGTTGCATACTTTTCAACTCGCATAGTTTTACATGTATGTGCAAGTATTATTATTTTTATAATTTAAAAATGTTCAGATTTATTTTTTGTAGAGAAACTATGTTTTTCCTGAAAGTTCGCTACAAAAGAGAATATTGCTTTTTAATTAAGTTTTGCAGTCAAGAGATTAGTGGAAGGAAATATTTTATTATTAAAAATTAATAACTAATTACCGCATTTGTTTACTTAAAAACTATTAAAAATTTCTAGTAGGTGTATTTTTCGTTCTTTGAAATAAAACACTTATTGACTTTAAAAACTATTTCATCCAACCAAGGTACATATAAAAATTTTCACTATTTTCATAATTAGAGCATTTTATTTTAAAGACGATCAAAAATCTTTTCATTAGAATTTTACATAATATCTTTAACATTAATTAATAATATAGCTATATATATATATATATATATAAACAAATCAAAAAATTGGTTAATTGGAAAAAAGATACACATTTTTACAAAGAATTATAATATCATTAAATTTAACAAATAATACAGTACTCAAAATGAAAATAAAATCAAATTGGGTCAATATTTATCCGATAAATTAAACTAATGATCATTTGTATAATAATTAAAATAAAGAGGAGAAAATAAAAATACAAATAATTATAATATCATACAAAAAAGGAAACAAATCATTTTCATTACTTTATTGTGTTGTTGTTTCATTGTGCTGCATTTGCGTTTTTCGAGTAATTCGGATAATTAAATACATCGAAAAAGTTTGAAAACAACATTGTAGTTTACAACAAACACCAGGCATTGTTCTGTGCTACGCTTTTATTGTTCCTGAAAGCCGACCAAACATAAACACTGATTACATTTTAAACGGTAATGGGGATTCGCGTTTGTTAATGCCTGGATTAAGAATCTCTGTACTCTCTACTGACTCCATTTACAAAGAAATTGACGAAAATCAACTAGAAATAACTTATCAGTTTATAATATGAATTATATATTACAGGCGGAAAATTTTAGAAATGAGCTAGTTCAGATATGGAAACTTACAACTTGTTTTTAAAAATGTAATTGAAAATAATATGTATATATATATATAAATATATAATTTAATATAAATATATATATATATATATATATATATATATAATGTATGAATGTATGTATGTATGTATATATATATGTATATATATATATATAAGTATATATATATATATATATATATATATATATATATATATATATATTTACATATAGAAGTGAATGGGATAAGTCTGAACGTGGTTTGTTGCTGCATGAAAAGTTATTTGAATAAAAAATTTTAACTTTATAAGAAAAATATTTACTATTATGTTTCAAAATATTATATATACTGAAAATAATATTCTGAACAGAAAATAAGAAAGAAAATATTACTTTGCATGATTTTATTAAAGTTGCTTCAATAGAGAGCAGCTTTAAACATTACCAAAGGTACGTTTAAACAAAATCATAATCTATATTAAACCCGTCTAAATGAACATAAATTCAGCAGATTCTTAATTTATTAGGTTGGTGCAAAAATAATTGCAGTTTTTATCATTTTAAGTTAGGCGACGATTTTTCTAGTTACCGTTATCTTTTGTTATAGTTATATGATACATCGTGATAAGTAATAAAATCAGCACTACTGATTTCAGCTTATGTCTGTTGTTTTCATTTTTCAGTATTGTTGGATATAACCTCTTAAATTAGTCATAGAAAAAAAAGAAAATGTTTTTTTTTTTGTGATGGATGAGTTTAAATTGGGATGTAAAGTGACAGATACTGCTCGAAATATCAAATTTTCTTTTGGCGAAGAGTAAATTAATGAACATATAACTCAACATTGGTTCTAAAAATTTCGTAATGGAAACAAAATCCTTGATGATGAGGAAGGTTAGGGACGTCCTTCAGCTATAGACAATAATTATTTAAGAACCATTGTTGAAGCGGACTCACATAAAACAACTCAAGAGGTGGCAGAAAAAGTCAATGTTGATCGTTCAACAGTTGTTCGACATTTGAGCCTAATTGGAAAAACCAGAAAGCTGAATAAAACGAACCTAAAGCAATTCGGTAGTATGAAGTCTGCTCTGCGCTTCTTTTGCGTAACAAAAATTTTCCCTTTCTTGATTGCACTGTCACATGTGATGAAAAGTGGATTCTTCACAACAATCGGAAATGTTTATAACAGTGGCTAGACCGAGAAGAAGTAGCAAAACTGTTTCGTAAACTGAACATTCACTACAAAGTAATTTGGTAACTGTTTGGTGGTCGGTAAATGGTATCATTAAATCCCGGTATAATAATAACAGCAGACAAATAGTAAATTGAAAAAATGCATGAGAAATTGTATCGCTTACGGTCAGCATTAGAGTTAATCGAAGAGGACCAATTCTTTTTCATGACAACCCTCGACCACACGTCTCACAAGTGACTAAAAAAAATTAAATGAACTCGGTTATATAACCTAACTTCACCCACTTGTACGGATCTATCTCCGACAGATTATCATTTTTTTAAACATTTAAGTAATTTCCTATGATAAAAGGTTTTCAAAGATCAAGCATCAACTCAAAGCGCTTTCGATGAATTCGTTAATTCGAGGACTCCAGAATTCTATCTTGTAGGAATAAACAAACTTGTTTCCGGTTGTGAGAAATGTGTGCAGACCAGTGGTCTTTATTTTACTGATATATGCGTTTTTATACTTGAAAAAAACGCAATTACTTTTGCACCAACCTAATAAAATTTATACTTAATTTATATCTAGTTGTGGTCTGTCTATTATGGAAGAACAATCATACTAATTTTAGGAATAAAAATAAACCTTTATTAATGAGTTAAAGTTTCCGCTTTTTTAAATTCTGCTATGATAGTTTTTTATGAATGCAAATATGTAAACAAAATTGATTCGACCTGCTAAATCATGTATTGTTATCCTATGTTCTGATCTAGACCCCATTCATTCATTCTTAGTAACGGGAAGTTTTTTCTTAAAATGGAAGCTCAATGCGACATTCCCAAATTGTATATTACAATACGTATCTGATGATAATAAAATACTGTTTTTCATTGGAAATAAAATTCACCAAATGATCATGATTTTAGTATTTTCTGGTTTGAGAACAGATACGTTTCATTGCCTTTTGTAAAGATTTAAGTCGAACACTCGCTGCAAACATTTGTTCTTAACCAGTGGGATTCTCTCCCCAGTCTATGCGCTCATCGACCGCCATTTGTATTTGTATGCGATACAACTAGTTATTCTAATGACCTTAGCTATCGAGGCGTCCTAAAACTCCAATAACTAACCACAACTGGTTAATTCTTCATCACTGGTAAAACTTATTTTGTAAGAAGACCATTCAAAATTTATAAATCAATGTTTCGCATCGATTCAACATCCATTTTTCCCAACTTCGCATTTTTAACTCTATAAAAAAAAAAATATATATATATATATATATATATATATATATATGCTTAATTCCAAATATTTCAGTTACTTCACATAATTCCATTCCTCTTGTAACAGTTGCTATTGTTTTTTGAAAATCAATTTCATTAAAATCTGAAATGCACTTTCTTTTATAGCTTTCTTGAGCATTCTGAAGCTCTTCTGGTTGAACTGTGATAGTCGGTTACTAGATAAGGTCAATAAAAGTGCTTCACGTTTTTGGAAAAAAATTCGAATCTATACGACAGAGACTTCTGAATTTTAACAAAAATGCATAGTATTTGTATTTGCAATTAAAAATAATGAATGAAAAAGATAACAGATTTGTTCTTCATTTTGTTTAGTTATTAAAAATTCGAAATTAATAAAATATACACTGTACTACAATATATATATATATATATATATATATATATATATACAATATATATATCTATACATAGAGCTATATGCACAATTACAGATACGACAATTAAAAAAATATATTCACCAGGTTTCCGAAAAATGAAAATGTAAGTGATGAGTTTTAAAGTACAATCATTTCAGTAAAAAGTAAAAATAATATTATATTAATATATATATATATATATATATATATATATATATATATTAATATATATATATATATTAATATATATATATATATATATATATTAAAAGAAGGTAATATAATACTTAATACCAAACATCTATGTATCCTTTACAAATAAGCATTTACATATACTTTTTATACTGTAAACGAGATAGACAAAATATTTTATATCATTCAATTTTCTATTTGGAAAAAATACACAGACTTATACATGGTAGTATTAGTGTATTATTTGTATGTTTATAATTGTAGTACAGTATATAATATTTCATTAATTTCGAATTTTTAATAACTAAACAAAATGAAGAACAAATCTGTTATCTTTTTCATTCATTATTTTTAGTTACAATTACAAATACGAGTATATCCTTTTTTTATTTTATTTTCAAAACTATTATTATTATTTATTTTATTTTCCAAACTAGTATTTAAATAATTAAAAGTGTTTTTTAACAATTATTTGATTCTATAAGGAATTTATAAATTATTTAATATTTTTTGTACTATATTCATTAGAATACATCAGAAATACTTAAGCCTTGTCAATAACATGATAAAACTCTAAATTTTTCTTTTTATTACATGAAATGCCCATTTTTCTAACTATTCAATTTTCAATTTAATAACACTGAATTTATATAAAAATCAACTGATTGGAAACAATAAATTTAAAACGAATTTTTTTAAAATATATTTTTAACTATATATATATATATATATGTATATATATATGTACATATGTACATAATATTAGTGTAACCAATAGTAATTAAAATTTCATTTTTAATATTTTTTTCATAATATGATTATAATGTTACTTATAATTATTTGCAAAAATAATAGGCAATTCATAACTATTTTCGGAGAAAAATATTATCATTTTACTTTTATATACGAATAACGTTTTTCAGTTAACTTAATTATTACTTATTAGACATTATTATAACTACTCGTAAGTATAATAATATCTATTTATTATTCTAGAAATATTTTATTTTTTTCATTGATTTTTTTAGATAATTTTAAACAACCTGTTAGATGAACTATAATTCAAAAGGTAAAATCAATTCTTGATTAATATTTTATAATTAAAGTATCCGATAGTGATAACAACAAAGCTATAAATTATTAAAACACTTATTTCGTTTTCATTGAAAAATTAAGATTAATATTTTGAGAAAAAAAAACGATTAACACTAATAATATTAAAGGTAGATACTTGATAAATTTCTTGACAAAAACAACTCTACAGATCAGTTTATTGATTATATCATCTATACTATCAAATAAGCTTAAAATTCATTTAAAAATTAAAAATCATAAATTATAAATATTTATCTTTCTCAAAATAAATCTATCCGTACGTTCTTTGTTTGAATATAAACATCGATGAATATATATTAGAAAATTCAAGCACATTTCACTTATAGTAGTATACCAGTATTAAGTAATTTTCATATATTCGATCTTTTTAAAAGAACTTTGGGAGAGAAAAGATTTAAAACTGTCAACACAGTTAAACTTTTGTAAAACAATGAATGGGCGAACTACCAAAAACGTTTGAAAAGGGTATGGAGAAGTTATCTGAACGAGGGTTACGATGTATAAAAGTGTAGAAAAATAATTCTAAAAATAGATTTTGTTTGAATAAAAAAATAAATAAAATCTGATTTATTGGATTTTTTTCAGTTCAATAAATTTAAATGAGTTTTTATTTATTTTATAAAAACAATCTTTCAAAAAAGTCAACTACTTAAAATAATCTAATCTAACTTATTAATGTATATATATATATATATATATATATGTATATATGTATATATATATATATATGTATATATATATACATATATATATATATATATATATATAGTTCTAATGAATGTAAAATTTGAAATAACTAACCATGTACCATAAATGAATATCTGAAATGAAGTAAATTAATTCAAAATATCGTTTAAATATCGCTAATACACATACATTTACAAGAGAAACAACACAAATTAATATTAAATATATATATATATATATATATATATATATATATATAATATTCACTTTTTTTAAATTTTAATGTACAAAATTAAAATAAAACAAAAAAATGTGATAAATTTTGTAGTTTCCTTTGCAAAAAAGAAACTATAAACTTGGAAATACACGAGTCAAAATTATAAACTAATTATTTCAATTGTACTTTTATTGATCGCTTAGTAATTAAAATAATGTTTAAACATGTATAAATAAACATGGATCATGATACATAAACATTTTATTATATCACCGTTAATAATTTTACCTAGCACTATATTTTACTGTTTTCCAAAAAAATAAATGGATAAAATTATTGACTTATTTTATACAAAATAAGACAGATGTCAAATACATAATATACGATAAAAATGATTAATATTAGAATCGAATACAACCATTATCAAATACTTTCAAAAACTCCATTTAAATTGACTTTAATAATCAATACCTTTTACATATGTACATAATTATATTTACATTTATATATATATATATATATATATATATATATATATATATATGTTTGTATATATTGTTTGAATCAATTAGGATGGCATAGATTAAACTGTAATTTTCAGCCATTAAAGAAAATTATTCGTTGAGAAAGTTACAAAAATAACGACAGTAAACTTCATATTAATAACATTTGAAACACATGGAAATTAGGTTGATTTATTTTTAAACATTTCTTTAAATAAAATAAAAAAAATTACAGTAAATTGTGTGAACAAAAATTACGTATTCAAAGCATACATATTGAATTAAAAATGTAATTAAAGAAATCATATCAGCATGTATCAATCGATGATTCGATTCCGATTCCACAATTCAATAATGCGTATAAAGTACAAAAGAACGTATTTCCACCCCGTGGAAAAATTTAAAACGCGAGCATTGGGTCAGTGTACCAGCAATGTAAACGCCTGCTACACGAATCAGTCGATATTCAGTCGACTGAGGGGAAAAGCCCGATGGCTCATGACGTCATGCCGGCTCGAGGAAGCGCGCGCTGCCGACACAGCGTCGATTAATTCTGTATTAAAAGTCTTCTGCACCTATAAATCGTCGAAAGACGACGGATGCCTTCAAAAAAGAACGAGAACAAAAAACATACACTGCGCATCGTGTTCACTCAGCTTTTATGTTGTTGTTGATTTTTATGCTCTTTTTGCAATTATTACAAGTTCGTTGGCAAATGCTATGAACCCCATTGAACTCTCTCTCTCTCTCTCAGTTTATTTTAACTGTTTTATAGTATATCGTTGCTCGTTATCGAACAATAAATATGGATGAAACACGTGATTTACACGAGTACGGCTTTATTTAAAATGTACGATGGTGATTGAATACATTTTTCTTTTTAACTTTCTGGGAAAACATTGACGTACAGTATAGAATTCGCCGCAATAGTTTGATTTATATTCTCTATTCATATACCTAGCCGTTATGAAAATTTAATGTGCATACTTTGAACATGTTTCATTACTATTTATAGAGAATGTCGTTACTTGTATTATACTTTTTTGGTACGTATCATTATCAATTTTGTGGTATATTCATATATATCAAATACACATCTACATGTACATATATATATATATATATATATATAATAGAAACACTCTGATTTTGTAACACGATTATTTGAAGTGGCGAGTATTTTGGAATCGGTTTTCCTCTCTGGAGTTTCCTCGTTGCTCCCACTAGTTATATCCACTAAAATGTCATTAGTCATTGCATAACAAAATAAATCACAAAAATGTATCCTACACAATATATATATATATATATATATATATATATATATATATTTACAAATATATATTTATATATATATATATATATATATATATATATATATATATATATATAATAGTTACCAATCGAAAGAAATGACGAAGTAATATAATAAATTAAAAAATAAAATAAAAATATAAAATTAAAAATACTATAAATCTTTAAATATATATATATATGTATATATATATATAATTATATTAAAAAAAGTTACGTATTAAACGGAAAAAATGAATATAATTCAATATTCAGACACTTGAAAAAATTGTATGGAACCAAGAAATCAAATTCAAAATAAAATCAAAAAACCTGGCTTTTGATGAATATTAATGTTAAAAATCATTTAAGAACAAGTGACCATAAGGATTCTAATGAACTGACTCTGAGTAACAGGCACACAGACAAACGAAATAATAACAGTTTTTTGTACTGTATGTCATGAGGTATATTTAATTCATCATTCTGTATTAATATTAAGAACTAACAAATCATTCTATCAGGTTGGTAGGAAAATAATTGCTTTTTTTTCTGAATTCTAATTTTAATTTTTTTTCAATGAAAGTGTCATAACATCGTATTAGTTTTGGTTCAAATTGGATAAGTGGATTAAAGATGGAAAATAAGCATGTGAGGCATTTTTTGTAGGAGCTTAAAACGGGTGTCAAAGCAGTACAACCTACTCCTACACGAAACAGTACTTTTGGTATGGGTACTGTTAAGGAATGTACGGTGCAATGATGATTCCAAAAATTTCGTGCTGGGGAGAAAATCCTTGAAGAAGAAGAAGGTCGCAGGCGTCCTTTTTTAGTTCATAATGACCGAAATTCATAACGACTGAAAACGTTAGTTGAATCAGAACCACGGACGACAATTCTAAACTTGCACAAATGTGATTCGTTTATCATCCAACATTTCTATACCACTTAAAACAGCTGGAAAAATCAAAAAAGCTTGACAAATGGCAGCCGTGCGAACTGAACGAAAACTAAACAAATCGCCGTTAAAAAGTTTGTTCTACATTTCTTTTACGCAGCAGAAACGATCTATTTCTCAATCGTATTGTAACATGCAATGAAAAGTAGATCCTTTACGACAACATAACCGGCCTGCACCATGT
>CM068320.1:4902500-5032500 GCA_034766995.1 Acanthacorydalis orientalis | reverse complement strand
TAAAAATAAAAAAGCGAATGACATTGATACCGTCTCTCAAGGCGTATGGAAACAAAAAGTTTGAGACAGGACTTTAGTGTCACACGATAGTTAACGTGTTAAGCAAAGTTTGAAACATGTGTTCTTTATAAAAGATATATATTTTTGTTTGAACAGAAATGGAAACTGGATTTTTAAAATACGATTATTTTTAACTTATCTTTTTAACAATTGAATAGTAAGCATTTTATTGATTTAATATTCATTTTCTTACATTACAAAAAAATATAATATTAATTAAGAAGATAAATATATTCTATACAATTAAAAATATTGTGTATTTAAATATTTCTGCTTAAATCTTAAAATACATTGCACTTCATAATGTTAATTTCTCATACGTTTTTTATAACTTCTTTTTATATATAAATAATTCCGTCATAAAATTTCCATAAAACACACTCTTTTTGTGTAGATCATCTCCTCGTAACTCAGCTCCCCCTGCTACACTCAACAAGTAGCACTTTAACTATTTTCATTCCCGATCATCAGTGATTGCATAGTATCTTTTCTGATTGGTTGACATCAATCACATGTATGTAGCTCTCTCACAGTATACAATGAAAGTAGGTATACGATTTCAGTGTAAAACTGATACGAAATTTATTCAAAATAATATATTACCTGAAGTTTTAGTGTAAAAAAAATGTTACACATTTCAAAATTGTATTTTTTTTATTAATTTTTATAAAATTTTCGAATAAAAAAATTTAAGACTTACATTTTACCCAGATTATTTGTGTATGTGATTTGTTAATTTCTATTATTTGTTAGGGGAAAGCAAGCGTCATCAAGCGGAGGGTAAATCCTCTCCCTCCCCCTGAGAAAGTCGGAAAGCGTAGCGAGTAACGAGCAGAGCTCTCGGTTACTTAACATAAATTGAATATAACTCTTTAAATTACCCAAATTTCTGCCTACATATTATTACGTCCTTTAAATGGTTAAGCGTTTTATATTTAACAATTCCGTTAATTACTTAAAAAGACAATATAAATCTAATTCTAATTATACAATATTTTAGTTCATTCTCCTAATTAACTATTTTAAAACTAAAAAAAGAATAATAATCCCATTAATATTATTAGCTATAATATAAGACAGTTATTGATATACTAAGAAATCGATAAAAATTTGTAAGCTTATTTTTACATACTGAAGCTATATATATATATATATATACAATTTGAAACCTGTTATAGACACCTTTCGATTGAAATTAAATTTTATATTCTTATTATGATTACATCTACTGTTATAATAAATGATCATACTGTCAAGTATAAACAGAAAAAAAAATTTTTTCCACTGAATTTTAGAATTATTTGCATTTTTAATGAGTAGTTTATGAAAAGAATTTATGTGTAAAACTATGTGCAAAACATAGTAAGATTCCCTATATTGTTTTGTTCATCAGTGTGAAAATCTGTCAACATGTGAATAATTACAGGATACTATTACAGTGTTGTTACGTTTAACACTTCTTTTACTATTACAAATTGAACACCTTCATTAATGTGGAATTTTTAATACTTTATGATATTAAAGTCTTATATATCTTTAAAATGTAAATATATAAAGTTATAATTATATATTTTTAAACCTGTGATCCCAATGGATTCACTGACGATAATCTTCGTTATTTTGATCACTCGATTTTCTGTTTTCTACTAGTTTTAGAACGTTAGTCATATTGAAGTTGATGTAGATAGCGTATTTCAAATATATGGATTTTTCTCTACATTAACTGAATTAAAATCAGTTATCCAAATCTACTTAAAAGGGGAATACCTACTGAAACTGGTCATAGAAGACGCAAGTTTAAAAGATCTGAAAGGACAAATACTACCATAAATATGAATTTTTAAATATATTATGAAATGAAAATTCATTATATACAAAATATTCCTCTATATTAGGATATTAACACATTGTTGACAGGAGACGTGAATCGGCGTCTTTTATTTTTTTATGCGTCGAAGACCGTTATTATATGAATAATAATCATTAAATTTTATTTGTTTTGTGTTTATAACATTACAGATTTTTATACTTTCAATTAAGTTTTGAACAACTAGTGGAAATCTGAGCATCAATCTGAAGAATATATTGAAGAATCATTCGCAGATGAGTTTTCAGATACACTAAGTAATGTTCAGAACGATAATAAAAAGGACAATTGTTCTGAAAGTGATAGTATCTTTCTTCCTGATAAACGTCATAAGAAAAAGAATGTGTGTATATTTGTAAATTGTACACATTACCTCCCCATAAAAGAAAATGTTTTCATGATTACGGCACTAAAAAACGCTACTAGCGTCATCATTATTTGTCGTCATCAATTTTTAATAAAACATTTACATTACTCTAAATTGGTGAATACATATTTTACATATTTTCCAAAAATGTGCGGGAACTGAAGTAAGATCTATTTCACAGTATACCGTCAACAATGTGTTAAATTTGCTTAATTTTTTTCGGTAAATTGGTGCTATCGGGATAATGGCACCATCGGTATACACATATATGACAATCGAAAATAATTAATAACAAATCATTGAATATTTTTGATCGAATAATTTTGGTATCGTTTATGGCGTGAAAAAAGAATTCGTTTATGAAATTAAAATTTTTGATTTCTATGAACGAGTCAAAAAAATTGCAAAATTATTTGTCATGATCATGAATAATTCATTATTAATTTATACTCAAATATAATGCAGAAACTAGCTGCTTAACACTTTTTAGTCCTAGAATAACAATTTCATATTATTACCACAAGCTGATTTTCCTTAAATTTAGTATGAGCCCTTTTTATTTTATAGTATAAATTTTATCTGAACTCGCAATTAATGATTTAATTTGAGGAAAATGCTGAATATTTACGTATATAAATATAAAGTATAAATATCGTATAAAAAAAATAAATAAATTTAATACTTTCTATCAAAATTTACTAACGAAGTTGATTCCAGTAGTAATTTAGTAAGTAGTATGGTTTGCATTGTCATGATGATTTTAGTATTTTGAATCATCTGTTTTTCACTTTTAGTCTCAGCAAGTATATCATCTTAAAGTAAATGCTAGAAACTAATTTGATATTTAATATATGTTCACTTATATGTTTTAGATGAGAAATCATTTAAAAATGCAGAAAATTTGATCACACATACAAGGAATACATCAATTTGTATTAAATAAAATGAAACAATCAATACTTGCTAAACATATATTACAAATAGGACATAGTATTTAAAATATAAATAATACAACCCAAATAATATAAATTGAAAATAAAGATGTACAGTTCGAAACCTCTTCAAATGTATAAAAATAAAAATGACATAAAAAACGAACAAATAAATACGAATAACGAAGTTGTATTTTATGACTTGTTATAAAATACACTCCATCTAAAACATATGTACATTATATATATATATATATATATATAATATATATATATATATATGTGTGTGTGTGTGTGTGTATGTGAACATAAATTCGATTTGAAATTAGTCTATAATACCTATAAATTACACATATGCCATTTTCAGGTATATTGAGCATCAGGACAATTTATCAATAGTATCGCAAGTATAAAAAGTATAAATTTACAATTTTAACTAGTAGTAATTACAAAGATAGTAATTTTATAACTTTTGTTCTACATGTACCTTTTTTCTTCTTTTATATTAGGTTGGTATAAAAATAATTGAGAATTATGATCTTCATATTTTAAGTGCTTTATGTGGTCCAGAACTGTCGAATGACTAACATCTAACTTTTATAGAAGCTCTCGAATTGTTGTGCCTGGTTTTGATTCGACTAACGCCTTCAGATGATCGTCATGAATTGAGAAGGACTCACGCGACCTTTTTCATCTTCAAGGCTCTCGTTCCCAGTACGAAATTTTTGGGACCACCATTATACCCTACGTTCCTTAACAGTACCCATACCAAAATCATTGTTTAGTTTACGAGCAGTTTCTGCTGCTTTACCACTCGTTCTTAACTCATACAAAAGAATTGCTCTTATTTGCTTCTTTTCCATGTTGAATTCAGTAACCCAATTTGAAGCAAAATTAATAATAGAACCAGCCGATGTTATCGAATACATACTGAAAAATGCACTTTAAAGTGACATTAACAGGAATACGATGAATTGACACTGTCATTGAAAAAAATGTAAGTTATCATTCAGAAAATAAAAAACCGCAATTACTTTCCTACCAACCTAATAAAAATACACTTGAATAGTAGTTGTTATATCACTCAATATTAATATTTATTTTTCTCTAAAAATCATCTAATATCTCCGTAATACAATCCAAAATATCTATCAACTCCAAAAAAGTAATAATTTTAGAATGGTACGACGATATATAGAATAAATTAAATTTCACAAACGATTTCTTCGCACATCTCACATACCACAAACTTTCTTTATGATTAGAAATATTTAATCACTATTACTCATTTTTAGTTATTTATTATGCACATTTTAAACGATACCATCATCCTCAAAGTAATAAGATAAAAAAAAATATTTTCCATTTGAGGATGGTGTCATCATTATATAAATATTCATACACAACAATTTTAATCGGAATCATTATTTGTAGTTACTGAAGAGAGTGATAAACTTATTTCTAAAAGTTAATTTAACCACAATACTAAACCATATTGCGAATTAAATGAATATCACAAAGTACATATCACAAAAAAACCCATAGCTACTTTATAATGTTATTTTGAGTTTTCAGACTTTTATGATAAAAAATTAGTATGCAACAGTCTAAAACTGCAGAAGAAGTTCTGATAGAAACTTTCTAAATACATTCAATATTACAAAATAGCCTTAAATTACTGTCTTGATGATTTTTGTGATTAAAAAAATAAAACATTCAAAAATAAAAAGGTTTTTAATATATTATTTCATATGTATTATAATCAAATCCAAATTTATTATAATGTTTCAATTATACTTCTAATGTAGATGTAACATGGGTCAAGTAATATGTTCCCAAAAACACTAATGTAAATTTTATTGAAACGGTTTAATTTCAACCACAGTATCACATTCTGTGACTTATTAATATCCCCTGTTTTAGTATTGTATGAATTTTACATTGTTATTGAAGATTTGTCAGTTAAGCGTTGCTAAAGTTATAAATAAAGTCTTTATTTAAAATTCATTACTAAACATTCGTTCTAACAAAATGTACAATACATTTGAAGAGAATCTAATATAAAATTCACACACATATATAACTAATTCGGAGCGTACACTTTTATATAGTGAATATTTTATTATGATTGTTTGGCACGGCCAGTATTAATGTTTATTTTACTTTCATAACTTGTCAAAAAGATATATGTACTCGATGAAACTTTAAGTGCTTGTAATATTTATCGTTAAACCGTGCCAAATATTGAATGATGTTCGAGTTCAAAAAAAAAATATATTTTTGGCACAAGACAGGCGCGGACTAGTTTGATGAAGTGCACTAGAATAGTAAATTATACTATGCGATTATGTACTTTGATTTATCATAAAAATGGGAATAGTAAACTAAATTCAATTGAACCATTCATGTCATATTACAGAAGACTAATTGAAATTTATTTATTTTTTAATAAAAAGCATATTTTTTCACATTATTAAAAAACAGTACAATTTTTTTGTCTTTGTTTCTATTTTGAAATATTTATCTATCTATCTATCTATCTATATATATATATATATATATATATATATATATATATTATGCAACAATATAATAGTTTTAGTGTTTGCTTTCATTTTGAAATATATATATATATATATATATATATGCACATAATACCAAGAAAGAGACTAATGAACAAGTGGGATAAAGGAATGAAAATTTGTATTGAAAATAAGTGGAAAAGAGAGGAATTCAATCCCACAAAAGGAAATGATGCCTTTATCCAATAGTAGATTAACAGAAGCTGATGAAGATGTTGATATATGCATATAAATAAAAATTAAATTACAGAAAAAATGTTTATTATTTTTTTTATAAAATACCTGACAATTTCAGGTAGAAGTTAATACTAACAATTTGAATTTTAAATATACTAGAGGTCATAGCACCTTCTCGTTGCGCTCGCCAACCTTTGAGGGAGCTTCGCCATCGCCTAACATATAACAGAAATTAATAAATTATACTCACAAAATAATTTGAATAAAATGTAAGTCGTGAAATTTTTATTGAAAAAGTTAATAATAATTAATTTAACAAAATGCAATGTTAAAATTTGTGACATTTTTATAACTCTAAAGTTTCAGTGAATACAATATTTTGAATAAATATCATCATTTTTTGAATAAACATGATTTTGAATAAATTTCTTATCAATTTTACATTGAAATTGTGTACACTTCTTTCGTTGTATAACTTAAGAGAACTATATACATGTGACTGATGTCAACCAATCGGAACAGAGAACACGCGATCTCTATCTACCAATCAGAACACGAATAATCAATTACACATGCCGACGATCACGTTTTGATTTTTATTAATAGGAAGATACTCTTAAATTACTATTCCTTTTACTTAATATCTTTGTCGTTTTAGATCGCCTGAATTTGTCTTTTCTCTATTATTTTCGTTATGTAAGCCATTTTCAGTCAGAATTTAAATACTCGTCTTAAATTTAATGGCAAAGAAAAAAATCATAGCGAGTAAAAAAGAATGAACACCGTGAAAATAACGCATCAGTTGAATCGTTATTATATATATATATATATATATATATATATTATAATTTTATATTTATATTACAATTATTTTTTATTTTCATTGTATATCTTGAATCTTTATTTTGTGCAAATTCAATATATCGTTAAGAAATTTAATTTTAGTTATTTTCATTAATAAATTGATAACAACTAAAAATTAATACAATTTGTTAATTTTTTATTAATCTTATTTAAATACTTTTAAAAATATTATTTTATATCAGATTTGTTAGATAATAGTTCTTAATTGTTTGGTTTTAATATTAATTAAAAATGAAATATATATTTCTTAAGTATTAAATAAATTTAATCGTAAACGTTTCTTACATCGTGCAGATAGTTAAGAAATATACTTCAAATAAAAATGAAAGGAATTAAATGGGACATAAATTGGATATATTGTGTTTACATACTATATTTAAAGACTATACAACTGAAATTGGTATAATTTTTTTTGGTAGTTTATCTTAGTATTTACTAAAACTATTAATTTACAGTAATTTTGTAACATCCATAACATGTAGGATTGAAATTTATTGAATGAAGAAAAATCTCTCTTAAAATGGCTTAGTCAGTATTGAAGCAAAGGTGTGTCAATAATAAAAATAATGTTTCAATTGAAAACGTTTATTTGATGAAACTTCTAGCTGAAATAGTACACTGTATCAATAGTTTAATGATTTCATACACATAATAACATCGTCTTAATACTCATATATTCTCTATATAAGCGTCTAGCAACAATCATATTAACCGAGAGGACAGAA
This sequence comes from Acanthacorydalis orientalis, assembly GCA_034766995.1. Taxonomy (NCBI): domain Eukaryota; kingdom Metazoa; phylum Arthropoda; class Insecta; order Megaloptera; family Corydalidae; genus Acanthacorydalis; species Acanthacorydalis orientalis. Next base: position 5,024,926 of record CM068320.1, on the reverse strand, counting down.
CCTAATCAGTAGCCAAAGAATACTTGGATACAAGACAAGTGCACAAATTAATACTACTTAAAATATTTAATTATTTAAATTTATATCCTATAAAACTTTAAAATTCAAGTAAATATCATTTCCATCTAAAAACAATCATTTAAAATTCCATGCATTTTATTTTTAACTCTTTAGCATATACGGAAGGGACGAATTGGTTTTTTGACATAATAAATTTATTTTTAAACCGATACATTCTGTGGTCGATTTCAGTTCTTGAGTCATATTCTGTAGTTTGTAATTAGCTAATATAATCTCAGCTAATAAAAAAGTTATCTCAAGAGCCAAAACTGATTATAGCAAAAGACGACTGCAATAATTTAACCAAAATAAATTTAAGAAGGCAATGAAAGAAGTAAATTTTTGCGCATTTTTATTTTTTAAAAATAATAATAGTAAATATCAAACAGCGGCACAGAAATATGTTTTGACAAACAATACGAATATTTTTACACTTCCGACTAGTTATTAGTAATTCCGCTCCTGGTAAAACGAAGGCATTTCAATAAAAATGGATTTCAACGCAAAAATATACAAATTTGCTTTACATAATCCAATTATTACTACATTTCCGTACATACATACACACGTATATATATATATATATATATATATATATATATATATATATATATATGCGCTCCAAAAATAATAAACCAGTGATATTTTTGTAACATATAAAGGTAGTCTACTACATACAATTAATGACATCAATCGATTAATATCTAAAAAAATATTCAAATAATTATCTTGTGTCAGAAAAAAATAAACATTGATTGAATAATTTCTAAATCAAATTTAAGTTTATTTTTATTATTTCGTAGTCAATTTCAATATGACGCCTAAATATTATTTTCGTAGTATATGAATTAAATTGAGTTGAAACTATATACTTGCATCAAATCAAATATATACAATATATTTAGCAAACTATTTTGTAAATAATTGAATCTTTTATGAATTATTTCCTTAGTTATTTTTATTTATATATATATATATATATATATATATATATATATATATATAGAAACAGATAGAAATCAAAATTTTAATAAGCTTGAGAAACGTAATTTGATTACTTATTCATTCAATGTGTTAAGCTCTACAAATATTTAAATTGAACTCTGTTTTTTTAAGTAAATGAAATGCATTAAATGTATTACAGAACACACTAGTTTTTAATTATTGTAAACCTTTTATTTAAATTAAATGTTCGTTACTGGACAATCGAGTTAAAATTAATTGCATAGTAACAAAAGCAAAGGGTTGTTTAATAGTCCATAAAAGAAAAGTCATTGTAACATATTTATGTGCATAGTCGTTTTTTATATTTGTTTGAAAAAGTCAAAATATTTTTCTTACTAAAACTATAGACACAATGAAAAACTAATAAAATTCTTTACAATATACGTACTGAGCAAAATTCCGAAATGAAATATATGACCACACAAATTCACAACATAACGGCCGTGGAGGCTTGCAACAAAATGCGAAAGATTTTCCAGATGTTGATAGGTACGCAGAGGTATACGTCGGAACGGATATCGCGAGTAAATGAGGCAACAGAACGAACGTGGGGATCAGTGAACGGTGCGGGGATATGAACGTGAACCGTACAGTTAAGGACCTCGCGTTCGCGTGCTAAATCGTTCGAAACGTGGCGCCCTCAACAAATTGAGAAAGCGGTACAGTGGAGTGACGGGAATGGCAGTAGTCGAGCAGCAATACACAGCAGCCGAGTTTCGAGTAGAATCTCTGTGATGTATGGGCCACATAAATTCTCGCTACGTTCTGGATGGGTTATGTCAACGGGCGCGAGGCGTTTGTTAACACAACATGAAGCGCGAGACATCACCCTGCTCACCGCCCACCACATCCCTCATCCACGTATCTCTTAAACCACCCACCTTCAATTACAACGTTTTCCTATCACTTAAACCCTCCACTATACTGTCATTTCGCCACTACATCTATCAACTTGTGTTTCTATCAATCTGCAAACGTGCTGGAATAAATTTTTCTCTGATCTCTGACTCTTCGTCTATTGTTTCTATACACACACATACATATATATATATATATATATATATATATATATATGTGTGTGTGTATATATATATATATATATTCGTGGTTCTTTGCTAAACTACGTTGTGAAAATTTATATTAACACTGGGCTTAAGGCGATTTTTGTATACCTATCTCTACAGACACGGGTCAATTTGATGCATGGACGAAATCGTACAATTTCTTTAAAAAACAACTTAAAAAGCAACATAATTATACACTATTAACTTATAAGTGAAACCATGAGATATATATTTATACTAAATATATAATATTCAACATTATTTTAGTACTAATATTATTTTAATATTCAACATTCATTCCGCGGATCTCTTACACACATACTCAATCCGCCTACTTCAAATTTCTTCCAAACTGTTTCACCGACCGCAATTTCTGTATCACAGACTGCATACAAATTTTGGGATTATCTGGGAATATTTGGGTCATTCTCGGACTCAGAATCGGATGGAATATGCATCTTTTCTTGTTTTGACGAAAATTCTGGATATTTTCTTCTTCACTATTTGACGATTCCTCTGTTTGTCCACTTTCATTTGATTCGAGAATCTCAATCGGCTTCACTCATGAAATGAGTGAAGCCAATTTACTAACATTTATGCTTACATTACACGATCGCGTCAAATTGACGGGTGCCGTAGAGATAGGTATACACATTTTTAATTTCAAAACTGAAAGTTTGAGAAAAAAGAAACTTTGGATATATATTCGCAGTATTATATTATTAGAAGTCAGTAAAATATTCCAGTGGTAAATAATAACAGTTTCTTTAATTTTGCTCATGAAACCTGAATTGCGTCAAATTGACTCGTCCCATAAACCTAGTGTTAAATTGTATATAGTTCAATTCAATTCTTCGATTTAAAATTCCCAATAGGATTTTAGGATAATACTGTTCTTATTTAGTTTTCCTATGCGAGTGAAACTAATGAAATTAAAATTATACAATATGTAAAAATTAATAACATTTGGTAGCTTAGCTTTTATTCTAAGTATAGCAAAAATATTTTTACTTAAGATAATTCAAAGTTTTTGAATTTAATTCAAGTTTGATGTTGTAACATGTCTAATTTTTTAATAATACTTAATTTTTTACGATTTTATGGCTACTTATTAGAATGAAATTATATCTAAGAATAAATTTTTATCCGTTCTAAACATTTTTTTCTAGTTATGTAAACAAATTCATTCATAATATATTATTTGAAAATGTATTTTCATTCACTCGAAAATTCTTATTTTACCACCCTCATTTATAATTGTTTCACAATAATACTTATCATTAATTGATATATATATATATGCATTACTGTATTTTCGATTTAACTTTTTAGTTATTTATTCTAATCCAACTCTAAATACTCACTAAAGAAAGTAATTATTATAAAATACAAGAATTATTTTTCTCTATTCAACTCGCTCTCTTCATTGAAGATAAATTGTTAACTTATCTGTTTTTCATAATTTTATCTATTGAATGTTAAGAACGTTCATATTTTTTCTAAGCAATTTACTAAATTATCAAGTTGCTGCTTTATATATTAAATCACAGATTCTCCAGTGCGACCATCAGAGCAATTTATGCGACCAATACAATGAAATATACAAATAATTGAAACAAATATAATTTGCCTGCATGTGAATATTATTCTCATCGTGGATTTTCATACATAACGTCATTCATACAGAAAATTAAAAAATACAAATAACATTATCGTGTTTTCTCCACAACTAATATGACATTTTCATTGTTAAAAAATAAGAATAGTCAAACACTTAAAAACGGTCTAAAGACAAAATCACAGTTAAAAAATTGTAACTACATTTTTCCCCAAACAGTTCGTGTAACATACTGTTTTAAATAGTATTAAACCGTTTAAGATTATCAGAACAGCTGTATTTGCATAGTTTTAAATGGACCAACCACACATTGGTCTTGTCATGCTTAGATTCGATGTCGCAGGATTCTACACCAAAAAACAAAGCATATTCTCAGTTCTTTCATCTACAGCGACAAAAAATTTATGCATGCGTGTTTTATTTCTTTTTAGATTATTTTTCCTCTGTCTAAGATCGACTAAGACCGTTTAGCATACACAATGTGCAGTCAGCCTTAACCAGTATACAGATTTAGGTATACATAAATAGAATCTTTACATCTTTTATGTATTTCTAACAACAATATACTATGAAATATCATTCATATGCTTGCATTTAAGTAAAAACAAGCACCACAGTCCAATTATAAAAGATAATTAAGAAGTAGAAATTAAACTTCATACAACCAAAAAAAAAACAGTTTTCTTATCAAAAATGTTCCATAAATCATTATTGATCATTTTTAATTGTTACTTATGCGCATTTCAAGAGTAATGAGTGTTGAAATAAAAACAATATATCACCTTCATATCACTTCTAAAGAATCAAGGTACAGAAAAATTTTTATTTGTAACCTTATATCTTGGCGTTCTAAAGATTATGGCATTTCCATCGAAATACGCATAATCAATATTCAAAAATAAGCAATAATAATTTATTTGCCATTTTTGACCAGAAAAAAGTATGAGGTTTGAAAAATGAAAAAAGGATTCATTTCTGGAAGTAAATTTAGGTATAGTGTCGAAATTGTATTGTGAAATTGTTTTGTCGCATTATTACCGTAAACAATAATCAGATTTTAATTCCAAAACTCAGAGTAGCATTTTTACATTCGTACTTACTTTATTTTTAATGTAAATCAATTATATTATTAATTAATTAAATTAGTTTTTAATGATACTATACTTTTAGTACTCTTTCGTTCCCTAGCCACTTTTTGAAGTATGTCTGACAGGATATTTGTAATTATATCATTCATAGTCACTTTCCAAACCAATAACAGTGAATTAGTTTCACACCTGACAATTTTCCATCATTTAAAACATAATTCACTTATATAATTTTCGATTTATAATACTCTAGTTAACCGTAACACTTCGCAATTATACACAGACCAATAAAACATTATAAAAGGTTTATGAATCGAATATGCTCGATGGTGAAAAAATGAACATGTTAATATATACAAACACAATATTTTTCATAAAATTTTAATTGTTTTTTATTTTTGCTCGAAATCCCAATTCTGCGAAGAAAAACAATCAAATTTGTAATTTCCACTATATATTATTGATACTCGCACAAAGCTACATCAAACACAAACGAAAATATTCGTGATATGTTAAATTCACGCACGCTCCTCTTTTTTCAGAATTGCTTACAACCTAAAATGATTTAACGTCCTAAATAGCTTTTATGTGGTTTCTGTAATTACGACAGTGTTGTATTTGTATTGGTGTATTAATTTTCAATTTGCGATTATTGAGTTCTACTGCATTTGAATTATTTTTCCTTGTATACAGAAATACCATGCAAATTTGTTTTGTTTGATGTATTTAATTGTTTTTTTTTTGCTCGGTTCGATTTGTTTGTTGACATAAGTAACGTTGTTTTGTTTAAATTTACCTTGGCGTCCATATTTTATTTCGAATATTTTGTGATTGAGCGCATTTTCACACTGTTAACATGAGTTACGGCTTACTTCTATTTTTATTTCCATTTCACTGTATAAACAAAAATATAAACTATTCAGAAAATAAAAATGAAAGTTTTTCATTTAATTATGCCTGCTGTTTTTAAATTGGTGTAAAAATATCACTCAGTGAAATAAAAAATTATAAACTAGATATTCGCGAATAGTTATACAATTCATATGCACACACATGTACATATATATATATATATATATATATATATATATATATATATATATATATCTATGTTTGTATATATAGAGAGAAAAATAAAATGCCAGAGAGAATAAATATAATAAGATAACATGACAGACGTTTCTGTAATAAAGTCAAATATTATTGTCACGTACCTAAAGTATGTCTAAATTACACTTTAGACATTTTTCACCAGCTTATAATACATACTTTGACTAAAAATTTAATATAGTTTCTTATTGGAGTTCCAACTTCGTTTCTTACTACGTTTAATATTTATAAAGTATGTATTCATATACTACATACCGTATTTTTATTTGTTATTTATTGTTAAAATGGATATTTTTCGATATTATGTTGACACAGTGAACGGTTTGGAGTCAAAAAATGTAAGGTTACATCGGTTACATGTATAGAAAGAGTAAAGAATAAAAAAAAACGATGAGTATAATACATTGTTTTTTATAGAATTATTCTTACATTGCGATTAACTTGCCGATTAGACCTGTGGTATCAGAAAAAAAATATTTTCGACTCTGTCTTCGACTGTAGTTTATTAGTAACTATTTATTATATATATATACATATACATATACATATACATATATATATATATATATATATATATATATATATATATATATATTAGGTTATTATGTATGAAATCTCAGATTTCCTTAAGTACTAAATTTGACAGCTACTATCTCTGACATTTCTCTTTGATTGACATTTCCTGTTTTTTTATGGTGAAGGTTTACATCCTCTTTCTTTCAAACGCACATTTTGGTTTGTGTTTAGTATTCAATTAAATTTTATGTCAATTTGTGTAAAACCATGTATAAGTCAAAAAGTCGTGTTATTTTCAAATATGAGTTCCGTCGTGGAATACTTTTGATTGGAAGTCAAAAATACTTTTTATACTATATAAATATCTACCTCATCAATAAATTGAAATATATAAAAATACTCAAACTACATCTACAAAATAAAATATCAGTATCAAGCTGCTGCTTCAAAACCAAAATGGCGATTAGCAGAAAAGTGACAATTAATTTGTCGTAAAAAACAAATTAATAAAAAAGTTGTTCCAATAATAACATGAAGCCCATGAAAACCTGTAGCTATAAAGAAGGTTGATTTATAAACTGAGTCGACAATAGAAAAAGATACTTCAATATATTCATATTCTTGAAGTATAGTAAAATAAATACCTAATAAAACAGTAAAAAAACAATCCTTGAACACCTTGAGTATAATGATTTTCTATAATTCTATAATGAACTCAAGTAACATTAACCTCAAAGATTAGTAATATAGCTGTATTTAAAAGGGGAATTTGGAATGGATTGAAGGGGGTAATTCCAGTAGGAGGTCAAATAGCACCAAATTCAATAGAAGGACTTAAACTTCCGTGAAAGAAAGCTCAAAAAAATCTAACAAAGAAGAATACTTCTGAAGTAATGAATAAAATTATTCCTCATCGTAATCCAATAATAATAATTAATGTGTGATGTCCTTGAGAGGTTCCTTCTCGGGCGATATCTCGTCATCATTGAATTATAGTTAAAATAATAATTAATTTTCCTAAAAGTAGTAAGGTTATATTATATTGATGAAATCGTATAATTAGACCAGAAACTGTAGTTATTGCACCAAGATCACTAGTTAAAGGTCAAGGGCTATAATGTACTAAGTGATATCATGCAGCGCAGACAGTTCAAAATATAAACAAAGTGTTTTGGAAGGATGTAGATAATGAATGCACAGTACTTCGATGGTTTGATAGGTTCCATTCTCGTGATTTTAACCTAGAAAATTAGCACCGGGTGCGACCTGAGACGATAGTGGATAATAATGAGCTGAAAGCTCTGGTAGAAGCGAATCCATCTCAAACTATGTGTGAATTATCAGAAAGGTTTAACGTTACTATTCCAACAATATTGGACCATTTGAAACAAATCGGTAAGGTAAAGAAGCTAGATAGATGGATTCAAGATAGATTGAAAGCTAGATAGACGTACGAATTATACGAGCGTCAGAAAAGACATTGTCTCGAAGTTTGCCTTTCTTTGTTGTCATGACATAATGGCGAAACATTTCTACACTGTATTGTTACGTGTGATGAAAAATGGATTCTTTTTGGTAATCGCAAGCGTTTAGTACAATGGCTGGTTAAATATGAATCGCCGATACACAGTTTAAAACTGAATATTTATTAAAAAATCTAATAGTGTCTGTTTGGTGGTCCAGTTTTGGTATTATTTACTACAACTTCATGAAACCTCGTCAATCGATTACAAAGAATTTCTATTGAAACCAGTTGTGCAAAATGATGTGGATGCTTTCGATTAAGTAGCCAAGATTGGTTAATAAAAACAAGCCAATCCCCCTTACAAGAGAACGCTCGACCACATGACGCAGAAACAACTCTGCACACAGTATTGGAGCTAGACTTGGAAACTCTGTGATCCACCGTATTCACCAGACCTTGCATCAACTGACTACCACTTTTTCTAGGCTTTGGACCACTTCTTGCAAGGAAACATATTCGATTCTCAACAAGCTGTGGAAAATACCTTTTGCGATTTCATCGCCACTCGCTCCCCAGGCTTCTTTGCTTCTGTTATAAACAAGCTACTTTTAAGATGACAAAACAATGTCAATAGTTTAGAGCGTACTTTGATAACTTGTACTGATTCTTATTTAAGATATAATAAACTGAACTTTTTATTCGGAATCAGAATTTCAATATTTATCTATCTATGAGCGGTGTTTATACGTCCTCTGGCCATTTCCCGCATCTCGCTCGATATGTGCTTCTGTCGTGGACGTCAATCTCCTCTATGTCCCATCACCTCATGGCAGTTCTTATGCCTTCGTGCCATTGTCTCATTGGCCGTCCTCTTTTTCTCCATACCATAACAGCTCTTTCTTTTCTATAGTGCACGTTATTGGGATTTTGGCGTTGCTCTTCTTCCTAATTTCTTCGTTTCTAACGTGTTCATGTAACGTGTGTTGGCAGCATCGTCTCCAGAAGTTCAGCTCCATCGCTTCAATCCTTCTTTTCATGTTCGCGTTTAGAGCCCAAACTTCCGACCCGTAGGTGGAACAGCTCTCTACGAATGATTGAAATAATTGGTTTTTTGTTTTTAACGAGATGTCCATACTCCATATTACGGAATGCAGCTTGCTAGTAATGGCCCTCCCTTTCACAATTTTATTCAGTATGTCCTTTTGATCTGATCCATCAGATGTTAGTGTAATGCCAAGATAGTTGTATTGGGAGGTTGTTTTGATGGTACCTTTTTCGGTCTCGATGTCCCGACCGTTTGCCCCAATAACCATGTGTTGTGTTTTCTTGGTGTTAATTTGCAGGCCCCAGATTTCGAATTCCTCTATTAGTTTTCTCATCATATACTCTATATCCTGGGTATCCTCTGCCATTACCACTTGGTCGTCGGCGAAGAGTAATGTATATATGATCCCTTCTCCAGTACTGATACCCATTACACTGCATTTCTTACTCCAATTTCTCAGGAGAGATGCTATGAAAATATTAAACGGAATCGGGAACAGAGGACAGCTCTGTCTTACTCCTTTACTAACTTCGAATTCTGAGGAATAGGTATGACCGATTTTTTTTACTTTTTGCTTCTTTGTACAGTAATTTTACAGCGTTGATATATGTGTTCGACATTTCATATTTAATGACCTAATATAAGTAACCAAATTTTATTTGATTACTTTACATAGACATTTTTATTTCAAATATTTCATCGCCTCGAAGATTTATTACTGCTCTTACTACTTACCATATATTAAATACAGTAATTTGCAACTACAATCGTATACCATGTATAAAGCAACATGGAATTTTAAATAACGGTTTAGAACTAATACGAAAGATATATTTTATACGAAATATATATATATGATGTGTCTATTAAAATATTAGGAAACAAAATATCACAGGTGAAATTGTATTATAACATGGAGATTACGCAAACTGGGAAGAAACTAGTAAAATATTATCAAATACAGAGTGTGATATAGTGTATTGGCACTTATTTCGAAGCATGAAATAAATTTAAAAATAAGACTTAAATGGAACAAATATCACTAAAAACTTAATATATCAATTAAGTAATTTTGAAAATGGGTTATATCGAGGATATCGAAAAATGTTAACATCAATGTAAAGACAATTCAATAAATAATAAAATGTTATTTAAATCGAAAAAGAAAATTAAATTTGAGTCCGAAGATTTTTATTGATTCTGACTTCTGTTTCGATATCGAATCCGACTCCACTAAAAAATAACCAACTGTACGATTCCGAATACAGAGCTCTCGTTCCAAAAATTTACATTAGTTTGTTTTTGCAGTTTTACTCTTTTGTTCTCTTTACTCTCTACTTGTCACGCCATTAACTGAAAGGCCCAAATCACTAAAATTTGAAGCGGTATATCGAAAGTTTAGGTAAACCGAGTAAATACAATATTTACATTATATATGTTTTATGTATTATTAGTATAAAAGTCCTGTGATGTACCTCGCCATTTAATTTTTATATTTTCTTAAATGGAATTAAATTCAATGATTAATATTGTTCTCAGCGTTAAAACCATTCTATAATTCTATTTTTATCAAATTTATACTGATTCCTATTTACTATTTACTCTATTAAAAAGAAAATCGTACACAAACATAAAATATAATTCTTTAATTGTCTTTCTCAAATGACTTTTGTCAAGTTACTGTAATCGATTCTGATAAGTTTTGCATCTTTGACTACCTTTTCTGTTAAGTAGATATTAATACCAAAAACTACAAAAGATGGCTCAAGAGCTACAAGTGAATGTTGAATCTATTAATTCGAGAATATATTTGATATTAGCCAGAAAACTAATTCATTCAGTTAGTATATCTTCAGAATTCATTAATAAACTAAATCGAGCTTCAAATTATTTGAATTATTATTAAAAATTGTTTCAAAACTTGCTTAGATAAGTTATGAAACAAAAAGTTTATTTGTTGACATATTTGATCAATTATTTAAAATAAAGTTGAATGTAGATTCCGGTATATAATTTCAAAAAAGTTGAAATCAAGTTATTATTTTTAATTTTAAAATTGGATTTATTTTTAATCCATATAAAAAAATTAAAGCATTAAAATATAGAGTAGAACATGATCGATTTAGTAATCCGAGCAAATGTTATAACTAACTACAATTTTTCAAACTGTTTATTGTAAGGCAGACAAATCTTCGTCAACTATACAAAATTCAGTCATCTTACCAACCAAATAAAAATCAAAAACCAACATATATCTGATTGTTTTGGTAATTAAAAAGCAAATTGATACACTTGGCACCTTTTAATTTACTGTATTTTTTTACTTTGATCAAAACAAATCACCCTAGGAACAAGTTTTTAAATTAAATTCAAATTTTATTCAAATTTATATAACCCCCATTCAGTTTCCATTCTAAGCTTACAAAAACAGAATGTAAAATATAATTACCTTTCTTCTATTATTAAATCTATCGAACGACACTCATACATTTATATATATATATATATATATATATATATATATATATATATATATATATATATATATATATATATATGTATATATATATATATATATATATATAAATATATGTATATATATATATATACTGATTAATCTTAATGAGAGATAATAGTAAAGTGATAATTTAATTACGAATTTCAAAAAAATACTTATCTTTTTTAACAAAATACTCTAGAAAAACAATATTGACAATATGAAAATAGTAAATAAATATTTACTTATGGTTTGAATTAATAGAAACTTTTGCATGTATCTCTGCACGGATTTTAATAAAATGTTGACTAATGTTGACTTAAAAATGATACCTTAAATATTTTTTGTAAAAAAATACTTAATATACATATATACTTAGATTTATACATATATATATATATATATATCATTTAAATGAACTATACTAATTATAACACTTTTTGCTATTTTATAATTAAATTAGCGCAACATTACATTGCTGTCAATAACAATTTTAGATATTTTTTAAAATAACAGAGTAATCCTCTGTAATTAAAAAATATATTATCGATTTCATTTTGAAATTGGGTTAACTTCATGGAATAAATTTGTAAAATCTAATTTTGTAAAATGAACTATCAATTGAGAACAGATAATTAATTTACATTAAATACCGTACAAACGTGACAAATCATCATTAATTTTCTATCAAAAGAAAAATTAACTCAACTCACTTACATAATGAAGCATATAATATAAATGTAATTTTTGAACTTTTTATACTTTACGTCATGAATTTATTGTTCTCATCCATTGTCCCCCGATTACTGATAATGAACCCTTCATTTCACATAAAAAAAAACTGATTTATGAAATGGAAAAGGGGACGCATTATTTGGTGAGTTGAAAGTATGTAGCGTATACTATTGATGGGTGGTATGTGTAAAATAGATAGATTTATATTTGGGAATTCTTCCCCAATGCACTTCGTCATTTTCAAATATTCAAATATTAAACGTGGGGCATGTGGTAACGGACAAAAATGATAACTGGCGTTGGCATTCAATAATGGTTGTATAATGTGTTTTAAAATCCTTTCAATTCCTCGCAACTATTGGATACACGAATCATTATATTAATGGTAAATAATTAAATACTCACCCTCATACATGCTCTAAATATTCATACATATTAATTAAAAAATGTTTTTTGTTTCAGTTAAATGCAATACGATCAATAATTAGCGTAATTATAATATATTCCTTTTCTTATTTTCGTACAATAAACTATACAAAATACAATAAAACCATCATAATTGTTATAAAACGTATTATTGTGAAGATAAAAAGGTATGAAAATATTACATTCACAAAATACAAAACCAATTTACATTAATAACCTACATCAAAAACGAAAGAACTGCTCATCGTTAACAATATATATATATATATATATATATATATATATATATATATATATATATATTGAATGATTCAACTTAAGATTCCACACGAAAGTATTAAAAAACGCAAAAATTAAAAAAATACTATTCCCTATTTAGTATTTTAGTTCAATTGTATTTTAGTATGAAACTGAACTAAAATACTAAATAAAAATAACATCACTTTTCTTAACTCCTGCGCTCACTTTTAATACTTCCATGTGGAAGCGTTAATTGAATCACCCAATATATATATATATATATATATACAGATATCTCACTTAACATTTAACACCCGGTTTTCACCCCTGCTTTTCTATACAAAAAAGTTATTTATTGCGATCGTCCTTAATTTTTGTCTAGAATTAGATTCTTCCGTCCAAGTTTTTTTTAGTATCATCTGACGTTGAAGTTAACTTTTTTATATCAAATAGGAACCACTATTTTTGATTTCAGATTAATAAACTAGATTTCTTTATGAAAAATGAGACCAAGAACTGCGAAATTGGTGAAATAACCGCGGAAATAAGAAATTTTGAAAATTTCGAAATTCAAAAATTTTAGGAAATTGCGAAAAGCACGTTATTTCACCTTCCAGCAGGAATATGTCGAAAACGGTTTAATTATGTACTCAAGTGGAAGTAGACCAATCTGTACCTCATTAAGTTTCCTAGCGATTACCATCAATGGCATTTTCTACCTTTTATCTCTCTCGAAAAAAGGATGATCTTATGGAAGAGAACATCCAGAACACCTTTCTGTTCTTGTAATTGTCTAATCACTATTAACTAATTAATAACTAAGTAAAAATGTTTCTCATTTTATTTATAATAATACAAAATTAAAAAGTAATTAGAAGTCAACATCTACGTCAAGGTGACATTGAAAAAAAATTTCAAACGAGAGATTCTAATTCTACGCAAAAATTAAAGTCGATCACAATTGACAACTTTTTTGTATAGTCAAAATCACAGATGAAAACCAGTTATTAAGTGTTAAGTGGGACATCTGTGTGTATGTGTGTGTGTATATATATATATATATATATATATATATATATATATATATATATATATATCATCATCATCTTCAGCCCCTATTAATCCACTGCTGGATAAAGACCTCTTCCATGATTTTCCATTTTGTTCGATTCAGTGCCTCTCTTTTCCACAGTTTTCCAAGAAAGTTTTTAATATCCTTATCCCATCTGTTCATTGGTCTCTTTCTCGGTCTTTTCATATTCCTTGGTTCCCAATCAATAATTTCTCTTGTCCATCGGTTGTCTTCTCTTCTTGCGATATGTTCTGCCCATTTTCATTTCAAACTCTTTACTCTTCTTATTATATCTGTGACTCCTGTTATATATATATATATATATATATATATATATATAGTGCACACATACATAAAGTATATATATATATATATAAACATATATATATATATACGAGTATATATATATATATATGGTACATGTCAACCAATATCATAAAATTATGATATTGATATCATAAAAATTACAAATCGAGGTTGTGCCAGTGCTGTGCGCTACGGACACAAACAAATACAAAGTACAAGGACTTATAACTTGGCCAGATGGAAGTGCTCGTCCCCAATGGAGCATTGAGGAGAAAAGTTCATAAAAATTGAAGTTTTTTTTGTGACTAGTTTGTGCACGAGCTTGCTTGGGTTAGGATAATAGAAAAACCTCAACGTCGTTACAGTGCCCGGAGCCATATAAGACCGGAAAACCAGTATGCGTCCACGGATGCAACGAACGTCATGAGATTATAACAAGGATGTTACGCTTCACAAGCAGTTACAATCTGGGAAAAATTCCAAAAAACCCAGATGCCTTGATAAATCATAAAAATTGGTTTTTTGCACGAATTTATAGGTGGTGTTGATCTGCATATATGTTAATGACTGCTTATTTTGTAGCCGTTCCTGGGGGCATTTATGGATCCAGAAAACAGCTAGAATCTTCTTAAGCATGTGACTGACATCAACCAATCAGAACAGAGATCACGTGAATGATATCAACGAATTAGAGAACGAATAAAACTCACGCATAGCAACGGGACCATTTTTAGTCATATAGTCAGTTGTAGAGAAATACTAAAATTAATGAAAAATTGATATTATTTTTCTTTATTAAAATAAATATTACTGTTATTTAAATAATCAAATTCAAGTTACAAAAACACATAGGCCCAATATTAAATAATAAAACTATTTCAAAATTTTCGAAATTAAAATTACCTGTACGTTATTCAAAGATATATATATATAGAGAGAGTGAGGGGGGGAGGGAGAGAGCTACAGTATTTACTCAAATACTTCTAAATAGGATTTTTTTCTGGGAAACATGAGTAAAATTTAGTCATAAAGAGATAAAATATGAAATTACACAAAAAATCTTACAGATGCAGAAACAAATGTTGAAATATTTCTATTATTTATTAAAAAAAAATATGTATTTTTAATAAAAGTTAAAAAACTATTTTGACATTAAATTAAAAATAAATTACAACTTTATGCCATAAAGTACTAATTATTACAGAAGGTATTTTGAATTTTTGCATGCTTTCGCGATAGTACTTTTAGCTCAATATCGTTCCAATAGTTTTATTTTGCATATAAATTTAATATTTGAATCGTGTATTCAAGTTGCTATCAATTCCACTCTGCCGCCTATTATATATTCGCATCTCGTACGTCAACTTCTAGCACAGCATTTTTATGTTTCGCAATCTATAATCATTCCCAACATATCTGACATAGAAATAGAAAATTAAATTGACATGCGTGAAGAATAAAACATTGCTACAAGTATTTGTTGTGACTGCATCTGTATGAACTTTGCATATACTTTAACGTACAAAAAGAAACACAAAAAGTGAGCGTATAAAAGACAGTATCAATAAAGTAAAAAAAGCAAAAATCTCTAAACCCTTACGACGTAATAATATTAGAAATTTTCGAGCGAGTACGTACGTACGTTCACAGTTACAAATATTTTTCAGTCACGCTATTTTTACACGTGAAGTATCGGAAATTGCTCATGTAAGTGATAAAACGAATATTTTATATTCAAACGTATATCAAATCAAATACAGTTTGATACTTTAATAAAATAAACATACATGTTTATTTTTAAACTGTTGGAGAAAATATATATGAGATTCGCAGGAAGTCTTTCAATTTAAAAATCACAAACGTCGAAAACACAGCTTCCTAGAAAATTTATTTAAAGACGATGATGTAAATAAAAATATTCATAAAACGAATTTCAATTAATATTAGAATACATTGATTTACTAGTGTATGGGATAATTACAACAATTTCTAATAAATCGATGAAAATTTATAAGATTATTGTTTTTTTTATATAAAAGTTGTATATAAAATTTAAATCAATTCTCTGAAATTATATTTTATGCTTTCAATTTTTTTTTATATATTTTTTTATGGAAAAACGTCATATTACCAAAGATAATAGCAAAATAATATTTAAAAACACTAAAAATTGTTTCAAAATTTTGATGTGAGCAATATATTAATAAAACACAGTTTTATCGGAATTTTATTATGATTTTCTACACGTTTTGAGAGAAATAAATATTCATTATTGTACATTTGGCTTGTTTCATACACAACGAGTTACTAAGATGTAAAAATATGGTAACATCAAAAATACCTGATCAAAGTATCTACATAGTTCTGCAATATACATAACTTGTTCCGTCTCTTTTTCGTGTTTATATATTATCTTCTTAATCATTTTTTTTTTTTTTTGAAAACTGTCAACTTGTAAATCTCGACTGAATATAGTTATAGTGACTTCATGCTTTATTCCGAAAAATATGGTGAATATTGCAGTTAATAAAATTAAGTATTCATAATTTATATATATATATATATATATATATATATACATACTTTTTTTTATCCATATTTAATTACTACTTATAAAATTATTTGTATTTATGGATAACCTCATTTAATTTAATTTTATTTTATTTCATCAAACTGAATTCATGGAATTTTCATAATCAAATCTATTTTTATAATCAGTAATAACATTAATACATTTATTCTTAATGATATTCGCGAATTAAATCATTGCTCAATCTAAAATAAGAGTCACTAATAACTTCTTTTACTATCAGGTTGGTAGAAAAATAACTGTGGTTTTTATTTTCTGAATCTTAACCTTAATTTTTTTCAATGAAAGTGTCACTTTTTCGTATTCATTTTAAAGTTCTTTTTTCGGTCTGTATTTTGGTAACATTGACTTCGGTTTTATTATTAATTTTGCTTCAAATTGGGCTATTGAATTAAAGAAGGAAAAGAGGAAAATAAGAGAAAGTTTAGTGTTAGTTAAAAATGGGTGGTAAAGCAGAAAAAATTGTTCCTAATCTAAACGATATTTTTGGTGTGGGTACTGTTAAGGAACGTACGGTGAAATGGTTATTGCAAAAATGTTATGATAGGGAAGAGATCCTTGAAGATGAAGAAGATATCTGGCGTCTTTATTCAGTCCATAACGACCAACTGAGGCGTTACTTGAATACAATTCGAGAGATTGCACAAAAGTTAGGCGTTAGTCATCCAACAATTCTAGACCACTTAAAACATAATATTATTAAAAATTTATATGAATTTGAAATTCATAAGGCGCAATTATTTTTCTACTAATCTAATATTTAAAATGTGTTTAAATTCGTGCATTTCGAATTTTACATATTTTTTTATTGTATTGTATCTCCAATACATGTTGAAGATATTTTTATTTCATAAATTAAGAATTATTAGTTGCAAATTTTGTATTAAACTGAGGGCACAATTCTTTAAATATTAATAAACAGTTGTTAGCGAAATATTTTATATAGAAATAAATTATTATATAATTCCATTAATTATATTTCTTTAAAAATAAAACAGATGTAAATAATACATCGATCTTTCGTTTTCTTAAACATAAATTCTAGAGCTTTTACCTCAATTTATTGATTTATAATAAATAATAAGTTATTACGATTATTTAAGTTATCCTTTCCAAATTTGTATGATTATTATTCATTAGAGACATGTAAATTTAGTTTGATCAAAATTTAAATATTAGTAAACTAATAAATAAATTGAGAAGGGTCATATTGAACGATGAAAATTTCATTATTGAATAAACATTTTTTTTCTGTGTTATGTGTTTCAAATCATAACTTCTGATAAACGCACAAATTTATGACATTACAGACATTAATATCTCATATGTAATACGCCATTCAAAAATGAATCTGGGTCTAAAATTATGAATAATAAAAGACTGAGATGAATCAGCGTAGAGTGTTGTCTATAAAGTTGACTCTTAAAATAAGCTCAAATATGTTAATCGGCAACTGGACTTATTAGACATTTTACTACGGATTCATTAAATCATTAATTAATTAATAACTTATTTCAGCAACAATGTTTATGTTATTCATTATCATTTATTATCAGTACTAAATTACAATGAAACAATTAGTTTGGTAGGTAAATAATTGCGTTTTTTTCTGGATTGTAACATTAATTATTTTCAATGAAACTTTATAAACATGAACATGATGAAATGTGTTCATGTTAATATCATTTTAAAGTAAATTTTTCGGCCTGTATTTTGGTAAAAGCGACTTTGGTTTTACTATTAATTTTTCTTCAAATTGGGCTATTGAATTAAAGACCGGAAAGGAGCAAATAAAAACAAATGTTTGTATAAGTACAAAACGGGTGGTAAAGCAGCAAAAACTGTTCGTAAACTAAACTTTACTTTCGATGTGTGTACTGTTAAGGAACGTACGGTGCAATGGTGGTTCCAAAAACTTCGTGCTGGAGCGAGAGCCTTAAAGATAAAGAAGGTCTGGGGCGTCGTTTTTCAGTTCATAACAATCAATTGAAGGCGTTACTTGAATCAGAACAACGCACAACAATTCGAAAGCTTGCACAAAAATTAGGCTTTGGTCACCCAATTATTATGTCCATTATACACAGATTTTTTAGTGATAATTATCTTTCTCATTCATTGATAAAATATCTTTTACGTCTACTTTATTCAAAATGCAGAAACAATATCATTATTTAACATATAAGTAGCAAAACTGTAATTAAATGTAAAATTTCAAATCATCAAATAATAAAATATTCATAACGTAATTTTTATTATTTATATATATATATATATATGGACAGTAATGATGTCGACAGTAAATTGAATCAAAAAAAATTATTAAGCGGTTAATAATAATCACCTCCCTACACATTTATCTCTCTACTAAAATATTAAAAATTAATAGTTAAAATTTAATTATGCAAACGTTATTTTATTCAACATATTGATACACTAACAAAATGATTTAAAATTACAATTGAGACTTAAAAAGTAACAAAATGTTAAATTTTAAGAAAACTGATTACTACTATCAAGTTTTCTAGAGAATGAATTTTTGTATCAAATTTAACACCACTGACCAAAATTTTGTATCTGAAAATGCATAAAAGTTCAATAAATATCTAAACAGATAGATAAACACTAAGCTATCTTAATAAAAAAATATAAATATAACAAAAATATTATTTCTCCAGAGATATCAAATTATATTATGATTAAATTTCAACCTAGAGTGACTCGAATAGTAATAAATGTCTACGCGTGTACTGAAATATTTCATTTCAAATTATTAGCTAGCAGAGTGAACTGCTGGAATATGTTTGTAATTGAAATTCATGACTATGTAATACATTCAACTAAAACCTAAATAAGTAAAATTTAAAATAAAAACATAAAATTAAATATTCTAGAAAATATTAAAATATTTTTAAAATGAAATATTAAATGAAAAAGTAAATACAAACAGCAAGACACTCTTTTATAGAAAAAATGAAAACCCACATACCATATAAAGGTATATAAACGAACATAAATGTATAGTCTTTATATTAATTATCATTAAATATATAGTTTTCAATATTAATTATCTAAATATTAACAATATTAATTAAAACAACAATAAAGTGTACAATAGAACAGTTAAAGAATTTATTGTGTTATTGATTAAATGTCGTTTATTTCTACGTTGATCGATTTTATCGACCGTTGAATTACATACACCGTTTAAGTTTACAATTCATCTAACAAACAACAAATAGTTTTATTTCTAAAAGAACAGTAATAAATTATTGAATGTATAAAACGCTGTTAAGTAATTTTTTTTGAAAATAACTTTATCCGCTTTTGAAACAAATGCTATTTTTATGAGTTAAACAAGAAATTTAATATGACAGTGTATGATTTATCATCTAAAAGCTTATTATAAATCTCTAAGAAAACAAAACTCTTATTACTGTAGTGCTCAATTTACTAATAATACAATATAAAATCTTTATTTGCAAGACGTTAATATATATTCATATTTACATCAGAGAGAATTATTAAATTATTTATAAGTAAATGTTTTCAATTACTCATTTAAGATCACTAGTATAGAAAAATGGATAATTCATTAAATTATTTAAAAAAACGGATAATTCGATATATATATATATATACAAAAATACATGTAACAAAGAAAACGAGAATAAAAAACATACAAACCAAGGTGTCTCAGCCGTCCTACCGGAAGAGGTTACATATGCAATAAAGAATATGAAAAATGGAAGAGCAGCCGAAAATGATGGGCTAATAGCAGAAATCTTTAAGTTAGTAGGAGAAAAAACAGAAAAAATTCTCGCTGATATATTTGCTGCTTGTATACAAAAAAAACTATCCCAGATAAATGGAATGAAGCCAACGTAATTCTTCTACACAAGAAAGGAGATAAAGAGGATTTGAAAAATTATCGGCCGATTAGTTTACTACCTACGATATATAAGATCATTACAAAAATAATTTCGAAACGTCTACAAGTGCAACTAGATTTCGCCCAACCAAGAGAACAAGCAGAACTTAGAACCGGATTTAGTATAATGGATCATATTCAAGTAGTGAGAGAAGTAATAAGCCGGTCAAATGAATACCAAATACCAGTATGTCTTGGATTTATAGACTACGAGAAGGCTTCGACTCCATTACCACCTTGTCGGTTATATCTTCATTCAAGAACCAAGGCATAGAGGGCGCATATATCGAGCTGCTAGATAACATCTATAAAAAAGCAACGATGTCGGTGAAGCGACATGAAGAAACAACAAAGATAAAAATCGAGAAAGATGTAAGACAGGGAGATGCAATTTCTACGAAATTGTTTACTGCGACGTTGGAAGAAGTATTCAAATCGCTCGACTGGGAGGACAAAGGAATCGAAATAAATGGCGAAAGATTAAGCCATCTCTGGTTTGCCGATGATATAGTTATTTTCTCAAATACTCCGGAAGAGTTGCAAAAGAGGAGAGAAGAACTAAACGATGCCAGTAAAAAAATCGGCCTCAACATGAATCATACAAAGACCAAAGTACTGTTCAACGCGTTTGTCTGTCCGAAGGAAATTGAAATAAAAGGAACGGAAATAGAAGAGGTTACGAAATATGTCTATCTAGGCCAGCTTATCAACAGAGATGGATCATTCACTGAAGAAGTAAATAGGAGAATAAAAATGGGATGGAGCTCTTTCGGACGAAACGCCTCGATATTTAAATCAACAATCCCACTCTGTTTAAAGAAAAAAGTATTCGATCAGTGTATACTACCGGTCCTTACCTACGGCAGCGAAACATGGGTGCTTAACGCCAAAATAGTTCAGACTCCAAACAACACAACAAAGTATGAAACGATGCATGTTGGGAATAACAAGAAGAGATAGAAAGAGAATAGAATGGATACGAAAACAAACAGGAGTTACAGATATAATAAGAAGAGTAAAGAGTCTGAAATGGAAATGGGCGGGACATGTCGCAAGAAGAGAGGATAAGCGATGGACGAGAGAAATTATTGACTGGGAACCAAGGAATATAAAAAGACCCAGAAAGAGACCAATGAACAAATGGGATAAGGATATTAAAAACTTTCTTGGAAATCTGTGGAAAAGAGAGGCACTGAATCGAACAAAATGTAAAATCATGGAAGAGGCCTTTATCCAGCAGTGGATTAACAGGGGCTAAAGATGATGATATATATATATATATATAAAGAGAAAACAAACTTCCTCACTTAATTATTTTCATACAGTACTATATTTTCGTAATTTTTATTACTTCGAATAATGACGTAGCTATTTACTAAAATAAGGTGTTGACTGGGCACAAAGAATTTAAATACATATAAGCAAGAGAATGTGTTTATGCCAACTCAAAGTAACAAAAATTGATTTATAAATCGTAAATATATGAATTAACAAAATAACTAATATTTGTCTCATGCTCTTATCAAATGATAGAATGAATATTTTCGAACAAATTCAACAAAAGTTAATCAAAACACTTATTTTTAAAGAAATTGTTATATTGACATCAAAAATGTGATTCCGATACTGTTCATTTTGAAGATAAGGTTCAATTCTTACTGACAAATATCAACATAAGAAGCAGATTATTTGTTTAAATATTTATTTTGTTTTGGAAATTTTCACAAATGAATTGTTGACTCATCCCACAAATAACAATAACTTTTTCTAATGGAAAGTATTAAATAATTGATGTATTTTAATAAAACCACTACATAATATATTTTAAATAAATTTAAGACGTTGTTTTAACTACGTTTATCTCCTATAGTAAAAGCATATGGTAGAACATTTAATATATATAGAAGTTTATAAAATTACATTCTTAATTTGTTTGAAACAGAGATACAAACTTAGAACTTGTGCGGACGACTAGTTTTATGTAAAATAATTTTTATAAGAACTTAGGCAACACAAAGTAACTATAAATAGCAAACTGATAAATAATAAAATATAAAATAATTTCCCTCATCAACATATAACTAACTGTACTATTTTACTACACTAAAAAGAAATTTATAAAAGTATAATGTCACTACCGCAATCAGCTTCCGCCTCTTTTATTAAAATGCAAGCAAATACACTTTTATTAATTATTAATAAATGTTAACAAATAGACTTTTATTATATCCTAAAAAATTAAGTTCTTAAAATTATGGCATTAGACCAAATATAAGACGATCCCGTTTCTAAAGCGAGTTCTAGTTTTTTTCAAGGAAGTCGAGAAAAAATTATCTGATGATACCTATTATTAGACGACACATAATTTTTCCCAAAGAAAACGATACAAAAATGTTGATTTATATTTCAATAGAAATTAACATTCACAAAAATTATACAAATACACATTTGATACTCCATAATATGTTATTTAAAAAGCCTACGTTGGTGTGACAGCCTAAACGTCTGAAGATCCGAATATAAGAGTCTTGTTTTTTAACGAAAATCTATGGAAGAAAACGTGTCTTATATTCGGGTTAATACGGTAACTTAAGTCAAATTATTTAAAAAAATATAATAATTATATGAACACATAAAAGTTCAAAATAAATATAAATAACAGACATCAAATATACAGTTTAAAAAATCGCTGAAAATAATCTTTTAATAACAAAAGAATCTATACTAAAAATATATTTAAAAAAAATCTTAGATTATTAAAAAAAATCATTCGTTTTTTCAAAAATGTACGTTATTCTAGTTAGTTAATTTTTTTTATTTAAATATTTTTCCATGTTTTGCTAATAAATGAAATGTAATTAAGGGAAAAAATCTTAATACAAAAAAATTACGATTATATATATAAACATATATATATATATATAAACATATATATATATATATAAACATATATATATATATATAAACATATATATATATATATAAACATATATATATATATATATATATATAAACATATATATATATATATATAAACATATATATATATATATATATATAAACATATATATATATATATATATAAACATATATATATATATATAAAAATATATAGATATAGATATATATATATATAAACATATATATATATATATATATATATATAAACATATATATATATAAACATATATATATATATAAACATATATATATATATAAACATATATATATATATATAAACATATATATATATATATATATATATATATAAACATATATATATATATATATATATATAAACATATATATATATATATATATATATAAACATATATATATATATAAACATATATAAACATATATATATAAACATATATAAACATATAAACATATATATATATATATAAACATATATATATATATATATATAAACATATATATATATATAAACATATATAAACATATATATATAAACATATATAAACATATATATATATATATATATATATATATATAAACATATATATATATATATAAACATATATATATATATATAAATATATATAAACATATATATATATAAACATATATATATATATATAAACATATATATATATATATATATATATATAAACATATATATATATATATATAAACATATATATATATAAACATATATATATATATAAACATATATATATATATATATAAACATATATATATATATATATATATATAAACATATATATATATATATAAACATATATATATATATAAACATATATATATATATATAAACATATATATAAACACATATATATATATATATATATATATATATAAACATATATATATATATATATAAACATATATATATATAAACATATATATATATATATATAAACATATATATATTTATATAAACATATATATATATATAAACATATATATATATATATAAACACATATATATATATATATATATATATATATATATATATATATATATGCATGGGTGTGTGTCTGTGTTTGTATTTAAGTGTATGTGTGTATGGTAGAGAGAGAGATAAACCTGTTTCAATTTGTAGTAAAGAAATTTAATTCAAAACCGTAAAACTTAATTTTAAATTTAAATAAAAGTATTTTATGATACCTAATCTTTTTTTTACAAACAAAACATAGAAGTAAATTACAAAAATCTCTAATCAATAAAGCCTCTGCCAGGTGAAGAAAATTACAATTTTATAAAGCTTCATTTTACAAACGTTCCATGAAACTGGAAAAGTAACGAATAAACGAAAAAAATTATGTGTCCACATGTTCGTGTATATGATTAAACATAATAACCCTCATTGTCGACACATGTTCGCATTTAATCAAATATGATCTAACCCCCTACAATAAAATCAATAATGTTACTAAATACACTTTCACAGATATCCATTTTATTTTAGCAAATCACACACAGACATAAACACAGATATATATATATATATATATATATATATATATATATATATATATATATATGCACATATTATACTTCTTTCTTACATTTCGTTAATGTAAATGATTATATAAGTTATGTAATTTGTATTGCATGCGATAATAATACATATTAAAATTATAGTATGAAAAATATCAATTTAAAGAATTTAAATAACAAGATCAAGTTTCAAATTAAATTGAAAATAAATCATTACCTACTTCTAAATATAAATATTTATTTTTAGAATGTACTGGCACACACATTTGTTAAGAATTTACGCATTTTAATTTCAAATTTCATAATATTAAATAGATATGTTATTGCAACAAATATCAGATAAATACCGAAATCAATCAAATGTTTTAATATAAAATAAATCAAGTTCTATTCTTATTTTATCTATTTCGATAGATTTATTTACTCGTATATATGGATTATTCATTTAATTCAGAATAATTATAATACAAGTTGCGTTTTTAAAGAAAAGTCCGTTTTATAATTACCGTCGATTTAACCTTGAATGATGAGACTAAGCATGCGCAATAGCTTTGTGTGACTCGCGAGCTAGCCGTCAGATATTTTGTTTCATTCTTGTTTGATAACACGTGTGAGTGATTTGTAATAAATGCAATAATAAATAATCTCGCTAGCTGTGAAGTACGTGTTGTGATCCAGTTTTTGTGAGCAAAAAAAAAAAAAAAAACAGTAGGCTTCTAAAATTCACAGGCAACTTTGTGAAGTACATAGGTCAAGTGTCATGAATGACAGTGAGGTTAAGCAATTGTGGTCATTTATTTAAAGAAGAGCGAACGAACATTAATGGTGAAGATCGTAATGGTCGGCCTAGTGTGATGACAGATAAAAATTGATCGAGAAAATTCGAGAAAATCATCATTTTACAACTGTTTATTGAATTTACAAAACTTTCATGGTAAAAAATTTATGCCATTATGACAGAAAAGCTAGACTACAAAAAAATATGTACCAGATAGTTACAAAAAATATTAACCACACAAGCAGAACATATGATTTCAGCTAACCAATTTTTACAACGCCAATAAAACAAAGGAGACGACTGTTTTAATCACATAGTGACTGAAGATGAGACCAGGATTTCCTACAGAAACATTGAATGAACGCAAAAAATCAATGAAACAATTAATGAAATGTAACAGTCGGTGCAATGTCATCCCCAAATGTAAAGAAGCTTAAAGGTTGGTTAGTTGGTTTTGGGGTTCTAGGGCGCTTCGAAAAAAACTGAAACAAGCGCCTTCAGTCAAGAATATCGTGGCCACCGTTTTCTGTGATAAAAAAGTAATGTTTCTTGTTAATTTTCTTGAACATGAAATGACGATTAATATCGATGCGTATTGTGAAACGGTAAGGAAACTTACATGTGCCATCGAAAATAGAAAATATGGGTTAGCTGTCCAGTGGAATTGTGCTTTTGCATGATAATACGCAACCTTATACCGTAGCTTGAACTACTCAAATGTTGCAATATTTTGGATGAGAATTTTTTCAGCAACCACCCTCATTCCCGATCTCGTGCCAAGCTATTACCATCTGTTCTTGCACCTAAAAAAATGAATCACATTTATACTTTTTGAAAATGACGAACAATTGAAGACAGATATTACTAATTGGTTCAAATTACAAATTACGGATTTCTTCGACACGAGATTAAGGAAAATGGTGCCACTGTATCAAAAATGTGTGGAAGTTAGTGGCGACTATATGAAAAAATAATGTATGCAGATAATGTATATAGTATGTAGATAATGTATATGTAATTAATGTATATAGGATATATTTTACTTGTAATAAATCATTTTTATCAACGATGTTTTTTTTCTAATTGCTGAACTACTATTTGAAAAATGCGGTTCGTAATTATTTATATGAAAAATAATTTAAAAAAAATTAACAGACAAGTGCCATTCTGATAAGCTAACGAATAAATATATTCAATTATCTAAAAAATATATCAACTGATAATCATTACGTTAACGAATATTTTTTTATTCATTACATCAATATTTGGATTAGAAAATCCTTACAATACTTTTGATTATTACTTATAAGCAAATCTTTTTTTAAAAAAATACAATAAGTGAAAATAAATAAAAAAATCTATATTACATTATATATGTAATTATATTTAACATTTTTTTAATATTACGAACAGAAGAGTAACTAGATCAAAATTTGTTACAATACATCCTTCATAATAAATGTATAAAAGTTTGCAAAAATGAAAAGTTTGTAACTGAAAATGAAATAAACCATTGAAAAACACATTTTATTAGCGGCAGAATCACTTACTAAATTTTCAAAACCAATCAATTATAAAGCTATTTAGTAAGTTTGATGAAATTACTTCATCTCATCAAACGAGAAATTAATAGAGTTTTATATAAAAAAAAATAAGAGAAAAACGACATTAAATTCATAAAGAAAGAAAAAAATTATATTCGAGGTAACGTATAAATGAGAAAAAGATAATTACAGAGACCTAATCGGATTATCTTGACACGTTTCAAAACTTCTTGAAACCTCTAACTTGTATTAGACAATTTTCTCAATATAGATATTCTTTGAACGAAAATTCGCAAACGTTTCGTATTATTTTAATTATAATTAACCTTGAAATATTTAATCAGTTAATAGACTGAATAATGTCGATTTTAATATGGATTTAAATAATTATTTTTCAAACAGGTGTATATGACGGACTGAAGATATGTCCATGACCATAAAATAAACATATAACACCGTTTATTATAACTAAACTTTTTTATTTCTATATTTTCATCAAACAAAATTTAATTTATCTACAACAATTACACTATGCTCTTTGTGAGTTTTACCGCCATTTCAAACAGTAACAATATATAATCTGTTTATTTATTACTATGTTATGTATCCATTCTCACTACTGTACTTATTTGTAATATTATATACTGGAAAGTATATAAAGTGTCCGTTTTGACTAATGTATTTTTCACATCTCTGTCGTGATTCATCTGTTCACACACTTAAACAAAATGCAATATTATTATACAGAGGACCGTATATAAAAACGGTAGTTGAAATCTCAATAGTCAGTCTAGTCAAGCAATAGAACACATGTGATTACATTTATTGTAAAAATAATTAGTCGTAAAAATTGTAACAATTAAACGATAATAGTAAGCAAATTTTTGTTGTTCTTATTTTCAAACCTGCAGCCGGGCCAGTCAAAGTAACATAGGAAAATATGAGCATGCTATTTAGTTTTGCGGACTTAAAGAAATGGCGTTAGTTGTTCGATTTATAAGTCATCTCATGTATCGTTTTACTATTGGCAGAGAACATGAACATATAAATGCTCTCTTATTGGTAGAACAAAATTGCATTCTTAGCAAAACGATGTTTAAAATTTGATCTGTTTAATATTGTTTATTATCGCTATTTGCACACTTTGTGAAAATGAATTTTGCTCGGCGTACCTGTTACATTTGTGATGACCCGAGGGATAAATTATGTTATTGCCCAAGGACGAAAAGGTGAGTTATATTTTAATTTTGTTAACATTCATTGTTAATAGTTATTTATGTGTAATTCTATTTGTATCGTAGAGCACGACTATGGCTTCAAGCAATGGGAATTAGTGAAGAACATGCTGATGCACAATCTAAAATGATAAGTTTGTGCAAACATCTTTTCAAAACATGTGATTTTACCAATTCCCTATAAAACCGCTTAAATAGATCAGCCGTCCCCCCTCTTTGTGCTTGCAAAGACAGATAGAAAATGTTTTTTATTTGTTAACGTAATCTACATTTGTTAAAAATAAATAAAATGATTTATTAGATACGGTTTTGAAAAATAACAATTTTTCAAAATCATGCTATGTGAGATATCGATCCAA
This sequence comes from Acanthacorydalis orientalis, assembly GCA_034766995.1. NCBI lineage: Eukaryota > Metazoa > Arthropoda > Insecta > Megaloptera > Corydalidae > Acanthacorydalis > Acanthacorydalis orientalis. The sequence continues at coordinate 4,995,759 of CM068320.1, read as the reverse complement.
AAGTACTTAATTTATTTTTGGGTAGCGATAAACATTTGTATAATAAGTGCTACTTAAATTTTAGCCACCGTCTGCAATGTTTCTATCAACCAGTATGATGGAAACACCGATTGCTCCTACCATTGCTAATGAAATCGATCTGCCAGTAAAAGTAAGTATTCACAACTTTAATATTATTATTTATACTGTAATTTGTTTTGTAAAATTATAAAAAAATCTATTATAATCATTGAGATTGTAGCCACCATCTGCAATGTCTCTGTTATTTTTATGAATGAAAACACTGATCGTATAAGTTAATTTAATGATTCAAAACAGTACAAAGTTATATGAAATGATATATGTTCATTTTAGATCGCAACTTTTGAGGAGCCATAAGAAATTACCACACTCCATACAAACTCGATTGAAACGAGTGACAACAACGAAGCAACACCTTTAGTAGCTGTTCCTTTTAAAAAATCTCGTGTAAGTAGTTGTTATTCTTTGTCATGATTTAAACATCTGACGTTCAAAATCTAGTAATTTTATTTATATTTTAGAAACCAACACTAATATCTCCTTGAGATATTAGGAAACACATGCCAAACACGTCGAGTACAGATAAATTTATGAAGATTTTAAAAAAGAAACAAAAATATATCTGTACTCTGAAACGTGTTTGTGCAGAAAATAAAAAAATATAAAGGCGTTGTTACGAAGTAGTGCAGACCACTTGGATTTAGTTTTCAAAGATCTTCCTGCTACAGCCCGAATCTTATTGGCCTCGCAGGTATTAATTTTTCAAATTAATAAATGTTTACATTATCGTTTATAAATTAATAAACATAAGTATATTTTTTTATAGGTTCGAGTTAGGGGTGTCACAATTTTAGGCAGATGGTGTACAGAAGAAGAAAAGTTGTTGTGTTGATCTTTCCGGAAAAGAAGCGCAAAAGGTTATCATTTATTACAGAAATGAATTGTTTTACCATCAATCAATACTTTAAGGAGTCTATTGAGATTGAACCCTTTGAAACCAGGTGTTAACGACTACATCATGTCGTACCTAAGCCTGATCAGTAATTTGAAGACAACGACAACTTCTGTTCATTAATGTTTGATGAAATGTCAATTCGTGAGGGGTAGTCGTATGACCAACATACTGATAGAATTACTGGGCATATTGATATGAACACCAGATTCATAGGGAAGGAATATGCATATAACATTTTGGTTTTCATGTTGCACTGTGTAAAACGTAATTGGAAGCAGCCAATTGTCTATTACTTTCGTCAAAATTTAACTTCAGATCATTTATCACAAATGATCATGTAAGTTATTTGGCTAGTAGAGTCAATTAGACTTCGGGTTGAGGGCACGGTTTGCGACATGGGATGCAATAACATGAAAGTATTAAATGCCTCAAAATTGAAAAAGAAGATCCTTCCTTTGGTTTCGATAGTAGAGCAATTTTTAGTGTTGTGTTAAATGTGTTTTTTTTATATTACTAGTGTTTAGTTATTTATTGTTAGTATTAAATATTTTTTAAAAGTATATAAATTACATAAATAACTTTTCGTCTTTTTTGTGAATTGTAAACAGGACCATACAATAGTATGATTGCAAAAAAATTGAAATTATTTAAAATTTATTTACATCCACTCAAAAATGTTTAATTTTAACACAATTTTATAATAATTTTAAAGTAATGAATTTCGTATTTTGTATCGAATTCATTTCTTTAAAATTATTATAAAATGAGTTTAAATTAAACATTTCTGAATGAGAATGTATACTAGCGCTAATATTCAAATTTGAAGTATTCAAACCTCCCGCACAAATATCGCGCGGACAGTGCCATCTAATTAAGTCTGCAAAAGTAATACCCCGCACCCACACCCCAGTCTATCATTTTCATGCCATAGATTTTTAACCCGTACCTTGTCATCTAGAGATACTTTATCTATGCCTGCAGCATTTATGTTATAACATATATATAAATATAACAACTAGTCCTATTTCCATCGCCAAAAACGCATGCTCATGAATTTAGGTGTCTGCCGACTAACTTACCGCTACCATAGATAACTCGCCACACACGTCCTGAATATGATTTTCCTCAATATGGCTTCATTCTGAACTAATAAAATATTTTTTCTCTCAGACAAAACCTTCGAATGGTGCAAAACATTCTCCTAGCCCTTCCTTAATATCAAAATTAACACATTCCAAGTGCTCTATAGAAGTTCCTCCATGGATCTGCCCAAGTAATTATCAAACCCTATACCTAAAAACAATTAGATGGAGGACGATCCTGCTTCGTCGGTCGATTCCCACTTTCAAACCACGACATCTACACCAAAATCAGTCTCTACATCACGATTCAATAATTTCTTCATGTTACCATACACTCGCTCACGCACACTCACTCGCCTGCACATGATTACACACACACAGTACGCACAGTCTCATACATACATCGATATCTACCAAATTAATGAGTCAATTTTGAGTCATCGAATATTTTTTCGTTAAATAATAAAGTACAATTATTTTAAAAATTTCTAGCACATTTTTGAGACTAATAGGATGTTATTTTTATATCTAGATCATACATTTTTCTTATTTTAGATTCTATTACGTTTTTGAAAACAGTTTACAAATAAAGAACCTCTATCAGTGTATCAGTGAGAATAAAATATTCATTAGTGAAATGTTCAAGTAAAGATAATTAAGAATAAATTACTGGACTCGACATCTAAATTTATATAAATAATAATTCAATTTATAACTTACATAAAACTTATTATAAATACATAAGATGGGGTGTTTAGTCAACAGGTGATCGACGGGTAAAAAATATTTGAACGAAAAATTACGTAATTATAGGATACACACACACATATATATGTGTGTGTGTATATACGTGGATTGTTTGATAAGTATGGTAAAAAAGTAAGTTAAACACCGTTTTTTGGAAGAAATTGATTTTATTTCTCAACATACTCTCCATTGAGGGCTATACACTTACTCCAGCGAGTCTGCAAAACACACATTGACGGTGGCGATGACATCCTCGTTCGACTAGAATTTCTTCCCACAGAGATAAATTTTCAAATTTTGGAAGAGAAGGAAGTCGCACGAAGCCATGTTCGGAGAATAGGGTGATTAGGAATCAATTCAAAGCCTAAATCGTGCAATTTTGCCATTGAGACGGTCGATTTGTGGGACGGCGCGTTGTCTTAGTGAAAGAGAACTTTTTTAAGCGCCAATCTTTTTTATTTCAGTTCTTCTTTCATACAAATAATTTGCATAATAGGCTCCTGATATAATTTTTCGCTTCGTTAAATAGTCGATGATAATAATACCTCGGGAATCCCAAAAAAACAGTGGAAATCACTTTCCCAGCCGACAAACCGGTCTTCGCCCTCTTCAGCGCACTTTTATCAGTCTTTATCCACTGCTTTGACTCAAGTGTGTAGTGGTGGATCTGTGTTCAATCCACGGTGACGAATCGACGCAACAAGACCTACTCGTTTTTTTCCCGTTTTTGAGGCAACTGTAACAATGCTTGCTTCAAACATCTATAGAACGTGAACAACGTATCGCTTATGGATGAAACTTCGCCTATGCTAGTTTGAGAAATAACACTTGATAGCCATGGTGTTACCAAAGGAATGGTGGTGCCACATCATAGAAATTTACCAAACTTATCAAACGAGGCTCGTGTGTATATGTGTATATATATATGTATATATATACTCTCATACGTTTCTTAATATATTTGACATCTATATTAAGCTCATCTGATATTATATAACTGTTAACTAAAATGATTATTATATTGTACTTACGATTTCTAATCACAACTAATCAAAGCTCTTAGTCCACTAACGTTGGTAAAGCACATTAATATGCAACAGTATTGCCAGTTCATTCAGATCACATTTTCCGTGTGAATAATTTTTTCCATCAAAAAAATATGAAAATATTAATTTAGATAATAATATTGTAATTATATATATATATACACTATAAAGAAATAAAGACTTATGAAATAATATTTTGGCCCCTATTCATATAAAACTGATAAATTATTAATGGGAGGTCCCAAACTGGTGCTTTTATCCTACATCAACGAACAAAAATGCACATTATTTTACAAAAAAGAACAGCATCCATTAATCTAACACACACAGATGTATATATATATATACATGTAAAACCAATAAATACAAGTATAAACACAAGTACATTAACACAAGTTTATAATTATGGTATTATATAAATAATGTTCAATAACTGAATTAAACAATTTTTATTTATTACCTAATTATTAAATTGACACCTGTTCATTAATATTTTCATTCCTGTTTTGTTTGACTGACATAAATCTTTGTAACAACATATGTATTGAATAAAAAATAAATATCTGTTCTCTCTCTCCATATATATATATATATATATATATATATATATATATATATATATATATATATATATATATATATATAAATGAATCGATTTTAAAATTAATACTCAATAAGTTATTTTTAATGTTAGTTTCTTAATGTAATATACGAGCATCGCAAACTAACGACAGAATACGACAACTTGAAAATGATAATTCGAAATATACTACTGAGAAATATATTTATATATAATTATATTTATAACTATAACGGAATCAAAAAAAAAAATGTAAAATTGATTTATCTGAAAATTTAAGTATGTTTTCAAACAACAACAACGTATAGATTAACTGATAATGCAATAGTATCGGTTAGATTTTTTTAATAAATGTATAACTAAAATTAATTCAACCATACATAACATACACACATCCACACAAAGCTATATATATATATAAACTTCGTATGAGTATATGATGAGAAGGCACTAGTTTTGGATCATGTACTAGTAAATTACACATTTGATGAGCGTTAAATTTTTGACATTTTTATTTTATACGTTTTTAACGAGAAGGGAAGCTTTTTAATTTATCTAACCGGTTTCATTCTTGCTCTGTAATTAATTTCAGTGCATCGTTCTAGCGTGTCAAACCACTTTTTATTGTATTTTGTAATCGTGTTACTGTTGTATTGAATTTCGCTGTTAAAACTAGTTTTCTATATATATATATATATATATATATATATATATATATATATATATATATATATATGTATATATATGTGTATATATGTGTATATATATATATATATGTATATATATATATATGTATATATATATATATATATATATGTATATATATGTGTATATATATATATATATATGTATATATATATATATGTATATATATATATGTATATATATATATATATATGTATATATATATGTATATATATATATGTATATATATATGTATATATATATGTATATATATATGATAATTTAGAAAATTTATTAATAGTTTCATAATGTTTTTACTTTGCATAAATGGTTTTCAACCAAATCAGCTAAAAAGTACTTACATTTAAAAAACAGAATTTTAACAAATATATCAAAATTACTTTTCGATGAACGTCTCCATGATATTGAGTTAATATATTTATATATCCATAATACATTCTATTTTTTCATGGTTATGTTAGATAGTTTGAAATAATACATATAATTAATCACAATCTGGTGTCAAGATGTGACTAAATTCACTTTCATGAATTCATTTTTAGTCAGCTCATTAACAAGAACAATTTTTCTACTCAAAAATGAGATATTTTGGAAATACTAATTTATTTAGTTTATTGTTTACTCTGCCTAATAATATACAAGGGCATGTCAAAAAATAAGAAGTAAAAGCTCTTATTCTATAATCAGAAGTTTTATGTAGTACATTTTTTATCCTCCTTAACTTTTATGGTCTAGTTTAATCCTTAATCTAGAAACCAGAAACCAAGTGCACAAACTTATTAAACGCTGAGCTAAGTACATAGAAGTTAGAAGAGATTATGTACAAAAATGAACTTAATAAAAATCCAGTGTAAAGGTAATAGTTTCTTACTTCTTAAATATCTTTTACTTTTCACATGCTCTTGTAATTGAATCGAACGCTACTGACTTTAGTTGTAGACTCGCCTTTAAACCCCAAATAACCAACCATCTTAATTGAAAATATAATTATATATATTTATACTATCAATTTAATGCTTGTGATTTAGATTAATTTTAGGTCGGCTATATTTTCATACTAATCTTTTATTTTTATGTGTCTCATTCTCTTCAACATAATTCCTTGCAGTTCATTTCCTATTAACTTTTTATAGACGTATCTACTCCAAATCTGATTTATATTTTAACACTTTATTTTTTTAATATACGTCGAGAAATGTTATATTTCATTTTTATAATATTTTTAAATTTATATATATATATAAAGCTTGACTGAAATAAAATACACATAAATAAATTATTAATAAAAAAGAAATGTTTCTTTCTAGCATCAAGTTCTTATCTTTATTATCACTAAGCTTATATAAACGTATATAAGTTTTTTGATTTAGCGAATTATCTTACATCTCCCTAATATAATGATATTATCATGTTTCTTCCAGACAACCTTCGGTACTTTCTATGTATCACAATTGGTTCTTGTCTGCAATGTTTCATAATTTCTAAGTAGTATAAATCGTTTCAAAGATACATTATTACAGCTACTTAAAGGAAGTCAATATTTTCCTTAATAGACACACACACACACACATATATATATATATATATATATATATATATATATATAAAATAAATAAATAACACCTAAATAACGAGTTCCTTTTAAGAAGCTAGATAAATTAATAAATATCAATTATTTTTGGCTATAATTAATATTCCATGCCCTTCATTTATAAACTTAAAGTTTCCTTTTCGACAATTATATTTAATTTTATTTTTTTAATAATACTAATTTTCATCACACAAATGCCAACCTTATTAATATTAAAAAAAAAACAGTTAAAAATATATCTCTTCATGGAAAAAACTAGGACAAGTTTATAATATTTAAACTAATTTATTTTTATTTAAATTCAAAATATAAATGTTTTTATTTCAACAGTTATAGTTTTCCATCTACGCTTCATTTTCTATCTACAATTGAACTTAACCCTTTCGGTACTACGTGAACTTTTTAGCATTAAAGTAGCATAACGTTATATATATATATATATATATATATATATATATATATATATATAACATATATATATATATATATAGTAATGGCACCTTATATTTTTCCAAGATGATTCATGTATTCTGTTCTTGTTTCTTTACTTCTGTCTTGATTGACAACTCGTAATACGATTGTATTTTTATCTTTCATTGCACACAGTACTAATTCATATTAAACATAGATTCACAATACGATATATAATTAGCAAAAAAATATAACAAGAGTAAAATATTATTTACGTTTTGTCTATTCTATCTAAAGTTCAAATGTTTTTCAATGTACATTATATATATATATATATATATATATATATATATATATGTATGTATGTATATAAACAATTAATGTCTAAGTAAATTCTTTCTTAACAACAAAATTCAATAAATGCAGCGTTGCAGACATAAACGGTTTACTTGAGAAAGAAAGTGAGATTTAATTTTCAACGAAAATCAAAACTATATTACTCATCAACATAAGATTTTTTTTTGATCTTATTGAATTTATCATTCTATCTATCCGTGAAATGATCAATATATATTTATTATATGTATACGAAAATAATATCAATATATTTCCCATATTGGTGCAAGATATATCTTGTTATTTAACTCTTTTCATGCGCGTTTGTGGTGATAAAAAACGATTGTTCAGTACATGATAATTTAGGAGGCAATTTTAATGCGAAATGTTTTTATTTTTTTACAATTTTAAAAAATTATAAAAATAAATAATTTCATACCGAATCACTTTAAAGTACTTGATTTAAAATGTTACGTCTTATAATCAAGGACAGTAAGTAAAATATTTACAATTATAACGCAAAACAGATCAAAATATTTTGTAAAAGACAGTCGTACATGTCGACATGTATTCTTACAACATACAGATATACAAATGCATAAAACAACTTAGAGTGATCTCGCAGTGCAGAACTGTAATGTATTAGACAGTAATAGAAATTAAATATCGTTGATATTTACTTCCAGTGATAACATTTTAGAAAATCTATCTATTAATGAAAATCAAAACGTGATATTTCCTTGTGTGACCGATTATTCGTGTTCTGATTAGTTGATACGATCAACGGTACGATCATTGGTTCATACGATCGATTATCGGATGGCGTTATCTGATTGGTTGACATCAGTCACGTGTATGTATCAGTCACGTGTAGCTCTCTCATGGTGTACAACGAAAGATGTTTATACTATTTCAGTGTTTTAGGTTGGTAGAAAAATAATTACGGTTTATTAGTATCAAATTCATATACATTTTTTTCTTTATTGATTTTCCTAGCTGTTTTAAGTGGTCCAGAATTGTTGGATGACGAACTTGGCTAACTTTTATGCAAGCTCTCGAATTATTGTAACTGGTTCTGATCCAACTAAAGTCTTGAGTTTATTGTTATGAACGAAAGAAGGAAGCCCGCGATTACTTCTTTCTGCACATGTGATATCTTCAGGTTAATTTTAGATAACACGAATCATTTAAAATGATTAAATGGTAGTGAAAAACAAAAATTCAAGCATTTCAAAAAATCCAAGCCTTTCCTTAATAGTACTCACACAAAAGCTTCATTTAATTTACGAGCAGTTTCTGCTGCTTTACCACTAATTTTCAACTCATACAAAAAATTATTTTTTACTATTTTTCCATCTTCAATTCAAATACCCAATTTAAAATAAAATTAATAGTAAATCCAAAGTCGATGTTATCGAAATACAGAACGAAAAATGCACTTTAAAATGATATAAACATGAACACGATGAAATGAAAATTTCATTTAAAAAAATTAAGATCATTATATTAAAACAAAAACCGAAATTATTTTCCTACCAACATAATATAACTAATGCCATTTATTCAAAATATTGTATTCACTGAAGCTTAAGAATAAAAAATATTGTTTCGCATTTTAACATTGTATTTTGTTAAGTTAATTTTTATAAGATATTTCAATAAAAATTTTACAATTTTATACTTTACGTGGGTTATTTTGTGTGTATAACTTTGTTAATTTCTGTTATTTATTAAAAAGGGAGTAAGCGATGGCGAAACTCCCTCGAGAGGTGAGCGCAGCGAACAGGATGTGAAGCCTCGTAGTGCTTCAAAAAAATTTTTTGTTAAAGACGTGTAATTTAAAAAATCTATAATAATGTCAAATTCAAAAATTATTTAAAACCATTTTCATTAATCAAAAATAAATACAAAAGAGATCAATCTTATTTTTTTGGCATTATTACTACTTTGTAATTCAATGTAGTAAAATATTTATATGTCTTTTATATCCACATATTTATTTATTAAAAAATAATATTTAATATATATATATATATATATATATATAAACTGTCGATTTAAAAATTGACACTATATTTTTGATCTATTTTTCTATTAAACATTTCAATCATCAGTTACATCGATTTCTTCCATTTGGAACATTTGATTTTTTCAATTACTTCTTTTTACACATGTGATAACTTCAGGTCAATTTTAGCACGAATTATTTAAAATGATTAAATGGTAGTGAAAAACAAAAATTCAGGTATTTCAAAAAGAAAGAAAACTTCCTACTATAAATTTTTTGATGAACGTTATTCTGTTAGACTTTATAACAAATTAGTTCTTCAAAAATATTTCTATCATTAAAACATTTTATATAATAATTTCGTTACTATATGAAATAACTGTTTTTATTTGTAGTTTCTTGTAATTTTGTAAGAATTTACTCTTATTTCGAATCAATTATTTCTTAATAAATGATGGCCTGCATCAAAGTTTTGATTTTAGGTCAGATATCTAAAAAATACCAGTTAACTTAAGTGTTATTGCGTTATGTAATAAATAAATGGATACAAAACAAACCATTTAACAGAAATTAAACCAAATTTATATATAATAATCGTGTTCAACCATCTTTATTCATAATGTTCTGTATTTCTTTATATTTATCTAACCGTATTATCGATAGTAAAAGATAAATTATATTGTAATTATTTTTTATGAACATTAAGGACAGAATATCTATGTTAATTCGTTGTTTCCATCTTTCTTATATGTATTAATTAATATAAGATACAGATAAAGTGTTATATATCATAAAAATACTTGAAACACCCATAACAGCTACTCGTTTACAAACTTTTATAATATATTTGAAATGTCAGATGAGTAAAGTATATCTACTCATCACTTCAAGTTACAAATTATTATTTTTTTACTGATAAAATTAATGTGACTAATTAATTGCACGTTGTTCTATCATATTCTAATTTAATATTGTTACATATTTGATAGAAGTAATAAGATGTCTTCAAGTTATGAAACTGCTTTGTATCTGTTTTCTACAACTGTGAGATATCTTATGAAATGTTTGTAACAACACATGCATAATACAAAAGCCTTATACAGAATTCATATAGTTTGTACGTCCAAGTTGGATTACATCTTGTGAGAGAGTTTCAATGCAATATTAAGTGCATTCACTACGCCTTATTATGTTAGATGCAAACTAAATGCATTATGTTTATTTGTGTGAAATACACTACTTTCAATGAAACATATAGTTTATATGAATGTATTTTTAATTTAACAAGATGTTTGTATTTCAACAAGCGAATAAATAAAAGTTCTGTAATAAAATTAATAACGATATATTTCACTTTATTTGTACAAAATAAATTTGGCTTCTGCTTCTATTATCTTAAAAGATAATTAGGTTATTTAAAATAGATTCGAGAATTGAAGTAAATTAGAATTGTTATTTCAAAATAGTTAAAATAAATGTTTGAACAATCGCAAAAAACTCTTCGTCGTTCATAAATTCAAACAATCATTGTAAAAAGTTTGTATGTTTTGAAATCTCAAAATTAAAAAGGAAATATTGTTTAATTTGTTATATAATCTCATTATATATAATTTTATAAGATTTTTAACATCCCCTCCTATTTTGTGGAAGAAAATATATTGTTTCGTTATTAATATATATATATATATATATATATATATATATATATATATATATATATATATATATATATATATGTATGTATACATGAATGTACATGTCTACGTCCTGTATTTATTGTTTGCTATGTCTCAATGGCATGTGAAAACTGAAGAGTAAAGAACGAGGCAATAAATGTCAAGCATCACTTATATTCTTATTCAATACGCGTGTATGTTACAATACGAAACAGAGATACTTTAGAACAACTGAAAGCGTCGAATAATGTAAAATATGGACACATATTTATATATATATATATATATATATATATATATATATATATATATATACATCCATTTATATACAATGAACGCATTGTTTCCAGTGTGTGGACATGTAGTGTAATAGAGAAATTGGTATGAGGTTAATCAAAATCTAGCTTATCTGAAAGCTGTGTTATATTATAGTTCGCCAAATTTCTCCACTATGCTTTACCAAATACTCCATCTCTCTGCGTATTTACCCGTTGATGTAGTATTACCAATCATGACTGCAAAATGGACATGAATTATATTATATAAGCATTGTTCACTGAAATGAAATTATTATGTAGGAAGATATTTATTTACAAGTGATTTATTACAGCTAGCAATATTTTTAAGTAGAAAAGATTCAATTGTATAGAAGAAAGTTTGTGACTCATCTCCTTAAAATAATGATTTATTTCAAAGTACATTACAAAATTTGTATATATATGTATATATATACATACAAATAATATATACATACATATATACATTTATATATGTATTATATATATATATATGACCCATAAGTCATGACGGGGTTTGAACAGTTAATAAATATTTTTATTATTAAATATTTGTATTTATCTTTGGTTATAATAGAGTACAAAGTTGGAAGAATTGTTCATACTATGAACGGAAAACAAATCTTCTAAATGCCGTCAATTTTCGGTTTCACAAAGACGGGCTCTTTCTACAGTATTTTTTATGGCTGCTCTTAATTTCGATGGCTCTAGTGCCATAATTTCTGAACGAATGTTCTCCTGTAGTTATGTAACTGTCCGAGGGTTGTTCACATAATCCTCTCTTTTAGGTAACTCCACAAAAAGAAGTCAAGGGCTGTCAAATCTGGAGACCATGAAGGCCAACCAATTGCAGACCTTCTCAAAATTATTCGTTCTCCAAAAATATCTATTAAAACTTGCATTGTGGGTTCAGTAGCATGGCAAGTGACTATCTTGCTAAAATCACATTTCAGGTATATTTTCCACTGCAGGGCGTACAACATTTTCAAGCAGATATCGTTTTCTAATGACCGTCCCTGCATTGCCATTGTTATTTTTGAAGAAGAACGGTCCGATAAATTACTGTGAGGTTACTCTGCATCAAACTGTGCACTTGAGGGAGTGCAATTCATGTATGGTGTATTTTCGGTACTACAAATCTGCAATTCTGCTTATTAACGAAACCGTTGAGATGAAAGTGAACCTCATTAGACATAATCAGGTAGTGAATAACCGATTTGTTTCCCTTGCCAATTGTTAAAATCAGACTGCATAATCTAACCGCCTTTAATAATCTGCAGGTTTTATTTCCTGTATAAGTTGAATCTTTTACAGGAAAAGGTATAAATCGTGTAATATGCGCTGCAGCGACGTACTAGCTATATCTAATAGAGTAGATTGTTGCCTGGTCGATATTTCTGGTTGTTCTTCGATACTTCCTCGTATTCGTTCAATATTTGCCTCTGTCCTAGCTGAACGTTACCTCTTAGCATGTGAAATGTCACTTATGGAACCTTGTAGCTGGAAACGATTAACCAAGCAACAAGTTATTGATGCCGAGAGGGAAACTCCAACTTTAAAATGTCGACGATGTGCTCGTTGCGTTTCAATAATTTAATGCTGGTTTTCAAAGTAAAATTATACGGTCTTGTTGCGCTGTATAGTTGAAAATATTTCCATGATAAAATTCTTGGTTATTGAATATAATTCTTGAAAAAAAAATAGTAATAATCAAAAAGTTATTAACTGTGTAAATCCCGTCGTGACTTATGGAACTCAAACACAAACAATATATATATATATATATATATATATATATATATATATATATATATATAGTATATTTTTATACCTATGATCTTCTTTATACGTTGATCTAATGGTCTCGTTCTTTTGTATAATCTGATTGTACGTTCTCCACTATTAGATTTGTTACGGTTGTCATTTTCAAGCATAAATCGCCTTCAAGTATTTATCGTCAGGTTAATACTGTCTAGTAAGGGTTTTTAACATATGTCTGAAGATAACACACGTGCTGAAACTAGTAGTGTAGAATAGATACTCAAATGATACAAAATAATAAAGACCACTTGAACAACAAGCGTATATATATATATATATATATTTCAATATTTTCAGTACAAAGCATTATTAAATGTATATAAAAAATAATAAGAAAAAAAATTAATAAAAAAATGGTGCGTGAAACACAGTATGTGCGCCAGAAGTGAAACTGACAGCAAAGATGCTGTCGGTTGAAATGTAACGTTTTAAGAACATTGTATCATGCATGATAAGTGAATGGTTTCGTTTTTGTTTATTGTTATTTTAAGAATCAGTATATGAGAGTGAACAAAAGGTGGAACTTATTATACGAGTAAGACGGTAAATATAATATAAAGAATAAGAATTAGATATGATAACAGCAATATCTATGAATAGAGTGACAATGTTAACTAAGTTGTCATTCGTTTCTGCCATTTATGCATGAGCCATCCTCTCTTTACCCTCTTCCTTTTTTACGTCGTGTCAACGTATTACACCTTTTCGTCACTGGTTTGAAAATTTACCTTTAACGCGGTTAAAGAAGTTTCATTTCGAAAAAATATAAATAAAAATATAACAGTGGTAGTTATTGGAGTTTTAACTCACTTCGACAGTTAAGGTAATTAACGCCTGAATACGAAAAAAATATGAGATTAATAATCATAAGACCATGATTTATTACAAGAAGAGAATAAAATTGGAGACTAAGAAATTAAGAACATATTCTATTGGATATAATAGCAAAAAATCCTTAAAAACTGTAAAATGTTTCAATTTTTTGTACATAGTTTATGAACAAAGAAAGTGTTCATAATTATTAACTTATATATTCCTAATTTATTAAGAAACTGTTGTAATGTGGAATCTACTCAATTATTTTTACTTAAAAAATATTCATGAAAATTAAACTTTTTTCCAAAGAAAGGTCCACTATAGTTAAACTTTTGTATTTTTATTTACTTATAACTAATGTTTTATTTTAATCATGGGTGATATCATGTTTAACAATATTTCTGAACCGGAACTATTTTATAATAATGTGACTTTTTTAATTTCAAGTGCGCGACAGGTTTTATTGTAAACATTTTATCTACTTTTTCATTAAGAAATAGTAAATGAGTTTTATTTATTCTACTAAACATATCATAATCGAATAAAACTGAATTAAACATTTTATTATCCATCAGCACATAAACATCCATCTTTGAATCTAAAACATGCAGTAAGACAAAAACATCATAGACGATTCTCACGTATAGCTGACAAAGGCGGACCTCAATAACAATTCTTCAATTGAAGCAACCACAAAATCTTTTGTGTAAATGTCTGCTGTTAGTAAGAAAGTACAAGTGTTTGACGACATCTATAATCTGGAGAGCTAGGGGAATGAAGGAAGAGCGAGCGTTATACGGATACCATTACTACACACACTTAAACACAACGATGGGGCAACGATTGTAGCTTTGGCCATAGCTCATTGCAGACACAACTTTATCTTTTAAGTAACCATTCTCTTAAGTCATAATGGCTCGTACCTTTTGACATCTCGACATTAACGCACGTAGTTGTTTTAGTTGGCTATTTCTCATTGTTTTATTAACATTTATACTCAAAGAGTAATTTAAAAGATACGCATGAAAATAACACTCATTTTACGATTTGAATATTTGAAGCAAAACTTTCGTAGTATTCATATCCTTTTAAGTATTATATATAAAACAACGTCTTACAAATGTTTGTCTATTTTTTTTATTAAATAACCAAATTCATTTTTATAATTAGTTGCAAGATGAAATAAAAATTATTTGTATTAATACAATTTACTTAGCCTAATTTAAATATGCAGTCTTTCTAAGTTAGTATACTTTATATATATTTTTATTGCTAACTAATAATGTTAATCTTTTATCGACATTTGTTGATCAGATAATCTTTTTAGTTCTACTAGTCTTACAGTACACCGTATTGTAAAACTATCGAACAACCACTCGTTGCTCCATAATCTATTCTTTAACATATTAATTACCACATTACACACATACCTATATATATATATATATATATATATATATATATATATATACATCAAACTTTGCAGCTTAAATTCCGAAACTATTAGTTAATCATCCTGAGACTGACTGTCTTAAGTTTTCACACCTAGAGCACTCCAGTCCATTAACATCCCATATTTCTGATATACAACATAGTTTCAAGTACCACTCAATTTTCCTCAACGAATCACAAGTAATGTACTTCTGTTTCCAATACTCAATATTTGAATTCACTATACACTCTAGAGAATATTTTGATTTAATCAGTCATAAACTAGAATTTTCTGAGCAAATATTCCATTATATTGATGTAAGTATTCTTTGAATTCATCTTATTCATTAACTATTTCATTTTCAATATAATTTTTTTTACATTAGTTTATTTCCTTTCATTTCAGATCAATTACTATTCTTTGCTGTTACTTATTAATTTATTGAATTTTATATAATCGTTCTTTTCTTGTTTCCTTTTTATATTTTATAATTCCATTAAAAGTTTCCTTTCTGCTTCTATTCGAGTTTAATAATGTTGATCAATTTATATTTAAGATCTTTTTAATTTTATTTTTGTTTGATTCCTTCATTCCTTTTACTTTTTTCTTAAACTGTACACGTGTTGAGCTATTCTATTTCTTTCTTTGATTTTATTGCTGTCACATTTGATATTTCTCTTTTCTTTTAATACTTAGAGAACATTTTCAGCCTGATTATATTCTCCTCTATCTCACTAATTATTGTATTTTTCAACTTTATGATTATTTCTGCAATGTTGCTGTTTTTAACGAATTGATTTATTACTTTCGGTTTTCGCTCTTTAGTTATACTATTTTTACTTGTATTAGGTCTTTTTTCATTCATTTATTTCATCAATATTGACATTAATTAATTATTGAAATATTACTTCATCTTTTCCTTCAGCTTATTATTTCATCTGTTTTTTCCATTTCGCTTTGATTATTAACCTTGACATGATTCTCTATCATCTATATATATTTCAGATTTTTTTAAAAAAAAACTGAATAACTACACCTTATATCAGATATTATAGAAACAATGTATAAAAATAAATAAATAAAATATACAATAAGCATAATGCTGAATGAATATCTTAAATGATAAAAATACGAAACAAACACAAATAATCGACTAGCAGGACTTGTTTCAAAAATTATCTCAAAATATTAAAAATTGTAAGATTAATTTATTATATTATAAATTATACTTTAATTTCACCAAAAATATTTTTGCTCATACTACAAGCCATACAAAAAATTGACATCAAATTATTCCATAATTGACTTTCATTTTGATAATAACAAATACATTCCGGTGGAAATACCATTGTAATCACATAGCTAAGGTACAGAAAAAACTTAAGCGATCTGAATATGATGACCATTCCACATAAATGAGAATAACCAATAATCGAAATTTAGTCACTAAATAAATATTCGACATTTTAGTACTCATTTTTTACCAAATGAACAAATAATCCATTTGTGAAATTTAATGTATCCACAGTGTTAAAATAACAATGATGTTATATATTCAAAAAGGAAGTTCGATGCTTTATTTTAATTATATATTGGTTTATAAATGTTTATAAAAATGTGCAGAAAAACAAGAATATATAAAATTAGAGAATGAAATTACAGCAAATAAAACTTTTTAAAAAGTATTTATGTATTTAAAAAAAGACATACTAATTAAGTGATGCGATATTAAATCAAAGTAATTTAATTAAAAAATATCCATCTTATATATATATATATATACACACACACATATGCATATATATATATATATACACACACATATGCATATATATATATATATATATATATACACACACATATGCATATATATATATATATATATATATATATATATATAAAGAAGATAAATACATTTTTTTTGAATATAATAAATGTCAAATTTATTAAAATACCCTATTTTGAAACATTTCAAATTGTTTGTTTTTCTAGATCTTGTTTCTACAGTTATATAAATGACTACTGAACAACACCAAATGTGGCAACTGTACATTCATAACAATACCATAAATGTATTGATTCATATAAATGTACATACATATATATATATACTATTTGTATTTGTGTTACGAAATTTTTGTATTTTCTTCTTACGCAATAGAAACAAAATTTGATATCATTTTGCAGAAAACGAAATAAAGAATAGAAAAAACAATGCACGACCAAAAAAAGTTTACAAATCTTAAAATAAAACTCTGCACATGTCACACCAACAACTGTGTTACCGATGGGAGTTTAAACAAAAATGGTTTTATTGTTACTTGTGTATATTGGTAACTGAACTTGTTTTTATATGTTACTAGACTTTTCATTTTTTAAATCATTTTATTTTATTTGCACATTCGGTGCAATATTGAAGCCATACACACATGCCATCGCACACACCCATATATATATATATATATATATATATATATATATATATATATATATATATATTATTTAATTTTAACTTTATATACATTCACGTCTCTATTTCTTGCAAATTCAATAAAATTATTGAAATAGATACATACATACATTACATTAAGTTTATTCGGTTTGAAGAGAATAATACTTGCATTTGAAACAAATTACGATAATGGTATATTATCAAAATTCATCAATAATATTTTAGTTCATCAATAATTTACTTTTATATTATTTATTTTTTGGCGAAATTTAATGTTTCATATATATTTATTTGTTCAATATATATATATATATATATATACATATATATATAAACACACACACACATATATACATATATATATACAATTCTTATCTTGGATTTAACATCAATTTAAATTTAATTCTGAATTGAAACATGCAAAATGTAAAGTATATTTTGTTCTTACTCTAAGAATAATAAAATATAAAAATGAATATGTTGTTATCCGTCTCTCTCTCTCTTTATATACATACATATATATATATATATATATATATATATATTGCCAAAATAGAAAATAATAAATTATTGAAAATTTTTGAACAATAAAAAAAATGTTGTATTAATAGGTAATTTTCATTCAAGAAAGTGAATTAACCGCAAAATAGGATGCATTTTAATAACAAAACAGTCATTTTTTAACTAAAATTTTAAATCCATCCGTAAGTATGATATAAAAAGAGCTTATCTACAGTCTGATTAAAATTAATTATATTGTCATTGTCCTATTTACTCAAAACTCCAAAAAACTATCAAATTGACAACTGTCAATTATTAATAACTTCTTAAAGACAATGCGATGGTGTTTAGAAATTTCGAAAAATAATAAATTTCAAGTATTAGTATCTCTTTTATACTTTCGAAATATTATTATGTTGATAGTAAAATAATTTCGGTTTTTATTTTTTGAAATCTAACCTTAATTATTTTCAATTGAAATATAATTGATCATGTTTATGTTAATATCATTTTAAAGTACATTTTTCGGTCTGTGTTTTGGTAACATGAACTTCGGTTTTATTATTAATTTTGCTTCTAATTGGGCTATTGAATCAAAAATAAGAGTATAAGAGCAAATAAGAAAACAAAGCGAAAAGAAGAGTATTTTTTGTATGAGTTCAAAATGGGTGGTAAAGCAGCAGAAACTGCTCGATGCTTTTGATATGGGTGTTATTGAGGAACGTACGATGCAATAGTGGTTTCAAAAAATTCGTGCTGGAGACAAAATCCTTGCGTGTGTCCTTCTATTCATAACGATCAACTGAAAAGATTAGTTGAATGAGAAGCAACTACAATGCTGGACCACTTAAAACAGCTAGCTGAGAATAATGTATATGAATTTAAAGGTTAAAAACCGTAATTATTTTTCTACCAACCTAATGTTATTAATAAATAACTGTAAGAAAATCGTCAAGCTTTATACATTTTATATTACTTCTAATAAATATTTATTACTTGAATAAATTTTGATTGACGGTAAACCAAAAAAAAAAAAAAAATAATTATAATAACGAAATATTACCCAACGTAAAAGACCATGTTATAAAATGACATATTTCTTGTAAAAAAAATATTTTTATTAATTAATATACTATAAAAGGTAATACTTTAATTCTCTGAATAAAAGTATCAATAAATTAATTTTAGTAATTTGAAAAAGTACAATTTTTATTACTTTTATTCAAAAAAAATGACAAAAGCATTTATTTAACCGAAATTATAAAATATTACAAAAAATTATCAAAAATATTCAAATAGTAAATATCTTTTATTTATGTATTTAACGATTCATATTAGATTAGTAATATATTTCTTGAAGAACGAAGATAAAAATTCAATCAAAAAAAAACTACTTTAAATAACACTGTTATTGATAAATAACTATAACACAATATATTTTCCAACATTGAATTTAAAAGCATTGTCTGAAAGCACAAAAACAGCTTGTGCAACAAATACGAATCAAAAACCAAATGCAGAAAATTCTTAAGCATAAAACGAACTGATATTGCCTGTACGATGGGCATCGTGTTATATCCATTGAGATTCGATGCCGAGATGTGAAACAAGAAAGCTACAAGTTTGGCAACGATTATTCCGTTGAGTGAACCAGCCCTTTGCGGACGAGCGATTCTAACACACGACGTTCTCCCACGGGATCTCATAGCCCGTACCCAAGACATGTTTACCCTTCAACGCCTTCACTGTTCTTTACATTGTTTTCTTTTTGTCATGCACCTACATTCTTTTCTCAATCGTAAACATGATTAAAAAGCATCCATATCACTAAGTTTAAAACATACATTATTTTAAATAAATAATCAATAGAAATACTTTATTTAAACGTTTTTTATAATAATAAAAATAGTATTTCAATTCGAAATTAATAGTTTATGTAATTGATTCAAAATTTTAAAAATAAATAATCTAAAATATTATTTATGTATATATGTATATATATATATATATATATATATATATATACATATATATGTATATATATATATAGAGAGAGGGAGAGAGAGAGAGTGTATATATGAGCCGTTTACAGCACAAATCGATTAACTCCACTTTTTATTTGGCCATTGAATAATTAATAATTTATTTCAGAAGCCAACCTGATTAACTTCGTAGTCTAAATGTAAATGTAAATCGCTGCAATTATTCAAATGCAGCAGCAAGTGCTCAATGATAACGGTAAATTGGTTAGGAGTGTTTATTCAGAAATAAAGTAAAATATATTAGTAAGTTGCAGTCTGATTGGTACAGACTCTAGTCTTGATGATAACCTACGCAGTCAAGTCATGTTAATATCCTATCCAATTCATGATTATCATGATTTAATTTTAATATTCATAAATCCTATCGCATTCTATTCTAATCCTCTCCGTCTTGTTAATAAGTACTTCCTGATATAGTGATATGACAATTTGATAAAAAAAAAACCATAAATTGTGTAGTATAGTTTCATCAAAAAAAAGTAGTCTGACTCGGTCTGGCTGCCACAGAAGAAAATACTTGTGAATAAATAAACAATTATTTCAAATTAAACGTTTATTCGTTTTGGAAAAAATAGAACTTATACCGTTGTACCAAGATGGATGAGACATAATAAAAATTTGGATGTGGAAAAAAGTGAATCTGATAGTTCTTCAATACGATTTACTAATAGAAAGCCCGGCCCAAGGAAACGTTTATGTATTTCTTCTGATTCGTCATTTGAACATGAAACAAATACATTTGTTTGGAGAAAAAGAAGTTGTAATCCTGATAATTTGTTGTAGTCCTGAAAAAAATTCAGTATATTTTTCACCTGATGATTGGTACAATATAATTAAAAATTGTAAAAAAAGCATCATTTAATGTCATCCAAATGACTCATCAGGATTTTTTCTCAACAATTCCTTTAGAAAATTCAATCGTTAACAGAAAAGTAACCATTACAGGGTTTCCAGTAAATTGGCGTAAAATGCACTGGATAAAATTAGAAAGGTCCAAACCCCAATTCATACAATTCAAATATGATTTTAACGAAGATTCAGAATTTAATACCATTAATATAAGAAAATCTGCAGCAGGTAGACCACTAGGTCTGAAAATGTAGACCAGTCTTTGTTATATCCTATAGGAAGAACTGTTACAAGAGAAAAGAGGAAAGACATGATGGATCTGCTAAAATTCATTCCTTCGGTTAAACATGATTACTATAAAAACTTAAGAACAAATCGAAATTATGGGACCTCACATACAGCTGACAAAGAGACATAATTTATATTGGGTCAATCTATAACAAATAATATATTGTAACAAAACAGTTATTATTTATTTTTTCGAAAAAAATTTAAGAAAAAATATATGATAAATAACTTTTTCTGTAATGAAAAAAATAATAATTTGAACACTGAGTTTAACGTTATTACTTTTTTTCACTTGCTAAATCGATTTACTCCCCTATTCACACAAAAATTGTGAAATTAGTGGCGATTACTCTAAGCCTATTCTATCTTGTTCGTTTTAAATATCGTTACATAAGAGTTACATCTGCAGTTATGCATTCTACAATGTTTATTTAGATTTATATTATAAAAGGAATTTTCAAAAACACTACATTAGTTCATCATATTTCTTCACTTTTTATTTTATGGAGTTAATCGATTTGTCCTGTGAGCGGTTCATATATATATATATATATATATATATATATATATATATATATATATATATATATATATATATATGTGTGTGTGTGTGTGTGTGTGTAGAGATTAGATGTAAGGACAGTAAAATGAGATGATTTTAATATAATACGAACTTCTAATTAGAAGGTTGCCTAATATATCATAAACTCTTCCCCCTACTCGTTACGCTCATCAATTTTTGCCCCTGCTCGCTTCATTTGCTCTCTTCTCACTGTTAAGCGTTAACAATTTTTAAATGAAAAAATGAAAAACTAAATAAAGATATTGTGTAATGAAATTTGTTTTTGATTTTAAATGAAATCGTGAAAATAGTAAAGCTGAAAAGAAAACTTATTCTAACTTATTGTAAACTTATTTTAAAACTTCTGTGTATACGATATTCGTAATTGGTTTGTGTTCTTCTGTACACTGAAACTTGATACCCTGCTTAGAGGTACATCTGGCAAGACCAACATACAACTGGCCGCGCCCGAATACTATTTTATTGGAATCGAGGAACATGACGATTTGTGAAACATCAGAATTGATCGAGAATAGAGTTGGTTAACATGCTACTTGTAGAATGAAGCGGGGGGAGTGGCGTTACGAGGAGATGGTATACACGAAAAAAATTTTGTTTTATGAAAATTTTACGATGGAATTATTTTTTATATATAGAAAGATATTATTCTGTATATAAAAATTAATTGCATTTAAACATAAAACATATTTATATCTTAATCATTTGAATTATTGAAAAGTTTTAGTAGATATTTTATAATTCTTAGCCCCGTAGGTCACAAGTTTATTTTTTTCTGCAACCGAATTCAATTTACACCACTCTCTGCAGATCATATAGAATAATGAAGAGTGAGGATACAAGAAAATTACACATTAAAGAAATTTTATAACCCAATCATTTTCTTATTGATATTAATTCTTTATATACTCAAAGGTGTAATTTTTTACAAAGGAAATTTTGTTGTCTTATTAACCTCTTTTTTGAGACACTGAATATAAATTTTAAATCTTTGTTCCAAAATGTGTCCAAAGGTATCTAACTCGATTCTAAACTCTTAATATACTTTCACAAATGAATACTTTTTTTACCCTACAAACCACAAATAAATATTTGGTCAAAATTATTCTATAAATTAATATTGATTATGTTTTATTAATGTTCATGTCCATTCCGATGGTAATGCCATCATCTTCAGAGCGGGAAGGTACACAAAAAATCTGATATTTATTTGAATCTAATTATTATTCCACAATTGAACGTATCTACAAGATATTTAACTAATTAAATAGACCTGGTTGTTTTTTTCAAATTTAAAGGTGTCGATATTAAAAATATTTTTAGTTATTTATTTTTAAAATTGACCTAAATAAGATACACATTTAATTTAGTGTGTATTATATCAGAATTGTATATATATATATATATATATATATATATATATAATTATATAAGGTCAGTCCACAACTTCGTGCGTATATTTGGGAAATTTTGAAACTAAACAAATAAAATAAAATTAATTCTTTTCAATGATATATTTTCATTCGTTTCAACAACTTGTTTCCATTTTTATAGAATTTTTTCTATTCCCTTTGTATAAAAAACCTTTGGTTTTGGTGTAAAATATCTCTAAACTGCTCATTGGACTTCATCTTTGTTGTTTAATTTTTTCTAGATGAAAAAGTCTGAAGGCTTAAGAATAAATGATAGTCACTCGGAGCAATATCTAGCAAATAAGAAGGAAGAGAAAGATACTCCCAATTAATGTATTTGTAACTTTTTTATCTGCGGTCTAGCATGATCTTAGAGAATCAACGTTCGAAGTGAATGATACCGTACATATCCTACCAAACAGAAATGAGTATCTTTTTTGGATGTAATCCTCCCTTTGCTACTGGCAAGGGCTTCTTATTCTTACCTATCCACTGTCTTTTTCTTGTGATACAATGTCTTTTCTTTCGCCTGTCACAATATGGTCAAAAATGTCTCGTGTTATAGCAGATTAAAATGTTTAAATTAAATATTTATTCGTTGCTGGTTACTGACTTCCGATAACTGGTATGGCACCTACTTTTCAAGGTTGGATACCTTTCCTACTTTCTGTAGGTGACAAAATACACTTCTATGAGATGAATTTAGTGTTTCGGAAATCAGGTTTACTATTAATTCTGGTTCTGCATTCACAAAACTATTCACTGTAACTGTCAAATTCAACAAGATATTCAAAATGAGGCTCCTCCTCTACATTGATTTCTCCATTTCTCAACCTTTGAAATCATTTCTGAACAGTCCTTTCACTGATTCCATACCCACTACGAACACTATTTTGTTTTTTTATAGCAGAAGTTGCGTTTTCCCCATTCAAAAACAAAAAAAAAACCGTACCGTTTGTACTAATTATCAATATCCATATTATAAAGTCTTATATTTATGCCTGTTCTTTATAATAATCGATAATAAACTAATCACTCGAGTGTGTAATTGAAAGCAGAATAAAATATGTATGACAACGCATCATTCTGTGAAATGAATAATGACAAATTGACATATGAGGCGAATACGCATAAATTTATGAACTGGCCTGATATACAGTAGTTCAGTAAATGAAAATGACCGTACATTTAACCTAGGAATAAAATTATCTAAGAGGGCTATGAAAACAATAGCTAGAAATTGACCGCTTGCACTAATAATTCTCATTAATTATAATAAATTAACAAATACAACAAATATTTTCTCTTTATTTCTTTATTTCCGCAAAAGTTTTAATTCATATTTGGTATTTTTATTAAATATTTAGGTGACATTTTTCATTTACTTATAGTATCACATTAAAATCTAGAACAGTACATTAGTATTAGAAAGTTGGTATAGTATAAATTGTCAACTTTTATATTTTTTAATATGAGTAAATATAAAAAAGAGATCAAATTATATGAAAAAACAACTTTAATTTTAAAAATAAAATAATTATATTTTCTTTGCATGAACAATTCTACTTACGTCATCAATTATATCTTATAAGTTGTTTCTCAAATCCTTTTTTTAAAGCTCATAACTATTCTTTAATAATTGTCTTTGAGATTATTGCTAGTCTTTTATAAATTCATTTGGAGATACTTTTATTTAATTCACGTTATTTGATAAAAAATATATTCGACTAATTATTCAAATTTTTCATACTTTAAATTTTTTTATTCACATCGCACAATTTTCTAAAGTGCATTGCATATGTTATCAATATATATGCAAATACAGATTGAAGAAAATTTATTACATGTTACAAAAATTTTTCTTTTTTATTTAAATTTAAAGAGGAGAAAGATTTAATCGACTTTAACTTTCTAATGCACTATCATTTATACATAATTTTTTCATTAATCGTTTTCTGATTACTTTATAATTTTTCAGATGTTTAACTTTAATATCATTATCTAAATTATAATAGTTTTCTTAAAAATATTCATTATAGTTAGCTTTTTCTTTATGTTCAATTATCTCTAGTGTCGCTACATTTGATTAAAATTTAAATTTTCCAATAAAGTTACTATAAAATGTTTACTTTGAATTAAAATTTAACTGAAACAAGCAGAAAAAGATTATTGTGATACTGCATATGTATCTTTACTGTGTACTAAACATACCTGTTTATATATGTGTAAGATCGAGATAATCCTATATGCGTATTAAATAACTTACTCGATTTAGATAACGCAAGATAAGATTTAGTTAACCTTATATAGCTTAGAATATATATTATTATCTTAATTCGGCAATTTAAATATTATCGCACATACAGATAAACTCATCAATACAGTAACACGTGTTGCAGACTAGCAGTGAGAAATACACGAACATACGCACACACAAAAGCTTTAATATGAGGTCACCTCACAGTGCTGTACCTCTAACTACTCTTGCAAACCCACTATCGGTGATGACCCCATATGACCCATAACATAGACTCCCTGTCGTGTGACATCGAAACCCGATTAGGCCAACAAAGCTCTTGTGTGTTTATTGGTGAGACATCACTATAGCACTGCGGGCGGATAATGCGTTAGCCCTTTGCAGAATAATTATTAGAAGTATAGATTATGTCTACATTATTTATATCTGATTTTATGTACAGAAAGATACTTTAACTGAAATATTTATGTTGTCTTATTATTTACTTCAAATACGTTATTATAATATTATGCTTTTAGTGTGTCTGAATGTATATATATATATACATACATACATATTTGTGTATTGTGTATTTATGTAAAAATTTACTTTAGTGTATTCGTTAATATTGATATGAGAATTATTATAATTATTTTTCATTCGTGGAGTAAACATTTTCATATGTCAGATCTTTTTTTGTACTTAATTACACACAAAAGAATTCATCCCTCATGTCTTGATGTGTTTAAAATCTACTTTTGCATTTTTTTTATAATTTTGCCTTCATTCCTTTTTATTTCTCTTTCAACCTTCTCTTTCTAGTCATGGTCGTCTTTTTCTCTTTCTAGTCATAGTTTTTTGATTCGACATAAGAAATTTCATTCTCCATTTCTTCATCTCGAATAACATCTTCTGTCTTTTTATTTTTATATTATTGTATACATTCCTATTTTTATCATATTTCCTCCTTAATCGATTTATCTTTCTCTATTTTACTGTCTTCATAAAATTCTATCAATATCCTTGACCTTGCATTTTTTTAGATATGGAAGTAAAATTCTACCAGACATAGTAGATCGGTTATAGTTTTAGTATGTCGTGAATAATATACCAACCATTCATTTATACCAAAAGAAAATGTTGAATTACAATACATTAGTTACAATGAAAGATAAGTATTCAACATTAAATACTTCCTCTTTAAAATAAAAGCACATCTTAAGAGTAATGAATTTCATAATTATCCATAAGCATTAATGTAGGATTATTGAATGTTTTATTTTTAAGCATTATTTGCATTTTTTATTTTTATTTCATTTTATATTTTATAAGGACGCTTTTTCACAGTTATAAACCTTTTGAATAACAGATAATAAAAATCGAACAATATAAATAAATCATTCAGAAGTATATTTGAATACATTATAACCTACCCTATTTATAATTACAAGGTGAAACATCCGTAAAGGATAAGCTAAAGAGACAAACATTAGATTTTTTCACGAAATAAATGAAAAAATGTGTTATACAAAGTCAGACAATTAAGTAATGCGACCGATTTTTTTTCTCGGCCTGTGGTAACACTGCGAACCTGTAACTCCGCCACCGTAATAGCAGATCCCTACTCTCTCGACTGAGACCTTGACCACCCTCGTACGATCATTTCTTCGCCAGCTGTTTAGTGTTTTGTAACAACGCGCGAGTAGTGCATGTCACGAAGCCCACCGAATGAACATCGCTCAAGATTGTCTCGAGCAGGTTGAAAGTGATCCTACTCTTCTCGATCGAGTTATTACTGGTGATGAAAGTTGGTTCTTTCAATATGACCCCGAAACTAAACGACAAAGCCAACAGTGGCTGTCCCCTGGAGCACCAAGGCCAAAGAAGGCGAGAATGAGCAAGTCCAAAGTGAAAACCATGTTGATTTGCTTCTTCGACAGCAAAGGGGTTCACAAAGAGTTCGTACCACCTGGATAAACCGTAAATCAAGTATTCTACCGCAATGTGCTCGAAAAATTACGAAAAAGGGTGAGGGGGTGAATTTTGTCGCATTACTTAATTGTCTGACCTGCCAAACATTTATTAAAATCGATAGTAATTATGTTAAAAAATAAATACAACATATGAATTTTATATACTAGGTTCTTTTCTTTTTTGTTTCGTTCCAAATTCCCAAAAAATATAAGACTTATGAACTCTTGTGAAAACTCTTAATCCAATGTTAGTATTGAAAATTTACAATTATTTTTATTTTACGAGGGTATCGCCAAATATTTTCAGGCTATTATGTTTTCGCATACCCATGTAAACGCATTTCGAATCTATGCAGTATTATAGATTAATGTCTTAGCAGCGTTCAATGAAAATTTCTAGATTATATCTCGATCAATCATACAATGACAGCGATAAGAGTAAGACACGTTCTTAACAATGTCATTAGTAAACAAAATTCAGTTTTCGATAAATGAAGGGGTTACACCGCACCGAATAAAACAACAATTACAGAGAGTATACGAGGAAGCTTCCCCTTCACACTCTTCAATAAAATAATGAGCTAAGACATTCCGGATGGGATTTTCACAGATGCATTCTTCCTTCATAAAAAAAAACATTCATAAACAATCTGATCAAAAGCGTTCAATAATTGAATATTAATTTTTGATAATTGATCACAATTTCGTGATAATTCCCATAATACACACAGTTCAAAAATGCAGAAAAATCTCTATTTTTATTTATGATTTTTTATACTTTAGCGCTCTGAAGATGATGATGTTACCATCGAAATAACTACAGAAAAAAATCAAAAATGATTATTAAATACAGATGGGAAATGATTCCTGTATGACAACTGACATTTGAATGACGCTTGGTAGTCATGACAACATAACGCTCATGGTACTTTAGTACTTACGATTTCATTGCAGTGTTATAATTTCAACACTGCAATGGAATAATAACTACTGAAGCACTGTGTATATCAGTAGTAGCTATGTAGTGGAGAGTTATATAACTACATTGCATTATTGAAGAATTGGGTATCAAAATATTATTAGTGTTGTGAAAGCTCCGATGAATTATTAGTTAAATATAAACAAATATTTATTGTTTCTTTTTAATTTTTACTGTTACTATATAAAAAAAAATGATTATATATATATATATATATATATATACTTAAAATAATCTTAAAACATTAATGAGTACATAAACCTGTTTAAGAAAAAAAAGTAGAGATTGAGACTTCAGGACTGAAAACTTTTATTGACTTATTCATAATTAGAAATGCATAAAAAGAGAGTATACGCCTTCATAAAATCAATGTAAAAATAAAAAACACATTTTAAGTAATTAAAAACTAATTGATATTGAGTTATAAAAAGGAAAGTTATTACAGTAAGACTAATAAATTATTTTGAGTTGAGAGATTACTATCTTGGGAAACGATAAGGCATTTCTAATATTATTTTTATTAAATGCTTATATTATTTTTATATATTGATTAATATAAATATTAATTTAGCATGTGGGAGGATATACGTACTGCTTTCTGAAAATTAGTGATTCTATTATTGAAATGTTTACAGAAAAAAAAAACTATAAATAAGGATTACTTAGCTGTAACGAATATTAAGGTTAATAGTTAAAACAAAAAATATAGTATATTCTTTGATTCTCGTTAAATTAAGTATATATATATATATATATATATATATATATATATATGTAACTTATGAAAATAGTTTAAATATCATATATTTTTGAGTTTTTCATGAATTGTTCATATAGAACTTTTTATGTTAAAAGAAAAAGAATTCTTTTAACGATAAACTTTAACGGTCTACTTGAACACATACATTTTTTAGTAGATCTTTATATATTGATAAAATTGTTTTCAATATTGTATAATACTTGAAGGTTTCATAAAATATTAAAAATTCAAAATACATGAAGGTTTGTTACACCATTTAATGCCTTTCCATAAAATATACATTACAAAAATACAATATTCAATTTTAATTACCACTATCATGTTATGTTTTTGAACACATCATAAACAAATATTAATATATGTATATATATATATATATATATATATTACTCGTGTGTATATACATAGATAGATATTTATATTCATCGTATATATATATATATATATATATATATATATATATATATAATATGTATAAAAATGAATACATACGATATTTTTAATATGAGTAAATTTTATTTTTTGTATGGAAACATAAAATTCATTTTAAAAGAATATTTACTAAAGAAAAACCTGATAGTTTGATGCACATTTTAATGGAGAAGACATTATCCTCAGAGCGCTTATATTTATAGAAAATTACTAATGTAAACTTTTTAGCTCAGATATGAGATCAAAATAAAATTTTTATTGGCAAATAATTTGTTTAAGAATTATATTTTTTTGTAAACTGGGATGTTTCAAAAATATTTAAACTTTACGATAGTGTACGAGGTCAGACAATTAAGTAATGCGACAAAATTCAAAAATCGAGTATATTTAAAAATTAAGGTACATCGCTGCGATCCCCTTCAAAGTAGTCCCCTCCCGCATCTATACACTTATTCCAGCGAGTTTTACAGTTTTCGTAACAATTCTGGAACACTTCTTGTGGGACCTCTCCGAGTACCCTCGTCACAGATTCTTGGATATCTTCAACGGAGTCAAAATGTCGACCTTTGACGAATTTTTTCATATGGAGGAATAGGAAAAAGTCGCAGGGTGACATGTCCGGTGAATAGGGGGGTTGTGGTAACGTTGCGATGCCTTTAGACGCCAAAAACTAAGAGACACTGAACGCACTGTGACAGGGAGCATTGTCGTGATGCAGAACCCAAGTCTTCGCGATCTCTGGACGCACTCTAAGCACCCTTTTTCGTAATTTTTCGAGCACATTGCGGTAGAATACTTGATTTACGGTTTGTCCAGGTGGTACGAACTCTTTGTGAACCACCCCTTTGCTGTCGAAGAAGCAAATCAACATGGTTTTCACTTTGGACTTGCTCATTCTTGCCTTCTTTGGCCTTGGTGCTCCAGGGGACAGCCACTGTTGGCTTTGTCGTTTAGTTTCGGGGTCATATTGAAAGAACCAACTGTCATCATCAGTAATAACTCGATCGAGAAGAGTAGGATCACATTCAACCTGCTCGAGACAATCTTGAGCGATGCTCATTCGCTCAAATAGGCTTCGTGACATGCACTACTCGCGCGTTGTTACAAAACACTAAACAGCTGGCGAAGAAATGATCGTACGAGGGTGGTCAAGGTCTCAATCGAGAGAGTAGGGATCTGCTATTACGGTGGCGGAGTTACAGGTTCGCAGTGTTACCACAGGCCGAGAAAAAAAATCGGTCGCATTACTTAATTGTCTGACCTCGTATATTTTTACACGCAGTTCAATGTGTTAGTTTGTTAGGAAAAGAATTAAGGTTTCTGTTTTCTGGATTCTAACTTTAATTTTTTTCAATGAAAGTATAATGTATCCCGTGTTTATGTTAATATCATTTTAAAATGCATTTTTTTGGTCTCTATTTTGGTCGACTATGGTTTTATTATTAGTTTTGCTTCATATTGGGCTGTTGAATTAGAGATAGAAAAGAAGGAAATAAGATCAATTTTTTGTATAAATAAATGACGGGTGTTAAAGCAGCAGAAATTTCTTGTAAACTAAACTATGCTTTTGCTGTAGGTACTATTAAGAAACGTACGGTGCAATGATAGTTCCAAAAAAATCACGCTCTGAAAGAAACCCTTGAAGAATAAGAATGCCGTGAGCATTCTTCTTCAGTTCATAACGACCGACTGGAGGCGTTAGTTGAATCAGAACCATGCACAACAATTCTAGAGCGTCTAAAAAAGTTTGGCATTAATCATTTTACGGTTCTAAACCACTTAATTAAAAAAAATATATGACTTTAAAGATCATAAGTCTCAACTATTTTTCTACCAATATAATAGTTATGGTAAATTATAAATAACAACAATTTTTTTGAATATCTTTATGACTGGTACATTCCTAAGTGAGAAGTATTTTTAATGAGGTTCTATTTTGAAGCTAAGTATATATAATTGTAACTAAATAAAACTAAATTAAATCTAACAAAAATATAATAATCAGTGTTATAGTTTTAAAATTTTGAATGCAACCAATTTTAATTTTTTTTCTAATTACGATTCAAAAAATTAATTCAAATTTTAGTACCATATAAGAAAAGAATTTATATAATTACAAGACGTAAGAAAATAAAATTATCCAAGACACAAATATAAAGTTAGCATTTTACCTTTCTCAACGTTCAGTATATATTTTTTATACATAAAAAATCATACGTTTGGAAAAAGTTAAAAATGGGAATATAAATTTTTTACTCTGAAATTTCGTGTAGCTATAAAAGTATCGTGTTTATGTTGTCAAATTTCTTTCTTTAAAAAGTTTATTACAGCAGAATCGATTTAATCCGCGTATCTGACTGATTTCACAGGTCATATATTAAAACATCCACCTCATATAACTTGAATGTTATATATATATATATATATATATATATATATACATATATATATATATATATATATATATCGCGTATTTTAAGTATTATTATATTGTATAACAAAGTTTACCTGTATCTAAGACTAGGTCATTTGATAAGGGTTAGTCAATAAATAAATAAATTTTAATTTTCTGCATTTGCTCTTCTTACAAATTAATTAGAATTTATCTGTCACCAACAGTAAAGATGTTAGATAGAGTTAAACAAGAGCATACAAAAGAAATATAACTGAACACAATCAGCCAAATATACACATAACATTACAATCTATTTTTTTATGTTTATCTTTGTAATGCGGTTTTGAAGTTATGCGTTGATATTTCATGAAAATTCGGGATTTCCCCGTTATATATATATATATATATATATACACACATATGAGCTGCATATTGTTTAAAACATTTCAAATTTAAATTGTTATATTTTTAAAATTTATATTTTTTAATTTAAAATTTTCTATTTAGGACTGTTTAAATCATGTTGTGTCTGCTGTCGCTGACATAATACCAGAAACTTTAAATTCATGCTAGGAAGCTTGGATATGTTGCAAAGAGTGTAACCATTAAAGCATCGACCTTATCAGCTGAAACAATTACTTTGGCACATGAATTACTTTTATATCAATTTGTTTCAAATTTTTGAAAGATTTTTAGGCACTCTTATTTTTCTGAATTTTAATAAACTTTTTTTATCCGATTGTGATTGTATTTCAACTCATTGCTTTGGTTTTCTTATTTTATTAGAAAATTATAGAAAGTATTCTTAATTTTTCAACACAAGTAATATATTTTTTGCGATTTTTTTATATGCGGTTTTCTGTGGAACGTATCTAACGCATAAAAAGAGATTTTACTATGTGTGTGTGTGTATATATATATATATGATGTACAAATTATTTCAGTGTCTCTTTCGTAGAAAATGAACGTTTACGGAAAAATCGAATACATTTCAATCCTCAAAGTATTCCCCTTATTTTGTATAACTTTGGTTCATCTGTCGGATAACTGACAAATCTCTTGCCGAAAGAAGATGATGGCTTTGAATCGATGAATTTGTAATGCATTTTCAGACCTCTTCCACTGATTTAGAATTTTTTGCATTTTTAAAGTATCCAACCTCTTCTCTTCCTTCTCTATCTCTCTCTCTCTCTCACTATGTATATATATATATATATATATATATGTACATATATATATATATATATATATATATATATATGTACATATATATATATGCATATATATATATATATATAGATGGATAGATATATATACATATATATTATATATATATATATATATATATATATATATATATATATATCAGAAAGTTATTGCTATTTTGTCTCTTTCTAGTTGTAAATATACAAAATACTTATAACACATGATATATATGTCGTTTAATAAGTATGGTAAAAAAGAAGGTTGAATATCATTTTTTGAAAAAAATCGATTTTATTTCTCAACATAGTCTCCATTGAGGGCTTTATACTTGGTCTAGTCAGTCTGCAAAATACGCATTGAAGGCAACAATGATATACTCGATCAGTTCAATGAGAATTTCTTCCCATCGAGCCAAATTTTCAAGTTTGGGAAGAGGAAGAAGTCGCACGAGACCACGTCCATAAAACGTTTCTTGTCAAAATATAACATATATATTTCCGATTTGAACCCACATACTAGTTAATAGTTTAATATCTTAATAATTTGAGTTCTACTACCACAAGCATAATTTCATAGAAGTGCATTCCTATATTAATGATTATTTTTTTTTAATTTCTTTACAAAACAGTTTAAAAGTTAAAGAAATAATTTATATTCAGGCAATTAAATATGAATTTTCTGGCTATAGACTTGTTGAAACTTTAGTGAGATTATAAAGGTAAAAATAATAATGAATTGTGATTAGTAAAAATATTATATTTGTTCGATACTTTTTTCTTAGAATAATGGTAAAAAAAGAAAAATTTTCTGGTTATAAAATAACATCAACTTACGAGTATAATTACATAGTTATTGTTCAAGAGTGTCATATTAGTCTTATACATTTTAACATTGTTTTTGTAAAGAAATATTAATTTAATTTTGTATATATATATATATATAAATTTAATTTTATGTATATATATATATATGGCAAACAAAGAAAAAAATGTTCATAAAAATATCATACATATTTTCATAAAAAATAATTTAAAATTTTACAGTACCTACGAGTATATGATTTCTTAGTTTATATTGACATATTTTGTAGTTCAATGTTCGTAAAGTGTAATTTTCGTTAATACTGAAAGTTAATTAGTGTTTCCCTTGCTATTTAAGTAAATGAAAAGTATATATGATACGTTTCATTCACTATGTAAAGTTTCTATATGTGTGCATCTTGGGTAGTTTCCTATTAGTCTAAGACATTTTTTTGGATTATTTGAAGTGTTTGTTTTGGATCTACTTCAGACTAATCCACTATATAATAATATTGATCTTATTATCGTTACGTATATTTGTTTTTTGTTGGTTGTGTTTAAATGAGAAATTTTATAAACAAATTAGTCAATTTTTCATACAGTTTTGCTGAACTGTATTTTTTTGAACTATATTTATTAGTTTTTTATGGATATATATCATATGCTTATATATTTTACATAGTTGGATCTTCTAATATTGTTATTATACATACCTTTTATATTAATGATAATCTTTCTTTTTATGTGAAAAATTGTCTCTGTTTTCCTATTATTTAATTTAATTTTTCATTTTGTAAAATACTTCTCTGTTGTAAAATACATTTTATATCCATTTAAATATTATATTAATTCTGTATGATTCAAAAAATTTTCTTGTGTCATTCATATATAGCATAAGATCCATATTAAGATACTTTGAATTGTCGTTTATATTTAAGCTATATTAAATAATGTAGGACGTAAAATGAAACTTTGATATATACCAAAAGAAATACCCATATATTATGGTTTTCTTTGTATTAACTGAAATATGTCTATTTATTGAAAATAATTTTATTCGATATATTAAATAAGGTAGTAATTTTTGATTTATTAATTTGTACAGCATTCATTATGCCATACTGAATTAAACGCTTCTTTGATATCAAGTATAGTAATGTTTTTATTATATCAATATGTAATAAAATACGGTAATCTAACGAGCTGAGAGAGTGCACATTTTTAGTTCTAAATCCAAATAGTTGGTTCATGAATGTATTACTTTTAGTATTTATCGAATTAGTGTTTATATTAGTCTTCTAATTTTTTGCAAAATGAGTAATTAAATTATTGAATTACCTTTGTGTCTTGTGGAAATATCTTCTTTTAATCACAATCCTGATCTCGCTGAATTCTTAGTAAGATAACACTATACAACTATTAGTAGAACTTTAACCTAACGTTCACAAGAATTACTTAAATATTCATTAATCACATATTAAAAATATCACTTTCACCGGCACAACACTGAACACTTGTTAGATGTTTCAAAGTTATATTTATAACAACAATTATCCTTTCTTCGTTTTTTATAAATTAGACTTGGCCTTGCAATGGCCAAGTTTTTCAATATTTAAATCACTGAATCGATTTAGAGACATTCACATAAATGTAACTGCAGTAAATTTTAATTACAATTTAGTTATTTATCTACACGAAGCATAATATTTGTATAATCATATCGACGCGTGATGGTTTCTACTGTTCACTAATGTATAATAGCAGCTATAAGTATTGTATAGCAGACCGACGTTACTTATTACACAACCAACTACTAATTTTACTTAGAACTGTTTTAGTAACCGAGTGAATATTTAAAAATATAATTTATTATCTAATATAATCAGAAATTATGAGCCTTTTCTTCAATTCATTCAAATATATAAAATATTCACACAAAGGTTTTAAATTTATATAATGCTTGGATGTGTAAATATATTAGTGTTAAACTGTAATATTTGTTACATTATTAAACAAGCCAATGTGCTACATAATTATATAACTTATGATTTACTATTAACGTTTTCTTTAACCGAACACTTATTAATAATAAAAGTGTATATTTCAATTCGGCCGACTATTAATAAATATAAAATCACATTGTACAAAATTGCATATTAATGTTGATTCAATACGATTCATTATGTAAGTAATGAAAGCATAAAAGTGTAATAAATAGAGTAATTTAATAATAATACTAATGTTTAATTAATTTTAAAAATTATGTTAAATAAGTCATAAGAATGAAGAAAATAAAAAATATATAAAATAGTATTTTGTGTTCAAAATTTCGTTAAATTTTCATGATAAATATTTATTTTTAACAATTTTTCTTAAATTATCTATTTCTAGATAATTTAATATTCTGTTTTGTATTTGCATTTTTTTTTATATTTTTAATTAATTATTCATCGATATCCTCTATTTTATATCTATAATAAATTAATATTGGCTAATCGTTCACAGAATTTCAAAATATGAAGACAAATTTTAGTTATGAATAAATTTGTAAATTAAATGTAACAATATTTCACTTTAAAAATAATAAATATTACAAAACATAAATAATACGTTTGGTTCAAACCACACTCATCTATATTTTCAAAAAAAGGCTGAATCGGTTACATTATTTCAAACTTTTCAACCATTCTAAACTAGTAATTTACAAAGAGAAATGTCAGTGTATTATTATAAAGATACGTTTCTCAATTACAGTATTGTCATATATATATATATATATATATATATATATATATATATATTGTATATAATTAAATTATAAGAAAAATAAATTGAAAATAAATTTACTGGGAAAATATTTCATTTACAAAAATAGTTTCATCAAAATAATGTTTTCTTTTCTTCTGGCCTTTACACACTTTACAACATTGAACATATCCTACAATACAAGATATATAACAAACTAACTATTCACTTGCCCCATTTAATACTACACAAGATTAACAAACGGAAGAAAAATAACAGGTTAATGTCCATAGTGACAGAAGAAAAATTCCATATCATATTGAGGCAACTAATTGTATTTTGTACATATATACATATATATATATATATATATATATATATATATATATATATATATATATATATATGTATATATATATATATATATATATATATATATATATATATACATGTATCTATATATATATATATATATATATATATGTATGTTTGTATGTGTGTGTTACGCACTCGTATCTTTGTGTAACTTGTGTGTTTTTTGTGTAACGTGTTTCAATGAAATGCACATATTAAATGTAAAAATTAATTCTGTGCCTTTGAATTGAATCAATCATAACTCTGTTTTAAATTAAAATATTTTCTCGTCGTTTCAGGATTTTGAATTGCTAATCTTACATTTAAAAACTTTATATATCTTGGCCATACAGTTGGCATAACCTTACAAAACAATAGTGAACATATAGGCGTCCTAAAAGCATCGTACAAAAAACTGCATACTTTTCATATTCTAGTTTAAAAAAAATGCTACCGAAACCGTGGGAATGATTTGTCCAGCTTTAAAGGAAAGTATTTTGATGTATAAAACATACAAAAAATACTAAACTGATGGAAGAGGTCAGAAAATGCATTACAACTTCAGCGACTCAAAGCCAACATCCCTTTTTCGACAAGAGATTCGTTAGTTACCCGATTGATGGAGCAAAATTATACAAAATAATAGGGAATATTTTAAGATTTCAAATGTGTACCATTTTCCATAAACATGCACGGGCACTAATGACCTTAGATGCCGACGTGCCCTTAAACTCCAAATAACCAACAGTAAACATTCATTTTCTATAAAAAAAGGCACCGATAAATGTCTACACCTAATAATTTTAAAATATTTCATTACCATTTATATATATATATATATATATATATATATATATATATATATATCATTTTCTTAGTATCGTGAAACAAGACAATGATTAATATCTTTTATTTTATAGAAAACTATTTGCAATACCGATCATTTAAAGTGCAAAACAGACAGATAACATTTTATTTCACTGTGAAAAAGAAACACAATAAACAACTTACTATTAAAAACAACTGTAGTTTTGATGTAATTTAAATGTATTCTTTTACAAATACTTTTCTCTAAAACATCCTGTCAGAAGCAATTTTACTTTATCATTGTCTCGTTACAATTTTTTGTGTCTTTTACAGTATATTCAGTTTTCTATTTAATGTTATATTGAAAAACTGATTTCTTATATTCTTCATATAACTGTAAATATGTTTTTTTAAAAAAAAAACATTTCAGAAAACTATTTCTTTCATTTAAATACTCACAAGAAATAAATTATTTAAATATTTAATAATTTTCATTTACAAAAACGAAATATTTAATCAAGAAAATAAACTATGATCTAAATTATTACATAAAGAATTGTTATGTTAATTCAATATAGTTTTGGTTTTTAGGAAAAATTCATTTTTACAAATCAATTTTTTCACTCATTCCACATTATACATTTTTCTTTTAATCAAACATTTTAAATAATTGATTATTGAAAAATTTTGATTGTTGCTTATGCAAATTTTCCTAACGATGACAATTTTGGTAACAATCATCATCATAACGCAAACGTACAATAATTGAATATTTTTGATCAGAATTTTTTATGATTTATGGAATAAATGAAAAATTCTGTTATGGAATATATTATTACTATTTAGGCATTACAAATAAATTACATTTATTTAATTTGATTCATATATTAAATTTATTATTCAGTAAGCAGCAAAGTATTCATTTACTTTTCTGATTTTTTTATAGAACCAAAATCTAACTTTAACTAATTATATACATATTTGTGTAAAGTATGTTTATTCAATATTAAATATTTTTCACTAGTAATTTTAATCTCTGTACAATTTATTTACCATAGTAATATGAACAATGTTAGATTACTTTCATATATTAATGAATTTGTTTCGTGATTTTAACGGATAAATACAGAAACAGATTTTTCATTACTGTAGTTCCCTAAGGATTAGTAGTACAGTATCATATAGTAAGGATAGTATCGACATAAAAAGACATATATAGAACAATCAAAAATAATTATTAATTTTTATTAACATTTCATTTATCACATTTTTTGTGATTTATTGAGCAAGTAAAATAATCATTAGGGCAAGTCCTTGATAATAGTTAATTATCTTACTTATAGAAAATCAAAGTTATATACTACTGAACAGAACTTTATAATTATACCATTTTTTAAAATAATTTTCTTAACTATTTTTTTTAAACATCCGTATTGATACTGTCTTGTATTTGTATTCGATTAATAAAATTATGAAATCAATTACAAAATAATCAAAATATGTAAAATTATTGAATACCTGTCAAAATTTAGTTTATTTAAGTGTATTGTAAATATTAAAAAGCATTAACATAAAATTTTCTTCTTAATAAAAAAAAGAAGGATTAGAACTAAAAATAAAATTCTATCACACTAATTACACTTTAAATGTAAGAACATGTCATATAAAAACACTCCAAAAACCTGAGATAATCCGGATATTTGTTTATCGTACTGTTTAATTTTTTAACAAATCCTCAGAAGTAATTAGGCACAAGAAATTGTATCGTTCATTAAATGTTAAAGAATAGATACGTAGAAACCGCTACAAAAACATAGAAAATTCAAAGATCAATAATAGTTTTATAGAATGTCTATGACAATAACATGACTTAAACAAGAAGAAATAAAAAATAATATATATATATATATATATAAAGAGAAAGAGAGAATATATGTAAAATTAAGATTCTAAGAAGACGTGAAAATACTAAAAATAACCCTTTAAAAAAAATGAATTCTTCAATAAAATTCGAAAACCTGACCAAAATGAAAACATGATAAATGTTTTCATTTCGGCTTCATTTTAGTTCGAAAATTATCAGATAATTTCGAAAAAGGACACATTGTTAACCAAAACAATGTGATGATCGCTCACAAATAATTGAAATATATGTAGGATGATTCAATTTAGGCTCCCACATGGAAATATTAAAAAAGTCGTAAAAATTAAAAAAAAACATGTTTTTCTTATTTTATATTTTAGTTCAGTTGTATTTTAGTATTGAATTGAATTAAATACTAAATAAAAAATAAAATGTTTTTTAATTTTTGCGATTTAATTAATAATTTTATGTGGAAGCCGAAATTGAATTACTCTATATAAATAAAAAAGGGAATTTATACCAATAAAAAATATTTTACAAATTACAAACGCGTGAATGAGATTTAAAAACAACCAATAGCATTTTTTTGATTTATGGTTTTATTATACGAAGAAATAAGTACTTGCATATTCGAAAAAATCAAAAGAAATCAAATCATAACGGTTGTTGTTACAGAATTTATTACGTTGTTGTCAAAAATATGATTTCATAGTGTTCGTTTGAAAGATGAGAGTTTTATTAATGAATATCAACACAATAAACAGATTATTTGTTTAAATATTTATGCTTATTATAGAAACATGAGAAATTTCGATTAAAATTAACATACCATTAAAAAATTTACAAAATCTATTTTAAGTTAAAGGGAAACATCAAATATATTCTACATTACTTGATTAAAATTTTAATACCAATTTAGATTCGAAGTCACCGATTATCCACCATGATCACAATTTTTTTGTGGGGATACAAGGTTTATACGGTTTATACATCAATAACAAGGTTTATACGAACAAGCCAGAGACGATTGAAAGCCTAAAAGGAATTATTCGTCACTAATACTCAGAGTAAATTCAGGATATATGCCAAAATGTAATGAAAAATTTCATCGGAAAGGCCCACTTTTGCACTGTAGTCAGAAATAGCCATTTAACCGACATTATTTTCTGTACGTAATTCGAAAACCTAAAAACAACTAATCACATAAAAAAATCTAGTTTTTCATTTCCTGAGGCAACTATAAAAAATAAATTTCTGGATCTACCTTGAAAATATATTGTATAAATTATTTCATATCTTATAAATAAAAACAAAATTCTTGTTAACGCTACAACTCCAAATTCAACTATTGGGTTGGTCGAAAATTAATTTTTATTTATGTCCTTCAAATTCATATACATTTTTTTATTTAAGTTGTTTCAACTGATCCTGAATTGTTAGATGACTAACTCCTAAGTTTTGTGCAAGTTTTCGAATTATTGTGCGTGTTCTGATTAAATTAATACGAGTACCTTCAGCTGGTCGTTATAAATTGAAGAAGGATACCCGCGACCTTCTTCATCTTCGAGGCTCTCCTCTACAGCACGAAATTTTTGGGATCACCATTGCACTGTACGTTCATTATCAATACCTACACGAAAAGCATTGTTGAGTTTACCAGCAGTTTCTGCTACTTTACCACCCGTTTTGAACTCATACAAAAATTTGCTCTTATTTGCATCTTTTCAATCTTTAATTCAATAGCCCAATTGCAAGCATAATTAGTACTAAAACTAAAGTCGATGTTATCAAAATATAGACTGAAAATGATATTAACATGAACGCGATGAAATTACCCTTTCATTAAAAAAGTAAGGTTAGAATTCAGAAAACAAAAACCGCCATTGTTGTCCT
Organism: Acanthacorydalis orientalis; assembly: GCA_034766995.1. Taxonomy (NCBI): domain Eukaryota; kingdom Metazoa; phylum Arthropoda; class Insecta; order Megaloptera; family Corydalidae; genus Acanthacorydalis; species Acanthacorydalis orientalis. Next base: position 4,953,668 of record CM068320.1, on the reverse strand, counting down.
ACCAACCTAATACTATCGTAAAGACAAATTCGATAAAAAATTTTGTTTTTTATACTTGATATGTACACATGTTATGATGATATATATATATATATATATATATATATATATATATATATATATATATATATATACTTCATTAACAAACTCCTTACGATTTAATAATCTTTAAGACCACTAAAACAAAATATTGTTTCTAAAAACTCACAGTCTTTTAATTTTGAATAAAATTAATTTATATTTTTAATGTAGGATTTATATTTGTAATAAAAACGATATCAAAAAAATTTAGATTAAAAGAATATAAATACGAAATACGTATATCTAGTAATTAAGTCTTCGTATGTTTTTTTTATTAAAGTAAAACTAATGTATAAGAGTATTTATTTACCATAAAGGAATCGAAATAAAAAAGTTTATATCTCTTTTCCATTTACAAAGTTGATGTAAGAAGGATTTATTCCACTTCTATACTATATTAACTTTTTTTGTATGTAAAACTATTACAATATAAACAAACATTATGTGTATAAAGTTGCACTTTAATATAAAGAATATACACTTCATTTAATATTACATATTCATTTCAACACACACTGATGCAAAACCATAAAATGAAAAATAAAACGCCATAAAAGAAAATCTTTTAGTTTTCACAGCCCCGCTGCATATTCAACATCTTACAGTTTCATTGCTTATCATGATTTCATTTTACTTCCCCTTTTGAGGCTTATTTATGGCATTTTTAGATGACATTATTCTGATATTCTTGAAGAAATTTTAAAAATGTGGAGATACAATATATGTACAATAGTCACGCATATAATGTAATATTGGCTGATATGATATCCTTTGCAACGAATAACACTTTTATCTTTACAATGTGCGTACAGATTAGAAAGATATGATTTATATATCTTTTTTCTTCAAATTCAATTGCCTTTTTGGTCTCAAGATACGCGTTTTTAGAAAAATTTAATAAAATCTGAAATTTCTAATGATAAATTTCTTTCAACTGATTTTTTATCTATAATATTCTCGTTTTTATAACAGTATAAAAACTTATGTATTTTTTAAATACACTTTTATAATAAAACATATTTAATCAATACAAAATGGATGATGACTGGTTTCTATTATCATTAAATTACATAATTGTGCTTTTACATTATACTTAATATTTAAATTTTTTTTTGAAATGCACATTTAATAATTATAATTCAAATTGTAAAAATTTAATAAATAATATTTGATTAGAATGACAATAAATTAATCCAATACTTAATTACTATCTTCTAAATAGAATACAAGTAGCCAAAATAAATATACTTTCATATCTAATGTTAATTCAATTATTTCACTTTTTAATGGTATTGTAAATTCTATTTCTTTTATTTCTCTTCAATCAAGTCAAATATAAAACTTTCCATGGAGAATTGCGTAAAAATTATAAAACTTGTATCCATGCTTGATACTCAATTTCATCAATATAATTAAAAGAATATCAATGAAACTGAAAGCATCTATGAATGCTATAATTGTTGTACGAATTACTATTGTAATTCATTTTTTTTCCAGAAAAACAAAGTTGTAATCCCCACATTTACTAAAATATCTTACTGGCACTTTCATCTGAACAAAAATCATAAATATCAAACTCTACATTCCTTATGTAATACTTTACTAATCAATGATGTTATAATAATTGGGGGTATTTTAAGAACAGATTTACATTTTTTTTATATTTTGTACATGAAATTAAAAACTAGATTTTTTTACAAAAAAATGATTGCTTTATTAAAGCTTGGGAATTACATATGGAAAATAATATCGGCCAAATGCTTAACTTTGGCTTCATTGCAAAAGCGGGCTTTTTCGATGACACGTTTTATCTCACTTTGACATATTTTTTGAGTTATCTCACCGATTTTATGTTAAATATTCTCCTTTGAGTTTCGTTTCCGATTTGTTCGCATAAACCTTTCTCCTGAGGTAACCCCGGAAAAAAATCTGGTACCGTTAAATCTGATTATCTAGGTGACCAATTAATGTTGCCGAATCCCGAGATTAACCGATAATTCTTTAATCCCAGTTCGTCCAATTCGCATGTTAAAAAGTTATCAACCATTATCGATAGAGTTCACCATAACAATATTCTATGCAGCGTTCTTAAAGAAGTAAAATCAAATGATACCTCCGAAACAAACACCAGACCAAACTGTCACTCTTCTTGTATGTAAGGGTAGTTAATGCATCAGTTGTGGATTTTCAGAACCCAAGAAACGGCTATTGTGTTTGTTGACGAAGCCACTCAAATCAAAATGAGCTTCTTCAATCATGATATTTCTCTTCAAAAAGTCCTAGTTTTCTGTATTTAATTGTAAAAAATAATTACAGTGTTTCCGGAAACGTTTATAAACTGCACTTCTGGACTGAAGTTCTTATTTGTACTGAATCTTCTATAGAAAAAATGTAAGCTTTCCTTCAAAATATTCCCTGTAGCGTAATAAAGAATTCACATCAGTGTGGTCTGTTTCTGATGGAAGTGTTCGGTGCTTCGACTACACTTTGACGTACAACTTTATTATTCTTCATTGAACATTTGATGTTAATACACATAGAATTAGTTTGTCTGCAACTGAAACATTTTTTTCAAATCCGTTCACTAATCGGATAACAACCAGCTGAGTCGCGGTTTATAGTTTATTTTATGATATGGGTTTTTAAAATCCTAATCAGTAAATGAATGAATATTTTTTTATGAATATATATATATATCTATATATATATAAATATGTATATATATATATATATATGTATATATATATATACATATAGGATGATTCAATTTTGGCTTCCACAGGAAAGTATTAAAAAATCGTAAAAATTAAAAATTAAACATCAATTGTACTTTATTACCGAAATTAACTAAAATACTAAATAAAAAATAACGTTTTTTTAAATTTTTGAGATTTTTTTAATATTTTGATGTGGAAGCCTAAATTGAATTAACCTATTTATGTATACATTATATATATATACTAATTATCGGTATGAGTCTCATTGTTTCATTAAAATAGTTTAATAAAATCAGTTTAGTGAAAAAATATATAATAGAAAGATTTCTTAATTTAAGTTAAGATAACTTAAGTCTTCATTAATAACAGATTTTTATAGTAAAGATTTAAATAATTTTGCTATCGATTTTATAACTGGTAAATATTACTTTCATATATAAAATCAGTTTTAAATGTAGATTATAATATAAAATTGACTATTATAAATAAAATTTTAGTAAAAAAATAATTCCTTAATTTAATTTTTAATTCTCAATTGCACATAAATAATTGACCAAGAATTTATCGAATTCGTCAATATTTTGTATTTCCACCAACCGACTTCTTTTGGTAGTTTTATTTATTGGATCCTTTGGCTTTTTTCGAATTGAATAATTCAACCACGCTATCTTTTGTGCTAGAATCAACAATATTTTTAAAAATGTTAACACTGGTTTATTATTGTGCAGCACAATAATAAACCACAATAGTATTTCTTCTCGAAAAAATTATAATTTGTTTTTCTCATTTTTTGAAAAATTTATTTCTTAGGAAACAATATTGAAATTATTCATGTTTGTATCAACAGTTTGTAATGTTACAAGTTTACTGTTTTTATTGCAATACCTGGAAAATTTAAAATCCTGTAAAAATGACATTGACTGAACTGAATATGGATACCATGTGGAGGGAATATTACGTGAATATGGCTAAAATATTATTAACTATATTAGAGCCTGTTCGAATAACCGTTGAGTGTCTAAACCAAGAAGATTCTACATTGTTGTCTGCAATAAGAGCCTTAAAATTTTTGTCTTCGAAATTAGAAAAGGTTAATAATGAATTCAGTAATGAGCTTCTTATTGCAATTAAAGAAGAAATAAGTAAAAGAAGAAAAAATTATATCATGTCTTTATAAAATTTTACAAAATCCCGCTCGTGAAGAAATAAATACAGTTTTCATACTAGTCTCGAAAAATGAAATCAATAAAATTGCTAAAGAAATGTTAAATATATTATTTGCTAGTCGTTAATAGTTTGATACTGACGAAGAAAATGTTCATGAAGTTCCTATCAATGGAAATGAAGAATTGACTCTTCAAAAACAATTAAATGTATCTATAACAGAAAGTGTGAAAGAAGTGAAACCTGGTATTATTGATAAATATCAGACTATTAAACAAGAATTTCATATATTTCAAAAAACAGGTATAAGAACAACAAATTTGGAACTACTAAAAAGTGCTCTGTCCACAAAAAAGCCTAAGTCTACACAAAATGAAATCAATTTTTCTATTGCTAACGATTTTGTTACGAAGAAGAGAAATCGATTGTACAATACTACTTTGGATGCGTTATATTTTTTGAAAAATTATTTCAAAATTGAACAATAAACGCATTACATTTTATTTTGTAATCTTTTTTATCTACATATTGTATTTTGTGTTAAAATAATAAATAAAATATATGACTTCGATATTAAAGAGTGATATTTCATTGTTATATAACCTTTTAAACAGAATTTAATCCGACAAATGCTTTTTATATATTATATGAGAACTCTCAAGATTTCTCAAGAAATGAAAGATATTTTTTTCTTTTCTCGAGAAAAGAAAACTATCGAGACATCTTAAATACTAATTGTGCTCTTCTCTAACCAGTTCAATTTTCTAGATAATCTTAGCTAATTTTGTACATAACAATTATATTAATCTTTCAGTAGAAACAGTTTTGTTACATAATTTTATTTTACTTCTCATACAAACAATAAATATAGTGAGTCTTTTTTTGTTAACTATTAAATTGTTAATTTGAAAATTTTAATTTTTCAAGAACAATTATTTAAGTCCAGCTTTCAAACCACATGGCGTTTGCCTATTGTGGTCTTCATACTTGAATATATACAGGAAATCTGAAAATTCACTGTGATAACTCCTATAAAATTTATAAAAAATGAACTAAATAACAAAATACATAATTAGTATGAAATATAAAGAGTAACTTCACATCTTATAGAAAAAAATATATTTTCAATACAAAATATAAATGTATAACCGTTTCATAATCAACTATTTTTAATGTTGCCATTTACCATATTTTCGCAATCATAGTCACTAATATTAAAACAAGTCAAATTTATTTGGTTTGTAATTCATATCTCTATAATGGTACACAATTTTTTTAATAAACTCACATTATTCTTATTCTGTTCGTAGAATACATGTATTTATACTATAAGGCAATTCTCAGTTTTTAAGGAGAAAAATATTAGATCTCATCATAAATTTTGAACTGGAAAAGAAAAACAATACCTCAGGTCATTAAATTTTGGAAAAGATCTCTTTCTACCTGTGGATCATCAGTGATTAATAATCATAACATGCTTATATGGATGTATATGTATCTATAATGATCTAAAGATAAAGGAGTAAACAATAAATAAAAATGTGTAATGTAAACAAAAAAAAAAAAAACCTTGTTAACAATCTGAAAGAAATAAACAAAATTTATCTGAAAACGTTATAACAGTTATACACATAAACTGTTAATAGTGACTAGAAATTTGCATCTGTTAAGTACTCTGAATGTTTCGTGCTCTTTACAGTAATGGCAGGTGGATATTTTCTACAGACAAGATGAAATATTTACAACCGTACTAGTAACGTAAAAGCTCACAACCGTGAACTAAACATAACAGAAAAAGAAATTGACTGCTTGATTAAACACCAACATTCCTTCACATACAAATTTTAAAAATAGGTCAGATAACGTAAACACATTTTTATTTATAAGATGTGTATATTTACATTTAAACATCAACTTGTTTTGTTTAATTTTTCGTACAGTGAATCTACATGATCGCATATATGTATCTACGTTTATATTTGTGCGGATATGTTTACATACATATATATATATATATATATATATATATATATATATATCGGCAATAATTTATATATGTATATAATATACCAATTCTGTGTCCAATATCTATTGAAGGCACTCATTAAAAATTTTAAATTTTAATTTAAATCTCTCATCAAAAAAGTATCTATAAAAATAAAAAAAATATTAAATGACTTCCATCTAACAATAATTAAAATGACAATTTACTCATATCAAAATTGCTAACAAAATTGATATGTTTATTGGATTAAAATAAAAGTCAAACACGTATTCCAACATATATATTCAAAAGCTTATTTACTAATAATTTTTTTCATTCATTCCGAAATTGCATATTTATTCTTTTATATTATATACAGAATACAAAATATTTGTACATAATCATGTTTGTCTATAATACATTATAAATCATATTTTTATTAAAAAATTAAATTTTAGTAATCAAATCATAGATATAATAAATATATATATATATATATATATATATTGATTTGTTTGATAAGTTTGGTAAATTTCCATGATATGGCGCCACCATTCATTTGGTAACGTCACGGATATCAAGTGTCACTTTTCAAATTATAACAGGCGAAATTTCAGCCAGAAGCGAAGAGTTGTTTACATTCTATAGATTTTTAAAGCAATCATTGTAGAAGTTGCCACAAAAATGGAAAAAATGAGTAAGCCATTTGCATCGATTCGTCATCGTGGATGAAACATGAATCCATCACTACACACCTGAGTCGAAGCAGCAATCAAAATAGTGCACGACTGGTCAAAGTAAACCGAAGAAGGCGATGGCCACTGTTTTTTTGGATTCACAAAGAATCATCCCGATAGATTACTTAACGAAGGAAAAAACGATAACAATAGCTTAATATGCGACGTAGTGACTCTAACCTACAAATTTGTATAAATTATCACGCTCTACTTGATAATTATTGTAAATTATGTATTGTTTCTTTTGTTATTGTTCTGATTATTGAAAATTAATTATTGTACATAAGTCAAAAAAATAATAAATGACAAACACACACTTCGATGAGCCGTGATACACGCTCATAGGGCTCCTTCGCTTAGGTCCGCTTTTCTCGTGAGTATATAAACTAAGAAAATTAGCAGCATAAATCAGGTTTTTTGAAAATTTTCCTACCAGTCAAAGTCAAGATATGACACACATACAGAGATATGCTAATTAAAATAGTACAAAGTTTAGATCAAGGGGAACGAATCCAAAGGTTCGACAAATACAACAGTATTACTGAAAATAATAAACAATATCACACAAAAACCAAAAACTGTAAAAAAAACGACATAAATCAGTCAGCATAATTTAATAAAGATCTCTTCGCTGTCTGTCTGTCTCGAAGTGTTAAATATTATAATTATAATTTAAAGTAACACATGTAGTTTTAATTATTTCTGGTGATTCGCCTTGTATGGCGAACGTTCTGCACTACTCTACGGATCAGTAACGGCACCAGGTTCTTAACACTCGCTAAAGGCGATGCAACGCTTCGTTGCTGTGGGCAATAACGTTTCCACAGCCACTAAGTGCTCGCTCTCTATTTCTGGTAGTCCTGTCTGTATTACAGACGCTCCTTACGAGCCGTAAGGTGCGTCCATAGAGCGGGTCCATAGAGCCTATGGACCCGCGATGGCACCCAAGCTTACTTGACTAGGAGGAGACGATACAGACTCTTGTTACTGGGGACAATAACTTTCCCACAGCCTACGATTTTAGTACTCTCTCTTCTATCTGATGATTCGACCTGTATGGCGAACGCTCCTCACGGCTCTACGGACCCGTGACGATACCAGACATTAACTGATCGGTGGAAATGATACAACGTCTCGCTGCTTTGGGCTGTAACGTTACCACATCCGCGATCAGTTTAGCCTCAATCTCCATATACACAAAATCAGGAATCTTTCGATTATCTTTTGAAGTCAGATAAATCGCCGCCACGACGAGCGGATAAATATTCCGTGCGCCGTATGCTCGGCGCGACACAGGTGCACCCCAACGAGCGGTGCTCGAACAACACACCCAACATGCAACATTATTGAACCGTTTGAGCAAAGACCTGAAGCAAAAATGGCCAAGGTTTGCGCACAAAAAAATATTCTTTCACCAAGACAACGCGCCGTCATACACATCGACGGTAGCAATGGCAAAATTGCACAAATTAGACTTCGAATTGATTCCCCCATCTACCCCATCCTCCAGACTTGGCCCCATGCGACTTCTTCCTCTTACCAAACTTGAAAATTTAGTTCGATAGGAAGAAATTCTCGTCGAATGAAGATATCATCGTCACCGTTATTGCTTATTTTGCAGACTCGCTGAACCAAGTGTATACCCATTAAGAAATAAAATCGTTTTTTTTCCGAAGAACAGTGTTTGACTTACTTTTTTAACATACTTATCAAACAACCCTCATATATATACATACATACATACATATATATATATATATATATATATATATATATATATATATATTATAAATGAAAATTAGAAGATAATTTTGTAGAATTTGACAGCCAATAAATATAATTAAAAATCTTTATCTAGAAATAAAAATATTGCTCCCGCCTAGTAATATTCTAAATTGCACAATTTTTACATAAGAGATAAATTAATGTGTGTGATAAACGAATAATGTTTCACATTTTTATATGTCATATAATGTATTTTTCATTTTTTCCGAAATATCAACTTAGTTTCTTTTCAATATTCATAAAAGGATGTTTCTCCATTAGTGACATGCATTATTTTTCATTTTTTTATTACTACTCTCTACATAAATATCAATACCAAGTACAAAACCGTATAATTAACGCTCGGTCTTTTAATTCACATTTATGTTTTATAAAAGCTAGCACATTTCTATGATTTTCAAAAACCCAGATTTTATTTTCATATTTTTTTGTTTGAAGGTTATGATTTTTTTTAATGGACACGTAATATAATTAATAATTACTAAAACTTTTCATTAACTCATTTACAAATATTAAATCTTAACAAATTGTTCTAATCTTAGATGACTTAGATACTGAAATATATTATTTTTAATTGAAGTATAATATTATCGTTTATTATAATAAAATTAATTTTTAAATATGTTTCAAAACCATTTTCATATATTTTGGTAAATGAGTTTTCATTCCCAACAATCCACAATTTTCACTCCCATGTTTCTAATGAAAAGTGTACAATAATTGAATATTGAACATTTTAATTGTTACTCGTGTGCACTTTGATGACGATGCTTCAATTCTAAAAACGTTAAACTAAAAAAAAATGTGGAAAAACACTTTTATATGCGTAAGGAATATAAGGGTGAAGGTATTGAGTATCCAAAGCCTAATACACTCCTTTTCAGACGCCATCGTATTTTCTACTTTTTTGTGAGGTTATGCCACCTGCTTGACCCAGTTATCACAAGCAAAATGCTAGTAAGCAACTACCAAAACTAAAAAGCTATATATTTCTTTGATTTTATTAAAAGTTGCGAAATCAATAATAACCTTGAAAAGTATTTATTTATTAATCTGCGGTATAAGTAAAAATTAACATAAAATAAATGCAATTAAAAAAAAAAATTCGAACTGAAATTTTTCCCAATATGTAATATATAATATATGCAATATATGTTTTTTGAATTCCGAATTTCGGCTTATAATCGTATTTAATCAATTTTTAGATTATAAGCACAACAATCACTTTCCAAATATATATTACTTTCTCTTGAATTTATCATTAAATCTATTATTTCGTGTATCTATATTACTGTCATTTCAAATTTATTTTCAAAATTTACATTTCCAACACTATATTCTACGAATACTAAAAGTTTACTTCATTGTTCAACAATCGCTATGGATATAATTTAAATAACAAAATTTAAACATGTGACGCTGAAATTTATTTTGAATTGCACAATTAGTTCTGAATTTTGTTGAAAGTTTAAAATAATGCATAGCATTGATATAACTATTCTGTTATCGACTAGAGACTGACTATATTACATACTCTAAAAATACTTGCCATCTAACTGGTTAAAAAATAAGTATTGAACAAATATATATATATATATATATATATATATATATATATATATATATATATATGTTAACATTAACTTTTATATATATATATATATATATATATATAAGTTAATGTTAACATGTGTTTTGCAGAATATTTTATATAAATAATTCAAAAGTATTTTTAAACTATAATTTTCATTTTAGTTTTAAATCCGTTATTTAATAATTTTATCCGTTTTTGTCATAATTTAAACGAATATTTCATTTTAGAATTAATGGATTCTATCATATTAATTATCAAAATTTTGTCCGTTTCATATATAAATCAATATAGTTTTGGTTATCAAGTAACAATCTATCTTTTTTTATTTGATGACAAATATTATTATCGCGTACAATATACATGATATATCCCTAAAGTTTCGAAAGTGACTTTTTTCAATGGTCTCTATTCATATAATTCTCTTATGTATGTGTGAACTAAACTCAATTTTCAACTTCCGTGGAAGTTCTGCCACGTTTGTTGTTGCCCCGATACGTGAAACACATTTTCTCAATGATATCTGCACGTCGACTTGTTTTACTTGTATTAAAAAACGTCATGTCTTAATAAAACAAACATTACTAATAAATATAAAAATTATTTTAAGCAACATAAATATTTTTTTTATTAAAAAGACACAGCCCGTTCACATTCCTTTTTTCATGAAAACCCTCTTCTGAATCGAGAAGCGAGAGTAGATCATTTTTATTTTCCAAAAAAAATCAATCTCCAATTATTTTCTTTCCCATATTCGTCAATGAAGTATTACTCACTCAATGTAAAAAAGTATGAATACGGTTTTAATTATAATTTTTAAATTTAAATGGTATCTTCTATAAAAGAAACGTTTTTGCAAATAGACACATTTTTTTATATATGGCACAGAAATTAACACATGAATATGTATATATAATAAAACATGAATATTCGGGATTCTGAGAATCCCGAATGGCCAGTAACTTTAATACTGGTCCTTCCCATCCCGGTACGGCTAGGCCGTGTACACCCCTACCTTCCTTCCCACAAAAGGAAGGTGAACTGATCGGACTTGCGGTGCATCTAGGAACGAGAGCTAAGACTCCCGCCAATGAATGAGTCCATCAAAAAACAATACTCACCGAACCGCGCAGAAGACGGAGCATCCATCTTTTATTCCTTGTTTTAATTGTTAACATCACATGCAGTATGGCCTAATAAAGTGATTTTGGTTAAACTTCTGTACATCTTTTTCATTTGCGTACACTTTTGGTCCGCCGAATCGGACCACAGAAAAAGCGCGAACAATAAATGTATATATATATATATATATATATAATATGTATGTATATATATATATATATATATATATATATATAGATAGATAGATAGAGATATTTTATTATATCTAAAACGGGTAGGGTGATTCAACTTAGGCGTCCACATAAAGGAATTTAAAAACGCAAAAAGTAAAAAAAAAAATAAAACGCAAAAATTAATGTTATGTCCCATTAAGTAATTTAGTTTAATTATATTTTACTATTGAATTTAACTAAATTACTAAATAAAAAATAGCATGATTTTTCTTAACCTCTGCGCTCTCTTTTAATACTTCCATGTGAAAGCCTAAATTGAATCACTCTATATAAATAATGAAATACCAAAAAGTGGTAATGAACGCTGAAAAATTTCTTGCATTCTTAACTATAGAAAGTAGCTTACCTATCACGCAATTCTAATTTAAATACGAATTTCCTCTTTTTTAGATTTGACATCTGTTTTTACACATTAAATATTCACTATAACATACTTCTTATGGATTCGTTATAATCCATAAAGAATAATAATATATTTAAAAAAATGGAAACGCCATAAATGATAGGAAGAAAAATGTAAAAAATTAAATGTATGATTTTTAAATATAGAATATTTTACCTGTATTTAATAAATTACATAATTGCAATAATTTAATTCAGTTTAATTTGCTTTCTAAAAGAGTTTGTTTTCATTGATGTATTTATTTTTTGTATTTATTTGAGAAATTTATTACTTGAATGCAAATTATTACAATTATTATCTTGCTTGAAATTAGTTAATAAAAATTAATTAAATGCAAATAACTCGATGCAATTCAGATATCTTTTCTTTGACCAATTAAAAAATAACAATATTTTATCAAAAATATAGTTTATCCTTTAGGAGCATACAAACAACTACAAAAAAGTAGAAGTTTTATACGCTCAGCACTACATAAAAATTACATAAATTATACATTAATTTGTAATTAATCAAATATAAATACTATATATATTTTTCAAAAATTGCAATATTCATTTTTGTATAGCAAATATACCATTTATCAATAATAATATACACGTAAAAAATGATGACAGAAGAAATTCAAAAATAATTTCTAAAACATACACTTTTCCCAACTTATTATTATGTTGGTAGGGAAATAATTGCGGTTTTTGATTTTTTGAATTCCAGCCTTAATTTTTCAGTGAAATTGTCATTTCATCATGTTAATAATTATATTAACATGATGAAATGACAATTTCACTGAAAAATTAAAAAATGTTAAAAAATAAAATTTTTAAAAATTTCAAAGTGCATTTTTTGGTCTATATTCTGGTAACATCCACTTCGGTTTTATTATTAATTTTTCTTCAAATTCGGCTATTTAATTAAGGATGGGAAAGTAGCAAATAAGAGCAATTTTTTGTATGAGCGCAAAACGGATGGTAAAGAAATAGAAACTGCTCGTAAACTAAACGATGCTTTTGTTGTGGATACTTTTAAGGAACGTACTGTACAATGGTGGTTTCAAAAATTCATGCTGTGAACGAGAGCATTGAAGACGAAGAAGGTTTGCCTTCGATGTAATCCACTACAATTTTTGAATTCTGGTGAAACCATTACAGATGAACCCGCACTGGTCAATCTAAAAGGTCCAATCCTGCTGCACGACAATGCACGACCACACGTCGGACGATTGATCCTTCAAAAGTTGAATGAATTGAGCTATGAAATATCATTCCATCCACCATTCTCACCAGACATCTCGTCAACAGATTATTACTTGTTTATGTATTTCGACAACTTCATAAAGGATAAGTTCTTAAACAACCAAGCTGTTGCTGAAAGTGCATTTCGAGATATTATCAACTCCCGAATTCTAGAATTTTATACCACCGGATAAATAAACTTGTTATTAATTGGAAAAAATGTGTCGATTCTAATAGTGCTTACTTCACTTAATAAAGTTATTTATTAGCTGAGAAAAATTTATATGAATTTGAAGGTCATAAACCGCAATTATTTTCTACTACGTAAAATATTAACCACAAATAATTACTACAAACAAAAGGTTTAAAATAATATTAAACTGTGAGATAATTACTTAATTTTAAATGGAAATATGTTTTAATTTTCATGTTATATATCAATATTTAATGATTAATTCTATATATAATATTTATATCATTTTTATATAACGAATAAATAAATTCAATTTTAATATTCGAGCATTCGATCATTAATGGGTGAATCAAAAGAAACTCATAATTATTCTTTTTCCATTATGTACTGCAAGGAAGTGTCAAATAATTGTACTATTTTCAACATCCATTGCATTCAATGCAAGTTCTCCAACGCTTAACTGATGCCTAGATTACTCTAGAAATAAAAAGTCAGACTGTAAACGCCTACTAAAAAAACTTTTTAAATCATTAAAAAAATATTTTCAATGCTGAAATGCTTACAGTTTTATAATAAAGAATAATAAATATAATTTATCATATAAACAGTATAAAATATCTAGTTCACTACAAGAGAAACCTGAACATAATCAGCTTTTCCGTTTCTCTCATCAAAATCAAGTTCTGCTCTTGCATAATTTTTCTTATATTATGTCCACATGTGTGTTATTTTATCTTCTGTATTCCCATATTTCGTTGCTTTTCATATCGCTGCGCTTCTCGCACGCACTATATGCGCAACCTAGTCATTTTTTCAGTCACATACATTAAAAAAAATGACTGATAATATCATTCTACAAAATCAAATAGAACATTGAGAGGAATATAAATATTTTTCTTATATATCTGTCTCGTTTTGAATGCAAACAAGTAAAACAAATATGAAAGTACGAAATGTAATATTTATGGATAAAATACTGTCGGTTTTAGAAGTTTATTCAAAATTTTAATTGTTATATGAAAAATTGATAACATAAACATTATTACTTAAATAACATTTAATTTATTAGAGTACTTATATAAATACAACGGGATCAGATAAAAAATACATTACGCTTTGATAAGTAAGATGGAGAATTAACATTTGTGAAAAATGAAATCTGGCTTTCTATCTTAAGTAAACACAATTTACATTTTCAACACTGAATTTATTCGATTTTTTCTTATAAAGATATTGACATACATATTACATTAAAAAATAAAACTGTATTTTATAAACCCCCATAAAACTATTGTTTCCAATTAATTGTTTATATATATATATATATATATATATATATATATATATATATATATATACAGTGACCCAAAAAACTGTCTACGAAATTGTGATTTTTTAAAAAAATGTGAATTTTGATGCATATAGAGAAAAATATTAATTTGTTTATTCATTATTAAATTTTATATACAATGTAATAATAAAAAAAAATATTCAATATATCACTGGCATTACTTCTATAAATTCTATCACCTTTCTTAGTATGTGAACACTTTTTTGGTTCGCGTTGTTTGCTGTTTTGTGAAACTCAGCACAACATGTAGCCTTCGTTTACTTTTTTGCTTTTAAAACTGTGTCTATTATTTTTGGCATACTACCTATTAAATTAATCAATGCTCCTTTCTCACTATTAATAAATTAATTAAATTAAATTAATCAATGCTGCTTTCTCACTATTACTTTTCTACTCTTGATTGATTCTATTCCATAATTCATCAATAATTTTTGGTACTTCTCCGGTGTATACAATTTTCATTTTAATATCGTCCATAGGTTTTTTATTGGGTTTAAGTCAGATGACTGCAGTAACCAATCCATTACAACAATGCAGTTCGTTTGGAAGAAATTTTTCGTAACTTTAGCTGTATGTTAGTGGTCTTTGATTTGCATTAATACTAAATCTGTTTGATCACACCAAACTTTTCGATGCTTGGAAGAAACGAACCCCTAACGATTTCTATGTAATCCACCGCTTTCATAATCCCTCGAAGTCTACGCAAGTTCCCTAATTTATTGCCTTTGAAACCACCCCAAACTACCAAAGACCCGCCTCCTAACTTTAATGTTTTCATAACATTTCGCTCCTCCAGCTTGCGTTTGAGATTGATCCAAATCCATGCGCGTCCATATGAGTGTTTACAATTAATTTAAGTCTAATCTAATGAAACGACTTGGTTCCAATAAACAGCGTCCCAATGTTTATATTTTTTTGTAAAATTCAACCGCTTTCTGTTATGAGTATTAGTCAGTAAGGAGTTTTTTAGATTCTATTTAGCTTTTAATCTTGATTTTTTTGACAATTCTTGACTGTCTAGTTGCAAACGTTGATTTGTAGGTCCTTTCGAAAGACGTTGTTAGCCTGTATAAATTGTCATCCTTCTGTGCAGATTAAGCGACGAATTTTGCGTTTAGTCTTTGTAGTCAATTTTTATGAACGTCCTCATTTATTGACCTCAACAAAGATTTTTCACTCTCTGTTGATTTTTGATACAAACCCGTAACTCTGGAGAAAGAAACTATTTGGCAGACTGCAGCTGACTTTTTAGTTTCCGTTGCAATTGCCTTTTTCATATTAATGCTTTTTCGTTTTCATTTCTAAGAGCCAGAAAGAATTATTTTGTCAGATTTAATGAAAATCAAATTTATTATCTTGTTTCTCTATTATTTTCCAGACAATTTTGAGAATAGAAATATTAAAAATATTTATTTGGTAAAATTTAATATTTGACAATCCTTCACGCAAAAAAACTGTTTACGATCTCTGCTATATTTCGATTGCAAATAATTTTTAATAACAAAAAATGACTAAAATTCTTCACCGCCAAACTACGTAGCCTCAATCTAGTAAACAATGAAGTTATTCGGAAATTCCCTAAAGTAATCCTTCATTTTTAGATTAAATTGTCGCCAATCGAAAATTCTTGAAAGGTTTTTGAGGTCATTATATGTATGTATGTATATATATATATATATATATATATATATATATATATTACCTTTTAGATTCTAAATAGGATAGATTAGATATATTTCCTATATATAGGATATATTAATAGGATAGATTAGATATAGGATAGATTTCCTTTTACTCAGTCTTCTATTCGGAATACAGATATTTGAACTTTTATATGATACTATCAGTCTATATGTCTATGTTTACAATCATCAGAATTAAATCACCATATTGTCAGTTGGTATTTACAATTAAATAGTCCTGTTCTAATGTGTTTGTTGCAATATCTTCGAGGCGCGTTTTTAAAGTAATGTCCGTTTTGTAATTACCGCCAATTAAACATGAATCATGAGATCACATATGCTCAATAGTTTTATAGGTTAGCCATCAACTATTTTGTCGAAAATTTGGAAAAATCGTCGTTTCACAATTTCACAATTGTCTATTAAATTTGTAGAAGTTTCACAGTCAGTCATTGATGACATTGTGACAAAAAAGTCAGACTACAAAAAACTGTGCTGTTGGGTACTAAAAATGTTGACCAATGCTCGCAAGCAGAAATTTGTGGATTCAGCTAACCATTTTTTCCAACCTCACGAAAATGAATGGGACGACTTTTTTAGTCACGCTGTTACTGGAGATGAGACCTGGATTTCCTATACAAACTTCAAATGAACGTAACAGTCAAAGCAATGGCGTGTTGTAAAACGATGAAAAAAGACGTGTATTTCTGTTCAGTAAGATTGTGCTTTTGAACAATAAGGCGCAATCTCGAACTATTCAAATATTACAAGAATTGTCTACTAAATTTCCGGAAATTTCATGCTCAGTGATTTATGATATTGTGAGTGAAAAGCTAGGCTACAAATAACTGTATGCCAAATGAGTACCAGAATTGTTACCCGATTCACACAAGCAAAAACGTGTGAATTCATCTAACCAATTTTTGCAACGCCAGGAAAATGAAGGTGGCGGCTGTTTTAGTCACATAGTGACCCGAGATTAGACCAGGATATTCTGCATAAACGAAGAATCAAATCAACAGTCAATTCAATAGCGCCATTCGTCGTCCCCGAAGGTAAACAAATTTAAGCAAGTATCTTCGGTCTGAAAAATCATGGCCACCATTTTCTGTCATGAAAAAAAGCTTCTTGTTTATTGATTTTCTTGAACGTGTTGTGATGATTAATGCTGATGGATATTGTGAAACGATGAGAAAACTTAGATATTCCATTCAAAACACAAGGCATAAGTTGCTGTCCTCAATATATGATCCCATACCGTAACTTGAACTATTCAAATGTTACAAGACTTTTGGATGGGGAAATTTTTGACCACCCACCCTACATCTCCGACCTCGCGCTAAGCAATTACTACCTGTTCTTTCACCTAAAGAAATGGCTCACATTTCAACGCTTTGAAAATAACGAACAACTAAAAAGAGGAACTACTAAAATACAATTGAATATAAAATAATTTAATACCAAATAAATCTAATATAAAATTTTTCCGCATTTATTGATACAATAACACCATTATATTATTTTTTTGAAACACGATAAATAATAAATGCATTTTTTAATGTTCTTCGTTTTAATTTTCTTTCTGTATATCAAAAACTAATTACCTAAAATTATAATATACATTTCTTTTAACATAAAACCCTTCTACTAAATAAAATCAATAAATAACTTTCATGTCAATGATATTAAAATCCCATCGTAAAATAAGTCTATTAGAAAATAGCACAGATTTTTCGGACAATTCAATATTAATTTTTCATCACTTACGAATATATAATTTATACATTAAATCCTTATTTATTTGCATAGCTTTAAATTAAAAACGATTCAACGGGAAGTATATAAATAATGATTTCTATTATATATGTATTTAATCTGCGATGGATAAAGTTATTAACCTCTAACATGAAATAATCAATCAAACAAGTCACTGCTGTACTTTTAAATATAATGGAGAGGTTATTTCAATTCTGAAAAATTAATATAAAAGTGTTGTTATTTTTTTGTAGAATCTAACTATGTAAATATTTTTTTAATGTAGTGAATTTATGTATATTTAAATATTATACTTTTTAATATTTTTTTCACTTTTATTTTAATATTTATAGTATCAAGAATTTAACCCTTAACAGTCGAGATCTCTTTTTGTAATACTCGACCATAAGACGACAGAAAATTAGGTGAAAGCTTATAAAAGTTTATAAGAATGAAAAATTAAATAACACATTGAAACTGGTTTATTTAGATATAAATTCAAGATATTTATCATGACATCCACTCGTCTTCACTGCTGTTTGTTTCATAATCAATGTCTTTACATATTTCCTCCATGATTTATAATTTGAAAATTTGATTATGTGTATTTATTTTATAAAAATAAACTAACACTTGTAATATTGAAAATACTCGAAATTTGGAAATCACAAATATGTAATATTTACACGTTGTAACCTTCTAAATAACAAAAGTACAATGAATATCATTGCGACGAAACTGGTGTGCAAACGCCATAATATCCATATCTTAAAACGTTATATAACTGTAAATATTTCTTGTCAGTGCATGATCAACTATCTAATGTAATAAGTGGCAATATTTGTTTAAAAAAACTATTGCAATGGTAACTAAATGAAATGAAAACTAAATTTTTTACATGTCCCCGTATTAAGGCCTTTCGTTTTCTATGCCATAAGTGTGATTTCCCCGTAGCGGGGCCTTTCGACCGTTAGGAGTTAATATTTGTCATCAGAGAATTAACATATAACTCATATTAAACATATTTTCTTATGACTACTCAATTCTTCAATTTTTATATAAAGAATAACTAAAAATTATTGAAGATAATATTTTTTTTATATTACAATCAAAACGTTATTTTCATGTTTTAGTCATCTGTGGATTTTATTCTAATTATTAGGATGGTGCAAAGATAATTGCAGGTTTTATCATTTTAAGTTTAGTACCGATTTTTCTAGTTACCATTAACTTTTGTTACAGTCATGTGATGTACCACTGTAAACAATAAAATTAGCACTACTGATTTCAATTTATGTCTGTTTTTTTCATTCTTTAGTATTGTTGGATATAACCTATTAAATTAATCATAGAAAAAAAATTCGTGTGATTTTGTTACATTAGTCTAAATTGGGACGTAAATCATCAGAAACTGTGCGGAATATCAAATTTGTTTCTGATGAGGAGTCAATTAGTGAACGTACAGCTCAACCACTGATTCCAAAAATTACGTAATAGAAACGAAATCCTTGATGATGAAGGGGGTCATGGACGTCCTTTAGCTATAGACAAAAAATCTTTAAAAACCATTATTGAAGCGGACCCACGTAAAACAACTCGGGAGATGGAAGAACAACTCAATGTTGATCATTCAACAGTTGTTCTATATTTGAGCTTGATTGGAAAAACAAAAAAGCTGGATAAATAGGTTCCGTATGAACTAAACGAACAACAAGCAATTAGGCGATACGAAGTCTGCTCTGAGCTTTTTTTGTCTAATAAAAATGTTCCATTTCTTGATCTCATTATCACATGCGATGAAAAGTGAATTCTCTACAATAATCGTAAACGTTAATCACAGTCGCTAGACCGAGGAGGAGCACCAAAACAGTTTCCTAAATCAAAACTTCATAAAAAAAGACAATGGTCACTGTTTGGTGCTCGGCCAGTGGCATAATTCACTACAACGTCTTAAAGGCTGGTGAAACAATAACAGCATAAAACAATTGTCAGGAAATTGAAAAAATGCATGAGAAGTACCATCGTTTACGCTCAGCATTAGTCAATCGAAGAAGACCAATTCTTCTTCATGATCGACCACACGATTCACAAATGACTATAAGAAAATTAAATGAACTGGGTTATAAAACCTTACCTCATTTACCTTATTCTCCGGATCTGTCTCAAACAGATTATTATTTTTTTTAAACATTTGAGTAATTTCCTATTAGAGAAGGTTTTCAAAAATTAAACATCAGCTCAAAGTGCTTTCGATGAATTAGTTAATTCCAGAACTCCAGAATTTATCTTGTAGGAATCATTCACTACATTTTCTTAAGTGCTGGTGAAACAATAACAGCAGAAAAATATTGTCAGAAAATTAAAAAATTGCATGAGAAGTTGCATTGTTTACAACCAGCATTAGTCAATCAGAGAGGACCAATTCTTCTTCATGGTAACACCAGATCACACGTCTCACAAATGACTAAAAAAATTAACTGAATTGGTTTATGAAACCTTACCTCACCCATATTATTCTCCGGACCTGTCTGCGACAGATTATCATTTTTTTTAAAAAATTGAGCAATTTCCTACGAGTGAAGGTTTTCAAAAGTTCAAGCATCAACTCATGGTGCTTTCGACGAATTCGTTAATTCAGGACTCCAGAATTCTATCTTATAGGAATAAAACACTTGTTTCCCGTTGGAATAAATGTGGTCAGGTGAATGGTCTTTATTTTTATATGTAAAAACCACAATTATTTTTGCAACAACTTAATATTAACTTTGTATCAACAATTTGAGAGAAAAATTAGCAATAAATCTTTTTCAATAGCATTTCTTCTTTGTGATTCACAAGACATAATTCTATGATATGATAAATACGTTTCATAAATATTTTCATAATTATTTTCACACACATTTATTTCTTCATAGAATGCAAATATAAATAAAATGAATATTGTTCAATTATTTTTTAATTCCATTTATGCATTTATAAATTGTAAAACATTTTTAATTATATAAAACTAAAATAAACTTTTTTCATTTAATCTACGTTTGAATATCTCATATGCGATCAACAGATAATTTTGGTCAAGAGTAAACGTTGTTTTCAGAATTATTTCCACAGATCTTGATAAAAAACGTAGTCATTTGGAAACAATCTATCATATATTAACTTTACTTTCAACTACAAGTGCTCGAAAAACATTTCAATGCCCTTCAAACAATTTCTTTTTTTAAACAGTAAATTAACACAGGTAAACCAACAGAAATATGAAAGAGTAGTTCCTAGTAACAAAAAAAAGATCTCTAGATATAAAAATTAGTGACATAGAAAAAAAAATAATTTAAAAAAGTTTTATTCACTTAAGCATCCTGAAAATGACAGCATTAACATTTTAATTCCCATAAGAAACAATCAAAAGCCATAAATAATTAAGTATTGAACATTTTTGATCAGATGATTTCACTTTTTTGTGAGTTGAACAAATTTTTATTTCTGAAAGTGAGTTTATGCTCAGTGCCATAAGTATGTTGTATTTATATTAGGTTGACAGAAAAATAATTGAGTTTTATGACCATCAAATTCATATACATTTACAGCTTTTTTTATTTTTCTGGCTGTTTTAAGTTGTCTAGAACTGTTGGATGACTAGCGCCTAACATGTGTGTCAGCTCTAGAATTGTTGTTCCTGATCTTGGTTCAACTAAAGCCTTCAGTTGTTGGTTATGAACTGAAGAAAAAAACCCATTACATTTTTCATCTTCAAGGCTCTCATCCTCAGAACGAAATTTTTGGAACCACCATTGAACCGTACGTTTCTTAACAGTACCCACATCAAAAACATTGTTTAGTTAACGAGCATTTTTGCTACTTTACCACCCGTTTTGAAATCATACAAAAATTGCTCTTATTTTTTTCTTTTCAATCTTTAATTCAATAACCCAATTTGAAGTAAAATTAATAATAAAATCCAAATCGATGTTACCAAAAGACAAACTAAAAAATGCATTTTAAAATGATATAAACATGAACACGATGAAATGACACTACAATTGAAACAATTTAAGGTTAGAAAGCAGAAAACAAAAACCGAAATTAGTTTCCTACCAACCGAATATTTTATTGTTTCATTAAAATTGATATACCTTCAATAAAATCAAACATTGATCTTTTAATAAAAATCACACATAATTCATTGTAATTTAAGAGTCAACATAAACATTAAAATGATAAATAGTTTAAACATTTGCGACCAGAAAAAGAGTTTGTAATTTGTGCGGTAAAAAAATTAATCTTTCTGAAAGTGAATTTAGCCACGATGACAATAATATATCGTGTAAGTTGACGAACTTTCTTTTAAATTTGAGAAGATTAAATTAAAATATCGTGTTAATTATTATATTTTAACTATCATAAGATGATAATATTCATCAACAGTAGTATACTACAATGTATTGAAAATAGTACACAAAAATATAAGAAGCTATACATTCAACCATTTAAAATCCATATATCTTAATAAATATCAGAAAATCCCTTTCTAAATCAAAGTAAAAAATAAATAAAAAAAATATTTTTTTATTAGAAACTTAATTTTTAATATAAAAGTTGTTTATTTTTATAGTTTAAATCTTACACAAAATAGTTTTAATAACCTGTACGAAAAGATTTATAATTATTAATTGTTATTTTGCTAGTGATAAATATTAATATATTTTCTTTTTGATGTTCATATTTCATACTTAAATGAAATGAATTTTCTTGTTCTTAAATTGTATCTAATGTACTGAAAATAATACAGGGATTATTTAAAATAATTGATATACAGTCAAGTATAGACATAAAAGCGAAAACTAGTAAATGTCACACTAACATAATTTTAACTAGCTCCCATCTTATGATGATACATGTTGTGTATTCATCTTCTTTGCGACTCATTAACACGGTTACTCTTTTCCTCTACACGACCTATATGCGAACGTACCATTTTTCATCATTTTCTCTCTCTACAACTCACACTCGTATTTCTTCTAAAGCCAACCTCACACGTTACTTCTTGTTATCGTATCTGTTTAAGTGCATACTGCCACTTCATAATTTCTTATTATTTGTGAAATATAAATGACGCACACATAAAACGTGCGCAAGTAACAATATGTTACACTTAATAGAGTAAAAATGAGATTGGTTATCAACACTATTGCACTACAATGTGTGAAACTTATAAATTGTACTTATATTTTATTGGAAGATATTTGTGGTTTTGTCGATAAAATTAAAGCATGCTTCTCGAACGATCGTTTAGCTTTCATTATACATCTTAACATATCAGCAAAGAAACTACAATATGTATATTGTATGAAATGTTTAAGTGGTTATTAATAGCCTGAAGTAAATATTAGTTCTTAAAATAAATTCTCGATCAATGAACCCACTTTCAATATAAGAACAACTTGAATAATAACAAAAGTTTCAATACAGAATCAAATTAATGTTTGAAACTTTTATGAAAAAGTATAAATGAAAAAACCTGACAGTAAATCTGCCAAACTTCAAATGATAACTTTTTATTTTCAATTGTAATAAAAGTGTATATCTATAATATATATTTAGAGATATCCAAAATGAAAATACCATTTCTTGTATAAAAATAAATTACATTAGCTTTTTCAAAAAGAGAAATTATAATCAGAACGAGAATATACTACTGTCTTTTTTACATATTTATTCTTATTATCAATAAAAATTAATACAGTATAAAAGCACCAGTTTTCGATTATTCCATCATTTTCAGAACGTTAAAGTACAGAATAATATGTATTTTGGATTTTTATGTTTATAATTTTTCTCAATCTTAGCACGTCGCAGATAATCGAAATAACATCAAAAAGTGAATAAAAAAAATCAAAAATAATCAGTAATTATTAAAAAAAAATCAGCAATAAAAAAATTTGCGGTTTGTATGAGAGAGTAATTCATTTAAAAATAAACAATTTCAATCTATACTAGATACTTTTAATACCATTTTTTTGTTTTCCTAAACAGATTTATGTCATCACTCAGTAAATAAGTTTTAATAATTTAATATTAATTTAATTTCTTACATGGCAAAAACTATTATTACTTCTGATTAATATATCATAATAAAATAAAAATCAACAAATGAAAAACGGAAGTAAAGATTTACTTACTCTGAACATTAAATAATCTTAAATTTCATTGCATCGCTTAATACAAACAATTATATTTTACTTATCGATTTATAGACTTAATTCAATTATTACACAATAATAATATTTGTATGTCAATCTTAAATCAAAAAAAAAAATAAAGTATCAAGTTACAAATATAGATTAATAATAATGGAAATCAAATTATGGACTCGTTCAGTGCTAATAATCCCAAATTAAACGTTAAGCACTAATGATCCCAAATTAAATCTTAAGTTAATGACATAATTTTACTATTCTTTCATACAAATTACTATTTAAAATACAATAAAACAAAATAGACGAAATGTATAAAACACTTGCATTTAATATATTAAAAAGTGTTACCTTATATATATATATATATATATATATATATATATATATATATATATAAATATAATATATATATATATATATATATATATATATATATATATATATATATATATTGATAACATCTAGACTTGGTTTGAGACTTGATTTTCTCTTAAATCCCTTTCGTCATATTGTTAATTAATTCTTTTTTTTATATTTATTATTATTGTATTCTTTATTGAGATACATTAGGTAGTAACATATCAAGTTTCCGAATTTCAGTCAGTCAGAGGTCGACCGTGATTGAGAAAGGTTCTGTGCAATATTTTACAAGTTCAGCTATTTGGAATTGACGATTGTACTGTACCCTTCAATTGTTTTTAAATATGGAGTTATATTTGTTATTTTTATTTTTAAACCCTTTAACAGGTGTGTTATATTTATGATATTTTATAACATAAATGCTGCAGGTTTATTGTTTAATTGTTGTTACTATGACGAATATAACCACACGGGTTCTGTTACTTGACTGACTTTTGATTGTTACATGATTTTTGATTTACTTTTACTTGATAGTTACTTGATAGTTACATGATTGTAACTTGATTGTAACTTGATTTGTTACATGATTGTAACTTGATTGTAACTTGAATTATAACTTGAATTATGAACCCGAATAACAGCGCAGGCCTGAAGGGCCCCCGCCCTCCATGAGCACCGAGCATGTACGCTCACGCTCGGAATACTGACTTATGATTTATGAACTTGAATAACAGCGCAGGCCTGAAGGGCCATTGCTTCCCATGAGCACCGAGCATGTACGCTCACGCTGGGAATACTCTCTTATGAGATCTCAACTACCGTTCATATACTGTTCTAAATGACGAAATTGCATTTTATTCAAGCGTGTGAACACAGAGATCACGACAGAAACGTGAGAACATTTTGATTAAGACGGATGCATAACTTAGATATCGACGAGGTCAGTTGAAATTTCATTAGTCAGACCGTGACACATTTATAGATAAGTACAGAAGTGTGACACATTTATAAACAAGTACAGATGGATACATAACAGGTGTATAAATTGACAGATGATCAGAAACTGAGACGCTTAGAGGTATGTTCTTCATTGATGATTCGAAATGATAAAACGCCATTTTTAAATCGAATCATTACTTGTGATGAAAATTGGATTCTGTGTGATAACAGAAAAAATATCTGGACAATGGTTAAAAGTAAATGTAGCTCCAGGATACGTACCGAAGCCGTCATTACACCGAAAAAAAAATTATGATTACTGTGTGGTGGACAAATAAAAGAATAATCTATCATTCTTTTTAAAACCCGGCGAAGAAATTGCGACTGATTCATATTATTGTGAAATCGACAATATGAATGAAAAATTAAAAACAAAACAACCAATGCAAATCAATAGATATGAGCCAATACTATTGCAAGACAATGCTCGACCACACACATCTCGAATCACAATTTCCAAATTAAATTCATTCAATTATGAAATTTTACCACATCTTCCTTATTTACCAGATCTTTCACTGACTACTGACTATCATCTTTTTCGCCCCATGGAATATTATTTAAGAAATAAAAAAATCCGAACCAAAACAGAAGTGATTCAAGGATTCGAAGACTTTATAAGCTCTAAAAATGTCGATTTTTATAAAAATGGGATAAACAATCTAGTTTCTCATTGACAGAAGACCGTTGAAACTGAGGGAGCTTATTTTGATTAAATATATTTTGTGTTGTTAAAAATATTGCGTTTTAGTTCTCATTTACAAATTCCAAAATTTCATATGTTACACCCTAATATTAGGTTGATGCATAATTAACGATCGTTTTGCCCAACCTCTTCAAATCTGTAAAATTCATCAGTCCTAAATGCTTTCTGCGACCCATTATCCTGGTCTAGTTTCCCCTCTTCAACAATTCATATATTTATATATAGTTTTGATTTCACCTATCTTTTCTACATTAAAAATTTCGACAAAGGAGATAAAATATTTCTTCTTATTTCATTTCTTTCATTTCTATTTGGTTACGATATAAATCTCAGTATTTTCTATTCTCTCATTTAACATTTTCTCCTGAATACCTTTAAAATATTTTATAATTATATTATATTATTTTTCTTTTAATATTTTTAATACTACTATAAGTTCTCTTTATATTAACTATTCAAATTAAACGCTTGTATTTTGTTTCCAATTTTAAAACCCATCCCAAATAGTAACAGTTCTTTTTGAAAAATCGTGCCTCCTCTCAATACAAGGAGTTGTTATCGCATTTCATAATATGTAAGCTTCTACAAATTATTGTTCTAGTTCTAATAATATGATCCAACACGGTGTTAACTTTACAACATCTGAAAATCAATTTAAAATTTGCTGTAACTGTAATGATTTTTTTAAAAAAAATCATCTAAATCACAAATGTCTTTCCCTTAAGTTAAGATAAGTTGATAATAGCTTCGAACGTTTTCAAAATAAAATCAACATGGAAGTTTTATGCTTATAAATTAATTTTTAACTGAACTAATTGAATATTTATCTCTCAATCAATATATTTTGAAACAACGTCTATTTTTAGAACATATAATTCATACTTAGATATATTCTTTTATATTTTCAATAGTGTGTTGATTAACTCTAATTATTTTCTGCTTGTATAATACCCATTCAAATACCACTTCTTATAAAATTCTTGTAATCCTTCTAATTCTATAATTTCCATATTATACGTTGACTTTGAAAGTATCAATAAATAGTCAGTATAGTCAGATGTCTTATATACTATAAGACATCTATTAAATTGGTAGGAAAATAATTGCGGTTTTTGTTTCCTGAATTCTTACCTTAATTTTTTTCAATTAAAGTGTCATTTCGTCGTGTTCGTGTTAATATCGTTTTAAAGTGCATTTTTCGGTCTGTATTTTGGAAATATCGACTTTGGTTTTACTATTAATTTTTCTTCAAATTGAACTATTGAATTAAGGATGAAAAAGAAGTAAAGAAGATGAAAAAGAAGCAAAGTAGTAGAAACTAAACCAGAACAGAAACTAAGTAGTAGTAAACTAAACAATGCTTTTAGTGTGAGTACTGTTAAGGAACGTAATGTGCAATGGTAGTTCCAAAAATTTCGTGCTGGGGACGAGAGCCTTAAAGATGAAGAAGGTCACAACATCCTTCTTCAGTACATAACAGCCAACTGAAGACATTAGTTGAATCAGAACCACGCACAACAATTCAAGAGCTTGTACAAAAGTTAGGTCTACTTAAAACAGCTAGGAATATTAAAAATCTTGACATGTATATGAACAACAATTATTTTTCTACTAACCTAATATTACATCATACCCTTCACATATGGAAGAATAATAACTATTTTTTCCAAATATTCGAACAAGTCATTTGTAAACAGAATAAAATTCATCGTTGAGAGTTTTACTTTTTAAAATAATGAGCAAAATAATTTTATACAATAAAATAAAACAGTTAACAGTTTAAAATAGAAAAACATAATAATTTACTCTTAAATAATTCTTTATACAGAATTATTATTTACAAATATGTTTAAGAAATTATCTAAACTGATAAAAATGTCATAATAAGCACATCACTTCACACGCGTTCATTAAATTTGTACAAATATATATATATATATATATATATATATATATATATATATATATATACATATATATATATATATATATAATATATATACATATATATATATGTATATATATATATATATATGTATATATATACATATATATATATATATATATATAATAGAACATTTTTATAGTTTTAACGTTTATAAACTCATAATTCGATAATTTATTAGGATACGAGTTAATCAACTAAAACTATCCCTACAATTACAAGCGTAAGTTTATCAATAGTTTCAAGTAGAAACAAACTCGTAGAAAATAGTTTTCATATATTACAACCTTTTCATGTAGTTTATATCTCCTTTATAAATAATATATTCAAAGAAAATGTTAATAAATAATTCATAAACTTAAAGTTTATTTTTTGTTTATATTTGGGAAAATATAACAGTTTAACAACATGTATTAATAAATAAATGTTTTGAAACTTAACGATTATTATCTTGAAAGTACTAACTTAAAATTTGTTAGACAGTAGTTCGGTACAAATTATCATTAATTATTCTTTCGTGACTAAGTTTACTTTTACGAAGCAATATTTCATTATTATTTAACATCCACTACTTTCTTAGTATTTCACATTTTTTGTTTTAGCTTTACAAACACATTTTATTTAGTAATACTTTTTACACTTTTACTTACAATGAAAAGAAATTCAATATGGTAATTGCTATTTAAAAAAAACATTTCTATTTATTTTGATACATTACATTATTTATATATAGTTCTATAGCTTTTTTATTATATATTAATATATATATATATATATATATATATATATATATGTATGTATGTTTGTATATACAGGGATGGATCTGTAAATCAGAGAGCCTTGAAAGATTACCATTTTTGGAACCCCCATGAATATATATATATATATATATATATATATATATATATATATATATATATATATATGTATGTATGCATTTTTTCCTATACTTAACGAAAATTATGGAATTAACGAAAGAGAGAGGTGATACAAAAATCATGCGCCTCAAATGATTTATTTTTTAATGGTTTATTTTTTTTTAGATATATATATATATATATATATATATATATATATATATATTATTAACTCATAATTTTAGAATATTACTTCACATTATCCGAACAAAAATTACAGATATTTATTATACAATCACATATATTGTACATGTACAACAAAGAACAAAAAAAAAAAATAAACCAGCTATAATACAAATAGAGCAAAAATATGTATGTATTGAAAAATTATCAAAATTATTGAACTTTTTTACTCGATTTTTTTATCGGCATACTCTTATATTGCATCCTCATAAGATAACAATCTTGTTATATCTGCTTCAATAGATAAAATACAAAGAAAATTTAATCTTTCCTGGCGAATGTGAGATCAAAATTTATTTTTTATTCAAGATAATTCGAAAAAATTGCTCTCGGTTTTTCAACTTATAATAGGTAGTCATGTAAATTTTTAAAACAATTGTCAAATTTGGGAAAATATTAATCATTTTTCTTCATATATTTAATCTAAAATTTAAAAATATGTGTATTTTTTGTTGGAAGAACACTTCAAATTCCTTTGCATTGTTTGCATTCATTGATAAAATTTCATTATAACATCGTCATTATGGTAGTCAATTGACAATCTAATATTTTCTTCTTTGATATCAGACGCATTTTGCGTTAAATCTCATAAAATAAAAAAAATCTAATTTTTTCGTAAACTGAGTTTTTTTTCTCTAATTCAACAATTTAAAAATCAAGTAACCTATTAATTATTTCAACACGAAACATTCTTCCACTCTTTAATAATTCTATTTCTTTTTCTCCATAATTAAATATTTTGGTTCCATTTCGTTTGTTTAAATCGGAATAATTTTTATTTATTTCTTCACCTAGTACTTTTCCTTCTTTCTCCTAATCTAAAAAACTTTGATCA
Source organism: Acanthacorydalis orientalis (assembly GCA_034766995.1). Classification (NCBI taxonomy): domain Eukaryota; kingdom Metazoa; phylum Arthropoda; class Insecta; order Megaloptera; family Corydalidae; genus Acanthacorydalis; species Acanthacorydalis orientalis. The sequence goes on along the minus strand of CM068320.1, from coordinate 4,923,499 downwards.
GAATTTTCTCGAAGTTTTTTTATAAACAAAAGTAATGATTCAATAAAAAGATATCCTTAATACAAAGTCTGTAATTTTTTACTTGTTTTATTTAATCTTCAGAACATCGACCTAAATTATTGTTAAAATTAAATATTCAAGGTTCACTAATTCCTTGAACAAACTTTTTACCTTATATTTACAATCAGATTTCTCTTCATAACTTTCAAAAAAATACTTTAAGATTTTCAAAATATTTTATACCCTTGTTTTAAAGCATTCTATGGAACGCGCCATCTTGTCATACTCAAGTCTTCAAAGAATGCTCCAATTTACAACTCTGATTTAAAATATGCCACGTACGTGGTGATCTAGGAAAAAAAACATACAATTTCTCTACAGCATCAAAATAAGAAAGAATGTGTTATTGTAGATACGGCCTTTTCAGCACTAAATTCAATGACTATGTGGCATAAGGGACATATTAATCAAATCGATTTATATTTTGAAATCGTGCTCGCTATTCTTCATTCTTGTCGCTCATATTTGCTGCATTATCATATAACAGCCCTTTAATATTTTTTATTAGCTGATTGCAGGTTTTCAATGTATCTGTCACTTTATTAAATAAAGTTAAAAAGCGATGGTCTTCAATTGAAAAGAAAGATAAAATTTTTTATAATGTTACAGTTGACCATCATAACAAAATAGAATAACTATTGCGAGTCGATCCGTATTCGATATGCCGATGTCGAATCTACAATTATAGAATTAATATTGAGTGTCTTAATTGTTGATTTGTTTTAAAATTTCTGTTTGACCACATTTTTCTATTATTTCTATCAGTTTTTCATAAACCATTTGAGGTAAATGTGTTACATTTATTTCCTTATTTTGGCATTTTTTCACGTGCTCTTTCAAAAATGAATCAAATTCAGCAAGCGATTCAATAATTCCCATAAAATTTTCATTATGTACAAATCCCCATTTTCCCCACGCACAAAAAGTAGACCTCTTTCACTTTAAAATCGAGTCGCCGTAACGACTCTTTCTAAAATTTTAAAAATAATATCTTGAATTTTCTCAAATCATTTTTTCAAGATCATAATCAATTGTATTTTTGTTTGTTTTCCGGGTTATCCATGTTAGCATTGCTGGAGTTTGTTCTGCAGAACTCTCATGATTTTCTAGAGTTCGTATAATATTCATCCAGTCTGAGAATCCATGGCCTATTAAAAAATTATTACCAATTTGAAAAAAATTACAAACAAAGCAATATACACAGCCTTTTGTCTCAAAATAAGACAACCAGGTTTTTTTATGGTTTGGCTTTTTTATCTTTTTTTTGAAAATAGTAATTTTGAAACTTTATTTTCTTATCTATGTACGTTTTTATAGATTCTACATACATATTGTTTATCGCACTGTTTTGGAAAAACAAAGAATCTTTTATTAGGCATCTTTCGATGAAATGATTATCAAGATAATCAGGCCATAGTGCAAGGTCGTTGTATTTATTGAAGTCTTCATGTTCATAATTAGTCATAGCTTCTTCAAAAATACTAACCTTATTTTCTTCCATCTACCGAGTTTTTACTTTTTTTTCTTCATTGTTCTGATTATTTGATAATTCACGTTTCTTCATGTCCTCTACCTGCTCAGATCTTTGTCCTTCTTCTTAAATGTTTAGGTCTTGTTCATTATTTTTTTTGATTTTTCAGTGTCATCATCAATGTCTTTGTTAGTTAATTTTCTTTGTTTTATCTATAAAATACTGCAATATTTTTTGAAATTTTTACATTTCTTCTTTTTTCTTTCCTAATCTGTCACCCTTTTGGCATCCACTAAGATATTTTCTTCCAGACATTTTTATCTTCAATAACTAACTAATCTAAAAAACATTTTTTATAATATATTTTTTAACGTTGTGTAATTTTAAATATTACATAATATAAAATATATACCAGTTTTTCGTTTGAAATGAATGGACCATAAAAGAATAACATGCGAAACGATTTTTCCAAAAAATTTTTTCCGACACACTACACTTAAATAAAAAATACCAGTAGAAAGGGAGGAAAAGCGCATCGAATGATATAAGTATATAACAAATTTCTTCATTTAATGCCTTAAAAAAAAACTGAAATTATAAAAATTAATATTTTTTCTTGGATGTAAATGAATAACTATCACAACTATATTCTAAGAATTAATTTCCTAGTATATTGGTAAAGTCGTGCAAAAATTGTCGACTTTGTTATTTCAAAAATAGAATCACTTTATCTAAAGCATTAAATTTAAGAAATCAAATTAATGATCTGAAAATGATATACTTAAAAATATTATAATTTTTTGATTATTTTCCATATTTTACTATTTATATTATCTATCGACGTTCATTGAAAAATACAAATTCAAATAATACGTACTTTTACTTCGTTTACAATTCCCAAGAACAATAATTAATTTGTGTTTTTAATACATTCTCTAAAAATATGTACTGTGCTAATACTTATGGGAGACTATATATATATACATATGTATGTATATTTGAGAAATAAATTTTTACTGACTTAGAAAATCAATGCAATTTTTTTATTGACGAATTGTTTTTAATTTAAAGAAGAAATCTATAAAGTAAATTCTAGAGCATCGTAGTATAAAGTACTATATTTAAGTTCGTAACTAGGATTTCAGGACCTCCCACAAGATTCGCAGACCCACTTAAAAACAAAAAAATATATATTTTTTAATGCCACAAAATAAACACAAACAAAAAAAAATCAATAATTGTATATTAATTTATTTTTCAACACTATTACTCAACATTCGAACACTTGTTATGAATAAATTTTGTTTTTAACTTTTAATAACTTTGGGAAACTTGACTTAAGAGTATTTTTTTCAAAAATTAGAACACAGGAGTGCAGTTAAATTATTCAATTGCATTAATGAAATTATTAACTATTTTAACAGTTTGTCTTACACCAGAGTTTGATTGATGATAATCATTTTTTATGCTTTTAATAAAATTCTTTATAAACAAATTTATAAATGTTAAAATATTTAATAATAAAAAGACTACATTCAATTAAAAATATCATTCCATTTCAGATTATTGTTTGCGAATAGAAAAGATATATAAATATATATATATATATATATATATATATATATATATATATATATATATATACTAATAAAATTAACAATAAAAACATAAACTTATCTGAAAACAGCACGTCAGCTTATGACAAATCTTCGTTTAATTAATAAAGTTCATTTGCAACTGGCACTATCAGATAATACTCGTATACCTTATTTGTTGACAAAAATCTAATCTAAGAATCCTATCATCTAGAAATCCTATCTAATTTTATAAAATTTTATTAGTTATTGTTGAAGTATTTTCTTACATTTTTTTGTTTCTCAAGAAAACACATAAAACTTTTTAAAACCGGGGTCACACATACCGGTAATGGCCGAATGCTGTTCGCCTAGTAATGTTCGCCGACCGATAATAAACGGCCCAGATGTAATTTCTGCAGTGAACAAATATGCCTAAAGTGTGGACGACGTGCATCTTTTACAATATGCAGATGCTCGTTCCCTTTCATCATGACAAAAGATCGACATCGGGTGGGAACAGCGAATAGCGAGCATTCGCTTAAGCATTCGTATTCGCAGATCCGTCTACATATACGGCGTTCAGCTAAATTTTGCTTGGTGTTTGGCAAATAGCTGCATGTGTGGACCCGGCTTATGGTACTACAATCGCTACAAGTACAACTGATATTGGATTACTAAAATTGTTGATAAATTTTGATTATTTATATTAACTGTGCTATTTTAGAATTCTCAATCATTTATTCAAGAATTTTCGATAACTGATTGTTGATACATTTTGATTGTTATTTATATTAACTGTGCATTAATTTAAAATTCTCAACCATTTATTGAAGAATATTCTATATCTAATTGTTGATACATTTTTATTGCTATTTATATTGACTGTTGTTGAATTATGTGTATGTATACGTGTTCTTGTATATGTGAGTATACAATATGAGAGAGGATGGTGTATGACTAATCATAAGAGCGTTACATATACGAGATTAAGAAAAAAAGAGTGGGATCGATGAGTCAGTCTTAATAAGCCGTTCATATGCAGTAGACGCATATAGTTTTTTGTATCATTTTTATATTTTTTTCTGTAGTTATAGTCTGCGTGACCAGTGAGAGTAATCGCTTTTACACTTACTAAATTGTAGTTTTTGGTCACAATAAATCTTCTTTTAATTATTTTATAATAATTCTTGAGTTTTTATTAACATAAATTATACATCCTCAATATTTCACCCGTTCCTTAATATAACAACTGAATTAAAAACGCCAAAATTATACAACAATGATAATATAACAATCTTGGTTTTAAATATTTGCTTTTGACATATTTTATTTGTTTGTATAAAGTATTTTTTTAATTTTCGTTCATTATGAGGTCCCTTACAAAGCAGGTCCCTGAATCTTAAACTTCATTATTTCCAATATAGATTCGTCCTTGAGTATATATATATATATATATATATATATATATATATATATATATATATATACATATATATATACATATATATATACATATATATATACATATATATATACATATATATATATATATATATATATATATATATATATATATAGAACGAGATAGAGAAAAATATATGTCAAGCTGAGATACATTTTCAATGCGTTTATAAACATGCTAATAAAAATTAATTGTAAGTATACTTTCATTTATTCTGAAACCAAATACAAAATTAGAAATCGATTCTCTGTACTGTTCAAGAAATAGATTTTGAAGTGTTGATATTTTTACATGTGCTCTTATGTTAAAACAGAATATTCTAGAATATAATAGTGAAGAAGATAAGAAGTCCATTACGTTATAATCATAAAGATTATTGGAAATATTTTTTTACGTTTAACGATGATTTCCGAAACAAGGTTTTATATTTTTACATATATACCAGTTCAAATATTGAGTAATGCGTGTATAAATATACTAAATTAAGAATATGATAAAAGAATAATGAATTTTTGTATTTAAATTGAAGTACTCATAAAATGCTGCATTTTTATATTTTATTTCACTATATTTTATTCTCATATTGTTTTATTTAAATATTTACAGTTAAAAAAATGACCAGTTGAATAATATTTGGTTTTAAAATAGTTGCATAAGATTTATATTTTATGAAACGTTATTTTATTATCAGAACGCTTATAAAATATTTAACGATTTTTCACATCAAAAGCATTTAGCTTTTATATTACAGCATATAAACAATTTAATAGATTTTAATAAAATATCGTATATGTATTGTACATATTATCGTTATGCTATATAAAAATGTTTTCGCAATAAGTTAAATTGATTTCATACTTGAAGAATTCGTTCACGTACAACATATATGTTTTCTTATTCAGAATCGGTATCTTTTGTCTCATTTTTCATGTTTACTTGTAACTACGGACTTTTTAAAAATAAAAATAAAACTTTATTATATACAAGCACAGACATCTATCTATCTATCTGTCTATATATATATATATATATATATATATATATATATATATATATATATATGTATATATATATATAAACCTCGATTTACACGGTACTCGAATTGCACGGTTTCGGTTTAACACAGATAAAGGAATACAAAAGAACTTCTTTACACGTCACTATTTCAATTTAACACGGTCACAGATTTGCAACAAAAAATGATTTAAAACACTTTCACGTGCATTTAACAAAGCTTCTCATTTACACTGCTGTGCAAAACAATAAGCCTACACACCACTGTAAAGAGTTTCTTATTTCCTTGCATCCTAACGATAACAGAAACTCTCAACTTGGACTCAAACTCTCAACTGATGTGATTTTGAGTAGACATAACATTCCAAAATTGGAGAAGGAATATTCTGTGATCACAAGATTGGTGCATCTAGTAGAAGGAGAAGGGTTCGGTGATATGACTTCTACTGAACATGAAGAATGAATACCGGATAGCTAATTTCATGAAGATGAATTGGTAGAAATCCTCATTAATTCCATATCCAATTAATTTGAAAGTAATTGCGATAAACCAAATTCCAAAACTTACTATAAATATTATAAGTAAAGGAATTACACAGGCTACAGAACTAGAAGATTTCTTCATTGAGAATGATTCAAACATGGAAAGAAGTTCAAAATTTGGTAAGGACTTGCGTAATTGTTTAACTCAATATCAGGAACTTTATAAGGAGTTGAGTAAAGTTTTGAAACAATCTTTGATAACAGATTTTATTAGAACAGTTCGCACCATGCCCTTGGAAAATGAATTAAATAAGTGAAATTGTTAATAGAAAAGAAGTGGAAACAAAATTAATAAGTGAAGACACAAAATGAGCACTTTCTTTATTTATTTTTAATCTTTTACGAATTAATGTGTAAAGAATATTTTCTAGTTTTATTAAAAATAATTAATATTGTTTCATTGCGGATTTGTAAAATCTAGCCCATATTTTTAATATCTGATGTGGACTCGAATTGCACGATTTCGATTACATGGTGCTTTTGGGGAACCAATCTACAGTGAACATCAAAGGTTAGGTATATATATATATCAGGTAACCAAAAAATTTCTTTCGTTTTTAAATTGAGAAAAGAATACTTGTGTATTTTTACATAAAATAACTTTATTCATCAAAATCTCCACCATTGCATTGAACAATCCTTTCCCAGCGAGAGGATAATTTATAAATTCGATTTTTATAAAACTGATTATTTTTATTTTCAAAAAATGTAGACACCTCCATTTCTAATTCTTCTTCATTATTAAACTGTTTACCACGCATGATTGTCAAAAGATAAAAATAGGCGATAATCTGATGGAGATACGTCTGGGGAATATGGAGAATGGGGGAGGATCTCCCAGCCTAAATTCATAATTTTTGTCCTCGTCTCTACTGCATCGTGTGGTCGTGCGTTATCTCGCAAAAATAATACTTCTTTACTATTTACAAGTGCTGGCTGTTTTTGTTGTAATGCATCGTGTACTCGTTGGAGTTGTTCACTATAAATGTTTTCCGTGAGGGTTTGACCCACTCGCATATATTCATAGTAAATAATTCCTTTTGAAATCCACCAAACACAGAGAAGAAGTTTTCGTAGTATTAACTTTCCTATTGGTCTAACGAAACCTAATGAAAGCCAGTACTGAGTAGGTTTGTAGTAGGAATAAATATTCCATATTTCATTAATCGTCAAAATTTTATCCACAAAGTCCTCTGACTTTAGTCATGAAATAAGGACTGTACATATTGTAAGGCGCTGTAATTTGTTATTGGTAGTTAATTCGTGTGGCACCCATTTACTTAATTTCCACCTCTCCTATTTTGTGTAAATACTTCCTTATTGTTTCGTCATTTACTTCGAATAATTCTGCAAGATTTTGACACGTTCAACTGGAATTTGTTTCGATCATTGTCTCCGATTCGTCGATATTTAAATTTGATAGTCTGCCTGATATGTTTCGTCTTTAATAGATTCATCCCCGGCAGAAAAATTTTTAAACCATTTCTGGTCCATTCTTGATGTAACTGTATTTTCTCCAAACGCAGTACAAATTTTCTATGCAATTTCTGTAGCGTTAGTCCTAAATTTAAATTCATAAAGCAAATACGCACGCACTACACTATTTTTCACAAACATTTTTAAGGGTTAGAATTATTTTTTAAATTAAAGTGAACAGTTTGAAATTCATTTAAAACACATGTTAATATTATTGATAAACAATTCTTGGAATTTTATCCGATAATAAGTGTAAACAATTCTTGAAATTATTGTACGTTATAACAGCGACAGAACTTTCTTAATTACCTAATACACACGCACGCGCACACATATATATATATATATATATATATATATATATATATATATATATATATCATAACTATAAATAAAATTGTTTTGTGTTTTAATACTCAGTCCATCATCTTTAACATACAATTTGTTTCATTTGTCTTTAAACAAAAACAAAACATAATACCACTCAATTAATAAAAAACAGATTCATATATATTCATTATATTGAACCATATTTTTGCCAATTCTCTGAATTTTCTTTTTATTTCTATCGAACATCACTATTAACCCCGTAGGTTGGTAGTTTGCGCGGATAACAAGTCAGCAAGACGGATATATCCGCCATACTGTCTTAAGCGGTTAATGATTAATAATTGCTGTTTATACCATCTAAGTAAAACATTCTTTCTGTTTATACAAAGCCCAGTATAATCGAAATGAGAGGATTACAATAAAATGACTACACACAACAAAAATTTATAAATAAACACGGAAAATATATTTTGGGTCAAAATTAAAACGTCAATTTGTTTCGCTGTTTCAAAACTTCTTTTCAAATCTGCATTACTTATGGGATAATTCAATATATCTGAATTCAGTTTCAATTCAAATGAGTGGTAATGCTGAGTTGTACCTCTATCCTGATTTCAGAACGAAAAAATATGTCAAACCCTTTACATTATCATTAACCATAATAATTCTTTGTCATACTTTTTCACATTCTTAGTTCTTTTATTTATATTTTTTTATTGTTAGAAATTTTCTTCCCTTTCTTATAATTCGATTGAATAACACTAACAAAAGTGCACTCTAAAAATCCACAGAGATTCAAAAAAAACGCTTCCTTATAAAATAAAATAAATCATATTCAAAATCTTAGCACTGATTGTATTTCACGTCGTCAATCATTTATAATCGTCATGTTTCCTCTTTATAAAAGCATATTGATTATATTAATAACTTTACATTTAAACATTTTCCAAATAAAAAATTTGATCAACAAGCACACACTTCATAATTCATCATATTAAAAATGTAAAGCTATGTTATCCAGTCAAAACGTCCAAAATATACTTCAAAGTGAAAAGCGTGTAATGCCGGAAAATGTTTTTGTACTTATAAATATGTATAAATAAAATAGTTTCGTCATAAATAATTCTTATTGTAGACAAAAAAAAAAAGTTAAAGTTTCTCAAACAGGGAAACATTTTATAAACTGAAAGAACTTTTTCCATGTCTTGTTACGCAAATAGTTTAATGCTATTTCTATAGTATTAAATTAATGAATATTAACTTTTGTTTACAACAGTCCAACTATTTAAATTAATACTATTTACATACATAGAACGAACAATAATATTTGACTATTCTACTTGTTGTATTATTCATATATATATATATATATATATATATATATATATATATATATATATATAAAATCTCGCATATATTTAGATACAGTTAATAGGAAATATTTAACAGCAACATAATCGTGCTACATGCCCGCTAGTTGACAAATATTTTAAACAAAAATTTACCACAGTATATACACACATACTTAAATCTACTAAAAATAAAGAAACTAAATATGTTCAAATACATGTTAATAAATTTATATAAATATTTTACACGCTAATAATTTTTTCATTAATCTAGGAATGAAATAATTTCTACATTTTCTATTTTCCAATACTTGCCTAAATTAATTTAAAGCATTTATATATAAACCAACAAAAACGAATTAATGTCGTTATATATGTATATATATATATATATATATATATATATATGAGAGGTTTCAACGTGATGCAAATACCCCGCTAATTTGAATAAATACTAATAACATTATCATTTTCCACAAATATATAGAAAATTTCCAGAAGTTTATAATGAAATACGAAACTTCGTTAAACTTTAGATAAAATGTAACAAAAGTTCGTTTTGACAACGTTTATGTCCAATCTGTACATCTGTACGTGTACAAAGGGGGTAACCATGTTAAAAAGCGTGTCTACTGGAAAAATTTTTATAACACATCGGAGAGTTTTCTTAAATATCTTTTTATTGTTGGTTTTCGTTTTTTTTTTCTTATTCCAAACTTTCCTATTATACTGCGCTCTAGTGCCATAAAGAGAATTCATTTTTCCGGCAACGAACGTGTCGCATTGAATAAAACGAAAAAACATTTATACGTGAAATAAAAAAGAATTATATTTTGTTACTGTAGATACAGAATACATGAGGGTAATTTTATATCTATACAGTTTATGTTTATATATGATATAAAGTTATGTTCGGTCATGTATTGTCTTTTATACGCTTGTCAAATGAAATTTATTGCTACTTCACAAGCTATTGTTCTGTTAATAGAAATTCACAATTACTTACCGCCTATATAGTTTTACAACGTATTGACATCAAAGAATACCAGTAAGAAAAAAACTACCTTTATGAACGATATAATTTATTTTTATGACGTCGATAAATTCCACAGTATTTATGCGATTGGCACATTTTTGAATATCTTAGAAAATATCAGTACACAGACATCACTACAATAAATCACTAAACAAATTTATAATTTCAAACACCGTACAGTGACTTCCGTAAGTATTCATACCCCGATCACTTATACACTTTTAGATTCAAATTTTAAAAAATGGTCAACAATTGTAAATTGTTATTAATTTTATTAATAACTTATTAACTTACAGATAATATAATGAAAATTTGAACAGAAATAAATAACAAGTATTTGAGAAAAAAATTATATTCTAAGCTAGTTTACACAATTACATCACAGAAGTACTCATACAAAAATTACCCCCCCCCCTCAGTATGAATACTTTTGTGTATGTATTTTAAGTTGATTCTATGTTTTGTTACATTCGACTGTTTTTTTTGTATATCATATCACTAAAACTTATTTTTAGAGCAATGTGACATAAAAATAAAGAGACGACAATTAGTGACGTAAAATGGTGTTCAAATAGCACAATGATGGCGAGAACTATGCAAAAATTTCCTCTTTTTTGTGTAGAAGCACGGCTACTGTACAATTTATTGTAAAAAAGTTAAAAATTGACTGTTTGTTATTGATTTATTGTTTCAAAGTTTTTTACACTCAACAGTATTGTTATTTCTGCAAATTTTCAATTGTGATCAATTTTTCCGCTTTCAATTATATGCTTCGAATTGAGAGATTTATGTTTCCCCGAATATTCTCAACATTTTTTACAATACATCAAATATATGTGAAATTTCTAATGGCTAATCTGAATTAACATATTTTTTATAACCGACAAGTTTGCAATTTTTATTTGTTTACAATAAAAGAATTTCCAATTTATCAGAAATATTTGTTAAAAAAGTTTATCACTCTGTCCACCTCTCCGGATCCAAACATTTAAAATTACTATCAGTATAGTAAAAATGTTTTTTATTTCCTTTTTGTAATTGCTCAGTTAATTCATTTAAATTCAACTTTTTATCAATATCTGTTGATTTCTCGACAAATTTCAACTGATTCAGAAGTTTCTACTAGATAATAGATTTCTTTCGAATTTCTGTAGTCATGGTTGAGAGAAATAGATAATTAGTAACATAAAAATTACAAAAACTTCAACGTATTTAAATTATGTGTTCATATTGCTTTTAATTTAAGGTAGAATTTCTACACCAAATCAATTAGTTATTTTTAAAAACAACTGAACTGACATAATGGCACAGAACCACTACTTAAAAAAGCATTACAGCAGAAGTTTTACAAACAAGAATTCCTGCTTGTTGTTTCATTTTGAAATTTATACCGCGTTACACGAGAATAATCTTCAACCTTATACAATGTTTTCTACATTTTCTCTACCATGTTATACCAGGTATACAGTATTAGTCTGATAATAAATATTATGTCTACGCTTAACATTTGTTGCTAAATTTAACTGCTTGTTTTGATTTTATTGATATTTTTCGTTTCGATTGTCTTAAAGATTATCAAGATAAAATTTTGATAAATTTTATATTACTTTTTTACTAAAAAATAAAAGCCGAATACTTAGATATACGGCACATTTTCTATTTATAAAAATTAAAAATAAATACAGAATTACTATAATACATTGTGTATTGAAATAATTAAATATAAATAATAGTTAATAATGATAAACTTGAAAATAAACTTACTAGTGTAACCCATATCAAAATAATTAAATTGATAAAGCTCATTAATAATTTTCAATTAAAGTACTACTCAACAAGTTTAAATTATAAAAGATTTTTCATTTTCTTTCTGAAAGTTTATTTGAAACGACTGCAAATGTTTACCGATTTGTTTTAATTTAAAAATGAGTTCCTAATCGATAACGCACATTATGAGCTAATAAATTAATTTGTTTATTGCGATTCTTTTCGTTGTGAATTTGAAATGTTCCTGTACTCGAGTTTCACGAGAAATTTGCGCTCATTGAAAAACATTAACAATGAAATATTTTCATTAAAAACACATTTCCTTATATAACTACCTCTTTTTTAACGCTGCTCTCGTGAAATTACGACAAGAAGTAGCACATTTTCTCAAGATTATTAAATGAATGAACACCAAACACAACAACGCATATCATATATTTCCGCTAATAAATTGAATTAAAGTTAAGACATTCATTATTACCCACTTTTTTGTCAATTATATTTTTTTACATAACGTTGATATTTTTATTAATATGACATAAATTTATCAACTTTTTAATTTAAAATAATTAATTTACAAAATAAGAGTATGTAACTTGATTTAACTAACAACTTAATATAAAACAAAAGGACATTATTCAATCTATCCATTAAATTAAAAAAAATAATAACACGATTATATAAATGTTTCTAATGTTTTTTTCGTGTAAAAGTCGCGTTTCCACAGTGAAGGAAAAACCTATGGTTTTTTGCTTGCGCAAGTAGTATATTATGTCTGTATAATAAAAAATAATGTCTACTAACGTTATGTTTTTTCAGCAATAAATATAAATGTTTATATTTACTGTAAATGTAATAAATGTTGAGCCTTTGTCACAAAAATTCTGATCATATGTATAAAATTCATGTTTTATTTACAATTTTTAAATTACGCAAACTGAATTACAATTTTTAAAAGTGTACATTCTTATATATATATATATATATATATATATATATATATATATATATAAGGTTCTCATTAAGCACCAGTGATCTTTGAATTTAAATAAAACACACATTTTATGATATAAGTTAATTTTTGTTTGTTTATCTGAAAGAACGTTTTTTACCATTATGTATGATACATAATATCATTTAAATGTCCACCACGGCTTCTTTTGGTAGCATGTACAAGAGACTTCCAATTTTCTGTGACTTCCTCGCATAATTGCGACTCATCTGTCTAATGCCGCGAAGTATAGTGGTCTTGAGCTCATCAATGGTCCGTGGTTTGTTTGTATAGGCTAATTACTTAACATAACCCCACTAAAAGTAATCCAGCGGTGTCAAATTACACGATCATGGAGGCCAGTCAATGTCACCAAATCGGGAGATTACAAACCCGTTGAAACGCTCCTTCAGTAAATGCATAGTCTCTCAGGATATATGGAATATGACGCCCTCTTATTAGAACCACGTGTTTGTGAGATTCATTTTTTCCAATTAAGGTCGGAAGAAATCCCGGATCATTAAACAGTATCGGTCACCATAAACGATCAGTGTAGCACCAGCCTCATCTTGAAATAAATACGGGTCAATGATACCGCCAGACCAAAATCCGCACCAGACAATCACTATTTTAGAATGCAATGTACGCTCTTGGATCTCTTGTGGATTTTCATTATACCCAGATTCGAAAATTTTGCTTGTTAACGAAGCCGTTCAACCAAAAATAAGGCTTATCTCTAAACATGATTTTCTTGGCAAAATCGGAATCGACTTCCAACTACTCCAAAACCCAATCAGCAAATTTTCGAAGCCGGGAATGATCATTAAGCTTCAGTTCCAAAATCAACTGAATCTAATAAGGATTCAGACCCAGGTTTTTTTACAAGATTCACCAAGTCGAAGTCAGTAAGATGCACACTTCCTGAAAACTCCTTGGAATTGACATCTTCGGGATTTCGCTTACATTTGAACGACTAATTCAATATTCTCTGGATTTCTAACGTTACGGCGAAGCACAGGAGGTCGATGATATATTACAGACGATGTGGTTTCAAATTTGTTCTCAATTCGATGAATTGTGTCTTCTATAGGACGCTGATATCGACCATAAATTTCACGTGACGCACAAAGCGTTTGTCTAATCAAACACTAATTTTGGTAATAAAATTTAATTATTTCAGTACGTTGTTCAATTGTATTCCGCATTATACTAACAAATGGTAAACACAGACGAATACAACTATCAGAAAATGATAGTAAAGTTTTTGATACACAACCTCAATCGACTGTCAAAGATATCTTTCCCCTAATGAAGAATCCTATATATATATATACTCGTATATATATATATATATATATATATATATATATATATATATATATATATATAATTTGAATTTCGTAAACAAACATATATTTCCCTATCTTTAAAATATATTATAATAGTAATCAGAACAATAACAATAAAAAAAAGTATTTTATGTATTATACAGTACAACCTGGAATATATATTAGTCATCATGTCAATTATAATAAATCTAAAAAATCTAAAATGTAGAAAAACAATCTTCTTCGAAAGAACTTCAAAAAAATATTCGATTCATAACACGAATTAAGGTACTATTTTTTCACATTCTTAACTTTTCATACCACGAGAATTTTTATTTCATTTCTCACAAAATGTCGCTAGCCGTTCATTTACTATAATATTTGAAGTGGGGGAATAATTTGATCTACACCCACCCGAAAATTATCCCTATTAAGCCTCAATCTTATATGAACCTTATAAGGAACATATAAATTCACCTTATACAAATCATATAAGAGTCGTTATTATCTATGTATGGTCGTTAGGCCTATAAAATGTGACCTTTACCGCATAAAGATCATACATAGTCATCATTTATATGCCTTATAGGCTTAATATAAGATATATATGTAAATTTTCCATATTCATAGTAATCTCAAGCTTTATATTGTGCCAAATAAAGTGACCTTATATGAACCATATAAAGAAAATATGAATTCACCTCATACAAAACATATATGGTTTGTATAAGGTGGTCCTTATACAAATCTTATAAGGTTGGTATAAATTTTGTATAAAGCGACTATATAGATTCCTTATATGGATCATATAAAGTATATAAGGATTGTATAAGATAAGATCCTTATACAAACCTTATATGTCATATAAGATGACTAAATAATCCGTATATTATCCTCATACAAACCTTATAATGCTTATAAGGATGCTTATACGTTCCTTACATGGCACAATTAAATCACGTACAAATCTGAATAAAAATTGAAAATAAACATTTCATATTGTATTTTCCGAAATATTGTTTAAAACATAATCTCTTTCTTATTTCGGCAATAAACATCATGAAAAACCGCACAAGATCGATACGTCTATTAGAACGTTTATTTGAAAACTTGTACCACGATCGTTATAAAAAATATATAGGATTGTTAAATTAAAGTTGCGAAAATGAAAAAAAATTATAGGAAACAATTGTTAGTACAATGATAATAAATAATAATTTCTTTGACTGATGTTTATTTTACGAGTATATGCATATTATTATATCCTATAATATTTATTTAAATGCATAGGTATTTTTAACTTACAAATACATTTTTTAATGATAATAATGCTTAAAATAATAGTAATGCTTAATATAATAATAATAATGCTTACGAGAGTGGCTATTCTCTTTCTACTGAGGGGCCTTTTTCAATTCATCTCTGTGAGAAATGGACAATTTAACTTTTTGAATATATGTTTATATATAGAACAGTAGATAGCGGCACAGATAAGCGATCTTTCCACACATGCTAATATACACACACTCTCTCTCTCTCTTAAACTCTAACGGTACACTCTCGTTGTTAACACAAGCATAATAATGTATTTGTATTTTTATTGTATAATTGTTTGAAATATACTTTTGGTGATTAGTGAATAATGCTAGTAAACTTTATTCGACAACCTGCGTACATCACAACAGGTTATGAGCCCAGTTAAGAAAACTCGAATAAAAAGAAAAGTTCATAAATAATAGTGACATGTGATGTTAACCTCAAAAGTGAAAAATGCCTGAGGAAATAGAAAAATATCGAATTCCGCTTTTTGAATGAACAAACTTTGATAACTGGAAGTATCGCATGGAAACTTTACTGAACGAGTTGGACCTACCCCAGTTCGTGGAAACCTCGTGTCTTAAAATGGTGTTGTTATTAGATACAGATACGTCACCGGCAAAAAAGAGGAAATAGGGACTAATCTTAAGGTACTAATTTAACTTTTTGAATTTATGTTTATATATAGAACAGTAAATAGCAGCACAGATAAGCGATCTTTCCACACATACTAATATATACACACTCTCTCTCTCTCTCTTAGACTCTAACGGTACACTCTCGTTATTAACATAAGCATAATGTATCTGTATTTTTATTGTATAATTGAAATATACTTATAGTGATTATTGAATAGTGAATAATGCTAGTAAACTTTATTTAACAACCTGCGGATATCACAATAATCTCTTTTATCTTTAAGCAGCTGATACTCGCTGTTCGCTTCATCAATAAGTGAATATTATAATAGTGTAAATTAAAAAAAGCAATACATATAGCACCGTGAGAATACAGCAGAAAATAGATTAATTTTTGACTCAAACACATGAAAACTTATTAAAAAAAATTCGATGAAATTTTTTATGAGCAATTGAGATAGGTATAAGATGTACATTGCGATCCGGATATATAAGATTATTTCTAAAGTAAATAAACCCACCTCTCATTGTAACGACCTTTCCGACAAATTCGTTCCTTCCAAAATTGAACTTAACATTATCTCCTATCGATACGTTTTCATCGGCTACCACGTTTTCCCATTTGATGATAATACATGAATTATCCGACTGGCAATAGATGAGAAATAAATCCATCGTTGCTTATAAAGATTTTTGTATCGATGAACCGATTCATGCTGATGCAAATTTCACTAATAATTGTTGTCAAAAATTGAAACGCGAACGTTTTTTGTTTCTACACTAATACTAACTAAAGTGATCACGTCGGTATGTAAGATACCTGTGCGTCACACATACCGATTCACCGTGACCAAAAGTGCACGTATTTTCTGACTTAAAACATTGGTCGATACAGTCAGTAACTGATTACATTAATAGTAATAATTATTTAATGAATTAATTTGTGAACTTTTCGTAACACCAGTGATAAATAAATCATGTTTACCAGGCACAAAGAGAGTAACTTTCTTGCAGTGTAAGTAAACAATTAACATAAACTTACATTTGTAAATAAAAACATTGTTTTTTTTGGATGATCTCACAATAAATATATTAATATAAAATAATATTTTACAGGTTATTTTTAAATTTCTTTATCCTGAACATATTGTCGTATCCCTCGGGCGTTGGTTGCCAGAACGATTCATTTCGTTGCCTGATGGTCGATCTTGATTGATTTTTAGCCACTATCACCAGGGTACATTTATACTTTGTCCAAAAATTTTGTATTATATTTAATTTTTTAATTTATTGTCAAATACAATTGATTAATTTTATGCATATGAATATAGTTTGTTGTTTGAACAAATTCAGGAGACTAATTTTATGCCTTTGAATATAGTTTTGTTGTCAAATACAATCGACTAGTTTTTATGCGTCTATTAGTTTGTTGTTGCTTGAACAAATGCTATCGAAATTATCTAAGCAACCTTTTTATATCGAGCTGGATTGTTCTAGAACGATTTATTTGTTCTATGATATTTGTTTGCTTAGACAGCTATGACAATCCGTTTGTATATCGTATACCACAATATGCAGTCTGTACTATTGGAAGTAATTTTACACATATGGACACTCTGGTTCTTTGTGAAAGGCCGTCGGTACATTGTAAATAAAGTGGACGAGATCAATTCATTTCTACAGCAGATCCAACCATCTGCTTTTTGCAAAGACTTCCGTGAAGTATATTAAAATTACAAAGATGGAAAGCTACTGAAATGAGATCTTGGTTACTATTTTATTCATCGATAATTATCAGCATTTTTAGCAAATCTGAATACTATCAACACTGGTTGTTATTGGTGACTAGTATCAATATTCTATTGTGAGATGTAATTTCTCTAAGTGATCTGCAGTTAGCTGATACGATGTTGAACTCATTTGTCAAAGATATTGGAAAGCTATATAGATACAAATACTATACATATAATGTTCGTCAGTTAACGCATTTATGTCTTACAGTAGAAACATGGGGCCCATTATATATATATATATATATATATATATATATATATATATATATATGTACATGTATATATATATATATATATATATGCATGTTTATATATGAATGTATAGCATAAGTGAATAATTTTATCTAAAGTATTATATAACACAATAAATATATCATACTCAATGAAACAATATACTTCTTATATAGTTCATATATAATTAAGAACAATGATACTATCAAAAATTACTTTATATCTACAGATATCATGTTTAATTTTCATATTACATTAATCGCTCTAAGATATTTGTAGCGGAAGAATTATATAATGTTTTATATCTGAATTGAATGTCTCTAATACAAAATGAACATTGATTTTAGTTATTTTTTGGTATTTTTATAAACATCAAGTAGAAAAATATAAAGTCTTCAGACATTTATAAATATATACGTATGTATATATATATATATATATATATCTTACTACCAAATATTAGACTTCATTAAAATAAATATTCTTTTCTAAAAAAAAGTTGACTACAGTAAAAACAAGTAAAAATGTATGAAATATGGTATTGAAATTAACCAGACTGTTTTGAAGAATAATACAATTTCAAAGAAAATGTTTACAAACATTGCAAAAAATTATATTTACAGTAATTGAAAAACATTTATTATAACATATCCAAATTTTAAAAATAATATACAGCCAGAAAAACTAATTATAGTTTTAGCATTCCCATTACGCTGACATATTTTTAAAGATTATAAAAAATATAAATTTTGTCTAGTTGAATAATTCAAATTGAAAAATATTAAAATTACTTTAAAATTATATCACTATATAATTTTAAAATAATTTGTCAATGTAGCTAAATTCACATTCAGAAATCAACTTTTCACTCATCCTACAAACCAAAAACCATAAATATATTTTGTATCCCCACTGAGTCAATTCCTGTAAACCATATTTAGAATTTTATATATATATATATATATATATATATATACATATATATATATATATATATATTACTAAAGAACAATTATAAATTTTTAATTTTAATAATTAATATTGATTTTATCATACATATACATACAATATATATAAATAAACCGGAATTAAATCCATAATTTAATAGTAACATTATATAGTAGTATAGTAACATTTTTTTAATATGTACATTATATTTATATATTGTTTCAAAATATAATATCTCTTATTGTCAATAATTTATTATCTTTCCTGGAATTTTACATTCCCGTTTATATATATATATATATATATATATATATATATATATATATATATATATATATATATATATATAAAATATATCCACCAAAACAATAAATAACATAATTATTTATTGAATTTTCATTATGAAACCGTTCATCTCTTAGAAGATTTATTTATTATCGAGTCGAGTGACACTTCCCACCCTTTAGTCCCCTTCACGCCCCCTTGATCACATAAACTGTTCTTAACTGTTTCTATAATTTCCTTTATATTTCATTTATATACAATTTTCGCTAAAATATAAAGAATTCCGACTCCCTCTCAATAGCTTTTTGACCAGTTTAGTTATCGAAACTCCAAAGTGCTCACGAAAGCATCCTAATTTAGTGAATAGATGAAGGTTAATGTTTAATGAATATAGAGAGTATCATAAAATATTTAAATTGATTTTCTGGATTTTTTATAAATGATTCTAGATGTGTACGATTAGTCATTGTCATGTTAATGAATTATGCATTTTTTGTAAATTATAGTTGAGAATTTTTCTATCAGTTTCTAACTGTAGCGTCCTAATTATTAACTATTTACTTCTGCAATGATTGTTTTACATATTTTTATTGACTCTATATAAATAATTCTGGATATAAATCATTAATAAACACTCAAAAGTATCCTTTTTGTGGCATACACGGTGTTAAATAACAGTTTTTTTTTTATTTGATACTACCCGTTATTTATACTCAATAACAACTTAATACAAAAAAAGAATGCATTATTTGTCCTGACAATAAATAACTACCCTGATCTTATTACAACTACACATATCTTTTTTATTCACTTCGATAATAAGCTGTAAATATTATTGGATCATACTTGATAGAGATCGATTTCTGGAATAATTTTTCCAAATTTTCCGAATACCTGATGTTTCAATAGTCTTTGTAATTGAATAGAACTCTTCAAATTTATAGTCCCTGATTTTAAATTCTTAACCAATTTTAGTATCTGTTTATCAATTTTTTTCCATAAAGTTGGTTAATAATTTCAGGGATATTACGGACATTCATTCTCTATTTAAACGAAAGCAGAACACAATTTATTATGAGTACTTTGTCGTTTTCAAACGTAAATAATTTATCTCTAACAATGAAATAAAATGTATTGCACAAGAAACAGGTTTCTAATCTACAAATTTCTCCGAAAAAAATAATATATAAACTCAACTTTAAAAACTGTTCCTGGAGATAATGGTCTTCCTTACAATACACCAAATGACTTTTATATACTAAATTTAAAAAATAATTTAAATAATATATATGTATATATATATATATATATATATATATATATATATATATATATATATATTGTTATGTATCCACCCACACAGCTGCACGTGTTCATAATTTT